>OZ030392.1:57530367-58773871 GCA_964023965.1 Melinopterus prodromus | reverse complement strand
AAAGCTTGTAGATTATTCTGAGCGATCTATTTTGCGATATGGACATTTCTCAAAATACGAAATTATAAACACATTCATGTAATAGAAGCAAGCAGGAAACCATTAAACAGCCTACAAACATCCATTAACTAGGACATTTATGGATCAAAGAACTCAACGCTTAATCATATCAACGGGGTTCATTCTAAACTTATCGCCAAGAATTACCATGATATATCTCAGCATTCAAACTCATGGTTGATAAATGTAGAATGGCCTCGAAGATTATAATACTATGTATGGACAATAAATTAAGATACAAAAAGACTTTTTGTAAAATGACTCGCGATTACTTGATTTATTGTTCAAAATCATCAATGTTCATCGTAATAAAAGCCATTATTTTTTTAATGTTTAACACATTTAAGTTTTGCAATGCAGGTGATGGTAATAAAACATTCGAGGAGACCGCCTTTTAGACTGCCCTTTTGGAAAAGAATACATTTGTTAATATTACTGTTTCTATTAAGTTATAGTGCAGTCTAGAAATGTGCATCCTTAGAGATAATGTATGTAAAATGATTCGGAATGGTTCCAACATAATGTTCAAACATTTGTCTTCTATTATTTGATTTTGATACATTACAAACATCTTCATTCACCAATCCTGAATCGTTTCACCTATGGTTTGCATAACGCTTCATCATCAACCGCCAAACCAATTCCAACCACAAAATAACCAGAATCCATTTCCAGGACAAGTGATAAATCCAAGCATAGAGAATCGCGCTGAAGTCTTTCAAACACCAGAAGGAGACAAGAGTAACGATGACTCCTATATGGGTTATTCCGTGGCCCTAGGAGACTTCAATGGCGAGGGCTTTCAAGGAATAGCAGCTGGAATGCCAAGAGGTGACGAACTCCGAGGAAAGGTCCAATTGTACACGTGGAATCTGACGAACTTCAAAAATATCACCGGCACGCAACTGGGTTCGTATTTTGGTTACTCAGTCGCTGCTGGAGATATCGATGGTGATAAGCTTGATGATCTGATCATTGGAGCTCCTATGTTCACGCTTCCAAACAACGAGGCCAAGTATGAAGTTGGTAGGGTGTATGTTATTTACCAGAGGAGCAGTGAGGTACAAGATCTTTGAAGATTGAAGGGAGTAGGTTTTCTGATTAGCGGTTTGGTTGCAGGGTAGCTTTAGACGCATCCACGAATTGGATGGCTACAACTCAAAATCAAGGTTCGGCCTTTGCGTTGCTTCTCTTGGGGATATCAACTTGGATGGTTATGGAGGTATTACGATCAAACATACAACAGTTATAAATCTTCTATACCATAAACATTTCCAGATTTCGCTGTTGGTGCTCCGTACGATGGTCCACATGAACGAGGAGCTGTTTACATCTTCCACGGCTCCAACATGGGCGTCCGCAAGAAGTTCTCCCAGAAAATATCATCTGAAGACTTTGGATTCCGTCCAGCTATGAAGACTTTCGGGTTTTCCATCTCCGGTGGTGTCGACTTGGACAACAATGATTACCCGGACACTATAATCGGAGCATACTCATCAAACACAGTTTATTACCTGAGGTCACGACCAGTAGCGAAAATCAATGGCCACGTCAAGTTTTTCAGCCTCAACAAGGAGATAGACCTCGAGCATGACAAGACATGCACCCTTAGGGACGGCCAAGCTGTACCATGCGCAACCTTTGAAACATGCTTTGAATATTATGGTGTTGGTGTTCCACGAGCTATAGGTATGTAGCTAACTTCTTGTGTTAATCTTGTGTGTTGATTACGGGAATTATTTGTTTAGACTTGGACGTTGAATTTGTATTGGACGCCAAGAAGACCGCTGCCCATAGAATGTACTTCCTCGACACCAACAGAAAGTCTTTGAATAACTCTTGGTATTTGGAGAAAGAAGGCCGCGTGAAATGCCAGAACCATACCGTGTACGTCAAAAACGACATCCGTGATAAATTAAACCCGTTGGAAGTTGAGGTTAGGTACTCCATGCGGGCGCAACGTTACGCAACCGGCCAACTCCATCCAATCTTGGACCTCACCGAACCACCTGTCAAAAGGGACTCTATAACTGTACATAAAAACTGTGGTTTTGATAAGATCTGCATACCTGATCTAAGTTTGAACGTAAAACCGTAAGAGATCTTAATTTGGTTTAAGTTCTTTCCTTATTTCTTCTAATTTTAGAAACTTCGAGCGGTACCTTTTAGGCTCCAAAGAAAAATTGGTTCTGGACATTATAGTCGAGAACATGGGCGAGGATTCTTTCGAAACCACTTTCCAGGTTCAGCTTCCAGAAGGTGTTGATTTCAATAAGGTTGTTGAATTAGACCAGAAAGAAGTTAGGGTGTCTTGCACAGCTGGCACCAATAACACCATCTACTGTGATGTAGGAAACCCATTAGGTGCCAAAACAATAGTAAGTTATCCAAAACCAATTTAAACCTCTACTAAACTTCCCTCATATCCCAGGCCCACTTCAAGATGGAATTTAAGCCTTACCACAAAGAAGGCATGAGTCCATCTTACGATTTCCTCATGAAGGCCAACAGCACCAACCCAGAAGATTCTTTAACGATGGGCGATAACCTTTTAAACATTTCCATACCAATTTATGTCAATTCAACATTACACATCCACGGGTAAATACTTTTTAGCTTGTCTCTAACTCCAAAATGTAATAACTATCTTTCAGAAAAACAAAACCATCAGAAATCCGCTACAATATGACCTATTATCCCACCAAAGCCATTAAGCAAGAAGTTGATATTGGTCCACAAGTTATCCACGTTTACAACATCAAGAACGAAGGCCCATCTACCATCAATGAAACTGAAATATTGTTCGTGTGGCCATCCAATACCGAATCCGGTGATGATTTGATGTACTTGCTGGAGCAACCGCAAGTACTTGGTAAAGTTGTCTGTGGCGAGGCCGATGATAACTACAAAGAATATTTGATCCAAGCAAAGAAAACCATATGGGAGGCACTTGAGACTGAAGTAACAAAGACTGAAACCAGCGGGCAGGAGGGCGTCACGAGCTTTGAAGGAGTTAAAGTTGAAGAAGGATCCGTAATTATTGGCAAGCAACCAGAAATTGTCGGCAATACGACTTCAATTGACTACTCAGGCCGAGATGCCTCTTTCGTTCACGAACAACGGCAGAAGCAACACCAGGAAGGCCATGCTGCCAGCGGTTCATCAGGAACAACTGTGCACGTCACAGAAGACAAGGGTCATGGTGATACAGTTCACACGATCACCTACAATAGAACTACGCCAATTGTCACAACGAGTACATACTGGAAGAATACGACAACCATTTATGGCCCAGATGGTAAAATCATCAAACAAGATGTCACCCATGGAGGAAAACCACCTGGTTCCCTTGGTTATGGTGCTGACCAATATGGAACCTCTGAGGAGAGGTACTATTCTGGTGGTCAAACTCATATGTCTGGTGGTCAAACTCATACCTCTAGTGGTCAAACACATACCTCTGGTGGTCAAACTCATACCTCTGGTGGTCAAACTCATACCTCTGGTGGTCAAACTCATACCTCTGGTGGCCAAATTCATAATTCTGGTGCTGCTCAGGATAGGTACGGACAGGGGCATCAAACCTACTCTTCAGGAGCGCATGGTGCATCTCACGGTCAAGATAGGCAATATACCGGTGGGCAAACCCAGACTTCCGGTGGTTCCTCTCATACGTACAGTGGAGGAAGTCAATATGGCACGTCTCAGGAGAGGCATTATGGTAGTGGTCAGACGCAGACTGCCCAAGACAGGTATGGAGGAAGAACAACGGAACATCGTACCACCGGTGATAGGAGACACCAAGGTGGCCAATATGACGAACGTACCTCTCAGCAAGGCGCTACCCATGGCCAATCTCACCAAAGCAGAGAACAAACTTACCAGACAGGTTACGAGGAGGAGACGAAACCAAACATCTACGACAACGCGTATTCCTCTGAAGAAATCACTGATCAAGCATTTGATGATCTAACCAGATCTCGGCACAACAGCAGTTCAAGTGGCGGTTGGCAAGCTGGTTATGACTCTAGCCGTCAAGGAGGTTCATCAGGAAGACAAGGAAGCTCTCAAGGCAGTGAAACTCACGGATATCACCAAACACAACACCAGGGTGCGGGGTACGGGGAACAAAACAGGCAATTTGAAGAAGACTATGCCAGTCATGGCATTGGTGCTGCAGCTCTCGACCATGGATTCAAAACTGGTGGTTTCGAGGTGAATTCTTTGGGCAATAGGAACGTTGATGAGACTGTCTCCAAACCGGCTGGAGCGCATATGGAGACACGGCGCACGGATCGGACGTTCGATCCTGATTTAGGTTGGATCTCAACAGCTCAAAGTGGTTCTGCGCAACAAGCCAGAGGGCAACAACAACAAGGAGCTAACAGGCAATGGTCTACGAGTTATTCGACCAGTAGCAACCAGAACTTCGACGGCTTGGAAAGGGATAATGTAGACACGGAAAGGCCGGATTACACTAGGCGTCACTTAGGAAGAAAGAAGAGGCAAACCATCAATTTAACCGCTGCTAGAATTGAGGATGTCATCGAATGCCAGGCCAGCAAATGTAAATTCGTAAAGTGCATAGCTGGGCCATTGAAGAAGGATGAAGACATCACTGTTGGGTTCAGGTGGAGAGTTGACGTCCAATCTTTACAAAACGTAAGTCGTTGTTATTAGATTGGAAGTCTTAAGTGTTGGTGGTGTTTTCTTGCAGATATCATCCGATCAACCGATCGAATTTTCGTCCATGGCTTTTGCCAGAATATCAAAGGTTCCATACATAGGAAGTCCTCTTCAGAAAACAGTCTTCAAACACGAGATTATTACGACGATATTGCCACCGGAACCTGACGTCTCCCCTAGTGTCGTGCCTCTTTGGGTTGTTGTGCTCTCAGCGGTAGCTGGTGTGATCATTCTTCTTTTGTTGGCGTTCTTATTATACAAAGTAAGTATGGTTTTGCTTCACTAATTAAAACTTCTGAGTAGTTATGTCATCTGCATTGGAAATCTTCGAAGATTGTTGATTTTGACTTTAGTAATAAAATTGTAATATGTAATTTCAGTGTTGCAAACCCAGATACTTGTATTCAGCACGTCGATGGTCTATGGATTCAAAGCGTAATACTTAAATTTTAAAGAAGTTTATTCTTTGTGCACCTTTTAATTATTATTGTTGTCTTGCTACACGCACAGAAAGCTGATCATTCATTCGATGTCAATCACTTTTTAATTCATTTATTCCGGCACTGTTGGTTAATCAGAAGTTCTCAACTTTATAACTGTGTAACTTGTAAAGAAAACATTTTGAAGCGAATTAGGAAGTATAAAAAATGATTGAGAACCGCTGGCTTATGTGTCTGTTCCAAACATAGTTTTCGTATTAGTTTCCTAATTTTGGCTGTTTTTATTAAATATATTTTTTGCAAAAACGCCAATTAAAAAGTCTTAGGGCCTGTCAGTCTTAGGGCCTGGTGTTCATTCATTATTATTGTTATTATTACATATTGCATACTGTAGAATATAATCAATGTTAGTTGTTTGCAATTCATCCTATATACGAATATGAACACCCTTCATATTAAAACTTCCCCCCTTAAATATCTGTTTTCGGAATGACGTCATCAATAATACTGTAAATTTTCGAATGGCGCTTTACCTATGTTCAGGCACCTCACTTGCAACAAAATAAATCGGTTGACACGTTGGTTTATCCCAAAAGGACTTACGTACAGATGATTGCAATTTCTGTTTTAAATAAAGTCATAATGGGGACAACTTAGAATAATAAGATTAAAAAGTTGTTTCAAATTATAAAGACAAAATACGAAGTTATACTCAAATATTTAGAGATTTATGGTTTTTATTAACCCAGAATTTGTGAGTTTGTTGCTCGCCTACGGCTCGCGTGTAAACTTCATGCTCGCGATTTATATCCTTTATGTGCGAGTCAAATACGACGTTTTATCTACGACTCATAAATTCCATTTTATTCAAAATATTTTAAATGTATTTGTCACTGATGGCGAGGCGAACTGTCAAATAACTGTCATCCACGTAGGTTTTGACTGACTTTGATACTAGCGTTGTATAATAATGACAGTTCGTTCAAATAATGAGGTCATTATTTGAACGAACTGTCATTATTATACAACGCTAGTGTCATTATAATCATTGGCGCGTATAATGATGGCGATTATATAGTCATAGATACGTATGCAATGAGCTTATTATATGTGAGTCGTAGATAAACTTATGAATATTATTTAGCGAAAATGGTTATTACGTAATCTCGGCCGTAATGTAGAATCAATTAAAGAAGTGAATGATAATTAATCCAGGAGAGGATTATTTTTAAAAAAATACCCCCGCTTTCTCAGTTAGCTACAAAGTCAAAATTGTAAATTGTTCGATAAAAATATTTATTCTGCAAGAAAAACTATTGTAGCAACATAGTATATTAATTTTTACTCATTTTGTAAATAGAAACTAGAAATTTAACAGTTTTGTTTTCGACCAACTTTTGCATTTATAAGTTAATATTGTTTTGTATGATGAAACTTTTGATGTGTTTTTCGCAACATCATGACGTCCTCATACAAAAGATTTTAAGGTGGAAAGATTTCAACTGAACACTACCTTTTGACGTTAGTACCATGACTTATTTCCCACTTATAATTATCCTTTAATACGTAACATAAATTCATCATTCGTCTCTTTTCGTCAGTTCTGCTAGTTTTTAACTGTTATGCACAACAATAATGTTTTAGCACGAATATCAATCAATATCAAAAATGCCAATACATCCAAAATTCATTGTTTATTTATCATTCATATAAGCAACGAATCAAAACCTTAAAACAAAAAATATCTTACACAAACTTTGTATTTTTCAGTGTGGATTCTTCAAGAGGAATAGAGTATCGGACGCGCCTGAAAGACAACCGCTAAACAGGAACGGCCATTACAACAACGGAGACGAAGCTTTATAGTCAGCTTAGTAATTTTTTTGCGATAAAAAATATCCAAAGCCATCCGCCTGAAAAACTGCCATACTTCGATCGAATTACTATATAGGACGATCGAAATCGAATGTAGTGATATCACATCGAGATATAGAAATACTAACGCGTTTAACTGAAGCCGTAAAAGTCGAAACAAACGATTTCAGGAGATTACGAAATGTTCGAAGTTGACAGCACTGAAAAAGTAAAAAAAAAGTTTTTTTCAGAGTTTTCATGTCGATTGTGCACAACGCGTAGTAGTGGATTTAAAAAATCTACCTGTGACCTAACAGACTAATTATTTAATTTATACTAATTAGTGATTAATAAATGAATGAATAATAAATTAATTCTTCGTGCCTTAGCAGTGCCACTTGTTATTATTATTATTATTTTTTATTATTATTATTTAAATCGCGAGTTATTTATGTAGTATATATGCGAGTTAATGTCAATTAATGTGTATGTACTTATTTTTTATTTAATTGTTAAAACGTCCTCACAGTCATCACTAATGTATATAAAGTCGCTTTTAGGTACTACCCCCTCTATATCCTCCTTTTCTATCTCCTTACGTGTAGGTACTGTATACATTGTCGTCGGAAACAACCAAGTCATCATTGTTTGCAATATGTTGTGGATTTGTACAAATTGTTTAGAAAATGCGGAAACCTTTGTAAATACAATAAATTTGGTAATGTTTTCAGGTATGAGTCTTATTTATACACCCTAGAAATACATAATTTTAATAAAAAAGTGTCAGACAAAACTTTTGTGGTTTTAAAAGAAAATCTTCAACGTCATAGGACATAGAACATGCCAGCAGATTCTTTGCCACTTTCGTTTCAGTGTAACATTATTCTATGATTAACTGGAGATCCATATTGCAAATTTTTAGTATATCTTATCTTATCTTATCTTAAAATACCTTTTTCTCAATCAAGGGCATCATCAGTGAAAGTGTCAAAAGTGTTTAAAGTGCTTTTATCTCCATATATGTACATGAAGTCTGCGTTATATTTGTGTTTTTCGTGTTACCTTTATGTTGGACAGCGTGGCTAGTGACGTTGGTACAACTTCTTTGACTCTTTCACTGATGAATCTGATGATGCCCTTGATTGAGAGCGCGAAACCGGTCTGATATAAATAAATAAATTATAAGTTGCAAAAAAGGTATTTTACTTTACCATAATTATTCTAAGGTTTAATAGTGGAAAATTCAGACCGATACAATAGGGGCTTCTACTTCTGACCCAAAACGCTAGACAGCATACGCAGAAGACTTGACGCCGCTGTCAAATCTGGTAACATAATATTGCTTTTAATCTTTTTGCAAGTCAACGGGAACATCATGTCGCACAATTATCAAATTTCTAAGCAAAGGAAGATTCTAACATTTTTCATGCGTAACGGAGTTCACAAACGGATTAGCACGGCCTCTAAACAAGAAACTGCTACTGCAGTAGTTCGCAAATACACATAGACGTGAACTGGGAGGGAGGAAAAGATGCATAGGTATAAGTGCGTTCTTAAAAACCGTGAACCAATTTCGAATGTTATTTTATAAATTATTGGTCTTATAGCTTTACCGTTACATATTGTATGCGTAAATTGAATTATCCGTTGCTTATCAAATATACATAATAATTTCGAATTTAATGCATCGTCCGCGTTGATTGTCTATGGCTGTGGAGAAGTTGTGAGAAATATGTCGACAAATGAAACCATTCGATTTCATTTAACCAAATCTGGGTACAAAAGACTTAATCCGTGTGGGGGTGGCGGTATAAATATAACCCTAACCTGTATTTTCCTCCCAGTTTCGCCGTCGCGTCGACTTTCGGCGCGAGGCAAATTCATACGCTTGGTATTTTACTGGTTTTGACAAATATATTTGCCAACTGATGCGGGCGAGTTTTTTTCCCCATTTCACGTAAAAGTAGGATCAGAACGACGCCTCAAAACTAGTAAATAGCAAAAACTGCCACCGAAGTGAAAGGTTTATATCATATATTTTGTCGGCCGCCAGAAAAACGGCTGCTTCCACCACCAGCTAATGAAGATTTGCACTACGATTCTGGACTATTTTGACGACTGCTAAAAGCCAGGAAATGACCAGGAACAACCGGGAGACGGTAAAACTTAGTAGTGTGAAACTCTGGTTTCTCCAATGTAGATATATTGAGAAGTAGGCGCACGCCGGCTCGTTTGATGTCGGCGTCCCAACTTTTCAGAAATGTGTAAGGGATGAGGCTCTGGTTCGTTAAAGGATACTAGATGGCGCATGCAAAATGGAACTGCTATTAAATAAGAATTGATTACAGTTACAAATACCTAATTTGTTGGACTGAAATATATTTCCTATTTATTAGTAGTAAAAGTATTGTATTACGACTTTACCTCTTTTGATAGACTTTCCACATTATTTTCCCGAGTGTCAAAAGAAATAGAAAGAAAATCGATTTTTACCCTTTATTCCACGATTTGCATAAATTATTTACAAAAATTGTCACTGAACAAACAATAAAAAATAAATATAGTGCTCCACTAAACAATAAACAAATCTTGCTACATGATCAATATAGTGTTGCATCAATAAGAACCACAATATTGATCTTCAAGTGTAAATAAAACAATGACAGCTGCCATTCGTAAACACAAAATTATTAATATCGTTGCCTTCTCTTTAAAACTACTTTGTACATTTTTCCAAAAGCGAAAATAAAAAATAACAATCCAAAATATTGCACTTTTGAGTTTCTCCTAACATCTTTCGTTTGGTTAATAAAAAAAGATGCAAGGAAAAAAGTTAAAGTTTTTTATTTCGTGATAAACAATACTCAGTGGTTAAATAATAGGAAAATATACGTGAATAAATAATAAATTTTAAACGCTCTAGTATTTTTTGAAGATATGATTGCACACACGGAGATTCCCTACAACGAATAAAAACTTTTTTAAACTTAACAAAGGCAAGACAAATCACTCTTATAGGGATTTTTTCTATATCATTCTCTTGATCTTCTTCCGAACTAATTAGATAAATTTGCTTTCCGAAGGGGTTCAGTTATCGGCTGACTCTTCCATTGTTTCTCCAAATCCGTTTTGTACTGACTCAAATCCTTAGCGCATTCCTCCATGAGCATCATATGATCCAATTTCTCCACAGTATCTTTCAATTCACTCTCCCACACATCATCATTACTCTTCCCTTCACCGCCATCTATTGGCCGAACCGCCAACTCCTTAACCTTCAATTTCAACTCATCCAAACCAACTTCTTCATCGTCTAAATGTTCCATTTCATCTCTCTCGCTAACGGCCGAACTTGTAGCCCCACTACAAGGACTGCTCATTACCTCACATTTTTCTAATTCTGCGGTAATATCCAGAACTGATGTATATATTTTTGGTTCCAAATAGGTAAGCTCGGCACCTACGCCTGGTTCTCTCGGGCTGTTTAGGATATCGTGGTCCAAGTTGGTTAAGTTGGCGCTATTGCGTTTCATGTGGATCTCATTTGATATTTGTTCGAGATTTTTCATCGATTGAGTGTACGAGAATTTTACTTTTGAGATTGTTTGTTTGAGGTAGTCGATTCGGCCTTTCTGGGTGTTCAGTTGTTCCTGGCACAGGACTTTTTCGTCAAAGTATGGACGGGATTTTATTACGTGTCTGTGTAGACGATCTTCAAGAAGTTGAACCTTGAGGATTAAAAAAAATGTTTTAGTTTAGTTTTTCTTTTTTTCTAATTTTTTTCACCTTTTGTTCAGCAGCGTGGAACAACGCCGCCCGTCTCTGGTGTTCTCTGCCGCTGTCTGCTCTATCGTTCTCTGCGTTCATAACCTAAATGATTTAGAAGAAATGTTACAGAATATTGAGGTTATGGCTGCCTATTAGGCAAGGACCCTCGTGACCATGCTCATGACTCAATCAGCTAATGTCAAAATTACATGTGGAATACGAAAAGCACCAGTGTGATTAAATTCAAATTATGGTTATTGGAATATTAAATAATCACAACATGTGGGATTTTACATGTTCCTCAATCACGACCCTCACCCTTATCCTTCGGCAAATAACAATTCATTTTATAAAGCGGAAATAGCATTTTTCTCAGTTATTTATTTACCTGCAAAACTTTGCAACTTTGAATACTCGCATTGAAGAAAACATATTTTCACAACGCAATTCCAATTCCTTACAAAAGCTTGCTGTACATATAATACGAGCGACCTTGTTATTAAAATTGTAAGCAATTTTACGTCGTTGTGATATTAACACATTTGTGTGAAATTACAGCAATATTGAAGTAATTTTACAGGATATTTTTTAAGTAAATTTTATCTCTACACATTTACAGAAAAAGTACTGTAATTTTATAGCACTAGAGATTTCTTTCACAATTCAAAGGCGTTTTTGCAGTGATGTGGTTGGGTTTTTTTATACAAGCAATATAGCAGTAAAAAATATTCAGGATTTGGTACCTTTCAAGGCATTCATATTTAATTTTTTATATAATGATTTGGAGTTTAAAGTGTTTTAGCTTGTTTGCAAGAACAATTTAAAATATTGTCAGTTAAACTGCAAAACCTAGTATGTGTATTTTAAGAAAAATAAAGATTTAAAATAAATATGCGAAAAAAATTTATTTTTTTGTATGTTTTTCCTTTGAAGAGATAGTAATGATGGGAGTTATTTTTGGGATATTAATTAAAACATCAAACTATAGATGCTTAAAAAATCTGCTTGCTCAAATATTTTTTTTTTATTTGAAGTTTAAATTTTAATATACCAGTATTTACTTTAGATTGTGAACATTCTTTACATTGTCATTAGTGTCAAAATATGCATGGTGACCATAGATTAAATAAATATAAATTTATAATGCAGAAACTATTCATACAGTTGTCAATAAGAATGTGAAGAAAAAGGAATTTGCGGTAGAGTCAAAACAATCAAGGAATAATAAGTAACCTTGAGTAACGGATTACAAAAATTGAATTCAACAATAAGAATTTATAATTGCCACAATATTATTCCGAACTTCTATTATAGTTTTAAATCAAACGTGATTAACACATTTCTTATCATTTATTGATATTAGGATGATTAAATTTATCATATTGGCAAAATATCACAAAGATACTACACAATTAAGTTATCGAGGGAATAGATTTTGAAATATCTTTCTTAATATTGACAGTGTATATTGGCACAGCCTTGATAATCAATGCATGTTCATCAATTTTATTTAATACAGCAAACAATATAATTCACTGTCATTTAAATTCAAATAACCAGACAAGGACAATTATTTGACCTATTGATAACATTAAATTCCTGAATTCTCATAGAATTAATAAATATAAAATAAACCAGTGTTGGTAATATTGTGATATAACCCATTGAAAGTCGATGTGAAAACTCATTGTTCAAGAAACAATAGAACAAGGAAAAAAGAATAGGTACATACAACAAAGGTGTGTAAATAAGTAATTTAAAGAATTTCGCATAAAATTTCGTGAATGAATCGTGAATGAAAATACGGAAGTACCTAATAAATAAAACGATTTTTATAAGTCAGGAAATTAAATAGATTAAAACTGATAACAATCAAAATATTGAGGAATTTCGAACAATGTTATCCAAAGATAGAATTTGACCAGATAAGAAAAGATAAAATAATTAACATACAATTAAAAGTCCGATATCTAAATTCCTACGCAAAAATTAAACGTAGTGATTTGATAAAGTGCGTCTTAAGACTACGTCTTAAACATGCAAATTGCCGGGAAATCTACTAACCTTCATAGTCGCATGATTGAGCATTTCCTGCCAGGCATTATCAAACTGCAATTCGTCTTGGTTACTTAAGAAACGCTGCTCGGCAAGTGCCACCGTTTCTTTGGCCGCCGCATGAATTTCTACAAAGATACAATTAAAAAACACTAACAAAATTATTTTGACAGCCTTTACCATTGGCTCTCCTAAATAATACTGCTGCTTTCTGACATTCAAGTTGCGCATTTTTCGCTACTTCCAAAGTGTCGTAGTACGGGCGTGCTTTCTCTATACAGCTACCAAATTTCTTTGAAAGTAGTTTCAGTCGTCTCGTCGATTCATTGAGTAACATACGAAAGGTCGTATTCGCCTCCTATTTTCAAATTGATATGTTTATAAAACAAAATTCCTTCAATTCAAAAACAACTTACGTCTAACTCTATTTCTAGTTTGTTTATTTCATCGGTAGCTTGATTTAGGTTCTCCAATTCTATCTGTATCCGTGGGTCTAAAGGGTTATCGCCACAACTCTTCTCTGCCATTGTGCGAAGAAGAAACCCAGCTTACATTTTTATCAAGAATTCATCTGCACTAATCACTACCATTCCTATTAAATAATAATGATGTTATACGCTATTTTTAAACCTGCGTCAAGGTGGCACGAACAACTAGAACAATTGGTAAACGCACATCGATGTTTCGACTGTCGGCTGTTTCTTGCCGTGCCCTCACGCGGACATTTGTTGCCAACAGTTCGTCGTGTTATTGTTGTTGTGATTAGCGACGGCGTTGACAATTAGAAAGCGGGGAAAAGTCGTGCCAGGAGTATTCCCCTCCAACTCTTTTGCCCATCCGATAAACAAACATCACAATTCACAGGTCAACATTCGGACGTATGTCTATTCTATGTGCATAATTTAGGACTGTTCACGTACTGGCGCATGTGCACAGTATGGGCGTTTGTCCGTATGAATAATAATGAAATTCGTTTTCAAATTGGATTACAAGAACCAAATACTAAATACAAACTTTAAATATTGCAATAATTGACATATCAAATTACTCTTATCTTATTTAAACGTTAAAATCTTGCATCTCTTTTACTATCCAGAATAATAGTCGCCCTCGAGTTCAATCGATTTTCAAACATCAACAATTTTTGACAAGTCGTGTTGACAGTTTGTGTTGGTTGTGGTTATGGTTATGTGTGTATGAGACAATTATGAAGTAAAGCAAATTTGTGAGTAAACTAATAAGTAAAATTAAGTAAAACTAAATTCAATTACCCCAAGGACACAATATACTTTATTATTAATTAAAATCTTATTTTTTTAGCGTTGTTGGTAAAAATGTCCCATATTAGTTCTCCGTACTCAAATGCTTATGACTTGGACTATGATGACGACGATGACCGATATGACGATGACGAAGACCGTGAAAACGAACTTCCACAAGATGAGACTGATGAAGGTACCGAATTTTATTGGTTTTATTGCCAAAACGATGCTTACATTGTTTTCTATCGTTTAGACACCGAAGATGCGAGCGAAACTGACACAGGGAGGCACGTGGAGCCTCTGGAGATCAAGGAGCAAATGTACCAAGATAAATTAGCCAGTTTAAAGAAGAAACTCCAACAATTAAAGGATGGGTCGCATCACGAATATAACAAACGTGTTCGTAGATTAGAGCATAATTATAAAGAGAGGATCAGGTTAAACGCGATTTATCGCGAGTATATGATCGAGTGCGTCGAACGGGATTACGTGATCGAGAAAAAAGCAGCTGTGAAAGAGTTTGAGGAGAAAAAAATCGACTTAAAAGAAAATTTACTATCTGATTTCGAGGATAAACGCAAGGCGATAGAATCGGAACGTTACTCGATGGAATTGACAGGCGATTCCATGGAGGTGAAACCGGTAATGACACGAAAACTCCGGAGAAGGCCGAACGATCCGGTTCCTGTTCCGGAGAAGCGGAGGAAACCCGTCGCCTGTCAACCCGTGTTTCAACTAGACGAAAAGGAGATTGAGTCGGACCTGAAGGTGATCAACAGGGGGAAGATCGCGACGCCTGTCCGAAAGCCGGAGAGCTCGCACGTTGGCCCGGTTGCGTCGCAGGGCCAATCGGCGCAGGCGTCGTCCGTGGTCAACGAGGTTCCGCTAGTTGAAACACGTGTCGAAGACGGGAAGCTCTGGTACGAACGGAAGTGGTTCCACAGGGGTCAGTCGGTGTACGTTGAGGGGAAGGATATGCCGAAGTTTCCTGCTAGTATATCCGCAATATCACCAGAAGCGGTAAGTGTTATATACAGTTTATTTTTTTTTTTAAGTAAGACATCAAGTACGAAATGCAACAACAATGGAACGTTGAAAAATGTATAGTTAAAAGTCTAATAATAGAATAATCTAACATTTATAAAAAACTAATGAGCAAATAAAAAAATACAAAATAACATGTTTAATAAATAATGTAAATGAATAAACTTTGACAATGATATTCTTGAAGATTGTTGCATCTCTTTCCAATGTAAAAAATTTTAGAGCTTATTTTACAGAGAAACCAAAATGATTATGAGCTGCTTCAATTTGGAGATAATGACCTGAAATAAATAAATACCATTATCAAAGTTACGTATTAAAATTAATCAATAACAAATTAAATCTGAATAAAAGATATATAAGGGCATTTTTAGAGCGCCTAAAGTTTATTGAAACTTATGTATTAAAACTCGAAAGAAATTAAAAAAATTACCTTTTCATCATTTGGTTATTATTTATGCAATTTTTTTAGCTATTTTCTCGTTTCTCGCAGCCCGTTCTGTTGATATCTTTCTTATTTCTAGCAAACCAGAACATTTTTTAAATTTACTAGATTTGTTGTTTTCTTTTGCTACAGCGTCCATAATATCTAGAACCATAAGATAATGTCTGCAATACTATTAGCTTGACTTGTGTATATGGGAAAAGAAAAATCCAGTCTTTGGAAATGTGACGGGTGTGACATTACTACAGGACATTTTAAAGTGCGGATTAAAGTTGTATGACGCCAATAAATATAATAATTGCCGGTGTGAGGTGTGTTCAGTGCATTCCCCTGAACCCGGCCCTGCGAATGAATTAGAACCACAATTTCCTATGAACGATTGTGAAAAATACAAGAAAAATACAATAACAACGATATTAGACGAACAATCAAATTTTCGACCAACAATAATTAAATGAATAATATAAAGCAATCTTTCAGAAGCATACCTTATTTTATGTTCATAACTTATTGGGTTTGAATTACTTTGGTTGCATTTTTGCAAGTTTGATGTTAAATTAACGAATAAAATTAATTGAAATTTTTTTTGCGATTGAAGTATTTTCCGAATACGCAGTTGCGTTAGATTTCTTTGCGTTGAACACTAATCCGGGAACACACACCACTTTAATATAAATGCTATCGGTGCTTCAAGGATACATCTAAAACATGCTTTCATTTTGATAACTACGGAGTTGTGTAGAGCCATTAGAAATCCGCAGTCACATTTTTTTACATTTTGATCTCACGTATTTCGAAAACTTTAGGTGATACTTATTGCTGAGTTCAGATCAATCAAAACCTGCTAAATTTGAGGGAAAAGAAATGTATGGTTCTATTAAAAAAACACCAATTTACCTTGCTATAGCATGATTTGGAAGTTATAAACAAAAAAACTGCTATAACTTGCAGCAGTATTACAAACTATATTTATTTTCCCAAATATTTTTGTTAGAAAAACTACATTAAAAGAAATTATAGCAATTTTTCCTTACTTTATGTACATGTCTAATTAATTCATTTTCCTAAACTATCATCGAGGAAAATACATATATTTTTCTTATTTTTGAAATGTGAAATACAGAGGATGAGAAAATTGAAGAGGATGAAAGAATGTTTGCTTATTACTATCAAAAACAATAACTTGATCAAATGATACCTTTTATTTCCGCTTAAAGATTTTACCAAAAACAAAAATTGAAAATACAATATGTTAAACACAAATGTTAAAACAAAAACTATTTTCAAGACAATTACCGTTAGCTTAAAGAGGAATCTATCTTGAAATATGGCAGACTTTGACTTTTTTCTTTTTAAAAAAAATTTACAAAGGTCTTGTTACGAGATTTCTTTGATAGTTCTATCTGTAATTTTTTTTTTATTGCCTACAGAGTTTTTGTATTGTCAATTTACCATGCACAAAAATTATATCCAAATATGTTTTTCAGATCTGGGTGAAGAAATTAGACACATCCAAAGTGAAAATCACCATCAACAATTTGGCAAGAGGAAAAGTGTCGATAAAGCGCCGTGCCTCGTAGTTCGGACCGTTAACAAATTTATTTTTATGTAAATATAAACGCACAATAAAACTATGGCCAGATGTTAAGTATCATTTTTTATTTATTGATCCACAAACTCAACAAAGGTTAAAAGGTTACAATATAAAAATAATAGATTTTTAACATTTATTTATTCCACATTTCCTCGTAAGTACGGTAACGGTAAATAAGTGGTTTTCCAATCAAGGAACGTCTTCCGGACGTACGTCTACGTCTGAAAAGGAGGGGAAATACTTGAACGGATGCAGTATATACATGATTATCACTGACCGATTTGAAGAAGTGCTTTTAGACTAGAGACATTTTTAAGTGTTGAGACTTGAAGAGTTTTTAAGTGCTTACATAGGAAAATATAATTATTATAGTACATTAAAGACTTTGGCTTTTTTTTCAGTAGATTCTACAATATGGCACATCCTTAAAAGGTCTAATTAGCTAACCAAATATCGATATATAATATCAAAGTTCATCTTTTATTTTTACGTAGTATTGGTTACGTAAAATTACAAATATCACCAAAGTTGATTTTGGATTAGTTTTTTTTTTTAATATTGGCCTAGTTTCAGGTTACGGTAAATGTTTTCTTATGTGATTTCAACATGAGTAAGTCAGATTGAATTATTACTTCACAATCAGTATAAAAAATCAGCAACAACAAATAATAACATAAAATAGTACATACTAAATAAAAATAAATGTATAACATTAACAAAAAATATATGGTAACAACAAACTTAAAGCAGTATAAATTCTGATCACTGACAGTACAGCTATTCAAAGAGTAAATAATACAGTTACGGCAACAATACAATAAAAAAAAAGATAATTGTAAGTAAGAATGGAGAGCTTTGTGTTGCGAAAAAACTTAATCGAAACATTAATAATGTGTAAAAAGTTAAGCATGTGTTCTTACTTCTTCATAAATTTTCAATTTTAAATATTTTAAGATGATTCATTTCCACAGATTTTAAAGTTTTATGGTGAGTATATGACAGTGTATATAAATTGAAAATACATTATTAAAACAGAAACTATTTTCAAATCAATCACCCTAAGTTTAAAAATGAATCAATCTTCAGATATGGTAGATTTTGATTTTTTTTTTAAGAAGCTAAGTTAACCAATAAATTTTTACCCAGTGCGTAAAACAAGTAGCTTACACCACAAACATTAAAGAAAAAAAAACTTGCGAATTTTAAGTTTACATTATCATTCTATAGAACGTGGCTCCCTATTTAAAATTGTAGATCATTCTAACAATTCAAAACAGACAAATTTTAATTCTTTAAGGATTGGTGGCAAAATGGCTAAAAAAAAAACCTTTTGAGAAGTTGGTAACATACTTCCATTATACTACCAACTGGCACAACCCATGGTGACCTTGAAATGATTTTTACTACTTTTAACTGTTCATTGTAATTGTTTATTTCCTAATTTTTCGCATTCACGTAGTGCAACAAAAACAAACAACGAATACAACAGACAAAACTTATTTAAACTGTAGTGACAATTTGCACCACGAAATGGTGCCAAGTGTCAACAAGCACGATTGCACTACATTATTTAAGTGATTAATGTACAAGACGAGTTAATTACAATTTAATGCGGTTGTATATACCATTTGGTTCAGTTTTTATCTCTATTTTATCACCATTGTACATATTTATTTTATGCGGTTATTTGATACTTAAAAATCATCAATGAAAAGAGATAATTAAAAAGAGATGTTCATTATCAATCTTGCCAATTGAGATATGAATTCAACTGTCTTTAAGGACTGCCTTGTGCATTTTGATTTTACATGATTTCTGTGTTCACTTTATTTTTCCTTTGTTCAAAATAGTAAGTTGATTCCTCCGAGTTTAGTGAAGTATCAATTTTTGGCATACATATACCTATATATCTACTATTTAAAAAAAAAATTAGTGCTACTATAACTACTATAAATTTATATGTAGTAAATGGTGATATACAGGCGGGATGTAAATTTTAAATAAATTAAAAATTACAGCCGCAACCTGGATTTGAACCAGGGACCTTTGTGTCGCTAGCACAATACTCCTCAGCTATTGACGCCTATTATAGTATTGTGCTAGGGACACAAAGGTCCCTGGTTCAAATCCAGATTGTGGCTGTAATTTTTAATTTATTTAAAATTTACAGCTCGCCTGTATATCACCATTTACTATATATACCTTAATCATTACGGTAAGTACAGATAAATACGGCATGTCCGTATATTCATATCTAGTTATACTATAAATTTGTTTGAACTGATTTGCGATTAAATTTTTAAATCCATTCTTAATGGGATGGTTTTATCAATGCTCTGCATATGGTTCCATTTTTAGAATCTACGTATTTTTTTACTTTTTTTGTACTAACAGTTATTAGCATTTGAATACAATCAATGTGAAAAAGCAAAAATGCAAAACAGTAGTTTTTTGAAGAATTTTACACTTAGTACTATTTGTAAAATATCTGCTTCCAAAAATCCAACCATACACAAGCTTTTAGATAAATAAGGCTTCTTACTACTTTTTGCACTTAACTGTTTAAAAATAATATTCTTTTTTTTGCTGCAACTTAACTGCACTTAACTGTTTAAAAATAATATTCTTTTTTTGCTGCAACTTATAAAAGCCTACCATATCTTTGCACTGTTTCATTTTAGAATCCACGTCAAGAGTAAAAACTTTTTATTTATAGTTTCTACTATACATTCAAAAATGTATAGTTATGATTTTTTTTTTTCAATCTGTAGACCAAAAATAAATAAAATGACTATGTTTTAAAATTATAAATCCAAATTTTGAATGTTTAGTCTTCATTAATCAGTTCACAAATAAATCACATCAACTTGTTTTGTAAGCCGAGTATATCAAATTATGAACAAGGGGTGGTCAATGTCAATAAGAAATTTATCAAAAATAGTCATAATTAAAAAGCAGATAACGCCCTTCTTTTGCTCAAAAAAGACAAAAGATGTCCACAACAACAAATCGATTAAAAATAAAAAATTGATCAACCTTGTTACACCTATAAAACAATCCGACTAAAATCACAGTTTTAAACAAGCGTACCGTGTTCTCCATCCGCAACAACGCTACCTACGCTCGGGACATTTGGCTCTTGCCTCATCTCCAAACTAATATCATCGCCTTTTGCCACAATTTCAGGCGTAGTCTCCGCTATACTCGGATTACTCTCCTCGACGCTCAATTCCAAAAACGTCTCCACCTGATCTTCCGCGTCAAGCTGTAACATCTCCGGAGTCGTCTCGACATGGATACTCCTTCTCCTCGGCGGAATATATCTGACAACGCATTCCCTTTGCCACCAATAATACCACATCCTCCCATGATACCCCACAACGATATAAACCCAAACGTAATACCCAAAAAGTAATATCGCAATCATTATTAATATCGAGATTGACGTCCAGCGTGCAGTTGGAATATTCGAGTACTTCTGTTGATTGTAATAATCCGCAGAGAATAAACATATGTACGTTATGATTATAGCTAACGGGGTTAGGACAGCGCACGCGATTAAATCGCAACGTATCCTACGGACGCGGAATCCCAAATTTTGCGGTTGATGTCGTATCCATTGCCATATAGATTCTTTAGCTGTGTATTTTGGGACACGTTCTGTTTCGTAGACGTGGTGACATAATTCGCAAGAAGTTGTGTTCGATTCCGCCAGCCATTTCTCCAAGCAGCTGCGATGGACAAAAGCAACGGTACCCTGAATACGATAGATATTTTAACACTGATAAAATAGCTTCGTGCTTGATTACCTTGCAGTGACATGGTGTGATGATTGTCTCATCTTTTGCGTCGTCGAAACAGATGCGGCATACTATAGATAAAACCGAGGTTTTATCGTCAACTGTGTCTAGAGGGATCTCTTTGATCTTTTTCTTCGTTCTGGAGTTGCCTTGCACTTCGTTATCCATTACGTCTTGCGAAAGGTAAACAACAAACCCCTGACGCGCAAGCAACACAACGGACACGGAGGCTTTGACAGTTCAGGAAAATCTGCCAGGTCAAATTTAGAATAACGGCAATTATGGTATTTTATATAAGAAGGAAGCCCGTGCTTTGGAATCGTCGGATGATTATTTGAAAACTTATATTACATGTACAATAACAGTTGTAATTTAAAATTCCCCCCATTAATCAATGGACTTTTCAACGTGGAATGGG
This sequence comes from Melinopterus prodromus, assembly GCA_964023965.1. Taxonomy (NCBI): domain Eukaryota; kingdom Metazoa; phylum Arthropoda; class Insecta; order Coleoptera; family Scarabaeidae; genus Melinopterus; species Melinopterus prodromus. Next base: position 58,752,445 of record OZ030392.1, on the reverse strand, counting down.
ACGCCATCCAGTCGTTTATAGTCTATTGGGGGGATGAAGATACCTATGTGTAAAATATTAAGATATTATTAATTTTGTTATCTATTTGGGTCGTTAGTTGCACAATAGAAATGTGAACATATCAAAAATATTTCTTATCAATTTATTTCTTATTAGTATTTCCATATTTCTATATTTTTACATCGTCGGTCAATCTGCAAAACAACACAAAAAGTGTTTTTAAAGAAAATTTCATGCTTTTCTTACCTATTTAGTTTTGTACTTTTGTTCATTATAAAAATTAATTTTTTGGTATAAATTCAAATACGAGGTATTGCGGTTGTTTACATCTGATTCAACGACCTTTAAAATCATATATGTACGTATTAACAAAAGTTAAAACAGCTTGTTACTTGCTTGTTACTGAAATTTGCCATTTTTCCAATAATGCAGTCAATTAGCATAATGTAAACAGCGCTTTGGAAACAGGTGGTGGGGGTGAGTTTGTAACTCCCCACTCCAAAATCTGAGACGTATTATTGTCAAAATTCAAGGTTATGTAAATCATCAATGAGATAATCGCGCTGAACAAAATACACGACGAAAAATGGCAAAAGCGTCACAAGTGAAGTCTAGGCGCAAGCTACTAAATCCCGTTTTTCACCTACAAACAAAAATGGAAGATGACAGTCAACTTACCAAAGGTATGATCAAAGTTGTTCGGAGGACGGGACAGCTAAATCTATCAGCTCGCGGTTTGGCCACAGGTGAGCTGAATTCAGCCTGAATATAACAAATTACCGACCAATTTTCTTTTTAGTACCAGCGACGATGTTCACAATGTACGATGACGATAAACTGGTTGACTACGATTTAGGCAAATCCCAGGACGAAGCTTGGTGGAGCTATAAGCCACTCGAGTACCTAGATTTGAGTTCGAATATTTTACATGAAATACCAGCCGGGATAAAAATATTCGAGGATTTGACTGTTTTGAACGTAAGACGCGCGCCGCGTTTGCAAACAAAATTATTGCGGTTATTATTTTGTTGTGTCCTTAGTTACAGGATAATGCGCTAACGACATTACCGTCCGAGATTGGATATTTGACCAAGTTGATAAAGGTTAATTTGAGCCGTAATAAGATTAGTTCGTTGCCGGAGGAGTTCTTTAAGCTGACGGATATGCAACAGTTGTCGTTGGCTCATAATACATTAGAGGCGATATCGCAGAGTATTAGCAATATGGTTATGCTTCAACAGTTGGTAATTATGTTTTGTAATTGTTGTTTTATTGAATGGTATTGGAAGTTTATAATAGGAAAAAATAGTAACAATGTAACAAAACACTGGGAATTTAAATTAGTAAATAATGGAAAACTAAATATACCAACAAATTTGAGAATTGACGACAAAATAAGATATTGTTATCATTACCAAAGTTTTGTAATTTTGGTACCAATTTTAATGTCTTGGTAATGCATTTGTTATTCTTTACTATATAGTAATTCACATCATGAGAGCATCATGAGAGCAACACTATAACAACACTTTTTGTCAACTGAAATACACTACTAATAAGGTAAAGTGGTGTGGATTGTTACCAAAACCACCATACTATTACACGGTCTTCAAACATACCATATAAACGTTTAAACAGCTTTTTCTCTAAGAAAATTTATTGATGTTACGTAGCCTTGCACTCGCATTTAAATTTTGAGTATTACTTCTTTGTATGTATTTATCGTATTGAGTTAACAAAAAAGCTATTAATAATGATTGTCAATGACTTATTGATCACTTTATTTATTTATAAAGATATACATTATCAAGTTCAGCATTAAATTAGCATGGAACTAACCCATATTATTTTGGAAAATTGACCTTTTTTATGATATTGTATAAAATAGAAACAACAGAGATAAAATAGAAATATTACATTCCATCCTCTCCGAAACAAAACGTTGTATACAACTACAAATTAACTACACATAATTTGTAATTTTGCATTTGTAATCATGCTTTGTGGACACATGGCGCCATCTTGTGGTACTAATTGTCACTACGAATTTGTTTCCTCTTCACAGTTTAGAAGGGGTTGTACCTATTGTGATCCTTGTTCCAATTACAATGAATGGTTGAAAATAGTAAATATTGTTTCAAGGTCACCTTCGAAAATGCCGTTTTATCTTGTTTTACTACAATAAATGTGTATGCCACAGTTAACTTAATAGAAAGAAATAATTTTGAGTTTAGATATCAGAGCATTCACATATATTTTCCAGTCCTTAGTAAAATACAATAATCTAAGCGTAAACATTATTTCAGGTTAATTTTTGTTCAAAATACTCTGTTTGAAAAATCTGGAACTTTATTATGGTACCTTACATGTCGCACTCATTACACTTATTACAAATGCGTTTAAGTATCTAAAATTTGTTGTGTATAGCACTTGGTATTTTCTTTCGAATAGTTTGTAACATAAAATAAAATTCTCTATTAATTCTAAACCTTACAGGATTTATCAAATAACAATTTACTAAACCTACCTGGCGGATTGGGTTATTTAGTGAGGTTAGGTGACCTAAACTTGTCCCATAACAAATTAACAGAACTACCACCGGATGTAGTTAGCATACGGGGTAACCTAAAAATTATCTTTACGTAACATCTTAAATTTTATCGAGTTAATCGTAGCATTACTCAAATTCGACATCACCCACAACAACCTGAGGAGTCTACCGATGTCCATGGGCGAAATGAGAAAACTGCAAATATTGCACGCGCAGCACAACGACATCGAGTCTCTGCCCCGTTTTGATGGCTGCGAGCACATCCAGGAGATTTACCTGGGCAATAATTTTTTAAAGGAGATTACGAAGGAATTTTGTGAGGATGTGGCAAATTTGAAACTCTTGGATGTGAGGGATAATAAAATTGCAGAGATTCCGAAGGAAATTGCGATGTTGCAGCACCTGGTTAGGCTGGATTTGACCAATAATGAGTTGACTAGGTGAGTTGGTAGTTTAACGTTAGTTTTGGATCACTCTGTGTAGGTTTTTCTCATCTGTTGTTAATTAGAAGCCTTGGTGTTTATTATTTGGTGGGTAGATACTTTCTGATGTGCAATTATGTAATGTTAATTTGCATGTTATGTTTAGGTAATGTTTACAAACACCTGTTTGTTTCATTTGTTTCTTTTCGTTATTCAGTTTTTGTGTTGAGCTCAAGTGATAGTGGTGCTACTTGTTTTGTTTTTATGCTAGGTAAATTATTTGTAATGATATTTATATACAGTATGTTTCAAATGTGAATGAGTTGTGATTTGACGTATTATTGGAGATAAAGAATAGGTTAAATAGGGTATATTTCTATATTCATTTGTTTTTAATTATGAATTTATTATTTCTTTAAGTTACTGTGTGTCAAGTGTTGTGTGGGTGTTTCTACAATAAGTAGTTTTTTAGATTTTTAGTAACAAAAAAACAAATAAATTGTTAATTTTAAATGGATTTTTTCTTAATTAAAAATTAATGCAAAAAAGACGCATGATAGGTAGGCCAGGGGAGATAAATTTTGGTACTTTAAACATGATTTTAAGAAAAACTTTATTAATATTGATAATAAAACATTAGGGGCTCTATAGTAAATATAGAGGTTTATCATATCGTATGATATTATAAACTGGGTTTAAGAAAAGTGTTGTTTTTTTGTAAAAAAATCTCCTATCTTAAAATCAATCATGCTTTGAATGCAAGTTTAAATCCTGAACATTGGAAACAATATGACAAACACTCTGAAGCAGGATCAAAACTGACGTTCACTGTTAAAATAACTTTACATTAACATTACTATTAAAATAACGATTTTTCTGCTTCATAGCTTCAATATGCACATTTGTAAAAATATTCAAGTAAATATTGAAACACAAAACAAAGGTTTTTATTTTAAATTTTTGCAGCTTACCAAATACTTTAGGGTTGTTGCCCCACCTACAAAATCTACAGCTTGAGGGCAATATTTTGAAGAACATCAGGCAAGATATCATAAAAGGGGGAACCAGTAAAATTTTGAAACATCTTCGGGACAAATTGAACGACGAAGAGATGAGTCTTTCGCCGACTCATAAGGTTGTGACACCTGTTGAAACGAGCCCATTTCCAAACAAGTAGGTAGCATTTTTTTATGATGTGTAAAATATAGCTAATTTTTTTTTTTTTTGTAGATATGTTATGAGAAATTCTAGATCTCTAAATTTAGGGATGAAAAATCTTACAAACGTTCCGGAGAATGTTTTTGAGGAAGCTGTATCTGCGGAAGTGACGATTGTCGATCTTTGTAAGAATAAGTTGGCAACCGTGCCTGATGGGTAATTTAACTTTTAGTTATATTGAGATCAAATTCAACTAATTTTCGTCAAATTTATAGGTTACGAGTCCTTTCAGAAAATGTTTCGGAAATCAACCTCAGCATGAATACTCTAAAAGAAGTACCTGATTTTCTGGTAGACTTCTCAAAATTGTTGTATCTGAATTTGGCGAACAATTGCTTGAGTAATTTACCGACAGGTTTATCCGGGTTGAAATATATGAGAGAATTGGTACTTTCGAACAATAGGTAACATAACCTCTAATAATTAAATTTTTGTTTGTTTTATTGATTTTGTTTAATAATTTAGGTTTTCTGCTGTACCAGAGTGCGTGTATGGTCTTGAAGCCTTGGAAATTTTGCTGGTGTCCGATAATCAGCTCACGGAAATTAACATTAACGGCCTGAAAAATTTGAAGAGGTTAGCTACTCTTGATTTCACAAACAATAGCATTGGCACAGTCCCGCCAGAACTTGGAAATATGAAACAATTAAGGTATGTCTGTAGATTAATGTTAAGTTAAACAAATTTCGACACTTGGCAACTAGATGGCGCTACTGATATTAAAAACTGGTGTTCAATAAATTGAAAAATTGTTTTTTTGTGTGTAATTTTAATTTTGATCATTTTTCAGGCATCTAGAATTGAAAGGCAACAGTTTTCGGCAGCCACGCTATGCTGTTTTGGATCAAGGAACGGATTCGATAATGGCCTACCTGCGCGATAGAATCCCAAGATAGTCATTTTAAGTCACTGTTCGGAATAGTACAAAGTTACAAACATTTACAAAAGGGATATTTGTTAGAAAAATAAAAGTAGTAGTAACTTATGTTTATAGCGTTGTTCGGAATTAGAAAAGCCATGTTCTAGTCAAAAGATACCATAGTTCACATTTTGTGATAGTTCCCATTTTTTTAAATGTTTGATGTAGTTACCTAAGTTAAGTACAAAAATGAGATTGTTTAACTGTTTTTGTGTTGATTGTTGATTTATTATTTTTATATTGTTTTTTATGGAGTGATAACAAAGGGTTTATTTTTATTTATACTGATGTTTTTTTATTTAATTTTATATCAATGACTTTAACAGTACCTGTGGGGAATCCAAAACGGAGAAGATATTGTATATCAGTATATTGTACGTCAGTATTACATTTTTGGGTATTACAAAATTACATGATAATATATTCTTGTAACTGTGTAAATATTAGAATCTAGGACCTCAGAGTAACTGAAACAAATGCCATTAATTCCATTTTATGTATGTACTCATAAAATGCAAAATTAATGGAATTTAATTTTTTGCACATATCATAAATTGTTACCATATGCCATTGGAGGTTAATTTTTTATTAACATTGCTATTTATTTATTTTTACTTGTCGTTAACATGATAATTTTGGGAAATTTTTTGGTAACTAGATATTAATATGTGATATGAAACTTCTACTTACAGACACACTTCTAGTCTACGAATCAGATAAAGTTGTATGATAGTCTATCTATAATTGCCTATTCAACAAAATTAGAAAATTCAGTATTATGGAACCACAAACAATAAAATAGGAAATATTTATTTCAGATATATTTTGATAATGTAAAACATAAATGATAAGCCACCATAGAAAATATACAAAATTCAAAAACGGATATGTTTGCACCTTACTTTACGATGATTGGTGGCTTGTGTTTACCATTTTATATATTTTCTAATATTAAGGCACTACACATCACTATATCTTTGTCTGCAGAATAATTGAATTAAAGAATGTGTATGAAACAAAAATACTCTGTTGCAAACAGTTTATTTTAAAACTTTGTATCAGCTTCGCCCACTTGAGCATTATCAGATAAATTGTGAAAGGGGGTTAGGGCACAACCAGTGCCTAATAATAATAATAAGAATAATAATAATGCTCATTTTCAGGACAAAGACATGATCACCCTTCCTATGCCCAGGTGGGTAAAAAAACCAGTTCGAAGTATATAAAATAAACTGTTTACCTGTTTTTCAATTTAATATAATGATATTACTTACCTGTTTTAGGATGCTTTTATACTTTCTAGTCATGGCTAGATGACTGGGCCTGGATTGCTGTTTCTTCCAGAACCTTATTATAAATTCTAATTATTTTCTTTAGCAATGGTACCATGTAAATAGACATTTTAGAATGTGTGAAAGAGTTTCAAAATAAAAATATAAAAAGTAAAATTGCGAACGTTTTATTTATTGCATCGCTTTCAAGCTACATTTGAAATCAACTCGACTCTTGTAATCAATTCAACTTTGGTTTTGACCCAAACAGCATTAGTGTGATAGGGGTTTTCGGATCTGCAAACAAAAATCTCAAACACTCAAAAAAGAATGCGGCCTGTCGTAATTCTTTAAGACAAAGTATGGAGCTATCCATACCTTGTTGCTTAGCAAGAACTTTTGTCGCTTGTCAAGATTTATGGTCGCATATGGTAGTTGATTTAATATAGAGTGACAACCTTCAGTGAACATGATTTCTATTTGCATGTCAAAAAAATTTGTGGCTTGATTACACTTGAAGTTGCATATTAAGGTTTTATGTAGACCATTCAATATGGACTGACAAAATTTGACTTCAATCAAGATTTATATATAAGGTCATATGTATTTGATTTAATGTGGAGTGACAAGATTTGAGTTTAAAGTCCTCAATAGTTATGTGACTGATCTGTAAGATTTGTTCCGGTATTTTAGCCTTTGAACTGAGATGTGTTGATTGCGGTAGGTGGATCGCGTCTGATCCCTCGTCGTTACGTTCAGATTACCATGGCCGTCACATCTTCTCATTTAACAAGCATTAGCTTGTTAAATAATATGTTGTTGCGCTATATTAATAGCGCAACAAATTTGACAGATCTGACTAAGGAGTAGGTAAAAATACCAGCCCTTAGTGACATATTTTTTCAACCTTGTTGTATTTTTTATTAGACCAGGCAATAGAGCAGAAAATGACTGAGTTCGTGACAAAAATACTAGCAGGAAGCCGACGATCCCAGGTCATGTGGAACAGTTCGTAGATGTGTTTCCTAATCGCTAATATAATTTTTTAAGTTGTTATAAACAAAAAACCTCAAATGTTTTTGTTCTTCGCTTGTAAAAACTGGACCGATGGAGCAATATTGATGCTTTCAACAGACGAATTGTAGAGAACAAAAAGACGAAGAAGATTATCCCTGCTCGGACTCGATTGAATCAACGGAGGAAATTCGAAAACCGGAAAAACCTGCGCTTTTTCAAAAATTCATAGTGCCGCCATTTTCAATGCCGTAGCGGAAGCTTTTCGCGTGAAAGTAGCGATTGATGGGTAGGTACTTTGAGCGTGGACAAACCAGGCGTTATCCGATGATTAGTTTTTGCACAATGGCGATTTAATTTTTTTTATGCAATATGTTTCGGCGAGCCTGGTTGCGTCGGAGATAATCCGATTTTAATTTTTTTACGTATTTCGAAAGTAGAAAGAAGTATTGTGCTACAAAACGTCTATTCTGATGTTGCGAAATAGGTGAATAATGCTTGCAAACACGACCGAAAACTGCCGCGCGCTCCAAACCGGTTGAGTAAGCGGTCAACGCGGGGAAGCGCGGTCTATTGGCCCCGTGCACAGTATAGAGTGGGGGAGTTATAAACGTTTTACGCGCCCGTGGCGGAATATGTATACGCCAGAACTGTTCTCGGTCACCGCTACACGCAAAGGCGCTGTAGTCGACTTTATTATTTCTGCCAGCTGTTGGCGTTCGTAAACGCGCTCTGGCTACAGGTAACTACACCACGTCGGTAATTACTAGGGAGAAAACTGCTTAGAACAGCGCCACCTCCTGGGTATCTTAGACTCTTCCGGCGGTGAAACAGACGTGCTTGTCGACGCGCACCCGGCCAGCGCGGTGCGAGCTTCCCCGCGTCGCGTCGGCCGCCTGCCCTCACTACTCGCCCGCGTCGGATCGCGCGGCAGTTTTCGGTCATGTTTGCAAGCATTTTCACCTATTTCGCAACATTGTTACGCAAAATCAGAATAGAATAGACGTTTTGTAGCACAATACTTATACTTTCGAAATACGTAGAAAAGATGAAAGCGGACCACCTCCGACGCATCCAGGCTCGCCGAAACATATTGCATACAAACATTCAAATCGCAATTGTGCAAAACCTAATCATCGGAAAACGCCTGGGTTGTACCCGTCAAACGCTACTTTCACGGGAAAATTTCCTCCGTTAATATTAATTCTATCGAATCCGCGTAGGGCTCATTTTTTCGTCTTTTCATTCTTTACAATTCGTCTGTTCAACGCATCAAGATTGCTCCATCGGTTCAGTTTGTACAAGCGAAAAACGAAAACGATTTTTTGAGGTTTTTTTGTTTATAACAAATTAAGAAATGATATTTGCTAGTAGGAAACACATCACCATGCATCCACGGACTGTTACACATGACCTGGGACCGTCGGTTTCCTGCTAGTATTTTTGTCACGCAAAAATCTCTATTGCCTAGTCTATATTGAAAGTTGTTACTACCTAGTTTGATATCGCATGGTAACATTTTATGTCAAGCAGCATTTAGGCTATTTAGAATCTTGTGTAGATTATTGCGTGTTGTGATTATTAATTATAAGCTATGGACCCATTGCCATCTTTCTATCCATATTTTTAACAAATTAACTACCTATTCAAAATGTATCGCGACGCATGTGGGGAAGCAAAATGTGACGTGCTTACTACATGCATCTTTGGTGGAGGGCCTACTTAAGGCCCCCGCACACCAAAGGCACACATTAAGACGCAAACGACATGTAGACCCTCACACTGAACAAGTATTTGCCGCTAGGTGCAAAATGCGGCGTACTTGCCTTTTTATGCGTGCTTGAAAAATAAAACGGCCTTTGCACAGGTAAAGGTAATTATTGAATTGTGAATTAAACAGACCATTTGGCTTTCAGTCGTAATATACAAAAAATCTTCTGAGATTTATGTTGACCGTGTTGACCGTATCAATATTATTTAATGTAACGGTTGTGTGAAATTTGTTTACGTTACAGGTGAATTTGATTGTTACGAAAGGAATATTCTTTCTTTACTTACCTGCTGTATTGATAGATATTGCGTAAACACTAATTTTCACTGCTTAGTATGTAGTCATGTTCAAGTAGTCCTGGATTGAGCTTACATACAGAAACGTCTTCAGACTCACCTAGATGCAACAGGTACCTTGCAATATGAGATTTTCGGATGGATCAGATGAGTTAATTGACTCCTCATGGGCCATCATGAGAAACTGAATTGAAAATTGCATGATGCTGACCTTGGGTCGGCTTTAGACATATTAACATGTGAATTTGGTTTTCAAAACATATAAAAAAACTTCAGAAGTAAAATGGAGAGAGCTTTATTTGTGTAACATAGCTTGACATATGACACGTAGTTATCTATACATATATGGGGCTGAGTATTACACTGACAGACATTATGAAATATATACAGATGTATCAGTACTGAGAGCAGGGCACGACTCATTCCTACAAGTAAGGCATAACGAGGGTTTCTGGGAAGGCCAAACAGAACATACACTCCCTTTTCGGATTTCATTTTTTTATAATATTTTTTCTTATATATTTTTTACTTTACTTATACGGTTTGCGGGGGAAGGGGACAAGGGGGACGGGCTCTCCAACAGCCCGAAGGGAAAGAGAGATAGAGAGATTCAGTCAAAGCGATGCAAACATAACGAAGGCCGCGCCAGCGCGGAGTAACGGTGCGGGGCGCCAGCGCCTTATTGCCGCACGCGCCACCACTGCTGCACCTTTTCGGTCAGCTTCCTGCAAAGGCCCAGCAGCCTCCGTCACATCGGGGCTTCGGCTTCAGCTTCACCCTCTTCTACGGTCACCTGAAACCTGATGCCAGGTCTCTGTGGATCCGGAGCCTCTTCCGCTGGTGGACTAGGTGGGATCATGCTTTGGTAATAATCGCGATTCTCCTCTAAGGTATCGAGGATATCTTGTGCGTCAGGGTGGACCAGATCGGCCCAGGTCTCCCATAGCGGGTGAACGATGTAGTCAATAAAGCCAACTTGGGATTTCTCTATAGTCGCAGAGTGTCTGTCACACATTGGACTAATATCCATTTGGGCTTCGCGCTCTCGGTCACCTTGCCTGAAGAATTCCTCCATTAGGAGGTCCACCCATTTCCTATACAATACTAGAGGTTTGGTTGGGTTGCTCAAGTCGGCGCAATGCACCAGGTTCTCTAATACTTGGATACGATCCGTGTAATTGTCTAGAAGTAATACCCCAGAACCAGCCACCTTCTTGGTCTCCACCATGGTCTTCAGATCCGCCAAGAGAGACATATGCTTGGACATGTCCGTACTCAGCACCATATCAATCACCATCTTGCGCAACGTCTGCCTTTGCTTCCTACTCATATTGCAGAAGATATCGCAGCCGTCGTTCTGCAGTAACTTGAACGCTACGGCCAGATGGTGGTTCTCCAAGACACTCTCGTCATTATACATTAAGGCAAGTTCCGAGCTGGAGTTGATGAGGAATTGATTGGTCAACCCTGGATGGTCGACGTCGTGAATACAAGCGGCGAAGAGGGCCGATGTGATCTCTAACGGCGTGAAGACGGATTCTAACGCTGGGGTATTAAGAAGGACGTGCGTACTCTGTGTAACGTCAGCGGCGTGCATGGAGTTGTGGAAGGGATTATCCTTGACGTAGTGGTCCTCAAGGGTCATCATGAAAGTGATGAACGTCTTCGGCGGGATCAGCAGATGCTTGAGGAGCTCTCTCGAGGTGAACACCGTGTACGCCACGCTCGTCAATGGTCGGCCATTGCTCAACAATTCGATATTGAAGATGTCAATACCCCACTGGTCCAACTCTACCATACACTTGGCCAGCTCTGGTTCGCGCGGCGTCTCCACGCCGTACGTTGGTAAGCGCTCCCCGGTGAAGGAGTTTGTGTGGCATAGAGGCTTCTTCACGCCCGATATCTGCGACATCGTGGTGTGGGCACCACGAGGCCTTTCTTTGCGCGGTTGTTGCTTTGAGACATTTTCGCTGCCTTCGTCAATACGCAGCGATGGTATGTCCAATTCTTGTTGTTTGTCTGTAAAGAAGAAGAAACCATAAGTAATCGTTTGTTGATTATTCAGCATTTTCAATGTAAGCAAAAAAAGAGTAATTCAGAGGTGATGCGGAAATGCAACATGGTGGTTCTAATACTTCTTCAAAGACTGAACAATGCAGATTCAAATGGATTACCATGGCAAACTTATCAAGATTGTACTAGCAAAAAGGCAAATGTTGCATTTCCTGAATTTCACTTTTGTTGCGTAAAACGGTCGCTGTGACCAAAACCATAAGAATGTAACTTACCAAGGAAAGTCGAGCAGATATACTCTGAGATCTGGTTGCCGGACTTGCTGGACTCTGAGAAATGCGACAGCTCCTTGTTGAGCATACGCTTGAACTGTAACAAAAAAAAAAACATCGTTAAATATTTGTTTCGTCAAACAAGCTGATACAAAATCGTAATAAAAAACGGCAGTTTATCGGCGGGAAGACGTAAACAACCGAAAATGGGTCGTCTCGTTTCATCTTCTATTAGAATATCGTAGGAGGCTTTGACCGAAGCAACAACAGATTATGCAAAAAAAGGTCGGAGGAACGCCAACGCGCTTTATGCATATTTTGTGCCTCCTTTCGTAAACATGAGCACCCATAGGTAAATTAATTAAGATTAAGGTTTATTGAGGTCTATTAGTTTACGGTTCTGTCACACCACACTTGACAGTTGAGGTTATGTTTAAGACATTACGTGCGTCCAATGTCATGAAAAACACCACTTTCTATGCGTATTCTTGACCTAGGTTACGTAAACTTGATCTATGAGGTATCTAATTATTCGTTGGCCGGTAGATAATAATTAAGATATTATCTTTGTTGGTAGGAGAGAGAAATATTACTACCTGAGTATTAATTATATGTCTGCTTACGGGCATGCTGTAGATATTAAAGTCTCAGTTGCTTCCGCATGTTTGACGCTGTTGTGAACGCGCCTTAAACCGCTCTAATTATATGTCTGAGAAATCTGAAACGTTATTTTTTTCTTTAAATAAAATTTAGTTGCCTATTATTAATCAGGTAGGTACTACCTGCAGATTCAATAGAGTTTAGTAAAACTTGACTTCAAGTGCATGACATGACGTTATTGAAGATAGATTTAAAAATCCCCGATCAAAGTTTATTTAGTTTTTTTCGTAAATTGTTTACGCAAGAAAGTGTGTGCATAAGCAAAGACAAGACCATTAATAGTATCGTATGTGAAAGTTCAAGCGATACTGAAACTTCTTCTTTTTTCAAGAGCAAATAAAAATTTTTATTTCGTGCCGGTTTAAAAAGGTTATCATGGGCTATCTCGCTACATAAAACACGGAGCCAATTCGTTTTCAAATGATTTCCATACTGAAAGACAAGCAATTAAAAACAATTGAGGAGTCAATAAAATTATCGCGGGCCGATCTATTTTTAGGTGATGGTTTTGTTTTGACGATTTCAGCGATGATAATAAAACAAAAGCTATGCGGTTCATAACAACTTCCCACTAGTATGTCAAAAAATCAATAAGGAAGAGTTTTTTCGAACTAGGAAAAACACTAGGAAAAGAAATCTTTACATAATTAAATCATTAAAAGCGAATAGAAATCGAATTACATCATAAAGTTGGTCGAACCAGACAAAAGACCATACCAATGTGAAGGCCAAAGAAAATTGCATGTATTAAGCCAGAGGAATGGTATCATGTGACTTAAACAGGTTGTTGGATCTTAATATCCTTGATATCTACAACACAAATCACCGATCGAACCACTTGATTCTTATATCGATTTCTTCTGCAAAAATTGAATTTGTTATTATGGGTTTGGCCTTAAGGGAAAAATGATTGTTTTGTTTTTTTATCCAGTTTGTTCAGGTTGTCCACGAGCAATAAAATTGATAAAAACATATCTTTTTATTATACTGGATAGGTACTGCACAATAAGTCAATAAAGTTGGTAAATAGTTATAAATGGATAAGCAGGTTTATTGAAATTAATAAATTTGATTAATGTATCAAGATTTTTTTATTGTTTATTTTGAAAAAAACGCACAAGGTGGTATCAGAATTAAAAATTTTCAGAAATTATCAAAGTAGTAACTATGGTCTATAAAAATCTGAGATAATTCCGAAAATAAAAAAGTACCTTAATTTCAGCAACTGCTGCAGAAACGGCGATGTCAGCCATAATAGTTAACCAAGGCAGGTTGTCGAATAGTTTTTCCGAGCAAGGGGGTATCCTGGCGATAATATCCTCCTCGCAAATGTTCGGGGTAACCACCCTTTTGCGCACCACAGTTTTATCATCAGTGTACATTTTCACAAATTAAAGAAAAACTCGGTTTTTCTTTTTTTTTTTTCAAAACTTCAATATCACTTTTTAACGTCGAAAAACACTATCGCAATTGATCACAGTGGAAACTGATCTAGTCGTCGTTAACAACTATATCCTATCGCACTGGGATTCGAGCGTTCACTGAGTGTGCCGTGGACGCACGGCCTACTTAAATACGCGCGATGTAAAGCTGAGCCCGCCTACCGCGATAAAATTGCCACCGCGGTTGGCAATTTTCGGAAAACGGCGTACGGTGAAAATGTAGCGTGCGATGCACCTGTTCGAGTCACCGCTTGCTCTGATTAATTTGGGATTTTTGGAAAATCTGCTTATGCGGTTTCCTGTTTTCGCAGGGACAATGAGGAAAGTACGTTCTATTGTGAGTCTTTGTTCGCCAAAAACGTCGTTTTTAACGATTTATGATTTTTAGTGCTGTTTTTGTTTGGGTTCGTGGTCAAGATAAAGCTGTTGTGGGTCCGATTGTTAGAAAACATTTTTTTTAAACAAGTTAGTGTTTATTTTTGATAAATAATGAATTATGGTTTTCTAAGAATAATTTCGTATTGTGTGGTCCACACAACCCACAATTTGCTCATAAATTACCTTAATTATAAATTCAAAGTAACTACTGTGTGGTAGACCTACCACAAATACTAATAAAATATTTATAATAATACAATTACACATAATAAACATTATATGCACTGCACATACTGCACGCGGATCATAACAAAAAGCGCATTAATACGTTTGCAATGAATTCAAGCCATTTAAGGAAACTAATGACCTATTTATACAATCCAAATATGACTAAAATTCCAAATGTAAAAGAAGAACAATGATCACGTTGCCTGTAATTTATTCGCGTTTCATTTATTGTACTTAAACTGTCACGATAATGGTTCGGTTCCTGAATCTTTTTTATTATATCAGAATTTGTATCCGAGGTGAAAATAGATACATAACCTTCAAATGAATACTGTACGCAATTTAATAGCGTTTATGATCTTTGCAAACAAGAAAAAACTAACGATATTTTTTCATATCTTCCCTAAGACCATTGTATATGTGACTGACCTGGTAAGAGAATGACCGTTTATACAGCTCAGCGCAATGGGCAGGTGAAGCAAACAAACCCCTGAATCTTAAATTAAGGTAATGGACATCCGTTCTACAGCGTATCTTCAGCATGAGGTATTGTGGGATCCTCTTGGATAGCAACTTATGATATAATATTGCTTCATGCAACACCCTAGTGTTATCCATGTTCCCCAAGTCGCCCAGCCCATACGATACATGATCATACTTTCTCAAACCACAAACAAACAGAACACATGCATTTTCACATGCAACTTCTATATGCGCAAAACATAAGTTACAGTTCTGATAAATAAAAATTCCTAATTCTCAATTTGGAATAAGAAATTCCAAACTATTTTAAATCGACTAAAAGTATGTAATTCCCTATACCTACGTATCGACGTAAAGTTTTCAAAAACCCAAACAAGAAAATACATTACTTTTTATATAATAACCTCTAACTACAAATAGCATAATTATCTCCGTATAAACATAGCTTAATTAATAAAAGTTTCCACTGTGGGAAAGTTATAAATTAATAATTGCTAGGTAATTATTACTCACGGGATTTCTAATCGATATTCTTCATTTCGAAAATCACGGTTAAAATTACTTTCTAATTATAGAACTCGATAACACTGATTCAGTGTTGAATAAAAAACCAGACAATATTGACTTTCGTCGGTTATCAACTACATAATGCTAATAATAACAATAATAATCGAATATATATTGTACTTGCCTTTCAATTCAATACCAAAATATTTTCGTGCGAATCAAATCTTAATAATTTATGTTCCGTCAACAAGTAGCTCATTAATATTACAGAATTATGATCACAACAAACATAGGTTATGGTCTTTTATCAGCATTACTTAAGTTACTAGTAAACACATGGTGATAGTAAATAGGTATAATTTGACTAGACTACACGCATTTTATTTACAGTCAGCCAAACACGTGTGCCAAACACGCATATTTTGCAAAATTTGCATTGCGTGTTTTTTTGGACTTTCGCTTCGAAATTGTTTGCTTTTATTATGCACTAGATGGCGTCACATGTATTCGGCTTACTGTCGTCCTCGATTCTATCGAATATCGATAAGCTGATTTACTGTTTTCGTTATTATTTGCACGTACCGAATTTATGGGAGGTTAAAATGTGCGCTCGCTGAAAAGATATCGGTGAGGTAAACGGCGGATCGCTGCTGAAACAGCCGCCAGGTGATGGATTGTATAAAACTGGAAACGTTCGCAGACGGAAATAATAGAATTTCAAGAAAAGTGGTCATTTCCATGGCGCGGTGCCGGGATATGTTCCGTTGGATTTTATATTAATAGAGGTGTGACATTTCGCGAGAAATTTCCTTGACTAAGCCGTCTGAGAAGATTGAGAAATATTTAGGTTACTGGCAGTCAATGTCTGTTCAAGAGAAATTGAAAATGCTGATGGAGATATATTGGGTTGTGGAAAACTTACGATAAATGACGTCCGCGTTTCGCTGGTGCCACTTGGCCGGTGATGTTTTTAGAGTACTTTGGTCTTGAATGTTTTGGAGGCTCATCAACATATTTGCCAAAATATTTACATAACGCCAATCTAGAAATTTAAATGTTTTCACTCTCGAACGGATACGAATGTATTTTTATGGTGTTTGTCGGCCGCTTATTATTAGCCCTTGCAATTTATTTATTTTTATTAATTAAATTTAAATGTTCAACGTGGTGAGAAAGAACTCAATCGCCACTATAAAAAATTACTGGTAGAAGACATAACAACAGGACGACCACTACTAATGGAATGGTTGGATATGGTGGAACTAGACCTGATTTGAAAAGGAACTAGTAAGGAAATTATCTTCAGCCGTGCTGAAGTTAAAATACCCCCACCATAAATTATTTAAAACAAAAAAATAACAAGTGAACCGATTTTTTCCATTCATGAACTCGTCCTTACTTTTTAAGAGATACGCTTGTATACCAAATTTCAGATCAATTACTTTAAAATTACGGCAGTTACCGTGTACACAGACGGACAGATGGAGTCTACATCTGCCACGCCTCCTTAAGGGTGTTACAAATGTTGGATCAAACTCAATATACTCTCGCCACATTAAATGTGCGGGGTATAAAAATATCCAAAATTAATCAAAAGAGCCACATTAACTGAGTCTCTTACTTCATTAACTCATTAACGGTGCGCCAAAATTCTCAAAAGGGTCTCAAAGTTTTACTGAAGATATCGCCCCCTTTTGTAGGTTTCCTTCTACAAGGTTTCCTAAGGTTTTATCCTTGAGAAAATGATAAAGCCGGCTTTTGGGTTGGGAGTTATTTTACAAAATCAACAGGTTTGATTGAAAAACGCATGTAGGATATTGATATTTTTACGTAAATTTTGTACACTTATAGAGGAAGGTGTAACTTAGATCTATTATGTGGTACTTTTTCCAATTTTAATCTGTGTTGTCCGTAAAAAAAATGCAAAAATCGTCTACTTTATGGCAGATTCAGTAAAAGATTGTGTGCTTATTCCAGCAAGCACAAAATAGCCACAAAAATACAAAACGTTTAACATAAAGTATTTTTTCATATCTTTAATTATATTTCATCTAAACATTACAAGAAATGTTCTTCTCACTGAAAACATCTTTAAAAGCCCCAATCCAGTGCACTAGTAAAAGTTTGATTTTAGAAGTCGTTTTCTTAAAACGGTTTGTTTTATTTCGATCAAGTACAGTCGGGCATTTTTCAAAAAAATAAACTATCAATGTTAATTAATTTGTTCAGTCTGTATGTAATTTGTGAATTGTCATAAAGAACAGAGGTCAGCAACAGGTGTGAAATAAGAAGTGGATTAAAACTGAAAACTATGAAAATGATTTCAACGGAAACAGAAATCGAAGATTTACAAAGCAACAAAAAATTTAAAATGCTATCGTCAAAACTCTGAAATTCGCTAAAGACAGCCATTACAAAAATCAGTTTTTTCTCAAAATGTTATTAAAAGAATACTTCTTCATGGGTTTGTGATTTGACATTACCTACTTATTAACTCACAATCGATTCTTATTCTACCAATTCTCTAACGATCAAAATATAACCTAAATGTTGACTGATCTTGATAATTGAGTGTTATACTGTTATGCTAATAGTTGATTTTTTCCTTGCATGTAAGATATTGATATTTTTACGTAAAATGTTGTACACTTATAGAGGAAGGTGTAGATCTATTATGTGGTACATTTTCCAATGTTAATCTGTGTGGTCCGAAAAAATATCGCAGAAGTTGTCAATTTTGTCATATTCAGGAGCAGAACTGTCAAAAATGAACAAAAATATCAAAATCTACCACTAAACGCAAAATTGTATACCTTTTATCTTTAATTTAGTGTGTTGCTTTTACGAAAAAAAAAACTAATCGTGCTCGTGCTTTGTGTGTAGAACGTGTGTAGAACTATAACAAAGTTTTTAGATAGTGACCATATTATGTGTGCTTATTTCAGCATAAAATCGCTGCAAAAAAATATTCAACATAAAGTATTTTTCATATCGCAAATCATACCTATTTCGTCTAAACATTGTAGGAAAATGTTCTTGTGACAGAAAACATCTTCAAATGCCCCAATCCAGTGCCCTAGTAAAAGTATGATTTTAGACCGTTTTCTTAAAACGGTTTTTTGGGTCAAACATATTAAAACATTCTTGAAATCCAGGAAACATATAGTTTGTCACTATATCTTATTACAAAAGATGATGATTATTTTTGAGAGACAATTGTTATTGTTGAAAAGAATTTTGCCCATTTAATGAAAAGTCCTATAACCTCAAGATTTTGAAAAATATCATATCAAAATAAATATTAAATGTTGATTTGGTAAAGTTTGCCAACTTGCAGTGTACTAACCCAATGCTTAAATATAAAAATCAATAACTTAAAAATGCTCTCAAATAGACCTTACTGTTTATATTGTTACGAGATATATTTAACGGTTTATTCATTTTTGCAAGGTTGCAAAGTATTCAGTTTATAGCATATTTCAGTATAGTTTATGCAAACACATAGTAAAATTGTATGAAAATAAGCGTGAAGTTTTACGCACGTTACTATAAAGAAACCAAGTATCAAAAACCGCCTTTTAGGGCCATTTGACGAGCTCAAAACCAGCTGGGTACCTCGGACAAACAAGTAGTTTTTTGTTTGTTTTAGTAACTCGTGGTTCTTGACAACCTTGATTCAAACTTTTTTTCTGAAAATAATCCATCGAGTAACACCCTTTAAGATTAGCATGTTATTATGAAACATCCTGTATATGAAATGGACCTAATAATCCAGATAATCACAGAAAATAGCAGTGAGGATAAAATATGACGAAATTGTTGAAATAACTGATAAAATCAATGTTATATTGTTAAAAAATAACGCAATAAGGTAACGGTACTTAGATTCTTGTTGTTCGTACATATTAAGCTTGGTGTTACACAACTCAAAGTATCTTTTCAATAAAGCCTAATCCACATAGTCTGGCAGATCGCAAACTGAAGACTAGACCACTCCTAAGCAAACCGACCGTCACTAACTTAGATTGGTAA
Source organism: Melinopterus prodromus (assembly GCA_964023965.1). Classification (NCBI taxonomy): domain Eukaryota; kingdom Metazoa; phylum Arthropoda; class Insecta; order Coleoptera; family Scarabaeidae; genus Melinopterus; species Melinopterus prodromus. The sequence continues at coordinate 58,732,968 of OZ030392.1, read as the reverse complement.
TCCAGGATTCAAAGCCTCCTCTAAGGCTAAGGACTACGGTATAAAATCCCCCTGAGCCCTACTAAAGCAAACTTATACGCAGGGCGCCGCAAATTTAATGTTTAATCGGACCCAGATGCCCCTATTAATAAATTACGTGGGTGTGCTCAAATGTCATTTTGTGGTATTCCATACCAGCGTGGATCCAAAAATAAGCTCGCAGTTTCGGCGGAAAGGTGTAAAATCGACCGGTACGCGATTCTGTCGGTTTATATTATGTGTATCAAAACGATATGTGGTGTTGAATAGGTTAAACAAACAACAGAGTTTCCGGAAGTTTAAAAATTGTTCGGATAAATAGATAAATTTTCGCTAAAATTGGTTATTGGCGTGACGTGATACAATTTGACATGTTAGTATACGTAAATTAAAAGATAATGAAGCGAGTAAACGTAATAAATTCGTTAATATATATTCTGTAGGAACGCAAATTTTTGATTCAGCTAAAAGTTATGAATATAAACTACTTCTTTTGTAGAATGAGCGGCAAAAGTACGGATTCAATAAAAACGGCATAATAAAAGTGGCTTGAGTAAAAGACAATAATTGATAGTATAGATATACCGGGAATCTTAAACTTTGCGAATGAAAAGTTTTGCTTTCTATACGCTGAATACGAATACGGGTCCGAATTATTATAAAAAAGGTTGAGGTATTATTTCTGGTTGCATTTTATCCCATTATTTACGGAAGTAAATATGGGAACCTTAGTTCGAAACATTCGAAAACTTTTCAAAATTCATAAAATTTTAATTGTTTAAATTTCAATTCTACTGTCTTCTGAAAATATTTTTTATTGTACCTAAACTAACATTTTTGTAACATAAAATCCTCCATGATGTATAGGTTTAGAGTCAATAAAAGTAATTGGTTCTTCTTAATATCATTTAATTAATTTAAAACTAGTAAAAATACGTTTTTTATTTGTTTATTATTATTAACTTATTAGAAAATGTCTCTAAAAGTAAAATGTAGATACGACGTTTTGCAGGTTGGCCGATAATAAGTAATAGTTAGCGTACGTCAAACGATAAACAAAACATGCGAACCTTTATATTTTTGTTACTTTATCTCATACGTAGTATGATAAAGTAGGTATCGTGACGAAACTTCATATTTAGAAGTTTCATGACCAAACTTAGATTTTTCAAAAGAACAAACTAACAATGTTAATTAATTCACTTTGTATGTAATTTATTAATTGTCGTAAAGTGATCAGTGATCAGCAACAAGTGTGAAATAAGAAGATGATGAAAAACTGAAAAACGTTGATAATTATTTCAACGGAGAATGAAATCAAAGATTGACAAAGCTATAAAAAATTAAAAATATTATCGTCAAAACTCTTAAAAATTCACTAAGGACCGCCATTACAAAGATCAGTGTTTTCTCAAAATTTTACTACTAGAATGATATTTCAAAGATAACTTAACCATACTCAAATTATTATATATTTTTGAAAGAATACTTTTTCATTGGTTTTCTCCTGTCGTTCTTTTTATAATATTACATTTTATGAACGAATGGTTCTTTTGTTTGTCCCCTCCTAGATAAAAGAAAACTTCGTAGAGATTTACATATTTGTATTAGAAGGTTCTGCTATAAATTGTAAGGATAGCTATTTTAGGTATTTCAGCATTTCTTCGACATTTCAGTGTTTCTTGACATTTTTATGTGTGCCTGGATATGGAAATGGACCAGCTCCCGGAAATTGAGTTATAAGTGTTATAACTATTTTCAGACTGAAGAAGTCATGCTGAAGGTAACACAAGACTTTTAAAACTTTACCATGAATGGAAAACACGCACAAAATCATATACCCGAAGCAAATTAATTAAAATTAACTAATTAAGTTCATGCTATCACTAAAAACTTTTTTGTAATGGTGTAAAAATGATTCTATGCATATGAATTTGATTTACATTTGTTTTGAGAAAGCTTTTTGGTGCACAACAAAATGTTTGTGTATCGCGCTGTCAGTTTATTCGCTATTATTTCTTACACTACTTAGATGCCGGGTACTGGCCCATTTTCATACCCAGGCAGTAATTCGTACATAAGTTTTGCTGTTATCCAGAAGAACTCAAATCTGGGACAAACTTATCGATGTTTAATTTTTCTATTGGGAATTCTTAGAAATATTAGAGAAAAACATTATGGTATAAGTAGGAAAAACCAACCTACGTTATGATAAATTATCAAACAAAAAAGTAAATAAATTTAGCATTTTCCGGCTAAATTTGCTGTATATACTACTTGCCTTAGTCCTTCATTTGCCTAAAAGTCTTCTGATTTTATTTGATGTTGGACAATCATTTGATAAAACAGTCAAAATTGGTCGACATTAATATCACTGATTATATGACAGCGTCCACAATTAAAATAGCAGCATTAAATTAAGCAAAAATTAGTCCAAATTAGGGAGGTAATTAAATTTCTATTCTCTCAAATCAAAATCTATCAATTTTCTTTTTTTAAATCTATTGTACAAGAAAATAATTTCTTCTACCAACTACTACCGCTACCTGAAAATATATCAAAGCAACACAAATTCGAGTTCGGTCGTACTTAGATATCACCTTGATTTATGATATCAATTCGTCCCAAATCTCCAGTATTTAAATTATGATCAAAGGCCTTTAGGATTACCAACCCGGAGCAATGAAACTGTGAAATTTGAACTGGGGAATTGCCTTGCCGTTGCCATATCAATAAATTACAAAATTTTAGATTATCGCCAATGATTAAGTAACGATTACATCTAGACAACATAATTTTTTGTTGATAATAATCACATTTACCTCACAAGATGATACCGTCTGTATCACTCACAAAGGCTGTACCATAAACGAGATAATTCATGTTGTTTGCACTTGACGAGGTAAGTAGTTTAAAGATAAGAGCAAACCAAGCGTTAAATAAGTTTATATTGATGTAGCGTGTGCGTATAAACGTGAAAAGATATGCACAGAGCCAGAGGAAAAATACAATGAGATAATGCCTAATAACGGTTTAATCGGTGAATACCACATCATAACAATTCCCAATTGATGTGGCATCAATTACAGTCGACCTCTCGTCTGTTTTGAATGCATTATTGGTGTTTTAATTATAACCGCTGCTGATGTATTGGATTGCTGCACATGGTTGCAATTTATAATCGTAAAATTTAAGCTGTTTTCTGCTACTCGAAAATAAACGGTCCGTAACTAATCATTGTGACTGTAGAAATTATTACCGTGTCAATTTTATGATGCTTCGATTTGTCCAGGTGTGTTTAGTTCGAAAATGGTACAATGTTGCATGTGTTATAGCTTATAACACATGGAGAACAAAAATTGTTATTAGTTTTAAAATAACGTATTTAAAGATAAGTTTAATGCGTAAGAACCATGAAATAAGGTCATCGTTGGTTTGAAATCCACTCAAAAATTAATCTCAACCTTTTTCAATCTGAAGTTATTCAAACAGATTATTTTGCTATTTTGTTTATCTGGTCATTATTTATCTGGCCTTAAAACATACTGTAAAAAGGAATAATAAGTTTCAAATAAGTCACATATTCAAATTCTTAATAAAGAATGCTTAGTTTCTGAGAAAGCACCCACAAAACATCAGAAAACGAAGACAAATGCAAAGACTTGTTCTTACGAAAAACAAATAGTTGATGATATTTAGGCTAAAACTCTACTGAGATAAAAAAACAACTGCTAATTGAACTGAAAAATAAAAACATAGTTTAAACATTATTTCTCTTATGGCAACATTTTTTAAACAGTCCTTATTCATTTAAAAAGCTTAACTGAAAATTTCAGCAATTTTGAACAACATGATTCTAAAACGTATTTTGTGGTTGGTAGAACTGAATCTTAAACATTTATCCTTTATATTTATTTATTGTTTTTCCAGTTCCTTAAGCAGTTAGAGCATATTCTTTTGCTAATATTTCCAACGGCTGTAACATTCCAAGGAATTAAAAATAAACTCAAGGTACATATTAACTTATTTACTCAGTTTCAGACGTTGGCAATACAGGTTTCTTGTAAAAAAAGTGGCGCAGCCTATATAAATAATATGTCATATGATCTCCTGGTAGAGTACTCTCTGTTCAGTGAGTAATCAATGTAATTTTAACACATCTTTGCCGTTTTAAGTAGTATTATATAATAACTTGTCTCTGAGTTGATATGTAGATATTTAAAAATATGCACGTCCAACAATAGCATATTTATCCTTCCATTAATTCATTCCAGAAAGCAGATATTTTACAAATGTTTCCCCTATAAAATTAACCTACTCTTTTGAGTTGCACCACAATTACACCAAACCAGCTATATAATAGAGAAAGGTATTATCATCAGCGACATGCTCATGGGAAAATCAAAAGTTAAAAGTAAAATTTAATTGATAGGATATTTCAAGAAACAGGAGAAATAATAGTCTGACAACCAATGCGAAGATTTTTGCTTTTGAGATAACCAAGAAATGACCAAATACAGGTAGAAATGCTCTGAGAACAATAAATCCAGGTTGAGAATGTTATTATATTACATATAGCAAATTTGTTTTTGTTATTATATTTTGGTGGTAAGGATTTTGGAGGTGGTAAGTTCAATGTATATTGACTTTGGCTGCAAAAATTCGAAAAAAGCTTGTTGGAAATTGAATAGTACTGATTTTACGTAGTTCACAAATAAATAATAAAGAAAGAAATTAATAATCATGTACAATGTACAGTAATACGCCATTTGTTCGAATTTAACTACTGAATTTTGAGGTGGCAGCAATGCACTACTGTGTATAGAAGATTACAGGGTGAGGAGTTAACATGTAATAAAAGGCAAAATAAGGTACAAAATTAACAACACGGGACGTAAAATGAACCGGTTCTGAGATATTTGTAGGTTTTCGTATTATCATCACATCCACTTTTTATTACAAAAACATTAAACATTGACTCTAATTATTGCACATTATAGTTATTATGGTTACACGAGTATAATTTTTCCAAATATGTGACCCAACACGAGAGAATCGCCATAACTGCCATCTCTCGTTTCGATAGTATTGACACCTGTGTTTGAAGGCCCAAACTCTAAAACCACTGATAAAAAAAAAAATTAAAAAAGTATGCTATACTGCTGAATCATTTCTACATAAGTTGTATATGACTGACAAAATTAATTAAATGAATTAAAGACCTATTTTCTTCACCTATAAACCGTAATTTTCTGATTCAATTACAGCAATTACATTGTAACAATCCAAAAACCGCACGTGGCTATTAAACCGAATTCTCAATAATTAATTTGAAGCGTTCGGCTTCAGCGCTGAATTGATGGAAATTTAATTGCATTTTGGTCTTCTGGCTGTTGACAAGGACTCGGTTAGCTCAGCTTTGATTCATTCGTGCGAACAGGTAAGTGCATCGCCCACGCTTTGTCACTTCATAATCTGACTCACTTAATAATTCAGAGGCAAAATTATTTACCTTATTTGTTTACAAGCTGAGACGGCTCTGGTGCGTTGGTTGTCGAGGTATACTGTAACGTAATTTCTAGGAACTTTCTATAGGGCCTTATTTGGAGTCGGCGTAAAAACAATGAGAATGGTGACTTTTGTTTTTTCTTGGGTGGGTGCAACCTTTCTCTCTTAATTTGATATATTCAATTCTACATGATATGGCTTTGGACAAGGTCCAGTGCAACGAGAATGTGTCGATTGAATATATTCAACGGTTTTTGTTATGTTGAGCACCATCGCTTGTTTCAATTGTAGTTGTGCTTGTCTCAGTGGTGCATTTTTTAAAATTAGCAAAAAACCAATTGAAGAAAAGCAAACTACGAGAATTACGGTAGTTACTTTAATTATGAAATTGGAACTCGTGTATACTGCAATTATTGTTTTAAAAAACTTCAAAATGGGAAGGTCAGGGAGATAACAACAATCGAACGTATACTGCTCTAGAAATACTCAAGATAGATCGCTGATATCCAGAAAATAGAATGTGATTAAAATTTTGCAAAGTGTTCCTTTTGTAAATGTGGAATAATATAGAATGTAAAAGCTGGTGAGTATCTGGGTTTGGTCTATGGCAGTGGTTCCCAAAGTGGGCGGTACCGCCCCCCCAGGGGGCGTTTAGCCAGGCCAAACTCTTTGATTAAGTTCTAGAGATTTTCAAGACAAAGAAGATTCAATACGAGACAATTTAAGAAAATACGAAGCAGATATAACTTATTTGACAGACATATTTAACAAGTTCAATTTAATAAATTTACAACTGCAAGAAGACGAGATGAATTTGATAAAGACCGAGTCGATTGTAATGGTTGCAAGAGCTGTCGACGTCATATTTAGTTAAACGAGTAATTAGTACAAATCACAATTTAAAATTTTGTGTTCTAAGTGTGTTATTTCTTTCCCATCTATTAAAAGGATGAGCTAATTTAACGAGGGTGGCGCTAACACTAAACTTCTTCGAAAAGCGGGCGGGCGGTGCATAAAATAAGTTTGGGAACCACTGCTCTAAGGTATTGTGGATGTTGACATCACGACACTAAAAGACATCCAATGGCAGAAATAAACAAAACAGTTCCATAATTATGGAAAGCCCATGATAAAAAATTTGATTTTCCGAAAAATAGAAAGGTTCCAGTTAGCCAAAGAATACTTAAAAGAAAATTGGGAAGCGGAATGCTTAAATTACATACACCTCAAATCGCAAGAGGAATGGAAATTCTGTGGACATAAATGGAGACAATCTGATGGAACGAAAACAATACTGTCTTGGATATTGTGGGTGGCTAAAAGTGGCTGTGGTGGACCACAACTTGACATATGAAAACTGAAATAGACGCGCATCTGCTAATACATTTTAAAATAAAAACTTAAGTAAGTGATAACGTAGATAAATAGATGGCATTAAACCGTTCTCAACTTGTGTTTACTTATCTTTTTCATATTTTGATATATTTTAATGTTTTTTCTTTGCTGATTCTAATAATGTAATACCAATGTTTGGATACAGATTTTAGGTGAAGTTAATATGCGTTCTGATACTCAAAAGTATAAAACTGACTCGTCTGACGAGCTGATTGCTTGATGTCTGTCGCAGTTCAATTTCTCTGGACTAAGTAAAGGAATGAATCTGAAATTTGCTATAACTTATTGTCTCGTATAATGTATTCCAGCAGTTTGAAGCTAAAACAAGGTGCGACTTTTCAATTTTATTTGAAAGACCTTTTATGTTAAGGAGCGTTCAAGATATTCAAAAGCCCATCCATTCTGTTATTTCCAAAACTGCTACAGCTGGAATTAAAAAAAAAACTACTTATGATCGTTATGTTTGCTACAGCTATAGCTCTCGAGAAATTCATCAAATTAAAAATTTTAGAAACACAACTTACATTACTATTTTATAAATTCAAAAAAATATATTTGGTAGTTGCTACTAAATCACTAAATTCCTTATTTAGTTTAGTTTAGTTAAATTCCTGAAATACAATTGAAGTAAATAGACACAATACTACTTTTTTCATTTAAACAGTAATACATTTTAGACATTTGACTAAAACACTAGACCAGTAGTAGCTTGTTGACATGAAGATAAATAGTAGATGAGTAGATCTGCAGTTAAAAAATCTTGACATAGGCATAACCCGGAAGCAGTTTATTTTTTAATTCCAAAAATAGTTTAAAAATAGTCAATCTGACAACACTGCTATCGATTATCGCGCAGTAACAAAGTCAGATAATCCAAAAAATTAAAAAAAAAACATTTGTACTTAAAATAGTATTTTCTATTTAGAATTACATTTTTAGGGAATAGTAGTAGTTGGAGCAGTGACATTACAGCATTGCCACATTTTCTGCAATTATAATAGCGGCTCCTGGGCCCTTTTTTAAAATAATGTATATCTTTGTGGACTCTTAGTTTCAAAACAACCGATATATGTTCGGTCAAAACAAACCAAAAACCAGCTGATCTCATTTTTAAAACAGTCAAGAAAACTTATAAAATCGCATATTTTGATGATAGGTTGTATAATAATGACAGTTCGTTCAAATAACGACTTCATTATTTTAACTAACTGTCATCATTATACAACGCTAGTGTCAAAGTCTGTCAAAACCTACGTGGATGACAGTTATGTGAAAGTTCGCCTTGCCATCATTGACAAACACATTTAAAATAGTTGATATAAAATGGAATTTATGAGTCGTAGATAAAACGTCGTATTCAACTCGCACACAATGGATATAAATCGCTGCAATGTTTACACGCTCGCCTACGGCTCGCGTATAAACTTCAACTCGCGATTTATATCCTTTGTTATGTGCTCGTCAAATAATATACTATTATTTGCTTTAAGTACGTCGCTACATACGTAAAATAACCATTACGCTATGAGTGCTTGTAATTTATAATCTTTAAATTCCTTTTAACATTGTTCCCATTAACGACATTCTAAATCCATTAAAATAAATTATTATTATTACTGATTCGTAATTCTATATGTGTAGCAAACGATCAATAATTAGCAGAACAAAAACCAACAAATTTATATAGTTAAACATAATTTCGAACAAAGCACCGGATGTCAAATTTTAAAAATTAGCAAACTACAGGAGTTAACGTCGCTATTACACGTGCTGCCTGGTTAAAAATTGACTGTAATTATGAAATTGCAACTCGATGCTCATGTATACTGCAATTATTGTTTTAAAAAAACATCAAAATGGGAAGGTCAGTGAGATAACAACAAACGAACGTATACTGCTCTAGAAATATCCAAGATAGATCGCGGATATCGACAAATTAGAATGTCATTTAAATTTTACAAATTGTATAATTTTTATTTTATTTCATTAAAAATTCTGTTGGTTCGAACGGGAATTATATTGACATTCACTCTAAAGAAAAATAAATAATACACGCCGTTAGAATTTTGAATATGTCTAGTTTATGTCGAAGGGTAACCTAGTTAGGTACAATTTATCTACATATCTGGTAAATGTCAAGTTTATAAAGACGATTAAAGGCTCAATTTAATGCAAATTTTCTTGTAATTTATCGCGTGCAGTGGTAATTATCAAGCCAGCTTGGCAACAGATGTTCAACACGACAACTTTATTCTATATTTATACTTCTATTGTCCCATTGGGCGTATCGAATTCAAATAATGTGTGTGTCTGTCTGATAGCAGTTTTATGGTAGTGTGTTATATATGTTGACAATCAGCAGACATGCAGATAATATTGATTCAAATTAGTTTGCAATTTTAAATAAATACAACAAAGCATTTGTTGTGCCTGTTTACTTTATACCAATATAACCTCTTACATTTAAATTTAGAACTTTAATAATTAGTTGTAATTCTATATGTTTAGTAATAAGAATCCTTGGAGATCGTCCTATACAAATACGATTCACGGTGAAAAAATATATTTAAAATTGACCTAGGTTTCCCAAAATTTACATAATTCATATTTCCGAAAAATACTTCTAATTTTAGCATGTTCTATGAACTGTTAGGTGAAACCTTGACTTCCTTCTGATTTTAAAAGAATCCCGAAATATCGCACTGTTTCAAATTGTATCTTTCAACTTCAGGATCTGCTTCGTTTACAATCATCACTTGGTGCTAAATTAGAAGTAATCTCGTTTCCTCTGTTTCCCTGGAAGTTTGTGGCATGTATATATTGCCAAACACAAACACATTTAGAACGAGAACTATAAAGATACTTGGAAGACATGACACAGAGGTCAGGGATTCGGAGAAAAGGAATTATTTTCGAAATATATTTCTTCGTAAAGCTGAAAATCGGATTTAAATTCCGGAGAGTGACAGTTTTCTAATGGAGGATAAGCAGTATAAAAATGCCGACGGTATTTTATACCGCAAGAGAGAATAAATAATTCTTCCGATGATGAATAATAAGAAGTTGAATAATATCACAATTTCTATAAGTAAATAATTTAACTTAAGACGTCCATTTATTATTTTTATTGTTATTTACCTACACTTCTGGCCAGTGAATCTTCACCACCTTTCTTTAAAATTCCAAAATATTAGATACCATCAAATCAATTATATAATTTGCTATTATATTTTGCTGTCTTTCCTCTAACGTACATTGAAGTACGTCACGAGACGAAGTGAAAGCGGCTTCTAACAAAAACCTAATCAAACCGGTTGCTAAGGTAAGCGTCTATCGGCTGCTCGCCACGCCTTTTGATTATGGAAAAAATTTTGCCCGGCTTGGGATTCGAACTCAAAGCTTTTATTTGCAGTGGGAGTTATTGTATTAAGTTGAAAGAATATCCAGTTACTTAATTTGTCTAAAATACAATAATCTACTCTGAAACAGAAGAATGTATGAATTGTGTGTTTACGTTTTGAGATTTTTTGTTGCACTGATTTTCTCTACTAGTTTTTCTACTAGTTTCCAAAACCAGATTCTACAAGAATGGCACTCCAGGATCAGCTGTCACTTGTTGGATTTCTTGAATTGTTAGCCACGCTAATAATTCAGTTTCAGTTATTTTTATTTTTGACGCATTAAGTAATTCGAAATCTGTAAAATATATAAAAACAGTCAACAGTTATTGATTATTTTTTTATAGCTAACAATTTAAACCTAGTAGTCGTTCTGTTTTTTTTTTTATACAAAGTGATTAGGTTCTTCATATCTTTGACAGCCGGTAGCGACTATAAAATTATGAAAAAGATAATGTAATTTAGGCTCTTAAAAACATTTGTTGAATACAATAACGAGCACTCTAATAAGTATTATTATGTTACAATAGTGTGTAGTATATAAACAACGTTTTTAAAAATTATAGTTTCAAATTTTGTCAGGAATTTTGTCGCACTGAGATAGTTCTTACCCCAGTAAGAGTTCTTTAAACTGCACATCTCATCATGACAGGACACGTAGTCACCGGCTTTACTTCTTCAAGAATAATGACCAGGATTACACCGCATTAGATCATATTATATCATGGAAGCTTTTTTAAAGACTTATAATAATTGTCATTTTCAGAAATCACTTTACATCGGATAGTTTTAAAAACTATTGAGAAGTATTATATAAGTATAGCCTATTCTGGGGATTTGACAAGTGTCATATTGCGACGTATCTACTTTAGATTGACCACTATCATTGTTGGATAATAGAAGGTGACCGTTTGTCTCTAATAGGCTCGTGCAAACATCCATCGTTTTAATAATAAATTGCGCCCCCCTTACGGGAAGTTAAGTGTATAGAAAAATGCTAATTACTTGAGTAGACTGAGAGATATCGCAATGAAACTAAAACTGTTCGAACGAGCATTCTTCGGTCAATCCAAAAGTAGAAAAGTCCGATCCGAAATATGTAAATTAGTATCCGTAATTAATTAATAACGGATTAGGTGACACAAAATATTAGGAAAAATCGGGATATGTAATAGGCTGTAGCTTGTTGACCCTTTGTTCAATCTTAATAAAACCAATACCATTCGATTCCCCTATTCTTAAACTATAGGAATGTCAAAAAGTCCGATCGCGATTATACAGCTTTGAAATAGCAGGTGTAGACAAAGGTCGGCGTGTTATGCGTCAGTTTGCGTTCTTGATTTGGACGGCCGGCTTCCAGCCCCCCTTACGGTAAGTTACGTGTATAGAAAAATGCTAATTACTCGAGTACCCTGAGAGATATCGCAATGAAACTGAAACTGTTCGAACGAGCATTCTTCGGTCTGTATAAAAGTGGAAAAGTCGGATGCGAAATATGTAAGTTAGTATCCGTAATTAATTAATAGAATCAATAAGTCTACAAAGGGCACATTATTCAAGACAGTGAATGATTTTATTATTATTTCAATTTAAAACTTATTTTAACATTATCCAATAGAATATAATATTTGAAACTTATTTTAACGGTATTTTTAGAATATATGTTTAAGATTTGATAAACCTTCACTAACTATTTATATCGTTAGAAGTGTTCCCAGATAATATCTAAGACAGTATTGCTGTAATATCTACTTGTCGATATTATTACACTTGAAAAAATCCCAAACATGATTAAATTCATAAACATGTTCATAATTTGGGTTGATCTTATAGATATATAAGAGTGCCCTTCCATTATTAACCATAATGCTTTTTTTTTAAATAAATCTCATCTTATCCAGTAAAATTAATAACGGATTAATTCTCGATTTAAATTAAAAGATAACAGATTTAGTACAATATCTTGAATTTGAGGTCACAAAAACAAAAAAGTTTTCCATGAACGTAGATAATTTTGGTTTTATAGTAGGTATTATTACATACTGTTACCAATTGAATATAAGATGAAAACTACAACAATTTTGATTGTTTTTATTAGGTGTTATTAACACTCGTAGACATTTTGCATGTATGTCACTAACGTTTATTACCCATAAAGTTACAACAATGGAGTGTTTTGGCCAGAATACTTTGTTGTTAAGATTTGTCTTGTAGTGAGTGTGTTTGTTATTATTGTATTTCGCGCATATTTATATAAGATTCAGAAGCAGTTAGACCTAATTTGATAATCAAGATAACTCAGCATTTTTGACCTTAGCTTTATATATTGTTATATAGTGTTAATTTGCGCCAAAAATAGCTACAGAAAATAAAGCATCCGGTTTTTATCATGTTATTTTTTAACGACCTACGTTGTTTAAAAGGTAGACAATTTCTATATTTCGGCGACATCCCTTTAGGGCTTTTTCAGACGCGTTTCTTGCCGGAAAAGGTACAAAGTATGCTGTAGCTTGTACGGCGGCATCGAGTTCCAAGTTACTTTTCGGACTTCGTAGCTTTGCTGCCGTTTCCAACTTTAACGATCGCTTTATATAGCAGCGTTTCATAAAAATCGAAGAGTGCTATGCTTCGCTGGCACAACAGAATAATAGCCTGGGTTTTATCGTTATAACCTTGCATCTGATTGCGCACCAGACGCATGCAATACATAAGTATAAACAATAAACCTAACCCAAGTAGTTAATTTTGTGCGTTTATGTATTTCCTAGTTTATGTAATACTGGATGAACCTTAGTTTTAAAACCATAAAAATAGGATTCGTAATCAATGATGGATTATAATGATTAGGTATAGATATTAAATTGGGGATCGTAAACTTCATAAGATGATTGAATCACCGAAATTGTTTATATTTTTTATGTAATAAATTGTGTGGCGACGCCAACGACGCGGTGAATTAACTATATACGTCTGTTTCCAGGTAGGTATAGAATTAATCCTGATTTCTTATCCTTATTGTAACTACTGATTCTATTTTTATGCCATTACTGGATTATATTGGTTCTTATCGTATTTATAGTTGTGATATGACGTGTGTTACTAAGGTAGATTTACTTCCTAAGTCGATGGTGTGACACATACTTAATCTTTCGTAATTGTTAACGAAAATTGATAATATTTATTATGTGGTTAAGATAATTTTTATTCTGGGTATACATAATCGAAGATATCATGCAATTGTACATCATAAAATACTTCTTTGAAATCAGTGACCATTTCAGAATTATAGGAATTACCTACTTTAAATGTACATCTTCTTGTTAACTTTTGTATTGAGGGCAATTTCCCAAATTAAAAGCCGCGGTTAGCTTGTTCTGGTTGAAATTTAGGTTTATTACTGTTTGCCTCAAGAAAGGATTTATAGCAGATTTTGATGGGTTGCTGTAAATTAAGCATTGTTGCTATTTTTTTTCGTTGAGTTTTATAGGACCATAACTCAATCATGATGTAATACCTTTCCATTTTTATTGCAGACGAGTTTATTTGCAGAACTGCTGTGTAGTGTTGGCGTTCCTTTTTGCAATATGTAGTAAATCTAAAAACTTTGTGGCTTTATCAATAAACAAGAGTGCAAACAAATTCTTGCTAGGTCAATTGCATGAGGACAGGATAGTGGACACTGAGGATCTACACTTCCATAGGATTAGATTGACGGATAAGGATCGTGTTTGACAAAAGTAGAAATATACCTAATGTACCACTGCAAGGTCTTTAATTAATATTTAATAAGATTTTTAGAATTTTAGATGAATCTGGAAGGGGTAAAAATTAGGTTTGAGACTTGTCAAAAACAAAACATTGCATTGGTGTGTCAAACGGAAAATGGCAAAAACTGACAAGCAGACCAATTTTTTTAAATTAAAAGCAATGATCCTTCCATACTTGATCAAAACATCTGAATGATTTTGCTCTCAGTTTTAGATGAATGAGTGAGTGAGGCCTTTCCTAATAACTTGGTATGGCTAACGCCATTTGGCCCGAAGTACTCGACAGACTGCCTTGAACATCTTACCTCTTCAAAGTGCATACATAGTAACAAAATATTGCAATAGAAAATGAGCCAATGATAGCTCAGTTGACGATGTATGTTCAGCAAATAACAGGAAACAGCCAAAAAGTTTTTAAATTCGGGGTGCTTGTACGTTTGTTTGAACGTACTATTGAATCTGTTAAAAGTTCGGGAAAATGTTAACGTTTTTGTTTTTAGTGTTATGGATAAAATGAGGTTACACAGATTAAAATGCATTAAACTATTTAATGTTGTTTTTTGACATGTAACCTGTTTCCCTAACTTAGGTTATGCTAAAAATGTTGTCCACCCATCGTTTCATCAATATCTTCAAAACTATTAATTTTAGCTATTTTAAGAAACATATTATTTGCAAATTATTTTTTTTATCAAAACATTTTTTGGTACAACAAATTATGTACACCATTCAACTCTCGTTATTGCTTTAGACATTTGCTTTTAGACATTAATTTTTTTGGAATATTTATTCCGTTCAAAGTCTTTCCAAACACAACCACCAAACACGAGTTATTAAAACCATTTGCATATTTAAAACTTATTTTTCAAAACGCTTTGCACACTATGTAGTCCGAAGTTACATCACTCCAAAATAAATTTCAATGGTGCTTTATACGACTGCAGATTTATCAAAATTGTCATCACACTCGTTCGAATTCTCGTAAAAACTCACGACAACGGCCTTTTTGTGCTCAAAGTTCTTCTTCAATTTGATTTTATTACGATAAATTGCTAAATTCGGTGATAAAGCGTTGAAATGTCCGAGGTGTTCCTTTTGTCAAAATTTTATCAATTTTGTCAGAACAATTTTGTGAATAAAAAAAAAAAAAATAAACGATTCTATGCTTCAACATTTAGCAATTCAAAAATACAAGCAGATCAGCCTTCTAACAAAGAAACAACTTTTCGTGTTATTATGTTCGATGAATCAACTGAATTAAATTTTCTTATTGATACGGGAACAGATTTCGGATATTCCTTGCAATAAATTTCCTAGTCAACAAAAAATACAAAAACTTATCTCTTACTGCAAAAAATGGTAAAACTACTTCCACTTATGGCAAAAAAATGCTTATGGAAGCCTAAATTTATCAACCAACTGAATTTCCCAGGACCTTTAGTAAATTTCAAAAACATTTATGCTTAATTTTAGCTAAATTTACCGCTTTATAAAGTTGGTACCTAGAAAGGAAAATAGAAAACAACTGAAACACATCAAAACAAGTGTTAACAAAGACAAATTTCAAAAGGCTCGGCAATTATGTGAATGGTATAAAATACCAAGTGCTGGCGATGATACATTCAGCAAAAAAAAACCTTGGTTTACCTTATGAATCACAGTTTATATGACAACTCAACAATTAACATCAATCTTGTTAGTCAAATGATGATCAGACTGAGCAACTTTTCGGACATCTTGCTGACACCAAAAAAATAATGAAATGAATGAGAAAACATTAATCACTATTGTAAATGTAATTAAAACTATTTACTCCATTACATTTTTAATTTACAACAACGGTAATTGAAACATACAACTAACAATGCTTCATTTTGCTTCATCAATCATTAATTCATTATTTACTTTCATTCAATGCGACCTAATTAAAACGCACCATCAATAGAGGAGAGTGTATTGACTTCCTCATTAACAGTTAATTAAAATTTACCAACAGAGGCGACAATAAATGTTCAGGTTTTACAGCTCGAGGTAGCACCGGGCGGCGGCTAATTAAGCCAACAAATTAAGAGTTAACGTGCTATGTGCGTCATCACATTTAATTCTATTAAATAAATAAACGTTCGTACACTGGGCGAGGTTTGTTTTGCATAATGGTACAAAAGAATGTAACACTGAATCGGTAACAGTTGCATATTAATGTGTATTTCCGAGGTTTTATTTGTTTTTAGTGTATGCTGGGTACGCAACAGAAGTATGAATATACCAACGGTGGAAAGTTTTCAAGAGTATGATCAATTTTTAATGAAATTGTGAAGATCTAGTGACGTTAAATATGTAATCAAACAACCAACTTATTTTGTTTCAAAAGGGGTTCAGCATGATATTCCACATGACCTACTTTTTCCATGCTGTCTAAAACTTGTGGAAAGCCCAGAATTTCCTAGATATCAACGTTGATATTCTGAGCTAGTTAATTAGTTTGACCAGCATATATATTTGTTTGAATAGAAAATAGTTTTAACGAGTTTTGCGGAGTTGGAAATACCAAATGCACACATAAATTTAATATTATTCGTGGATACAAACCGCAAATGGATATTAGTTATTTGAGCACTGGTTGAAACTTGCTAATTAGGCAGACTTCCCAAAATAATTAGCACATGATGTATCTTTTCCATTTTGTGATATTGTAGTTTTATCAGAGATACACCAGGACAATTTAGATTATTTTTGTTTGTTTGTGTTTTTTTATGTTACAATGTTTAAAGGACATTTTATACATATATCAGGTGATCATGCCATAAGAGAGGTTGAATATTTTTTTATTTATGAAGCAGCACGATTTAAATTGGATGATTGTTGAATACACAAAAAGAAATAAATGTGTTTTAGATAATATTGATGTTTGAATGACTTTCTGTTTGTTTCTTTTCTTCAGAAAACATCTTTATTTGCAATAGTTGAAATTTCACGTTATAAATTTTTCTTAAATATTTTTACGTTTATATTTAGAACCTATCGATAATTTCTATCAATTTTTATCGCAAAAATTCAAAAACAGCAAAACGAAAATTGACTAGAATAGTTTTTTTTTTAAATTGCAAATAACAATAATTACACCACTGACCCAAATTACTCCACAACTGGTTTTTATGGTTTTTACTATCTTGTTTAATTGAAATAAAATTAAAACAGGTAAGTTAGAGAAAAGTTGTCAAGTTTAACCCATTACCGCCTGGAGTCGCCGTAAAAACAATGTATTATGTGTTACCATACGGCAACGCCAGGCGGTAATGGGTTAATGCAACCAATTAGCATTGAAATAATTTTTTTTTTGCTTTGTCGAAATCAACAACACACTAAATTTTTTATTTTCGTTATAATACTCAACTTAATACGTAGGCAATGTTATTAGACATTTGGAACGTTCCTAAATTCTAGGTTTTTTTCCCCACTGCACAAATATATAATTTGCATAAGCCATATTTGTGCTAATAAATAATAAATCAATAATAAAATCTGATGTAGCTGATCTAATTTGTTGGGATGGATATTTACATTTTCTTAAAAATGATGTACACTCGTGGAATAACGTATGTTCTGATCCGTATTTCAGCAGTGTGTCGATGTTACATCCATGTACGAGTTTTTTGTTACTCTAGTCGGCCGGTCGGCCGCTAAGTGCAAAAAATTGTCCGGTTACGCTGCATACTCGTATATCGGAAATTTATTATTTGAGAAACCTTGTTCGAATGCTTTGAATTGGTTTATAATGATTTATATATTTCTATTTATTAGCCTCATGTGTAATAAATTAACGTAATTCCTACATTGCAATGTAATTGTGTTTTTATTAAATATAATTTATTATATAACATAAAATGAAAATTTCATTTCAAGATATTGCATAAAACACAACAAACTATACAAACTTATTGCATCTGCTTTTTTCGTTAATAAATACAAAAATCAATTTCTTGTGGTGAATATTTTTACTGAAGGTTATTTCAGAACTTTTATGTATTAACATTTTATTCACAATATAGAAATAAATTAATAAAATTAAATTGCTTTCAATTTTTATTTATGGTAATTTGTTAGTTGTGATTTACTGGTATTTTCGAGATATTTAGCTTCAACGATATTTTGCAGTTTAACTTAATAACCAGAAAGGATGTATTTTGTATAGCATGAATGTATCATTAGAATCTTTTTATATTATTATTTTGTATTTACTTTACAGCAATATTTTTCAAATATCTGACAA
This sequence comes from Melinopterus prodromus, assembly GCA_964023965.1. NCBI lineage: Eukaryota > Metazoa > Arthropoda > Insecta > Coleoptera > Scarabaeidae > Melinopterus > Melinopterus prodromus. The sequence continues at coordinate 58,714,612 of OZ030392.1, read as the reverse complement.
CTGAAAATAATGAGAATTATGTATATCACTAATTTACAAAAATTGATAATTGCTTGTAGAAGCAAGCTCTAAATTTTCGACGAATTTTGATTAAATGTAAATATGAAATAATTAGTATTAAAAAATAAATAAACCAAAATATACGACCATCTAAAAGAACATTTAGATGACATTATTGTTAAAATTAGTTCCCTCTATGTCCAAAACTACTACAGATTTGAGATTTGAAAAATGATTTGACATTAATCATTATTGACATAATAACCTAATTTTCAGCATTCTTAAGTAATTTGTTAATTAATTATAAGTAAAATATTAATAATTCGAATTATAAATGAACAAAAGATGAAACTAGCATGTTTTTTTTTTCTAGAAGGTAGAAAGTAATAAGTTTTATATGGTTTTATTGGTTTTCTCTGTTCCTTCAGAAGTTGGAGCCGTTTAAAATAAGATATTGTTAATAATTCAAACGGCTGTAACTTTTTAATGAATTGAAAAAGTAATTTGCTTACTGAAAAAATGTTTTGCAGAAGAAAGGTGGGACAGCCTGCATATATTCTTGCTATAATTTTATATTGGTTGTCAAGCATGTATTAGATCTCATGAAATATAATTGAAACATTAACTGCTATATAGTAAATACAGATATATTTCTATTGTCCCTTCATACAAAATACATGCTCCGTCCTAAATATAAATTTAAATTAAATTTAGAGAATTTATTAACATTTAGTGAATATATTTTAATATTACAATTCTGAAATAGTGTATATTCAGTGATAATCCTTGGCAACAAGATGATTTGTGCATTTACTTACTTACTTACTTAAGCCCGTCATCCCACTGCTGGGCAAAGGCATTTACTTATGTAATTAATATGTGTATTAGATAAAATAAATTTAAATAATGTGTCGTGATATTACGCAATATCTTAATATCAGATTTTCGTATCATATTATCAAATTTTATGTTTATTAATATTATTATAAACGTAATTTTAAAGTTAATTAAATGCACTACTCGTAAACTTAAATGTTGTGGTCATATTACATTTATTACATTGCAATGAAGGTATCACATTAAGGAAAAGATCGGACACGCTCAAAATAAACTAAATTCCGTTACATTACATCCATCGAAAAACCACCTCGTGACGGACAACTTTTTGCGAAGCGGCCGGGCCGAGGGAATATATAACTGAATATATAACCGACATACTATTTTCAAATCCTGCGATAGCGATACGAACATACTTTTTTCCATGACTGTACATGAAGGTGGAATTGGACATGGAACATAAAATGCTTTCATGTTTTGTGTGTTTGCTGTTTCGTCAAAAAGTGTTGAATGGGGTTTTCTCTACATCATATCACCTAAATTATCCTAGAGGATAATTTACCAAGCAGAAATAGATTACGAAGATGAACAAACTTTTATTAAATTAATATTGTTTTATTTGTCTATATCAAAATCTAGATTGACTAGAGTAACAACCGTAAAAATTTATAATTTCAGTTTCTTTCTCTCAGATATAATTCTCCACAGATATAATAACCTAAAAAATATGGATAGGTTAGAAATGTTAAATTTCCCTTTTACAAGGAAACAAAGTCAAGCGACACTGAAGAACAGTAAATTTCTGAATTCCCATCAACTGGACGATTTGACGTATCGATGTATCGAAGTATGTGGTTCGGCTACTGTGTTTGGAACACTACAGTGACCTCCAAAGCAATATCAGTAAAGCATTACGCGAAGACCTGCAAAAAATGTCAACACACCAAATGTTCAGTGAGTTGGTTATGAATGGTTTTCCGTATGCAAAATAAGAGTTAGGTGATATCATCTCTTTCAATACGTCATATCATCTAGTTGATAACATTTCAGAAATTTACTGTTGTCCAGTCAAGGACGACTTTGTTTCTTTGTAAAAGGAAAACTAAACTAAGCTATTCCTAACCTATAAAATCTTCGATTAGAATATGATATTACCCTACAGTACCAACAATTAAATTTAATGAAGACGTAAACAGACGAAAACAAACATCAGCAGGGATTGTGCATAACCTCGCATAATTGTATTACAAACGCGATTGTAAACTAAATGCTATTTGCCTAACATGGTTTCGGCAAATAGCTTTAAACATCCCAATGGAGACTCCATATCTATTTGACCGGGCAAATAGCTGTTGCCCCGGCAAACGCTGTTTGCCAGAAATAACCATTTGCCTACTTACTTCATGTATATCAATTCAAATTTTGAATGTAGTTGTAGAAAATTAATCATAATACTTTTATTTGCGCTTTTATTTTCAGTGTCAGCCTGACCAGCGTATCAATCTCCTACACTCGAAGTGACCCCAAAGGAAGTCCAGACTTTCGGCAAGTTTTTGCCGATCCATCTTTGTGCGCTGCGGGCCAACTCAACATCAAAGGAACATCCCCCGGAGGGTGGTCCTTTTCAGCAAACTACCCACTTCGGTTATTCGTTCCGTGTAGTCCCAGGACTCGTGCTTGCCCAGCACACCGCTCTCCCTCTATCTCTGGTTTCGTAGTTGGCCGAGTGTGCCCGCAAGCAGTATCAAACACCTGAGAGATTTCGTTGGTAAAACAACGAAAAAAAAAAAAAAGAGAAGACCGGCGCCGCTTTGCGTTAAATTTAGTTCGGTTTTACGATGGACCGGACCTCGATAAACACGCGTAAGAGGCCCCCGGTAATTCTCGTCTGCTATATTTCAATTCTTTGTAAATAAAGCGTAAAGGAGAACCGACGCTACTTATGCCAGGTTGGAATGCGAAAATTTGCTTGTATGTACGACGGTATGTTTATTGTTTACACGTTGAGATTAATTCAAGGTTCGCTGTCTTGATGCTTTGATGCTACTTACAAAGCGGTGATATTTCTCTGTTTATGTGAGGGAAAATACTAATACAGTGTAACCTCGATAATCCGAACTATTATTCTATTTTTTGTTGGCTACATAAGCTGTGAATTATAGACGAGATCACACTGCATAGGCAAAAAAATGAGAAAAGAAGGAAAATCAGTGACAGGGCGTTTGATTATTTCGTTACGCTAGCAACCGCTTTACCCTTCATAAAGAAGTTCCTCTTCAGCAACTGGTAAAAAAATTAGTTTGGAGGTTGTTTCGGAGTAACTCAAATATTAAAGATCAATGATACAAACATACCACGGGACATGTCGACTGTTTTCCATTTCAGGAAAACTAAAATTCCGTTTCAGATAAATTTTCACAAAGAATTCATGTCCTTGATGTGAGTTTAGATCAATTGTATAATGCAGAAGAAGTAAGGCTTTATAACAGGTAAAGATGCCAAAAAGATTGGCAAAAATTCTATTTGATCGAGATCGGTCGTGTCTACAATAATATAAAACTAGTTACCCAGGATTTGACAGACATTTTCATTCTAATGACAGTAAGTAGTGTTAACGCTGATGTTTTGACAATACCTACTGTCAATAGTATCAAAATATCTGCCAATGCTGCTTAACTCGTTTTATGTTAACGCAGACACGATCGATCTCGATCAAATAGAATCTTATTCAGCTAAGCTAAACTATTAATTTTATATATAGTATGATAAAGTCTAATATGCCTGGCAACATCAGATTTTTTAATTTAAATTTAATGTGTTGACCATGGACCAATAATTGTAAAAAATGATACATTTTTTGAAAATGTTAAACATGTGTAAAAATGAGAACACTAAAATCGAAAATCTTAATTCAAAATGTTGTATATTAACCTTCACTTTCTAATTAAAGATTTTTTGATTCATTTAACAAAAGATAGACCACATTAATAGTATAAAATATATGCATCGATTTTTCTGGATATCCTATATGTACATAATTATAACATCATTCTTAATATATATACGTGACTCACGTTTGATTATGAAAAAATTATTTTGGAATGACATTTATATTTTAACTAAAGCTTTTCATATGGACCTATTACTTTTTCAAAACCTTAAAAGTTACAGTCGGTTGAAGTATTAAAACAAAGAAAAATAAAATCTAAAATACATATAAAACAAATGGAAAACCTGATTTAATACTGATTTTTGAAACTTTTGAAAATTTTACTGATTTCTTTCTAGAAAGAAAATTGGTTAAGAAGTTGGAGCCGTTTAAAATTCGGTACTTACGAAACTTTTTAACTTCCTGTATGTAATGATAAACCGTCTCTGTTCTTATTTAAAATTTGCAAAGTTTCCAAGTTTGTTTTTAATCCAACACAACTGCAAATATTTAAAATTGAATTAACTATTATTGTCAATAAACAAGAAAGTTCAGAAAACGTAGTACTGAAAAAATTGTACTTTTAGTATTCTTTATCAGCGAAATATGTTTGCAAAACCGAAGTATGTGCTAATTAAAAGCTTACCACAGAAATACTACAAATATTTAAAATGTTTAATATTACAATTGTGGTTACCAATTCTTGCGTAACAATCCTGTTGTACAAGACTGGGGCATTATGGCGGGGTCAATACAAAATAATATGCGGTATTGACCCTTTAGTACTGAAATACCCGATAAATTTGAAATGCATGGTAATTTAGTGGTCCTAAATATTGTTTATTTATTGAATGCAACTGATGCACTACTATCTCATGTAATAAACTATAGCTGACCATAAATGCTGTTTATTATGTACAAAGTGAAAGTTAGGCGCCACTATCAGGTAAATAACATCTGTTTTATCTATATTTTAACCAATTGGTCTACAAATTAAGTACCCATGCCAAAAATTGCAGTTCTACTGATCTGAACACATGGTAGTTGCAAATATTTTGGCAATAACAAAAGGCAACCTTCACACACTTGTACACATCACTGATAAAACAAGATAAAACTAATTTTACACGTTAAACACACACAATTTTAACTTGAAAACGATTGCATAATGCATAAGACTTGTGTAAATAAGCAAATGCACGTGCGAAGTGCATTCAAGTGGCCGGCACTTGTGTAACAAAATAAAAGGCGAGGTCATTGAAACCGAACGTAATTAATTCATAAAATAAATAAAGAATCCACATTCGTTCTCTTTGATCTACATCCTTATCGATTATCCACAAAAAAAACTAATTATAACTAATTTGTATTACACACACCATTAAGACACTGTTAATTGAAATTACAACATGCTTAGTAAGAAATTGACGAACCCAGGTAACTGTTGGTTCTTTGCAACAGTTTTGACGTATGTTAATTGTGCAACACCCTGTAATGCAAGTATCCTGTTCAATTGTTTTCCTTTTTTCAGTTATGTCAATGTATCTACGTCACAATTGTCACATACGTTCGATCTGCTGGTTGAATTTGAAAGTATGTACACTAGTTATTATTATAAGGACATGATTTGTGCGATTGCCTTGACATCCGTTTGCGCTGTACCATTTTGGAATTACCCCAACATAATTGGGGCCGTGTCTGAGGTTTTCTCTTAATGCCATCAACCGCTGCTAATTGTTGTATTGTGTGCGAATTCGGTGAATTGTTGTACAGTTTTGCCGATGTGATTATCATTAAAACAAACCCGAGGTGATTTACCTGTACCAGGTTGCTTTGTTTAAATGTCAGTTGTTTTATGTAACTACCAGGTTCGGATTTGGTATATCTCAAACAGGTTAATTATAAATCCATATAAAACAACAATTGTCGCCGTACGAACCAGATTATATTGAATCGTATCAATTGAATAGTTTTGTTATAAGGTAAACGTACCAACTTCAGACTCTGTCCTAAATTCCCACATATTTCTGTTTAGTTGGATAAAATAAGAAATCTACAACATTGAACTTTATTTTAGGACATCCGGTTTGTTGATTTGACATTGCACTTAGTCGTTTCTTATTCTACCACTCTTCTAACAGTCAACATATAACCTAAAAGTTTGACTGATCCTGATAATTGAGTGTTATGCTAAAAGTTGATTGTTTCCTGATAAGGTAACTGCAGTTCGACTTCTTTTTACATCGCTATGGGATAACAGTGATTAATAAAATTCTATTAATATCCATTTAGGCTGACTAAAAATGCTTTACATTTTCATAATAATACGAAATAATACGAAATTAGTTACATGTAAATATAGCACGTCCTTAAATCAGATATGTGTGTCCGAATTGTGGACATAGTTAGAAGTAATACTCTATTGTCTCTAGTGCTCTCTTTACACATGAAAACTAAAAAAATATTTTATATAGAAATATAGAATATAGAAAATATTTTACATTGTTTGCTATATTACAATTAATTGTACGCATTTTGTCCAAATTCCAACAGGTGTGTCGAAATTATGGACATCAATAATCACTAATTATTACACTAGCAGCAGAGAGTAACGATATTAGCATTACTACACCACCTTTGGAGATAACAGTTGAACTCATGCCATCCCCATTAAAAAAATCCTTATTCTGGCCTGAAACACCCAAATAAAGTAAAAAGAAACGGTTTTTATGTAACAGTATTATCTAATGATTGGAGAGAATATTGTTAATAAAAAAGAAGGAAACACAAAAGAAATTCATTCTAGAGAAATAAGAAAGGAAGCAAAAAGGAGCAAACAGAATAAAAAGCTGCACCAAGAAAAATCCTAAAAATTTCAGATGCAAGAAACGCTAAAATACAGATGAGGGAGAGAGCAGACTGAAGAAGACTAAGGACTTATTTTATACTGTGCTTCATTAAAAATGGTAAAACATAAATGTTTAACATTTCTTAATAATAAATCTTATTTAACAATATTTAAAACACTGAAATAAATGGCGTGAAATTTTCGGTTATAAGTTGTAGTAAAATGCATTGTTGCTGCCTAAAGTAAAATCAAATACCTGCTACGGCAGTGGGATGGGGAACTGCTCAGAAATCACTGGTTGTACCATGTATTCATTTATTTCATTATTTAATCTTATGACTGTATAATGTAACAGTCTATTTGTACAGAAATACAGACATACTTGTCTACAATAAATAAATCGTCGGGGCTGTCATTAATTAAATAATTTAGGACCGTTGCATAATTTTGGGTTGGCACTTAAAAAAAAACTTAAAAGAGAATTAAAAGTAAAGTAAAGAATATCATTCTAGTAAAAACCTTACTATGTACCTTGTTTTTCAATTCAAAAGGTTTTTCTTCATTATTTTATAGGTAGTATGTCTAAATTAAAACGTTAAAATTTAATTAATAACCCTAGTATCATTATATAAATAATGATTTCTGACAATTTAGTATTAAACATTAAACCCTCACTCACAGAATATTATTTTAAATTGAAATAAAAGTGTGCTTTAAAATTTTTATTTTTTCGAATTATCTCAGGCAAATGATTGATAACCAGAAAATATATAATACAAAAAAATATACAGATGGAATAAAAATTAAAAACAGTAAACAAAGGCATAATAACTACAATGAATACGATACATTAACACAGCAGAGCTTAGAAATGGCAAAAAATTGGTTTACAGCTAATGAGTTGAAGCTGAACCATGAAAAGACCATCAGGGTATGCTTTACTGCATCAAGGCGACTGGAACAAGGATTGACCTCAGCAGCCAAATTCTTGGGAATATACCTGGACACCAGACTAACATGGTTGCCGCAAGTCGAAGAACTGGAAAAGAGCCTCTCAAGAGCCATATATGCTGTTAGAAAAATCGAGAAGCTAATAAACTCAGCCGCCGCTCTGACAGCATACTACGGTATATTCCATTCAAGGATGATCTATGGTTTAACAATCTGGGGTGGCTCACCACACAGTAAAAAAATATTTACTTTACAAAAGAGAGCAATACGAGCAATTGAACATCTCCCTCCCCAAACTCATGCCAAAATGTTATTTATAAAACAGAAAATAATGACACTTCCATCTGCATACATTTTTTACCAATTACTGTATGTTAAAGAAAACATATCGTCTCACAAAACACGACAAGATGCACAAGTTCACGATCTGCGTACAAGAGACAATCTCACCGTTCCATACAACAGACTAAAAACAACAAATTCCCTAAGCTGTGGCCTCACCCTCTACAATAGACTGCCGGCACGATGGAAAGCTCTTAACTCAAGAGAATTTGAGAAAACACTCAGGAAGAACATGATGGCCAAAGCATACTACTCCGTGGAGGAATACATGATAGACACAAATCACCAATAGCTTTCAATTGAGTCACCTATGTCATTTAGTTTGCTTTATTTTTAATTAAGTTCTTGCATTATACATTTGCTATTGTATTTTTTATTTGGACCTGAATCTTTTTGATTTTAATAAAGTTTGATTTGATTTGATTTGATTTGAATGATGTTTTACAGTTCTTGAAACATCTGTATGTGTTCTGTATTGGAAAAATATCAAATAACGGCATGTAGTCTTCTTGAATCTTAACAATATCTAGACTACAGAATACTACCAGTTTGCAAATATCTTTTAAAGTTAACCCCATGAATTAAAGGCGAACCAGTGACAAAAGATGTAAGTTCGAGAATGTTACGTGCGCTATCCAGGTTCATAAGTTGTATCATAGAGTTGTGCGCATACTTTGACATATAGACGCAGACACCGAGCAATGTGAATGTTGAACGTTAAGCCTATTAATTCGAGTCTAAATAATCCTAGATCCGTTTTACACGTACATTCGCTTTCTTATACATAATATCCATAAATTGGCATCCTTTGTATGTAGATACTCTCTTGAAGTCTATAGAGTTTACGTAACATTGTATCGTCACCAAGTGCTTATTTTTAATATAATTATATGAGATCAATACATTATTTCGGAATAATTTACAATGAAACCTTTTGACAGATCTTTCAAAGGTAGCCAATATTTTTTTAGTAATTTAGGCCAGGTGCATAATTTTGGGTTGGGACTTAACAAAAACTTAAATTAATCTTTAAAAAACACACCCGCTAGAAAAGCTAGCAAAACAAACAAAAAATAAAAATTCTATATGGTATTCAAAGCATTTTCTGATTTCGTTATTAATTACTAGTTTATTTACATTTTATTATTGTAATGAGCATTGTTTGAACTCCTTCCTTCCTTCCTATTGTCATTCTTTGTTATGTATCCTTGTTCTTTGTTTTGTTAAAATTGCAAAGTTTTCAAGGATTACAAAAATGGAGGAAAAGTGGGTACCCCAAACAGTACTACAAGTTAGGATAAGACTATACTATAAAACAACCAGGAAGCAGTTATTTTTGATGTCATATCTCTTTTATTTTTAATTCAATGGGTATATGAATTATAATTTTAGCAGCTTAAGAAATGATTACACAACTGTCTTTGAAAATATGAGACTACAATTCGCTACATCATTTGCTAGTAGTGAAGTTTGAAGTGAAAAATATGCTAACTGAAAGCCAAAAGGTTGTAATTTAGTTACTACACAGAAATGTACAATTAACATTGGTATAAACCAGGAGACCAGCGCACATAGCAGATGTATAATTACATCTAAACTTGAGTAAAAATAAACTGGGGTACTACGTTGTAAAATCGTACTCGTCGCCACATCTTCTTTGCATGGTAATTCAATTTTCAATTTGCGCTAGGGAAATCCTCCTGAAAGTCTCCTGAAAGAATTTACCCCTCACAATTGGTCATTAAATTAGCTTAAATGTCGCGCAGAATTACCTATTTTATAGAAATCACATTATTTCAGTCTGGAACAAGTCAGTACTTCATGTTCAAAGCAATAAAAAAATGTGAAATACAAGCATTCCTGTCTTTTTACTTATCATGGGTCTTAATCTCGCTCTTACATTCCTTAAAAATACAAAAAATTATTTGATATTTGAATTAAAAAAGGACGTACTTCACAAAAATAGTAGTTTCAAATCAGGTATTAAAAATTAATCCATACTTATGATACTGTATTATATCGTGACAATTTGTTACTTTATTGAAATCCTTCACTACAAATATGCGAAAATGTGAGTGATTCTACAATAAATAATGTATACATACACCAAAGATGTTCTGGAAGCTTAGCATTTCATATTATAGAACAGCGATACATACACTTTCGTAATGCTATGGTAAAAATAAACAAATCAATACGTCTAAAATGGGTCTTACCCGCCATTTCTTACGTCACGACGTAAATATTATATTCTTGTGACGTGCCTAACGATTAAATTTGAGCCAACTACTCAACTCGTATAATCATGCTGCATCGTTGTGAATCATTTGTTTAAAGTTTACTTAATAAATAAGTAGATCATCCAGGGATCAATATTGATTATTAATAAGACACAGATGTTCGGTTCTATTGCATTTCAGTTAACGCAACGTCATATTATTTGCTACGTCGTCCATGACGACAATACTTAATTGTATATTATCTACGACTCACAAATAATAGATTAATACACACCAGAGATTATAATCATAGTTTGATATGTAAAATACTATATTACAACAAAGTTTTCAATTACATCTTATATCAAACAAATATGGAGAAAAACATAATATAAGAAATAAATCTTTGTTTTTATTGGTATGGTAACCAGCAAAAACCTCAACATATGCCACCAGCTCAAAGTTATTAAGCGGTAAGTTCTGAAACTGTAGGGTATGAGTCGTTTAATATCCGGGCTAAATCTACCCTTAAAGGCCATTCTGTGTTCACGCCCCATGACTCCTGAAGTTTTCAGCCCCTAACAGAGAAGGTTATTCACTTTGGATGCTGCTCTATCCAATGGAGAGGATTGGATGGTTGAAGTGGATATCGCTTAGTGTGGAAGCGGCTTGAATTAATTACGTGAAAAGTATGCTAAATTGTGGTGAATCTCAACTAGTGCATGCGGAAATAATGGTTGCTGATGTGTCCTTTAAGATGTGAATGAACCGGAGTAAAAAGAGGACTCAAGACATAATGAGTTTTATCTCCATTTTCGCCTCATCCGCGGATATATAAATTAGATGTTTTTCGGCAGGATGAAAATATATCAGGTTAACGTTTGGCAATTATTGATATTCTACGCTTATTTTCAACCAGAGTTCGTTGCATATAATTACCGACAAATGTTCGCTGTACAAATGTTCACTATACTTGTCAACAAAAGGACTAGTAAATTTGAAAAACTTTGATTTTGTAGTGTCGAAAAACGTTTTTCTCATGTGAACTTAGAAATAGAGGAGTTATTAGGGAGCAATTAAAATTAAGGAATAATTGTTTATAAAATTATAGTATAAATATTAAATCATACAATTCACCCTTTGTCAATGCATTTAATTAATGAACTTTTATACTTTCATTATTTCCATTGTGTCTATTTACAAAGCAAATTTATTAGTAGTAAAAACGAAAAAAAAAAGTTAGCAGTCTTCTTGAATCTTAAACAATATGTAGACTACAGAATAGGTACACCCAGCTTTCAAATATCTTCTAAAGTTCTAAACAACCACATCAGTTGAACGCAAAGCTCTGGCGAAAGGCTCTGGCGAAAGATGTACGGGAATTTAACGTGTGGTATTTAACGTGTAAGGTATTTAACGTGTGGTATTCAGGTAAGTTGTGTCATATTGCGGTGCGCAAACTTTGACAAACAGACGCAGACGATGTAGAATGTTGAACGTTAAGCGTATTAATTCTAGTCTAATTAATCCTAGCTCCCTTTTACACGTACATACGCTTTGTGTTCTATATATAATATCCATATATTGGCATCCTTTGTATATAGATACCCTCTTGAAGTCTACAGAGTTCACTTAACAATTGATTGTATCATACCCTGTGTTTATAGTTAATATAGATACTTGATAGTCGAGGAATATGAGCTCGAAACCTAGGGTTATTTTGGAATAACTAACGCTAAAATAATTTATAATGAAACCTTTTGATATCTCTCCACCCAATGAACCCTCAAACAAACAAAAAACAAATCTGATGTGGCCAGGCACATAACTTTATCATACAATATATAAAATTAATAGTTTAGCTGCATCTCAATCTATGTTATTGAGATAAATCGTAGGTATTGTCAAAGCATCAGCATTTTTTTATATTTCTGTATAGGAAATGTTAGGTTGGTACCACTTTGACGAAACGTCAAGTTTAAAAAGCTAATTCAAATTCTGACAGATTTATATTTGTTCATGGCACTGTAGATGTCACAACCGTACCAACATACTAAAATAAAACTACACTCATCCCTATACTTTATTTACAATTTTCTCAATTGATCTTTTTAGAATTAGATATAAAGACGGGTTGATATTTCTTATCAACAAACAATCAAATTGGTGATCTCATTTTATTTGAAATTTGTATTTTGTACTTTGCGGCGCTAGAGCGGCAACGTTCCATAACGGTACTCCAACCTCTGATGAAATCAGCTGTTTTCGAGTGACAGCACAAAAACCTATTTGTCAACATTCTGGCTACTATGTACTTAGTTTCATACCAATGCAGATGCGACCGATATCAATCAAACAGAATTTGCTCTTACAGCTAAACTATTAATTTTACCAAAAAATGTCATAGGCATAAAGTATTCAAAATTTCCTCTACTTTAATTTATTATTTAACTATTTTGACGAAATTACAGAAATGGCGGCTCATTTGCAAAATCCTTGAAAAAGGCTTAGAATAAACTACCTGTTCCTTTGTACCCTTTCGAACCAAAAGCTTTTCAGCTCTAAGTTAGGTCATGAAACTTCTAAATATGAACTTTCGTCCCGACAGTTTCTCCGGAATCGTCGCCACAAAAATCGTTGACACACACACGCACGCACACACACACACACACACACACACACACACACACACACACACACACACACACACACACACACACACACACACACACACACACACACACACACACACACACACACACACACACACACACACACACACACACCCACACACACACAGACATTTTTTTGTACCTTGGTCAAAAATGTTCAGGGGACCCAAAAAGACCTATTTCCGCTAAAATCTGAATTTTTTTTTCGGCATGATTACAATACTTTAACATACTGCGTATGATAAAGTAATAATTACACTCGTCGATAAATTTAAATTTATTGTTCTGTTACTTTACCTATTTTTTTTTTTTAAATTAGACGTGCTGGTTTCGAATATGGCCATAAAAAGATAGCTATGGTCTAATTTTGCCGTAATTTTCAATACACAACTCCTAATTTTAGGACAAATGTTGGAGTTGGTAATCGATAAACCAAACACATTTCCTAACAAAATACAGTTAATACATAATAATGTACATTTATCAAACAACTACATTATTTTACGCAAGTTTATAATAAATTTTATTAATAAAGTACCAACCAGGTAATTTTGATATTATATTTTTTATATTTGATAACTTTTGAACTACTCCACCGATTTTTTGTTTGGTTTGTTCGGCACATTTAGAGAGAACATCTTGACAATTGTTAAATGCTATTACAATATTGCAAAAAAAACGTACAGATTAGGTATTATTCTCGGAGAACCAAATTGCTGTTTTATTCTGTAAATTTAAGAATCCCAACCGTGCATTTTTCAACCTTTTTAGTCTTGTGGAACCCTTGAAATTGGGTTATGTCCCGGCGGAACCACAACAAAAGAAATATTACATAGTGTCGTTCACTCCTTTCGAATATCATTCCGAGGAACAAATACACAGTGAAAAATATGTAAAGTAATTTTGCTGTATCAAATAATCAGCAATATTCTGTGTAATGGAGAGTTCCATTCAATGACTGAAGATTACTACTACGGTGCAATTGCAGCACTATTCCAGTTAAAATCTATAAATATTCTTTAAAATTACGGTAACATTGCTGTATTTTCACAGGAATATGTGTTGAATATGTGAGATCTATAAAAAATACAGCAATACAGCTGGTATCAAATAACCAGCGAGATGTTAAATTTTTATGTTGTAGTTTATTGCCTTCATTTTCTATAACTTTGCAGTTGGCCCAGTGTATCAACTTATTTGCTCTTTGCATTTCCTTCAAAAGTTACAGCTGTTTCAAGTATTGCCAAAGGAAGAAATATAATAAGGAATAATTCAAATAAAAAATTTTAAGCTTAAGAATACAAACAGTAATTTTTACAATAATTATAAAAATTCATTAATAATTTAAAAATATTACAAAAGTAAATTTAAGTAAATACAAAAATTACGCAACATTTATTCTGAGTAAAAAGTTTCATATGGACCTATTGATAAGAAGACAATATTAAAAACTTCTAAACGACTTTTATTAAACTTTTAAACCTCGCTTTATTAGCTCCGTTTAAAATACGGATTTGTTAATATGCTAAACTACTGTAAAAAACATTTAGTGAGATTGACATTTACGTTCTGTTGTTAATACTTAAACACCCAAGATAGAAAAGAATATAATAGAATAGTATATTTGCTATAAGAATTTGTTAACTAAAAAAGAGCTTGCTCATATATACACAATGTTGAAAACTGCACAAATACAAGATAATTGTAGCACGAGGCGAAAATTGTATCATAAAACTCTAAATTTGAAGTACAAATGCAAAGTTTTATTATTTTTGCGTTGTCAAACTTTTATAAGTGCTTATTTCTATTTAATTCAATTATTCTTTTAATTAACTGCCTTCACGAAATTTTGATTTTCACTTTATATTCAATTTAAGTATATAGTCCGCTTTATCTTGAACATTCATTCCCTGAATTTCCAGAATTAACCTCTGTCGCCGGTTCCACAAATATTTTTAACAATCAAACCGCGATTTCCTTTAATAACTGTCGTTATTATTAGATACCCCAATCGGGGCCGTATAGAAAACAGTTGAAACGCGTAGGCGTAATATTATTGGAAGGCATAAATGTTTACCCGATTCAATCTATCGACCGGTGTCGAAAACACGCAAGAATTTCGTTCCGTGCGGAAAAAATATCGCGCCTAGGTCGCAAATTAACTTCGCGCGGCGTTCATTTCGGCCAAATCGTAAAACCAGGCAAACTCGCCACCTGCGATTCCAAATTGGCGAAAGGGCAGACACGCATATAAGTGGACGTTAATGACCGGATTATTTGTGGTAAGAGGCACGAAAAGCTGAAGATTTTACGTTAAAAATAGCAAGAGTCGATTGATGGCCGATAAATGTCTGGTAGAAATAATAATACTCCACCTGTGCATACAGAAGAGAGCAGTTTTGTGAATGGAAATAAACATCTGGGTATTGAAAAAGTTTCAGTTATTTTAGGTTATTCTTCAAAAGATTTGTAAAACAATAGTTTGTATCTGTAACAACTGCTAACAAAGAAGGAATCATTTGAATGAAATGATTAATTACTTATTACGTTACATTACGGGTTATTATGAGAAAATAATTTATTTCTCGAGAGCATTGACTTGTGAAAATTGAAATAGAAATCAGAAATAAAGCAGCATATTTTTCCACCAGTGTTTAGTTCTGTTTAAACGTAAACTTTTTTCAATTATTAGTGATTAGAAAGGAATTATTAATTTGTATGACTTGCAAACGTCATTGAGAGATTCTATTCATTCTGACGATATGCGATTTTTTATAGATTTGAGGATATCTGTATTAAATTTTCGTCGTAATGTGTAATGCGTGGATTTGATGAATCTTACTAAACTTGAATAACAAAGTCTTGAATGATTAAGTAGTATTCCATGTATTTTGTTAATTAAACCCACTAAGTTTTTAAAAGAGTCAAACTTGAGTCATTCAGTAGCTGTATGTCAATAAAATAAATGAGACCGCGCTCCAGTAGGCATTTTATTCTATGAATTTCTCCCACTGGAGGTACTGTGAATAAAAGTAGGTAAAGTTAATAGTATTCATTTCACTACTTCTCACCAAGAATAACTTTAGCTATGAAGAAGAACTATTATTATTTGACGACCACATAATTAAGTACAAGCATGTAGTTGATACACAAGCCGTAGGCGAGTAATAATAACAGTAATCAGACTGTTCCTTTGAATAAGGAAGACATTATTATTACGTGAACTTATCAAATAGAAAAATGACCCGTATTTGGAAATTTTCAATACCCGCAAAAAGTAATGCGACATGATATTGTTCTCTAAGTAGACTGAAATAAAAGATATAATTATTGGCATCTAACATTCTTACAAAATATTAAAACATTCAAGGTGGTAAATGGCTTTTAATCGTATTCGAGTTTAGGTAATATTACATTAAATTCAATTAAAACTTACATAAAGATGTGTGACCTTAATAGAAAATCGTGCATTGACATTTTTTATAAACTTTGAAACTTATTATTAGTTACTTTTAGTTTACAGTAGACACAATTGAATTTCAATATAATTATTTACTACTATTTTCCAGTTTTTTAAGAATTAAGTATTTAAGTATTTATTTAAGAAGTGAGTCTCTATGGTTTTGCCCAATATGTAGTTAGTATTATAACTCAGTTAAATTATTTACATGAAGATATTCACTTTTATAATAAACCTAAATAAAAAACTGATAGTCGTACGCAGAAGATGAATAGAACCTTTATTGAACAAAATAAAATATTCAACAGGCTATAACAGTATTGTTACCATCAAGTTTACATTCCTGCAATTATTGTGGACGATATTTGGTCGGTTTTTGCTGAAATCAGGTGTCTTTATCTACTAAAACTTCAAGTTTAGATTTTTGTGTAATTCAGACCTTTTACATGAAATTTTTATTTGATTTGTTAATTTAGGACATTTTTACTCAGTACCCTGTTAAAAAAATTAATTATTGCAACATCTCAAAAACTGTTTGTTTTTACATAAGGGTTGCTAAAGTTCAATTGATTATATCCAGTGTCTGTACACTGTAAGATATTTAGAATTATCAGTCTTCAGAGTAGCAGTTTTCATCCGAATCCGGTGTTTATTTTTTAATTTTGGCTGTCATAATGAATACGCAATTTTTGTTTTTTTTGTGCTTTGTATCTTTAAAGTTCAAGATTGTAGCTTTCATGTTAGCTTACTTAACTAAGTGGAATACCAAAAATGTCAAAACGTGTTTTTTAACATTTTGAAGCAGTTTTTTTTTAATTATCACGTACTGGACACTGTTGGTTGCCTAAAGATACTAAAATACGAAATAACTACTGTATTATCAATATAACTTTTTCAGTAGTATCACTTATTAAATATATGATAATAAAATAAGAACATAATGCCGTTTGCCAGTTTCTGTGTTTTTTACATCATTAAAAAAGAAAATATGGTGAATAAACTACAAGCATACAGTACCACATATTTGACTGTCTGTCTAGTTAAACGTATGCGTGAATGAAATGAAAATAACGACTGTTATTCTTTGTGACGATAAATTCGGAAGGAACAACAGAATATCGGTTATATTTCCGCTTGGGCAAACACTGAAAATTCCTTACGTATGCCGGTTTGTTTATGTTCCGGGAACAAAGTATTTCAAGAGAGAGAGAGATACAGAGGCAGTACAAATTCTCGAATCTCAGTAGCTCCATGTGACGGATGAGATTTTCACAGAAATATAAATCGCTTCAAGCCGGTAAATTATAAATATATACGTTGTGGCGCCATGTTATACATTCCCTCAATTTTATTTATCGGTACAAGTTTACTTTAAACTCTTTTGAAGATGAACTTGATGACGGGAAACTTACGTAGCACTCAACAATGTCTAGTTTATTTCTAAAATAAATAAATACATTTTTAGATATGTAATAGGTTTCCTATACGTTTTCTTAGAAAAATGCCAACAATAGCACGTAGTGGTATTTATATTTTGTATTGATTAAAATACAGAACAGATCCCATTGTTTCTGAATCATAAAATTGTCAAAAGGTGTTTTCAGCCGATGAAATAAAATGAAACACAACAGCAGGATCATAAAAACGTCGATAAAGCCATCTAAACAACAAGAGCGCGTTAAAATCGTCTTCTCTTGAACGTTGCCTTTGTGTCAAATAAACGAATTTCTGCCGGAGCAAATAAGAGAAAATGCCATCCACGCCGAAAAACAAAAGCGCAAAAATATTAAGGTCGACTACTTAGCAGCCAACTAATTGTCCGAGATAAATTGCCATCTTTATCTCGGCCTGTGTGAAGATAAACTCACACAGTGCGGGTGCTGATCATTTCGGCGAGCAGTCCTGAAGACAAAGTGAGATTCCGGGCATCGCCCAGGTATTTCGATGCCCAGGGTCGACATCAGACATTTTTTCTGCTCTAAGAGAAATGTTGTGATGGCTACTACTATATTATTCGTTACGGACAAATCTCAGAAAGCTAAATTCGCTGAATTCCGCTGAATTAAGCTGAATTCAGAATTTTCAACTACAGATACTTCTTTCATTAGAAGAACTGTCATTATTATATAAAGCTACAGTCAACACATACGTGGTTGGCCAGTTGGCCACACCACCATTAAATTGACGTAGTAAAAATAAGTAAATAATTAAGTGATCGTCAAATAATATTGTTTTAACTACTAGGGGCGAAAAATTTTTAAAAAAATCTGATGCTCTCCTTGATTAATATGCTACAATTCATAAAAATTAGAAACCTGTATGTGTTGGCATTTTCCCGATTTTTCCAAATTAAGAAGAATTGGCGCTGTTTTTGCCCCATAAATTTCATTCGTTTAACTTTAGCAATTAATTACTCCGGAAATAATCCATCGATATCAACGAATTAAATAGCAAAATCAGCTGCGGAATGCTAGCTTTCAATATGCATTTTTGTAAAATCATTGGATTAGTGGTTGACCCACAAATAGCTATATTATGCAATGGCAGCAATTCCGTTGTTAGAAAAACTAGAATAATGAAATATAGACTATAGGCTACCCACTACTTCATAGGTTTAAAGTTTATTACATAATCATTGTTTATCTTGCATTTTCCCTACAAAAGATCGAGTTGAAGCATCTCATGATTGCTGCATGATTGCTGACACTAGCGTTGTGTGACTTTCAATTTTATCGATCAATATATTTTTATTTATGGCAACGCTCTATGTTTCGTATTGCTTTGATCATTAATTGTCATAATATTAGCATAAAAATGTCTGACCTAACATAGGAATTTCTTTTTAATATAACGTAATTAAAAATAAGAACATGACTCTGCGAACTTCGATTTTATGAATGAAAAGTGAATTGGGGCTATTTATTTGCTGTTGCTATTTAGTGTCTAGGACATTCTAGAACAAGCTGGTTTTTACACAAGCTGCATTTTAATTTTATTGAAATTGCTTTTCTTGAAGTTTTTCTATAGCTATCAAATGTGCTACCATTCAGACAACTAAAGGGCCTATTTAAAACAACAACAAAAATAAATGATTGTTTTATTGAATGTCGATGACAACATAATTTAAAAAAAATGGTTAGAAACAGTTTTAATTTTAATCCATGTTTTAGCCATTTTTATTATTTGATAATAAACTTTATGCAAAATTACTCATGATTGCGACCTTAGGGAAAAGTATTAACATCGTTTTTACAACTGCTATCACGACAAAAATATGACACACCCTTTAGCATACAGGAAACGCTTTTGTTGTCGCACAGTTTTATCAAAGATTTATAAATTATTGATAAACTCATTTATAAATAAAAATAACTTTACTGTTTTTCCTTGCATTGTCCACATGTTAATTTAATGTTGATTTTACAATTTATATTTTTCAGACCTAATAAATGAACTTATAAATATGTAAGCAACCGCTGTTAATTGAAGAAACGTTTATAAACATGTTTGACGCAAAAAAAAACAAATATTAGTTTTTTAGGACCTATTAAGTTGATACGAGCAAATTCAGCGCAACCCAACCCTATATATATATATACACACACACACACACACACACACACACACGCACAATTAGGTACTATTACTCATAACTCGGAAAACACTTTCTTGCAAAATTTTTAATAAACTAACTACCGATATGAAACTATTATTGTATGATTCAACCCAAATTCAGAGAAGATCTTTTAATTACTATAAGTGTTTATGTGCATCTGAATTTGCAATAGTTATATATAGTTATAGATAGTTAGATAGCGGTGGATATTATCCATAGTCAATGTCAATACTATACGGTTGCCATTGTTATCAGTTACCTAACAATGCATGCAAGCTATAGGTGCAATATCAGGCCATTGCACTTTTTCTTTCACTATCTGGCCTTGTTGTTCTCCCAATCAGATAAATATTTTCGCTTGCGGCGCCGTCGATAGCAAATAATTGCAATCTTTACTGCCCGATTATCAGCGTAATCGATTTAAATCGATTGCTGGCACCTATTATTCTGTTAATGCCGCGCACTTACCATCCATATGTACTAATATAATGGGAGTCGCAATTTGCAATAATGAACAGTATTAATGTTATTGCCGATGTTAGACAAACCCGTACTTTATGCCGTTGGTAGGTGTGTTTATGTTCCCGTTTGTCATAAATCAATCCATAATTTATTATCAGTTGTTGATAAAATTTTTATTGACCAGTTTTTATGCATATACCTCGTATCATGTCCTGGCGAATTAAAGTTTATTAAGTTTATATTGAACGTACATACACTTTTATTGTTAATGTGGGCCTGTAGGTATACAATTATTGCCTTTGGAGTTGCTACACAGTCGTCAATATTGCTTTTATTGTCACGAATTAATTAATAGGTTTATTATTTTAATTTCGAAAAAAGCAATCGATAGCTGATATATTAGGTAATATGAATAACACTGAATGTATGCTCCTAGTATGTAAGAAACATACTGACAATGGTTTTGTTCCTCCGTTTGAATAATATTAATAAATATGTTTACGTTATCAACTGACATGCGTATCAACGGAGTTGAATAACAATACACAATTTGGAATTGAGTGACAATACAGTCAATTAATTGTCAAACTTATAACCTTAATCGCCAATAATTGACATTCATGACTTAAAATTTACAATTTGAATGACAAATATTTGATATATTTGACATATAATCATGGCAACCTTTGAGGCTAATAGGGCTTCTAATTACCTACAATTTGAGATATGATAGAAATTTATGCAACAAGTTTTGTAAAAGTTATACATAAGTTTCTCTAACAACTGATTGAAATACGTTTGCCATTCGAACTGACATTATCGCTATTTAGGGGTTGTTGCCTATGGGGCAAAACTCCGGGCGTCGAAGGGCTATTAGGGCCTTCAATTGCTTCGAATTTGAGGTATGATAGAAACTTATGCAACAATTTTTGCAAATGTTATACACATTTTTTTGAAGCAACTGACTGAAATACCTTTGCTATTGGAATGGACATTATCGCAATTTATAGATTGCTGTCTATGGGGCAAAACTTCGGCCATCAAAGGGATAATTGGGCATTTAATTACTTAGAATTTGAGGTATGATAGAAATGTATGTAACAATTTTTGCGAAAGAAATAAACATTTTTCTGTAGCAACTGGCTGAAATACGGTTGCTATTCGAATGGATATTATCGCTTTTTAGGTGTTGTTATCTATGGGGGTAAACTCCGAGCACCAAAGGGCTACTAAGTCTTTTAATTACAAACATTTTGAAGTATGATACAAATTTGTTATGATAAAGATTGGTTTTCATTCTAATTATTTGCCCTTATATTTTCAATACCTAAACTAAATTTTAATCATAATTAATTTACCGTTTTTGCTCAGAGAACTCCAGAACACGACGTATGCTTGTAAAAATCCTGTAGCTTACCTGAAAAGAAAGAAAAACAATTAATAGTTATACAAAAATACTTGTCGTTTTAGAATATTTGTAATGTCAAACCACACCATAAATTTAGAAATACTATCAGAAAGTTGCCGTTTAAAAAATTTAAAAAGAATTTAGCCTTCACTATAATTCACCCTGTGTAATTCGTGGTACTGTTGTTGATCTTTTACACATTTGCGCAGTTACCTAGATCGGTATTTTTAACATTGCCTATCTGTGCAACTATTTCAGTTATTTTTAGGATAATTTGTCTTTATCGGCAAAAAATATGTTTATGAAAATGTACCCCAATTAAAAACCGTCTGGTTAAATACCTACATATTGTAGAAATATTTCAGATTGCATTTTGTGATGCAAGTCTACATCACAATTTAAGACAATTATTTTACTCCCACCCAATATTAAAAATTTTACTTTTTTTTAAAAAATATTTATATTTTGTTTTGTATTCAATAATTTTTTACTATAATATTGAAACTGAAATACTGCAGAAACCTGAAAATGAATTAAAAACGATAAAACAAATATTTGTCTCATGTTTTTACTATTTTTAGTGACTGTTATTCATTTTAGAGATTTATATTTTTGTTAAAATTCTCGTTTATGAACATTAATTATCAATATAGTCATAAATTCCCTCAAGATAATTACTTTATTTTTTAACTTATTATGGTCTAGTTCTTGAATATCAAATGCCTATAAATGTGATGAATGTATTTTTTTATGTGGCCTGTTGCTCTATTGGGTGCGCATTTTGTTGTTTTCCTCTCTGTATTTTATGTTCGTGGTCAGGTGTTTTGGTTGTCGATATCTTGATTGATCGCTAGCATTAGGTATGTTTTGATTTCGTTAATCAGCACCTTATGTCACAATAACACGACGTTCATTAGTTCCATCACTTGGGTATCCTTTACGTTTGTTTATAAACTAACAACATCTCGTTGACTTGTTCCTTTTTGATAGAAACTATGCAATACCTGTGAATTTTACACACATTTTCCACTATTAATAAAAATAAAATAAAAATGAAAAAGAAATCAAGTAAAAATTCAACGTGTTATAAATAAAAATATCAAAAGCTGCTGTTACCGACGACCAAGTTTAAATAATTGAACATTTCCATAAAATTGCATGCATTATTCAGAGCAGCATTAGCATACAAAGTAGGACGCTGATGCGTATAGCGAATTATGTTGCACGTTTGAGAGCCACCTCTCATCTTCGCGAATAACGACCGAAAATAGTAAAAATAATGTTGACCTCGACGTACCTATTCTATCAAGGGACTCTCCATCAATTATGAAATACTTATGTACCACCGCGACCCCTAATAAGCTATAAATAAAAATAGGTTGCTACTGAAAGTACCTACATCTTTTGAATATCTTACGTCGGAATATCTTCGACTGTAGCATTTATTCCAGTAAACATGTATCTCTAACGTTACTACAGTTACTGCCAATTTATGATAAAAGAACGAAAAAAATTGTTTGCTCGCTGAAAATGTGCAGAATGTTTGGGTTGTACACGTGTGGAGTGTAGAAAATTCTTTAGTGGCAGAGATTAATATGTCAATTTTTGTCTATTTCTTTTAAGAGACTTTTTTGAAGAAATTAACTTTTGTGCTTTTGGTGCTTTTAAGCCGTCTTTTTTTTACTTCGCAGTACCGTAAAGAAAATTAACAAAAAAAAGTATGAAAAGTCTTTAATAAGTGTCTTTAATAAGTCCACTGCAAAATGCTTTTAAAATAAAATAGCAAATTTGGCATTAGAAATTACATAGAAGTATTATTTTCGCATTACTCATCATCTGTATTCAACACAGTTGTTTTAACTTTACTGTTTCTTCGATTTTATGAACAATATTGGTAACAAATGTCATGTAGGTATTAATTTATGTCGTCTGTCGCTCTAATTGGTGCGCATTTTGTGTTAGATATCAGTACTTTATGTCACAATAATGGCGTTTTCATTAATTCAATCAAACTAATTGGATTAATTTGATTTTTATTATCAGCTTTTTGATAGAAACTTGTACATGTTACATCTAGGTAATGTTATTTTTACAAATATTGACCATAATTGCACAACAAAATATCACAAACGAAAATCAAGCACAAAACTTCAACGAATCCTATGTCAAAAGTCCCTATTGCGTAAATGTTCAAAAAATAACTAAGGCCAAATGAAAAGCAGGTAATTTTAGTAAATTTTGCGAATTCGTATAGCTTAATCTTTGTACTTTTACCAGATATCCTAAAAGTTTGTTCACAAATGTTTTTGAACCATTTTTAGCTATTTGCTTTCCATTAACCCACAAAAGTTATCAATGTTATCCTAATTATCAACTGCTTTTTGGGCCTTTTCAAGTAGACTCTGAATCAGAAGACATAAATTCTGACATAGAATAAATGCAAAAACGAAATTTCTACACTTTTTGCACTGAATGCCTCAAACACTAGACAACACAATTTCTTCAGATTTAGATTCTACTGAAAAATGCATGCCAGAAGCAGTTGTCAATTGACAATAGGGTATTCCGGTCATGTCAAAATTTAAGCAAATATTCGGTTTAACCTATTGTACAAATAATGAGGATTCATAAAGTTAAGCTATGAGCTTTTTGATTTAGTTTTTCTGTGAGATAATTGCAATTAAAAGTGCATTTCGTTTGAATTCACCGACCACCCTCGGAAACACACGATCATTACCGATCCCCATTAGCGCTGGCAACAGCGGACAGCTCTCGCACAGCTGATCGCCCAAGTTGACGGTTGGCTACCCTGTTGTTTGAGAACGAAGTCGAACTCCATTTTCAATTCGGCACAGAACTATGTCGGCGTTGGCGTTTATACATTTTGAAGTCAAGTATTTGATATAACTTCAATAACCAAAGCAGGTGTCAACAAACGAGCGATTCTAAACGTTGACACAATAAAACAAAAAATTACGTGCACCCTAGATATAGCAACGTTGTCAAGTCGCTCACTTTGAGCGGTCTTTGTGACGTCACAAAGACCAATCCTAATTCAAAATTCAAACAACCATTTCTCTTAATTTAAAACGATGTTTGATATTTTACTAGTGAAGTAGCAAACACCCATAGTTTATAAAAAATGACAATTTCAAAAACACCGGAATACCCTATTGATCGATGTTCGAGTTGCCCTTGACAAATTAGGCAAGTGGATATCTGTCGTTATTTTGACATCTATACTCAAACGTTTATTCAGTTTTTACCAACATAATAATAATAATATAGGTATGCAAATGGATGAATATATAAAAGCAACAATCAAAAAATTTTTTTATTCCTTTTTATTCAAATTGAATTCATTTTAGTTAAGTTTGACAACTGGTAGCAATTTCAAAACATTATTTTAAAATTATGAAAAAACAATACCGTAGTTGTATTTAAGATCATCTTCGAGTTTGTTAACATGCCATTTTTAATTCGAGAACTCGACTTGAGCCACAATCATGAAGATTACTGATTACAAATATGGTGAATGAACAAATATTAATAATGACGTTTTTATGCTGTCACACCCGAAAACAGCTGATTTCGTTTGAGATTGGAGTGCCGCTATGGAACTTTGCCGCTCTAGTGCGGCAAAGTATAAAATACAAATTTAAAATAAACTAAGGTCACCAGTTTAATTGTTTGTTGATAAGGAAAATCAACCCGTTGTTATATAAAATTCTAAAAACGATAAATTGAGAAAATTGTAAATAAAGTATACCGATGAGTGTAGTTTTATTTTAGTATGTTGGTACGTATACGACACCTATAGTGTAATGAACAAATGTAAATCTGTCAGAATTTGATTAGTTTTTAAACTTGACGTTTCGTCGAAGTGGTACCAACCTAACATGTTCTATACAGAAATATAACCATTCTTGATTTTAAAAAAAATACATATTTACTCAAAAATCAGCACGAAAAACGTTGTATGTCACTCTTGCCGAAAACTACATAGCGCGGGCGCGACTCGCTCACCGCTCGTCACGCTATTCCGTACTTTCGGCACTTGTCATAAATAACTATTATATACGACTCACATATAATAAGTTCATTGCATACGTATCTATGACTATATAATCCGCATCATTATACGCGCCAATGATTATAATGACACTAGCATTGTATAATTATGACAGTTCGTTCAAATAATGACCTCATTATGTGAACGAACTGTCATCATTATACAACTTTACTGTCAAAGTCTGTCAAAACCTACATGGGTGACAGTTATTTGACAGTTCGCCTCGCTATCATTGACAAATTCATTTAAAATATTTTGCATAAAATGGAATTTATGATATAAATCGCGAGCATGAAGTTTACACGCGAGTGGTAGGCGAGCGTGTAATCATGCGAGCTTAATTATGTGCTCGTCAAATAATATACTAATTATACTAACAAAAATAAATCGATAATAAAAGTTAGAAAAGTTTAAACTCGCAAAATTAAAACTTTTACATATTGTCCCACCGCAATGTGATAAGTATCTAAATTATATAAGATATGCAAACAAAAATAACATTAAAATAACATTAAAATAACTATTGTACATAAAATGATAAAATATATAGAAGAATAGCCAATAAAAGACTGAAAAAATAGCGGTTTGTTGGTTCTTAAAGGAACATAGATTATTGTAATTATTATTAGAGGGTTATTTAAAATGTGTATATGCAGCAACATTTTATAATTACATCAGACAACATTGTTTAATTAGTTTACAATTTTAACACCAAAAGTGGACCAAACAGGTTATCTGTTATGAAGCCATTTGTAATGCATTACTATACTACTACATACTACGAGTACTCGTGGAATTTGCGTCACGTGGTACACTATTTATGCATTTGTTTTTCTTTTTTTGCTAACTATCCAATCAAGTAACCATAAATAATGTTAAATGACACTTTTTACGATTACTACTTTCAATTTCACTTTGATAACGTCAGTACGAAACGAGCGTGCAAATAAACAAAATAAATACGCATACCTCTGACATAACAACAGACGTTAAAAATTGCAAAATAATTCAACTCGTAAAGTTGTAAAGTCGAGCAAATAGCACAGATAAAACGAATGCAAACACGATAAAAATGCGCATTTTGGAAGAGTCGAGAAAGTCGAGAAACTCTGGTGGATATTCCGTAAAAATATTTATTTTGTCATTGCTTTTGAAGGTCTGAATATCTCAGTAATTATTTAAATAAGACGACTATAGACGATACGTTTGAGATGGAATAATAAAGTTGCAAATGACCGGCTACTGCGATTCTAGTGAGTTTATTCTTGAAGTTACGGTCACTCAAGAGGTGCTTCAACACTCCACTTCAAGTTTAATTATCCTTAGGAAGGTTAAACGCTATTGGTCGCGAAAATGTTATTATTGCAGTTCTCGTTATAACGCTGTATTCCTAACCTAAATTTCCGTTTATTTTCCTGTCGAGTGGTCCAGTCCGACGAGGCTGGACGTCCAGTTACGACTTCTCCATCCTTGACTGCATTCCTCAAGGATTTCCATAGCGATTATATTAGAAAATTAATTGCATACTTTTGTCTGAAGTGTAGAACTTAAAAAGTTGGAAGATGGTACCAAATTTAGAAAGTAGGAAAGTAGGGCGCTTTTTTTGTCTTAAAGAATTGTTTACATATAAGTGTTACGCTAAACGTCAACAAGTTTTGGCATTTTAGTCTTGGTTTTAACATACTTGGTTTTGATGTCAAACTTGTTTTGTTTTTGATAATGGAATAGTATATTTTTTTCGTAAACTAAGTAGAGCATTTTCTTCTGAATCTAACGAAGCTCAATATTTTTGAATTTATCCGGTTTTCAGTTTTCAGTCCTCGGGAAAAAGTAGAGCTTTACATATTTTATTCAATCGCCACACATTGGGCCAGAATATTGGTTTAATATACAGGTTAGTTGCTAAATAAGAAATTATTAAATTTAATGAAGAGTAAAGTAACAGTTTTTCACAATTCAATGTAAAATGCCAAGGCACAAATTGTTTTAAACTTAATTTCATGCACATAATATTGAAGTCAATTTGAATATTTTATCTCAATTTTAATGTTTTTCATAGTTTGTATTCATTTGTTCTATTTAATTAACATTGTTATTAACAACTAATTTAGAAAACTGTATTTAATTATAAATGATTGACAGTATTAACTGAGTTACTTTGAAGATTTCATATCTCTATAATGATTAGCTAGATTCACAAAATCGCTGGAACTGGATTGATATCTGACATTTGAGATACAACATTCCAATATGACATTGAAGCATAAAATTACGTTTAAAACATCAACACACTATTTCATAAGTTAGGTACTTTTTAATTTAAATGTCAGAAGATGACATTATTCTTGAGCAAATTTAACAATACTTCAAAACACAAAAATGCCATAGCTTGAAGAAAATTACCCAAGAGACCTGTAGATACATAATTTTATAAAAATTTTAATTATTTCTATAATATATAATGACTAATGCCGAATCTACAAACTTAATTCATTTAGTTATTACTCATAAGAAATTTCTTTGTAGTACCTACTACAAAGAAACACACTTCTACACTTCTTGCGATTCGTTAATTTTGTAATCATTGCAATTTAAGTTGATTTTTCGGACTATCTTTAATTTAGACCTAAACCTAAAAAGAAACTAGTACTAGTAAGAGAAATAAGCAAAGTTTTGAAATTTACAGAAAGACAATGTCTATCTTTAACAAACAAAACACACACAGACATAATAAATAACATCTTATGTGTCATACTGTGGAGACTTTGTCGGAATGTTTCTGTTTTTTGATTTCGCAACCATATTTTCTTAAATTTTTGACGGAATTTTTTCTGTGACTCAGTGATTCACTTAAACAAATGTCCAGTACTCCGTATTGTATTCCAGATTTTTTCCTTCACGCAAAACAACAAACTATTTTGCACACAAGCACCAAATGTCACAACGCAAAAAAATCAATATTTACATTAAACCCGATACTGTGCGTATTTAATTTAGCATATGTTAATGACACCCAAACAACCTGAATAACAAAAAAAAAAAACAGAACGACATAGAAAAAGTTGGGAATAATATTTACAAAAATGTAGGCTTATCAGGACACGTGGAAGAATACGTGTGCCGTCATACGTCATACAGGGTAATGGGTAGTTGCAACAACAATTGCCGTACATTATTGTTGTGCACTTTAGAGATAAAGGGGCCTTATGCAAAATTTATAGTGGTCCATAAATCTCCATTCACAAGCACAATTCCGTAACCTGCAAATTTTACTGGCTACACGCGAACTATAGGCCATATTGGTGCATAATGGTGTTGTTATAAATAATATTTTATGTTCATGCACAAGCAAGAATACTAAATATATTATATCCACTATCCAGGTAATGTCTCTTTTATTACAATATCAACACGTGGAGACCGAGGTAATAAATTTGACGATAATAAGTCTGATATTTCTATAGAATGTATTGTTTCAATGCTGTTTTAGGTATTTGAAAATACATAAAATCCTTATATTGATAAGATAAAGCTCACTTTAACTGAAACTTGGTATATGGGATTGTTGCAGTCGTCATAATTAATCAATCTTTTTTGAGGGGTGATGCCTTGTTGAAGTATTAATATCTCATCGTCATCAGGTCTGATGAGTCTTTATATATCGATAAAATCGTTTCACTCTTCTACAAATTAGTTACAACAATTTTACCTACAATTTATGACCTGATAACTGGGTTAACATCACGATAAAAATGCAAAATGAACCTTTTTGGGATTTAGAAAAAACATATTGTCTTTAGTTCTGTTCAATAGTTGGCCATAATAATGTTCTAGAAACGACAATTTATGTAGGTAACTATGTACTGTTATATACAAAAAGAAATAATAATAAATAATTCTTTGTGTGTAGACAGACGTTTTTATACAGAAATAGAAAACCCTAAAAATACAATTTGGGTACTTAAACAAATATTGGATCTTGGTTATCCCCAACATGGTAGGAAATCAGAATAAGACATGGAGAAAGGCATGTGATTAATAAAATTGGTTGACTTTAGGGAAATTAACATTAAAAAAATGTAACTCCCCAATTTCCCTAAATAAAAGAATTATAATCAATCAAATTTTTTCGAATAAATGTTATTGAAAACGAATAATATTTTATGATTTAAACAATGGAAATCACCCCAAAATACAAATGATATCACTTGGGATATCTCGAACTTAAAATTTATAAGTTCTTTTAATAAAAATGTTGACTTTTCTACCAGATTTAGAAGAAAAGTTGAAAATGAATAATTTATTGTTTAAACAATAGGAGGATTTTTTTAAATGAATTTTGTCACTCTAAGATAATAAACTGCCATTTCGAACTAAGAAAACAGAATTTAGACGGATTTTCGACAAAAGCGAAATAAAATTTGTTTACACAAATTGAAATTAACTGACAAATGTTTATAAACATCCCAGTAGACTTATAATAATACTTTCTATGAGAACAAATAGAATAAAATAATTAGAAAGGTCCATTTTCCGAACAATCAAAATTTTTTCATTTAAAGGTAATTTTAAAGGCATGTATGTATGATAGGTCAAATTCTTCCTTGGAAAGTCCTCTACAAGTACTATAACTTTAGTCTTAAGTTTTCCCAAACCCCGAACAATTATTTCTCTGGTCTTACGGGTACCAAGACTGCCAAGTCCGTGTTTTATGGTAATGTACTTTTTCGGATCTTGTAAGTTTTAATTTTGCTTTCATGCTGTCGTTTCATAGTTTGTGGATCAGTAGAACTGTTTAAAGAAATTCTTTGTGATAGTCTACTGGTGGTGTATATCTGCAGATATTGAAGAGGGTTTTTAGTATCTTGTTTTGGTGTTTGAACTTTATTTATGTTTGTTTTGGTAGTGGCGCTCCATACTATTCTCAGATAATTTATGTTGGATGTGTATATGCTGTTACTGACTATTAAAAAGTATTTTTATTTCAAATGGAATACACCACGCGAAATAAAATCTTTCATTCAATACTGGTGTTGCCTATACCTATACTCGGCTGTTTTTGACATATTCATAAATTTTCTTCATATTTTGTAAGATATTTCTCTAATAAAAGTTCAGGATGATCCGTTGTATTTATTTTGAATAATTTGAGTTGAAGTCAAACATGTAAAGTAAAAGTAGTCTAGAAGTAAAAATCCACAGAATAAAAATGCGTTATAGATCACCTAAAATTCCTATGAAAGACATGAAGCTAATTTACAAAACACTTTCGGTTTTAATAATAGTGTAATAATAATAATATCTTTATTGGAGTTAAGGACAAAAAATGTTTAAACAGTTCAAAAAAAATATTGGAAATCAACCAATTACACAAATCGACCAAATTTAAACTATACATTATCTAAATTAATTTGAAGAAATTCCTCAAAATTTATTGTTATCAATTGAATGTTATGTTTAGAAATGCGAAAAAGAGTAAAAGATTTTTTCGAAAATTTTACCATTATGAAGAATAAATTTAAAATGCCTCTATTCACACTGTTCATTATTGAATTACTACATTTCTACATTCATAGATATTAAAAAAAGAACAATACCTACAATACAAAACCAAACAATTAACATACGCTTCTTATTTCAAACTTCTAGACTTACAGGAACGTATTTAATGACAGGTACGTTTAGTGAGGGTGATAATTTTTGACAGGAGAACAAAAAAAAGTTAATAATCAGATTATTGATTAGTGTAAGAAACTCGAAGTTTTTCCTAATAATGTAACTGCTGAAAAGTTTTGCTGGACGCTTTTCTTGCTATACAATACTTCAATACCCTAGTGGAGATTTAGACTCCAACCTAAGACAGTTGCTTAGTTGACATAAGTACCTAGCTGTTTATTTCAGCATGCCAAAGCGTTACTTATTTATTTTTAGGTAAGTACTAAAACGTTTCCAGAAAAAGAGCACTAAGTCTACATTTTCGCCAGTTTCTTCCAACGCAAACCAATCATAATCTCCCAGTTAATATTTACGCAAATTCAACTCAAGCTTAACATCCTGGTCGACAGGCAATACACGATTTTGGCAGCACACCAAACAATTTCATAACAGTGCACATAGTAACTCAAATTTCGGCTGTTATTTCTGACACGTCACCTAAATCATTAACCAGCATTTAGCATTAAATCGATAATAATAATTCATACTTGTCACAACGTTTCTCCATGATCAAGTTCTAATAAGCACGCCACCAACTCGTTCCGCGACAATATGACGTATTCTATTATTTATTTTCGTGTACGCTTACGAACGACGTACGCTGGAGGCTCGGTAATCTGGTACACATTGGAAACTGAATTGTATGCATTGCAATTAAGGCGGCTCTGCTAAGAGTACTTAGCCTTTCGGGAAAACAATAAAGGTCCGTTGTAGAAGGCGATGGTGATGTCTATGCATACGTCATACTCACACATGTACTCGTAACCAGATATTTAGATGGGTAATATTGTGCAATGCGACGTCATTGTGTTGAATATGCAAATGTCATTAAAATGGAATCGGGAGTAATTATATTTCTGATATAAATGCTCGAGCGGCTCTTATTCATACCTATTGTCAATTTTATGTTATTTTTGTTTAAACATGCAAAACTTTCTCAGGATAAAATATCGCATTTGTATTCATATTAAAATTTTGGAATATCAATAGTTTGTATCAGAAAGATTATTATTCTTCCTATTCTGAAAGACTTTTTCTAATTAACACACAATACTAATACTTTTTTAGGGATTTCTACCTAAAAAAAATATGAACAATGAACACAGACGATAATTTTGGATCAAAAAATCTTTCTCCATGAACAGGCATAATTAAGAATAGGCGATTAGCATCGTTAACTAAACAGACTAAATTATTGTTTAGATAGCCGAGACAAACAATCGATGATACCGATGCCACTTAAGATAAAGCGAATACGCAATGCATTGCAATAAATCATGAAGACAACGTGACAAACCATAAAAATACAAATCTGCAACTGTTTGCAGTTTTGAGTTTATTAAGTTCATTCTCCCGGGCAATAAATTTAAAAATCCTGTTATTTATTTGCTTAATAATAATATTTTATAGGAGCTA
This sequence comes from Melinopterus prodromus, assembly GCA_964023965.1. NCBI lineage: Eukaryota > Metazoa > Arthropoda > Insecta > Coleoptera > Scarabaeidae > Melinopterus > Melinopterus prodromus. The sequence goes on along the minus strand of OZ030392.1, from coordinate 58,681,665 downwards.
ACTATTAATTAAGACAAATTAAGTTATTCTGGTTTTAATTGATAAGTTTATAACAGACAATAACAAAATTATAGTTCAAATTTAATCATTTTGATTTTATTTCATTTATCTATTCCATAATTTTGTCAGTGAGCCGCAACAACACTACAAGAAAAATTTCCAAACTCAAATCGACTCAAATAAGGGTTCGGTATTAGTGGCAGTTTGTTAAATTTCATCAAAATATAATTTTTTAGATATACTCTTGTGTATTGTGAAAGATTGTCAGAATAAATAAATAATCCAAATAATAATACATTTTGGTTTTTAAGTATACAATAATAGTAAATCTTTAAACCGTTCTCGCATGTTCACATTTCTTGTGTAATAACAAATTACATATAATTTTTGTATTTACTGAGTGGGAGTCGTTATTCAATTGTTTTTATCCAAGTTACTATTATATACCAAACAAACAAAACAAAAATTTCGCCTAATTACAAAGTCATCATTTTTGTACTCATTTTGTATATACAGTTTCTGTATTTGTTTCTACACAAAAATAAGGTTTTACAAAGTTGGGGATAAAGCACGCCTCTTTGGAGTTTGATATTTAAGACATAATGCAGAAATTTCAAAAGGTTCTATTCAAATTCAGTTAGGTGGTAATTATTCGGAGATTTCAGAGAAGATTTCACAAATTACCTTATTTATTATACAATATGTAAAATAACCCGACAGGTACATGATTTTGATAATTTGGAATTTACTATCTAATTTCTAGTTAATTTCTCTTAATATCCAAATAAAATCTGATGTGGCCTAGCACAAAACTTTAACATACTATACGTAAAATTAATAGTTTAGCGGCATGAGATTCTATTTGATCGAGATCGGTCGTCTCTGCATTAAATTAAAACTAGTTAGCCAGGATTTGACAGATATTTTGATACTAATGACAGGTTTTGTGAAAACATCAGCGTTTGACACTACCTACTGTCATTAGAATGAAAATATCTGTCAAATCCTCCCTAACTAGTTTTATATTAATGCTGTCACGACCGATGACGATCAAATAGAATTTCCTCACCCAGCTAAACTATTAATTTTACCAAAAAATGTCATAGACATAAATTATTCAGAATTTACTCTAGTTTAATTTATTATTTAACTTTTTTGACGAAATTACAGAAATGGCACCTGATTTGCAAAATCGTTAAGAAATGCTAAGAGTAAACATCCAGTTCCTTTGGACCCTTTTGAACAAAAAGCTTTTTAGCCATAAGTTTGGTCATGAAATTTCTAAATATGAAGATTCGTCTCGATACCTTTAGTAGTTTCTCCGGTATCGTCGCCACAAAAAAAAAACCGGGTAAACACACCCTCATACATTTCTTGTACCTTGGTCAAAAATATACAGGGGACCCAAAAAGACATATCCGCGAAAATAATTTTTTTTTTGTCTCGATCACAATACTTTGTGGTACAAAGTCCTGCGTGCCTGATTTCAACTTTTGACAAAAGAAACCAACTATCTGCTCTAAAAAGTTATTTAGTAAAGCATGTTATAAATTATAATAATCCATTATAAAAATTTTACGACATAGATTGTAAGCTTACTAAAATACTTTCAGGAGTGTAATGTAAACCTGTAATAATTTAGCTAACATTTAAAAAATAGATAAATAACTACATTCATTTCAAAATAAAATGATATGAATACATTTTATTTGCAGGTATCATTCATTTTGATATACAGCACATGGATCTACCTATTATCAATGTAGTCAGCACAATAAGAGACTAAAAGAAGCCACGGTTTGTCGGGGTTTTTGGTATTAACTTGTATAATACGGAAAACACCGACGTAAATCAAACAAGTCGAAGACAAGTCAAGATGTTCTTATAATATGGTAAAAAATGTATCACTTTACCCATAGCAATTTCAACATAAGTCCAAAGGTTAGCCCAAAATCAATAGTGTACACGTTCTGGTATTATTGTAACAATAGATTTATAATTTTTTTTATTTTTAAAAAAGTTGATCTTCCGTAGAACATTTTTTGTGTGTTAAATTTCAATTTGAATGAATTCGTAAGTAAAATTATTAGTCGAAACTTTTTTGGAATTTCACAACACTAATTGCAAATACGCAATTAAGCATACGATAAATCGTCCGAGAGCAAAACGAAATTAACAAACGTTTTCCCAATTATTCATCCGAACAAAACAAAAAAATTGCACACCGCTAGTTGGCCGAAAACCTTTAATTAAAATACCGTCCAATTTCGGCGCAACAAGCTATCTGAATGTCCGCGCGATATGCTAGCTTTTGGCAGCGCGCATATTTTCCAATTTCCACTACCGACGTACATTATTACACCGTGTAATTTCTTTACAGAGAACGCATTAGTACGTAAATTATCGGCATGAGTTGGCCCTTTGTTTTCCGAAAATTATGAAATTACAGGTACCTATGCCAATTAGCGGGAAATTTTACCTCGTAAATAAGTTATTCGTCCGTATCATCATTGCTACTGTGAAACGGGGAATTAGATATTACGTTGATAATAACAATGAGTTACGCTGAGGGCGAGTAGTCACAGTCGGAAAATCCGGCAAATACTGCCAATATTTGTACAAAAGTGGTGAATGTGCTAGACGAAAATATTTTTGGTTTGTTTCTTTTTGCGTAGGATTTTTGGCAATTGGAGATGGCTATGTTGTCACGTCACATGATTTGCCCACAAATATACAACATAGTTTTGGATTCTGAAATAGTTGTGCCCAAACGTCATATACATATCAACAGTTTTGAAATTCTCTGTAGGCTAAAAAACTGATCTACAAGATTTTTTAAGTCAATTTTTATCTCCAAAATTATGTCATTTTACATGTCCCAGTGAATATTTCGTTCTTTATTATAAAAGCATATTCTATGAACAAAATGTTCTATTGTTTTAAATATAATAAGCCGGTAACAACCCCTAAATATTACAGAGTTAAAATGGTCTTAATCTTTTAACATTTGATCGTCTCAAAAAGTATAAAAAAATATACAAGACTTTTGTTGCAGGGGGCGTGTTTTACTAGTTTTGTTGTCGATGGCGCCAGTGTCTAGAAATCCAGGTCAACATCATTTTTTGAAAGGGAATGTATTTCTATATTTCTGTGTATTTTTGAATTCCTCGTAACAAAAATGTTACAAAGAATGCAAAGTGAAAAAAGTACCAATGTTGTCCTATCATAATCCTCACACTTTTCGAGTTATTTGTTTTTGTTGTCTAAAAAATAATATTATTTATTTACTAATATTCATATTTTAGATTTTATCAAAACACAGGACGGAATTGAAATAGAATCAAAATATATTCTAAATAAAATTTAATCATAAATCACGCCAAACAAATTTCTAGTAGTCTAGAAATAAGATGCTGCTTTATAGACAAATAAAGCAAAAACTCAAAAACTGTAAAGAGTTGGACTATGCTAGTACTTGCTGCACTCAAATATTGCAAATATTTAAAGATGTAGAAAAATATAGGCTATTCCATTACAAAAAAACATTTAAAAAGCTGAAGATGACCTCGTTTTCACGATAGATGGTGCTCTACATCTATGACAAAACCAGTAACACGACGTTACATATATTATTTCATGGTATGCACCATTCAACATAATCAAATGTTAAGATTAAAATGGTTCTACAAATTTAAAAGTAGAAAATATCAATAATTTTCAATTTTAGGGAAGATTTCTATTTGAAATTCTTAATTATTATTAAATTATTAATTAAAATTTCGAATAAATTTATGTCTAACATGATTTTTTTATTTATATTTCAAATAAAGCAACGATAGAAACTGGAAAAATGCATAAGTGTTACACGCTGTTACAGTAAAATGTCAAAAATGACGATTCAACAACAAGGAGTCTCAAAGTCATCAATGTCATCCTACATCTTTGTACTTTTGACTGAAATCCTGAAAGTTTGCTTAGGGCATTGATTTCAGCCGCAATAAATTACGAAATTGGTCAAAATCACAATGTTGATATTTTCTACTCAACAAAACGAAGAAATCTTTTGAAAACGTCTATGCACTTCACAAAATACAAATGAAAAATACTTGGCAGTCCAATTAAAAAAAAGTTCACAAATACGTTAGCCAGACAAATTTCAGTGTAAAACAGTTGGTACTAATTCAATTCAAAATTAAGAGGAACACAATTAATTTTTGTTTATAAAGGTATTCACTGGATTTTTCTTTTACCATAATAATTACTTATTATACCTATGGAGGCATAATTTCTATTATAATACACACCAGCTTCACACCATTTTGATAACAGTTTGGCGGTTTATGTGACAGTTAACGTGCCAACATTTTTTTTTTGTATAAAAAACCGTTCCACAGGTTGTCACGTTCCATACTTAATACGTCCACTGCACAGACAAAAATACAGTTGCATATTTTATAAAACCTAATAAATATTAATATAACTAATATTTATAACAACAGTATAAGTAATAAATTGGTTAAAAATGTATAGTTGTATACCTACGTAACATACGCGCAAAGAAAGTGAAATGACCTTGAAGGTACTAATAAAAATAAACCACACACACAATAAATGCCCTGAATTGATTATATTATGATATATCTATTTAATGTATTGATATTATCGTTAGTTCTAGTGTTTTGGGAACAATACTAAAGTGCAGTCATAGAATTTTCCCATTTTGTATTTGGAGATACGATCATGCCAATAGATCGATTTTATTGATATTTATTACGTTTACCATTAATATATTGTTTGTTTATATTTTTACTGGTTTAAGTACTTGTTATTCCCTCGTTAAGTATATTACCATACATTTATAGAGTAAGTTTGTTTATCAGATGCAATGTAGACTTATAAAACGATAATATCCTTAATAAAATTCTATTCATAAATACAATATTATCAAGTGTTCAACCAAATATAATATTTTTTTAACGAAAATGGGCACTATCAATAAAATACAAAATTCTCTCCTACATGATAATGTTATGCAGTATTTATTTCAACATTACGGGTTTGTCCACACAGTGCCAAGATCCCAGTATAGCTGTAATAGAGAAAAATCCCAGAACTTCCAATCAGGACGATTTCCAAATTTCTTACATACAAGCTCAAGATGCTTTAAGATAACAACATAACCACCAACCATAAGCTGGTTTTACTCCAAGTCAACTACAAAATAATGTATAGTACTACATCCTTGACGTTTCTAGGTCAATTACGTTAAAAATCCAAGATCATTTAATGCATCTAATAGAGAGATTTAATGCACCTCTGAGAATACATAACCCAGATTCTGAATCGCATTAATAATGCATATTCGCACATTGGAAATAGCATTTTTAGCAGGTCTCGCGCAAGATACACGTGTTGTTTACCCGAAACTATTCTTGGCCCGGTACGGCTTTCATTTATACAAAAGTGACAGTTTCAAATATATACCACAATCTGGGAATAAACTTCGAAAAGGTCAAACAACACTAATGAAAACAAATCGGCGAGTTACTTCATACAAATGGATGAGTATGATGAAACTTTAGCGCGGTTTTATTATTATCTTGGAGTGGTTTATGGCGAATTTTGTAATGCAATTGATATGGGGTACACAGTTAGAAATAATTGTGTTTTTATTGGCGGTAACCGACTGTAAACAACGTCTGTTTCATTTTGTAACCAAGTGGTTATACTTATATCTAGCGCGGGTGTATAAATAGGCACAACACAGATTTTGACCCAGTAAATAAGGTTTATCTAGCTTGTTGTCGTATGGAGTCTATGCTGATAGTCACGTAGCATTTTAACAAATTTATTGCCCCACAGGATACGGGTATGACTGAACAGGCCTTCGGATTTAGTTCTAATTCCGAATACTTGCTGTTGTTTCAATACAATATGCGTGCTGGTTTTGTTTTATAAATAACTACAGTGTATTTATTGGATTATTTCAAATAAATGTACATACACAGTTACAATGGACACATTATGACATTTTTTTGGTGTTATAATGCAGCAAATTGTGACACTGTAACTTTTAGGTTTCTAAGATTGGTGACATTGCTGGCAAACGTCAAACGTAAAAGCGCATACATAACGATATTTTGTTTTATTGAGATTTCCAGAAAGTACATTAAAACAATAGCCTCTTAATTAAGTAGATTATCACAACCGATTATCGTATTATTTTTTAGTATAGTAGTATAAGCACAATTTATTGTAATCAACTACTTTACCTAGATGTGGCACAGGTTTTTGATAAAGTCTGGCATGAAGGACTAAACAATAAATTAGGAAGTATCCTCCCGAAACAGTTTGCACAACTATTAAAATCTTACCTGACTGAGAGATACTTTAGAGTCAAACAAGGTGATGCATGCTCTGTCCTTAAGGAAATAAAAGCAGGAGTGCCGCAAGGTAATGTTTTAGGGCCGGTCCTACTCTACACCAGTGACCTCCCAGTATACCAAGACTAACTAAGAGACATCGATGGGTGCCTGTTAGGTTTGGTTATACTAGTAAAATAAGTTAGAATTAGGGTACTTATTAGTCAATTATCACTAGATTGTAATCCTCTTATTCAATAATAAAAAAAACTATTTTATGAGAAATTTTGATTGTTTTTTAAATGTTAGTTTATTATAAAAACTTTTAGGTTAAAAACGAATAAACCCATTCCCACTTAGATGTTATCCAAACCTTACTAACTTTAATACATTCTCATAAGCTGCAATTATTTGACAGTTTCTACTAACTCAATATAGTAACCAGAATAATTTCCAAACTTAAGGTAAACAGCCCAAGCTCAGACAGGTTAAGGATTCTTTGGTACATTTTAAATTGTAGAATTTATATTTAAGTTGTGCTAATGACTATGTACACTTTTTTGAATTAATATTGCCTTCTGAAGATATCTGGCAAATGATTACCTAAGATAATTTGATAAAAATTATTTAATTTATATTATTTTTTATAACTTTAACAATTGCACCTAATTCTGACACTAAGCATTTAAGTAAATATTAAGTGTTCTAAATATTGTTAATAAGATTTTTTATTAAGAAATTGTAAACATTTGTTTTACCATTTTTAAGTATAAAATCTATTGTAGACTTCCGCGGTCTGAGTCAATGATATATTTATTGATTTCCGGGTGGAAACCGCGTTGAGGACTTTGAAGCAGTCGACGTTTCGCGCTGTGTTGCAAGAGCCATCTCCAGGACTAAGTTATCAAACCAAGTGCTAAGAAGATAGCATGTTTTAAAAGACGTTCTGCCCCGTTTTACTTGGAATGACATTTACTTTCCAGGAAAGGAAATTGGTAAAAAGGTTCATATGGATTTTATTTGGTTCAATTGTTTATTATTTTTTTTTTATTTTTTTACTTACATTTAGCTACCTTTTATTCTCGTAATGGGTATTGACTGTGTTCTTTTTCCGTTTCGCATTGTTTGAATGTATTGAATTTTTTATTTGTCTGTTTCGTTAATAGTTCAAACGACTGTAACTTCTTAAGGAATCGACAAAACAAATAAGTACATATAAAAGATTTTACTCATAATGACATTGCTTCCTAAAAACCTCCTGTGTAATTAAATATTCCAGTTACTACAATCAATTATCATATATCCATAATTAAAACCATAATAAAGTTTATTATATTTTGGTAACTTCGCTAATTTTTATTCATGGGTTTCGTTATCGATATCGATGATCATTTGCGTTAAAACAGAACAATATTTTCTATGCAGCGCGTTTATCTTTATTTAACAGTATGGCATAAGTTTATTTTGGGCATTTATCTACTAGATTAAGGGGGAATTCAAGGACGCACTAAAATACTATTTGTACGAAAAATTAAAAATGCGATATGTAGTGAGTGATTGGTATTTCGATATATGTTTTGCGATCACAAAAACATTCGGCGAAAATATGACGATATAATTGCACGAATAATGACCGCAGAATATAATCAAGTACTTTGCAAAATAAACTAGTAATAATAACAATAACAGAAAAATCGGACGGTAAATAACAATAGTACACAATAGTATTAAGTATTATCATATTTAGATACTGTTATCTAAAAAAATCTAATAAACTATAGTAGGAAAATCAGGCCATGGTCGTGATCTAGAGCAAGTGCTTTGGCTATTCAATCAGTTACAGCAAGTCATTTTAATGACGTAAGCATCATTACGTTAAGGCATTCAGAGGAATTTTTCCTATTTCCTCAAAGTTATTTTAGCGATTACGGTTGTTGCTAAGCGGTCAAACATGGTCGGAAATTTGCTTGCCATTGGCAGCTAACATAACTTATATAGGTATCGGTTTGTAAATGTAATTGCATTTTTAGTGTAAATTGTTTAAATTTGCAGACTGCCGTAACTGATAAACATGCATTTCCGATGTTTACGAACAAAAAACGCTCTAAAATAAACACACTTCAGTTATTTCAAGTGCCCGCGGCAAAATTTCCCGCATTATCAATTGAGTGGATTTCCCTTTAAATAAACAATTGCAACTGCCAATTCGCTAAACAACTCCCTCGAAAAAATATTAACCCACTCAATAAACAAGCACCGAATTTCGGTGAATGAAAACTCAGCTCATTCTCGGTGTTGAACGAGCCGCTCTTTACAGTTTCCTGTTCCAATTTATCAAAGTAATTGAAAAAGGCTCAACGCTCTAATATAGACAGTGGCTAAGGATGAAACAAATCCAGATAGGTTGACAATTGGTTGCGTAATTTCTTTTCTAAAGCCAATAGCTATTGGAGTTAAGTTACATGTGAAGTCTCAGTGTACCTTGAAAAGTATATATTTTAAAGTCTTAGAAATATATTAAGGAACAGTTTATTTAAATTTACTTGCATGCTCACATTTTGAAGCAGCACCTCAGTAATTAAAAGTAATTGAGAATGCAATACTTGAAATCTGCTGTTATAATAAAAATTTGTAAAACAAAGCTAGGGAATAAAACTATTTGGATAAGTTCACATAAGAGACGTAACAAACAGCCAGCTTTTTTTAAATGGAATTTGAATTTAAAACCATAAATTACCATGATTTTAATAAAGAAAACCCTCATGTTGCAAAATAAAAAATAGCTTGCAATACTACATAACTTCTTTTTTTGGCATAAAAGCCTGCAGATATGATTTGGCTGAAAAGTTGCTAAATGTAAACAAAGACTCCACTGAAAATCAATTTTTTTCTAAAGTCGAGTTGGTTTAAACCCTAGTCAAGGTTTAAACAAACTCGACATTTGGAAAATAATCTGATGTGGCCAGGCACATGGCTTTATCATACTATATATAAAATTAATAGTTTAGCTGCATGAGATTCTATTTGCTCGAGATCGGTCGTGTCTGCATTAAAATAAAACTAGTTAGCTAAGAGTTGACAGATATTTTGATACTATTGATAGAAGGTATTGTCAAAATATCAGCGTTTGACACTACCTACTGTCATTAGAATGAAAATATCTGTCAAATCCTGCCTAACTAGTTTTATATTAATTCCGACATGACCGATCTCGATCAAATAGAATTTGCTCATGCAGCTAAACTCTTAATTTTACCAAAAAATGTCATAGACATAAATTATTCAGAATTTCCACTACTTTAATTTATTATTTAAATATTTTGTTGAAATTAGAGAAATGGCGGCTCATTTGCAAAATCATTAAAAATGCTAAGAGTATGCCAGTTCCATTGGACCCTTTTGATAAAAAAGTTTTCAGTTTTCAGTTTGGTGTGAAACTTAATGAATGAAACTAAATATGAAGTTTCGTCCCGATACCTTTTGTAGTTTCTCCGGAATTGTCGCCACAAAAAACAGATACACACATACACAGACTTTTTTGTACCATAATCAAAAATGTTCAGGGGACCCAAAGACACATATTTCCGCTAAAACAAAAAAAAATTCGGCACGATTACAATACTTTGTCATACTACGTGTGATACTAAAGTAAAAACCGTTATTTCCAATTCCCAAAAGACCGCATAAGACCGGTTTTCGATTTTTTGTAGACGAAAGCAATAAAATGTACCTACTATAACCTAATATAATAAACTACCATAAAGTGTCCTGTAATTGATTACTTAATAGTTTGCATATTGTAGATACAAAATTGAATATATTATATAAGAAATCTCTATCTTTAATTGTCTCTTATGAAATACCGACATTTTCGCATTCAGTCTCTTCGAACTAGTACTTGTCCAGGTACTGGAAATATTCTATGAATTAATTTTTCCGCTACTTCAAAGAGCATTTCTGTGATAAAATTGTTTTTTATCTATCACATTGTTGCGTTGGTTTGAAATAATAGTGGTGCAACTTTGAACACTAGGTAAACTTACAGGAGAAACATTTCAATAAATATCTACTTTCTACGAATTTAATGAAAGTATAAATATTGTGCTGTTTTATATACCTACATATCAACAACAGAGAGAAAAGTTATTATAAAATATGCCGAAACACGGCAAAACATGTCAAAATGATATCGGACATTACTCACATTACTCGATAGTATTGAAACCTGTGTTTGAAGGCTCATAACTCTAAAACTACTGAACAGAAAAAAATTAAAAAAACGTATGTCCCACTCCTGAATCATTTCTACATAAGTTGTAAAAAAAGTTCCATATGGACTTATTTGCTTTAGAAAATTCCTCAAAAAGCCGTTTGAAATCTTAACAAAATCGTATTTTGTACGACTCTAACTTCTACAGGAACTGAAAAACCTGTAGGTCGATAAAAGGCATTTAACTCCGATTAAAATTTAAATTCAACAAAAATTAATAAAATGTTTTATATGGACTAATTTTTACACTTACATTCTACAGTGGTAAGCGTATTTGCATTATTTCTTTGTTTCGTTTATATTTCAAATTGAAAAATATTCCGTTTTACTCAAATAAATGCGTTTTTGAATACTAAAATATATTTATTTCGTACAAAGAATGAATTATTTGAGTCAAATGCCATTTATTTGGAGTAATGTAATATTGCTTTGACCCAAATACACATTCCTTGTAGCAAATAAATATATTTTTGCCTCTCGTCAAACAAATATTTATTTGAGTTAAACAAAACTTCCTATCTGCGTATACTAAAATAAGTTTCCATACAAAAAGCGTAAGTACAAGTGTGCACGTAATTGTAAACTGGTTTGAAATGCCGTTTTCTTTTAAATATAAAAACCGATGTCACAAAAAATTGACAAACCCCTTTCTTTTTGTTCTCTCGCAAAATGTTTCGGGCTCCAGGTGCCTTTTCCTACGTAGTATGAAATCTGGTGAATTATTTTAGGGGTAGAACTCGTAATTTAATCGAATTTCGGCATGTAAACAATGAATTCTGTCTTGGTTGGATCTGATGCGACTTGCGATTCCTTGATGTCAACATTTCTTAAAAATATAGAAAAGGCGTAAAACACGATTTTTCTCTGAGATAATTAAAAAAATACGAACGAATCGTAATATCGGATTAAACCAACATGATACGGATACGTTCAAATTTATTTATACCCCATTCTCTGTAATCATAAAGAAAGAATGAGGAAGCCATTGTACCGACCATAGAAAACGAGTCCAAATATAAGGTTTTATTTAAATCGCTACAAAGCTAAGGCGGCTTTGGTTGAGGCCGTAACGAACCGAATTAATCCAGAGGGCGTCTTTGATTTCGCCGGGAAACTCGAGGTTTCCCATTATCTCGCGGTCTCTGTGACTTGCGACTACTCGCGATTTCGGTTTAAGCCCGTAATAAATCCATCGGCGCATAAAATACGGCTAACGCGGAATGTCTTTATCAAATATTAAAGCAAGGCGACCTCATCTATGTACATTTCGCACACATGAATTAGTATATGAGGGTGACATTCTGGGAAAATGAAACAAAGATGATCTGTCATATGTATTTTTAAAATATTAGCTGGTGATACACAGGCGGATTTTTTTTTCTGTGAATGTAGTGCGTTGCGAACAGAAAACTCGGGTACTTTACTCGATAATGGGATGATACTAAAACGTGTGGAAATGCTTTACGGGGTGCCGGTTTGGGGCAACGCAGCGTGGACGCAATGCAACGTAATCAGGTTTTACGTTTTAGAGTCAAAAGTTTACGGATTCAGAATTTAATGAATTGGTCATCCAAAGTGTCAAATGTACCCCTCTAATATGAAATCTCACTGATAAATACAATATCTACAATTATTTACAATATACTCTGTATAGAAACTAACGGAAACTACTGTAAACTAAATTACGTATGTAATATAGGAATTACAATTTGTATCTACTAAAGAAACAAAAATATTGATATTGATTTTTGATTGTACAAATATGATATAAACATATTTTACATTAAGTAACAAAATATTTTTATAATTTTACACACCTGAAGAGGAATTGAACTGCGTAAAAAATGGTTTTAAAAGTTTTCCATTACCTACATTATATGATTATATGAAGGAATTTCTTAATAAAATCTATAGCAAATGATAGTGGTAGTCAATATTATACGCCAGAATTGTATCCCAAAGATTTATCAAACAGTTTCGCCTAAAATTCTATCGCCTAATAACAGCACGTATCGTCATAAATAATACCAAATCACTCAAATTTAACTCTTTAATGTCAAATGGTATAACACGATTTTGGAATTTTGATAGCATCTCAATGTTCCATTGATAAAGACAACAACTACAATTCTTTACAATATACCCTATATAATTTTATAATTTAATTGCAGGTTTTGTTGTTAGGGCGGAAACAAATATATAAGACACAACACAACAAAATACGTTTAGAAAAGCATTATTATAAGAATTTTTTCATACTGCACAAATAACAAAAAAAAATAAATTAAATATTTACATAGTATTTACATAGTCATTAGTAATTTGGTTATATTTATTGTATTTTATTTAACTTGCAAATCGGTTTTTTTAATATGGAGAGAGTTATCAATAAATTTCAATCAGTATCTTCGAGGTTGGGAGTAATACGAAGAAATTATTCGCCAGAATGTCCCCAACATGCACGGTGTAAGTAAACCACGAATTTATTCCAATTGTTTATTAAACCAAATTAGCAATAAAAATATAAGAATTTAGACTCAGTAGCAGTGGCATTTTCTTGTGGATGCAAATAGCTAAAATAATGAGGATTCTAGTAAATAAATGAAATGATATTGACTATAGTGCAGTGCTAAGCTAAAAGGGTGTATCTAACAATATGTTACCATTTTACTTTTTTTTCGATAAACTCTAAAGATGGAATCATTTATTGTTGGACAACTAAAGCTAAAATAGAAGAAGAAAATTGCAGATAATTTGAAGAAGCATATTAGAATTCTATTTGCAAAGCAGACGTACAGCATATTCTTAAACTCAATATTTTACAACTTTTGCACAAATGTAAATATTCCTAACATGACAGTAAAAAATGAGTATATACTTTATGCTCAATATATTGACGTAAATGTTTCAATTAAATGAATTCATAGGAATAAAAATCTGTAGCAGATGCTGAATGTCAGCAATGTCACTATCAACACATTGACCATAAAGTATACACTGTGGGCCAAAAAGAAAAAGGTACAAATTTTCAATTACGCATATTTCCAAAGTTTATAAGTAAATTCAAGCGTTTCTTTGAAAAACTAATTGCTTAAGTTGTGAGAATTGAAAACATACCATATTCGCAACAATTGAATAATTGAATTCGCAATGGTTGAATTCATACCATATTGAATAATTGAATTGAACAATAAAATTAGTAGGTAATGACATTTGCTTTCTTTTGGTCGAAAGGTAGGTTTGGACGTTTGCAACGATAATATTGCTTAGATACGAAAAATCCAATTACAAAATCCAATTAAAGATGGTGGAGCAAATATGGCCTACGTTTAGTTTCCTTATGGGCGACATGCTTGATTTTGAATTTTTTAAAGGAATTTTCTTACCTGTTTTACATATTGTATTACAGTTACTTGGCTCTTGTTTTTTTAAAATGTGGTTTGGTTTTTGCAGGGATTTGAAACTAAATCAACATCGTTTTATAGTGAACTAAAATTATGGGAGTTTGCTTTCACTTGTCTAATGGTCAGGTCTTTGCTGTTCCTTGTCTTGTTGAAATTATATCTTTAAATGAAAAATATTGAAAAACGACCACCACAACGTTTTCAGGGTTCAGGCTGGTGCTCAACGTGCACTTCATTTAAACATGACATAAAAAACCTGGTTTGAAGTGACATACTAAAAAAAACGTTGATACCAGCTGCGATTCAATCTGAGCAAAAACACAGAAAAGAACAAATAGAAGTAACATTCATCTAATTTAATTAAAAAAAATATTTATTATTTATTTATTATTTTTGACACAATTTTATTTTCCGTTTATTGTTGTTTTTTTACAGCAAATCATGATTTTATGACAAAAGATATCGCGCTGAATAGCAACCTACTTGAGAAAAAGTCAATTGTAAATTAAGTTTTGATATGACTGGGAAGCAAGAATTTTGTAAATGGAAAAGTCCTGATGCAACTCAAGAAAGGAACGGTTAATTAAGATAAATTAGTTTTTTAGAACCAACCTTCATGGTTCACCGAAAAAAAATTCGTTTACTTTTTTGCATGTCAGTTTTTTTTTCTTTTCAGAAACCTGACAGTCCGAACGACGATCATTAAAAACACATTCGTATGGAATGATGAACATTTAATTCATTTTATTGTTTATGGGCCAGGAAATAAAACACTAATAAAAATCGAATAAGTTAATTTTACAGCACAAATTTGAGATTCTCACTGCATAATTTAGAATTTCCACTGCACATTATGTGTCCAGCTGCACGTTAAAATAGCGCCTGCGTCTAGACAAAATGAAGAGTGAGCCATATGCTAAAACTCATAAAATAGGTTATCAAGAACAAAGATCAATACAGAAATGCGTAATGTTACCTCATACAAACACAACACCCTATATAAACCGTTCACTTGTTGGATCTTTAATTAAAAACGTTCTACTTATTTTGGTATCTAGTATGCAAATTCCCATATTCGTATGTAATAGTTTCCGGTTTGCAACAGAAATCAGCGTCATTAATACTGTCAACCATCACTGATAAAGTAGGGCGTATGAGAAGTATCATAGGACAGCTTTTTTACGACCATTAAAAACTCACAAATTGTTATACTTATATTGCGATTTGTTAAATAGAACACCAGGAGAAACAAAAAATATCTTTATATATTTTACTTTTACAAACAAAAACATCGCCCTGCATTAACTTCCTTTCTTTATTCCCTCGTAGACCAAACAAAACCTACGCGAAAACTCGAATCAACGTAAACGCCAGAATTTATTATTTGCGAGCCGCATTTACGTACAGTGTCTTAAATAATCGACGACCTATCATAAATAAGCTTTTTAAGTACCGCGAAAAAGCAGAAACAAACTGGAAAATCCCCTGGAAATCGTTAAGGATATGGCACATCCTGACAAGTGTGCCGAAGAAGTAGGCTGCACGCTTCAGGGAACGCCTGAAATAACGGCAAATTTCGCGCTACGTGACGCTCAATGCTCACTTTATACGGTGAAACTTGACCATAGTCACGTATCTTTATACGCGAGCGTAGAATGATGTTACACGGGTTATTATTAATTAAATAAACTGTACAAAGTCCCGCGCGTTTCTGCTATGGTTTCTTTTGAAACCGGTAATTGTTTTTCTAATTAGTGTTAACGTACGTTGTGTAAGATGAATCAACTTTAAGAGTGTGAAACAGCGTGGTTACGCACCTTCTGGCGATTAGATGATTCATATTTTTACAATGTATTTTTATTTATTATAGATAGAATGATCACAGAAAGAAAACAAACTTATTGAATTTAGAATCTATAGGTGAATAAACGATGTCATTGAAACGATATTTCTTTTTTTCTTTACTTATGTTTAAACTAACTTACCAATCGAGTATTTTAACGACAAGAAGTTTGTAAAAATTAGTCACACGAACCTGAAAAGAGAAAAAGAAGATTAGTTGAGTTGAGTAGAGATTTTTAGTTTTGTGCTAATTATGGACAAACGTAGTCAAATATGTTAGAATTCCTCCTTACAATAGGAAAACACATCTTTTTGCATAATTGTAGACTGATTTTGAATAGCATCGATACCGTGTAGTTTTGAAATGGGAAGAGTAAATAAATGTCTTGAATAAATCTTGTGAGAACGCTTATCACTCAGTGGGATGCACCAGTGACATCAAATAGTAGCCCGATAATTTAGTAACATGAACCGCTCAGTCTAGAAACAAAACAAAATTGTTTCACGTCATTTTCTTTCAGATATGGTTTACTTATAGGCGAGTTAATCTAGATATTTGGGTAAATCCATTGAAAAAATTCTGCATAGCAAGGAAATACAATTGTGTACTGAATACAATTTTGACCGCAAATTGATCAAATTATTTAAAAACTATAATCAATAATTGGAGTGTTATCGCCAAAATAACGCGCAGTTTTCAATCATCCGATTTAAATCAGAAAACACCTGCTTGTATATTAGCATCAATTCTCCACAAATTTGAAGCGGGGTCATATCTTCTATAGTAGTTTTTGTGTAAGTCATTATGAAAGTTTTATAACGTCAAACGATCAGCTGTTTAGTCCACTGACAGCTAGTCCAGCGTTTCCCAAACTTTTTTTCGTGGCCAGGTTATTATTACATCTTTTCTTCGTGGCTCACTAAAATATGTACGCCTATGCTCTAGCACAGTGGTTCTTAACCGGTGGTCCGCGGACCACTCGTGGTCCCTGAAAGCACCCGAAGTGGTCCGCGAAGCCAAAATGCACTAATTAAATAAATTAATGACAAAAACTACTACGAATATTTATGAAATACCTAGTTATTTTATTACGTGTGTAAACGAAACCTTGTTTTGTTTGTTATGTAACATGCAACTAAGTATGTTAACTAGCTTAGGTACTGTAATATCCTGAAGTTACTATACCAGGTCACAAATTTTTTTAATTGAAGGATTTCATTACCAAATCTACTAGGTATTTTTATCTAATTGTGATTTATTTTATACCTAGTTCCCGATGCTTGTGAATTGTCATCGATTTTATTTATCTTTTATTCAAATAATTGCCAGTTTCACAGCTGGCAGCGAATCCTGTTGGGTATAAAGCTGGGATTTGAAATGTCAAAAAGTGACCGTTTGTATTTAGGCGTGTTACAGTGTACTTAGGTAGAATCTGCGAATAGTTAAGTATAATGAACATAATTTGGTTTTAGAAAAAAATGCACGTATGACCACGATTATATTAAATTCGGCTTTACCTCAATAGAAATAAATGGGAAGATTAGCCCTCAATACGTAATATGCGCAACTGTTCATACCAGTGATGCTTGAAATCCGGTACAACTTGAACGGCACGTAAAAACCGTACATCGTAATTATTGTGACCGTCCGCGAGAATTCTTTGAGGGCAAACTAAGAATAAAGAAAATAGAGTTTGGACCCAGTAGATCACGATATGCAATAATAATAATAATAATAATCCACGCCTTAACATCCCCCAACAGCTTTCGCCACTACGGGGGCATCGGCAGGCCCGAATTATCATTATTATGGCCCGCGTCTGTGGCACGTCTTAAGTTGTTTGGCTTTCAGCATTCGCCATGGAGTAAAGGAAAACCACAGAAAAACCTTTACTCTGAAAGCAGGGCGTGGGATTCGAACCCACGTCCTCCAGACTGATCGTTTGAATCTTCAGTTGCAAGGGTCATGAAGTTTGAACTTGGAAGGTATGACCAACATATTTTTATTTCATGATAAATTCAGCGGTTTGATGCTAAAATTGAGCTATGGGACCAATAAATAGAAGATACTTTTTCTGCCTTTGATACGGTAAATTCAATTTTTGACGGACTGTGTACTGAGATAAAAGACGAACATTAAACAGATCATTAGAAAAATTGCAACATTTTTAAAATAAGTATATACGTTATTTCAGTGACCTGACTGCGATGACAAAGCTTTTCAGAAACTGATTCGCAGTGCTTCCATTGTTAACTATACTGAAGCACCTGATTAAATTCAAGAAGAGTTATTTGAAATGCACCACGATAGTAACTGCAAGGACACGTTCGAGAGAAGAATTTAAATTTACAACATTAAAGAAATGCAACATTATGAAAATTCGCGAAATGCTTTACGTTACATAACATGTAACGTACCAATCTGAGCAGGGATTCCCAATTATTTTTACTAAATCTTAAAGCTCTTCGTTTTTACTAATAAGTCAATACAAAATATTTCTGATTATAATAATTTTTAGACCACGAGTTTAGACAGTGCCGACTAGTTTTCTTCTTGTTTGGTGCTTATTTTATTTTTATTTTTAAGTTTTTAATAGAAATAAAAAGTCAAAACCTAGGATTTTTTTTATTGGAAGACTCAAATTACCCAATATCCTATTCACCTTTTATACTTATAGTCCGAATTCGTAGAAAATTTTTGTTGGTAAATAAATTAGTGTTTAGTCTATGCCTTGAAGTATCTAAATCTATTTTGGTTGTAACGGTCTGCGTTCATCTCACTACAACGGTGACAATTAAACATCTGTTCCGCTTTTTAATTCCATTAAAAAAAGACATATAGTCATTTTTAATTGTTTCGTCCTCATTCCATTCATGCTAACTGCATACCTTTGCGTTGATTCATACATTCAACATCGTAGAGTGAATAACCGGCCTCCTAAGTACGCCATAACAATACAAAAAAGCGGCGCGTAGTAATCGTTGTTATCAATAATTTATTGACCACTAAACTGTCCCAAATAAATTATTGGAACAATACCGGGAATTGATTTTAATTAAGCGCAATTCGTGAGATGAAACAAGCGAGAAACTAACTAATAAAGTGTACGTACGTAATTGTGTCCAATTTATTATGGATAGAAATGACGGCAGAAGTAGTTGCCGATAACAATAGATCACTGAAACACCGCGTGATTTGATATTTGATCAAATTTAAATCTATTTTTGGCATATGGTGTCTTCAAGATATATGTGTAGTATAATAAACATTATAGCTAGTGTTTAAAAGGGTAATGGTAATGGTTTAAAAGGTTAATTTTATTTGCCAAATAACCATTTTAAACTGCAGACAATGCAGACAATGCCCTGGTCTCCATCAATTTTGTCCAGTGACTTCCAATGATGAAATATGTGTTCTTAAATTGATGTTGAAACTGTTTGTTGATGTTAAACAATGTCGAAATGTATAAAAACAATTGTTGATTAATTCTAAACTATTTTACTATTAAATTAAATCTTAATTTCCAAACTATTTATTTACCCTGGAGGAATATGAAAGTGAAAAAAAATTTGTTAATAATAGTCTGGTAGAATACAAGATAGAGAGAGGGCTTCATAATTTTGCTATTTTGCACTTTTCATATTGATAATTTAAAAAATTTTAACAATGGTTTGCTACCGGCTTTAAAAATAAAACATATGAATTAATTTTCACGACAATCAATTTGAAATTCACGATTATCTTATAATTTAATAATATATTACTATAAACTTTTGAGCGTAGATTCCATAAAATTGTCAATTACTTAATTTGTCAAAAATAAAATAATCTCAGCTACTCTAGCCAACAATCAAAAATCAAGTCTAATTACTGTAATTTTGATATGTCTCGTTTCCTGATAATTTGACTCTGAAGGCAGTAATAGAGCATCTAGTTTTTGAGGCTAATTTTTGAAAACCAGTGCAGGAAATTTTATTAAGTTAATCCGAAAACTCAAATGACAAAATAAATAGTCAAAATTAGTACGCAGTAGGTACTACATTTGGTCTATATTTTATTTTTATTTTACTTTAATTTTTGAAATTTGAATATAACAAAATAAATACTTAATGCTTCAGTACTTAAGTACTGAAGCAGAAGATCAGTAGATGGTACCAAACAGTAGATGGGTAAGTTCTAGGGTTTGTTAGTTTTTAAACCGTTTTTCTATCTGATATTCAAAACCCAATGTTTATATACCTACATGTAATATAATGGATTTAGATACCAGTTTAAATATTTAATTCGTAAAGTTAATGATGTATTTGATCAAAAATTGACATTTTGCCATTATACGTTTGTTCTACTTTTGTCAAAGATTTTCTTTGTGCAGTAAAAGTCATTCTGGGTAACACTTTTCTTTTGCATCTATCTTGAGTCCATTATATTAAATTTTTATAAAGTTTGCCGTTCGACATGTAAACAAAAAACAAACAAATACATGTGAATCAATACAAAAATGATTACCATTATAAAATGTAAGTGTAAGTAAAACCATAAAAAATAATACAAATAACAGGAATAAACAACATTAAGAAAAACAAATACTAAATCCATATACAAATTTGTATTGTTTTTTAGAATGTAAATTTAATTCTGAGTAAAATCTTTATATTAATATATAGTTATATTTAAAATAAAATGTTGTCAATGTTTCAAACTAATGAGGCATTTGATTAAAAATTGCCATTTTGCCAATATACGTTCGTTCTACTTTTGTGAAAGTTTTTCTTTATGCCGTAAATAGCATTCTGAAATAACGTATTCCATATGCACCTAATTTTTAGCCTCTGTTTTAAAATTTTTAAAAAGTTAGCCGTTCAATATATAAACAAAACAAAACAATAAAATACATGTGAAACAGCATTATAAATGTTTACCATTATAAAATTTATGTGTAAATAAACACATTAAAACATAATAAATATCACAGGAATAAACAAATGAACAACAAATAACCCATATAAATTTTATTAATTTCATTTGTTAATGTTGTAAACGGCAGTAAATTTCTAAGGAATTAAAAAAAAGTAAGTCCGCAAATGAAACATTATGTATGTTGGAATCAAATTTTTGGCACAGATCTTAATTAGCAATTATGAGGAAGGACTTAGAGGACCTCAAGCGCCATTTGACGTCCGGTTTGCACCTTCAACCGGACAATACATTCGGAAACGGACGGTTAATAACCCTATAGTAGTCACACTACTGTAGACGCACAGCAAAAAAGAGTATAACCGACCAACCTAAATAATGCGATATAAAGTAATATGCCCTTGACTTTATTTATAATACGCCACTTTTAGATGTCATATCAATGTCCATCTTGTACCAGCAATCGATTTGCTCACATCTACGTCATAACTCCTCAGTTACCGTTACATTTCACATACTTCTTTTCAGATCGCCCAACTACATACTTTTCAACACATGTCCGGAGTTTCGCTCGCATGGAAAGTGTGTGTGACGTCAGTTTGACGTCAAGCAAGGACGAAACATTGTGCGTCCGGCCCTTAAAAATAGCCAACCCGGTCTTGTTGTACACATACGCTCGTACGCAAGGTGGAATTCCTCGGGTTCACACCGTCGGCGTCGGCGGCGGGCGTCGTCATGTGATCCAGGATCCAGGGAAGGCTAAAGATGAATGAACACGATCTTGGAATAATAAACCGCGGATCTGGCTGCGTTGCGAGCGGTCGATATTGTTTGACAGATAGTTTGATCTACGACGGCCACACGAAAAAATGTTTTTCGGTGAAAAATTCCAGGTGTAGCTGCTCGTATTTGATCTATAATCAACACGTACCTTGGGAATGATATAGCGTGTTTTTTTAGAGATTTGGATAAAGTAAGCAGTGCGTATTTCGATCAACAACACGACGATTCTAGAATTCTGAGCTCGTATTGATTTTGTTTGAGTCTGCCTGGGTTAGGTTAATTTTGTTTTTAAATAAAAAATAAAATTGCAGTTGTAGCTTTATAAATTTAATCAGCATTTTATTGTTTGTAATACACGCGTCCAACATTTGCATGTCGCAAAACATTCAACTTTTCCGCTTTTTTTGGGAGTCATCTATAAATTCGTGTAATGTTCATCTAAAATTATAACTCCAAATTAAACATATGGTACTGCAAATTGGGAATGAAAAACCAAATAATCAATAATATAATATCATAAACTGCAAGTTTCATTCTTTTAAAATTTCAAAGACATCTTTACAATTTTGTTTATGGATTGAACAAATATAATCAAATCAATTAAAGTTCACAAACATTAAAACCAAAATTGAAAAGTTTTACGTCTATTTTACACACATTCAAGTACTGGCATGAATCAAAACATTAATCAAAATGGGAATTAGTACGCCTTGTAACGGACTACTTGAGAACCTGACCAAGTTGCTTATTTACTCCATATGGTGTCACAATCTTAGACCATCAATCCTGGTATAATAAGTGCTATGAATTTCTCTCTCAAACATCCAATAGCTTGAATATAATATAATGTTGATAATCTTGATGTCTTTGTTTACAGTATATTTAAGAAATCGTCTAAATTCATCGGTTTAAGTACGAAAGTTATTAAATGTCAAAGTTTAAATTCCCGAGTTAAAAGAAACGCCAGTTTTAGTTTTGTTGTTAATATGTAAAAATGACAAATGTAAAATGACATATATGGCTAAAGATATTACCAATTTGACCGCAAATGACAAGAATTTGGATGCTATCAATCCCCCCTAGGTATAGTCCATCTATCATAGATAGGATACCTACCATATCATTAATGAAAATCAAATCAGTGCAGTTTGTATATGTATTCAGGAAATGGGAAAACAAATTCATGTCTCTTAATGAACCGCATGATTGAAATCAACCCTGTACAGCAACTATACAAAAATTTCAAAACTCAAAAATAAAAACAATTAAAAATTAAACCTGTTGGAATCGGTTTTTCATTCTTTTGATACTCTGGAGTACTTTCAAATATTTTAATTGAGTTCTTTGTTCTGTAAATTCTGTTCATTATAGAACTTTATCTATCGATAAAATCGACATAGTATGACATGTGTCGATATTAGAATAATAAACCAAGGATTTGGTTGCGTTGGGAGTGCTCATCGCAAGGCGATATTGTTTGATCTATGGCGGTCACAGAAAAAACTATTTTTCGGTGTAAAATTCCAGGTGTAGCTGCTCGTATTGGATCTTGTGTGTGTATAATCAACACGTACCTTGGGATTGATATAGTGTGTGTTTATAGAGATTTGGATAACGTAAACAGTACGTATTTCGATCAGAAACACGACGCTTCTAGAATTCTGGTCTCGTATTGATTTAGTTTCAGTTTGCTTGGGTTAGGATGATTTTGGTTTTAGAAAATAGTTTGGTAAATTTACATGAATTGCATGGTTCATATCTTTCAAATATAGAACGTAATCAGTAATTTTGAGTCATACATTATTTTTTTGTAGGGGCCATAAACTAATACTTGATATTTGGTTATGAAAGGAAACAATTGCAAGAGTTAGTAGTATAATTGAAGACGAGCAATTGGGGAGATATTAGAATTAGAGAGAAAAAAAGTGCTGCAAAATAAGCATAATAAAGCATAAGGATAGTTTGGTGGTCTAAGTTGAGTCATGTGGAGAATTAAGGTGCTTGGTACGATTGTCAAGTGTTCTGTTGCAAAGCATATCCAGGTCCAACATTTCGCTTTTGTATTGGCACCAATCTATGAACTCTGAGTGTTAGTGGAAGATGCACGCACAGGTAAAGAAAAATTGCAAGTGTACCTTTATAGTAGTTGTGAGGAGTTTAATTCCGACCTTAATATTGCAAAATATTCAAGTTTGCCTCCGTTTTTTTAATTAGTTGTCATGTGAGTTTTTGGATTAAGTATAAATTCATCTAATGTTCATCTGAGATTATCACTTCAAATTAATTTTTAATCAAATCAGTAAATATGTTGACACAGTACTGCAAATTAGGAATGAAAAATCAAATGTTGGGAATTAGTAGGTACGTCTTTATAACTTACTACTTGAGAACCTGATCAAGTGGTTTAATTACTCCATAGGTTATTAGAAATTTAGACCAACGAACGTCATGTTGATTTTTGCGGCAAAAGAAGTTCTACGAATTTCCTTTTGAAACCTCCAACTGCTTGGATATAATATGATGATAATGATGATGTACTTGTTTATAGTATGTTTAAGAAATCATTTAATTGCATCGTTAATTACGAAAAGTTGTCTGTTTCTTTGTACCCGGAGTGTAGTTTGTCAAGTTTTAAAAACGCCCATTTTAGAAGCTAAAGTTAGTATGTAAACTACAACATTATAACAAAAAAAGTGTCCAATCAATGCAAAATTACTAAACTAATTACATTTGTATTATTGTAGTATTATTATCTACAGTTGTACCATTCTCACGATGTCAAAAATATCATAGCAAACCATTTTATAAATAAATATCTAATCAGTACAATTTGTATATTTATATTAGAAATGAGAAAACAAATTCATACGTCTCTTGATGAACCTCATGATTAACAATACCCTGTGCATTCAAAGATACGTGAACGTACACAATATCGGCACTACTTTTTATTTATTTATGTTTTCGTATAGTGTCTTTCATAGCATCTACGACATTATGGTACGTTTAGATTTTGGTTAGTGGCTTATAGCAGTGGTTGTGGTAATACTTTGACATATAAAAATGATCTATATGCCTGCAACATTGAACGACGTACGTCAAAATATCCTTTGGTAAAACAAGCTCTCCCAACCGTGTCATAACAATGACAAAGTTTGCACGTTTGTCTTTGTTATTCTTGATGTGTGAGTTATGAAATCTCTACTACCCATTGTGTCTCGTACACCGGCTAATCTCACCAAATTTAGTGCATATCGTATGTTTTCTATGCAACATAAGATTAACACTTCAAAAACATTTCACTACCTACGTAGTTGGGAACAATGCGATCAGTATTATTATTTTTAAACAACAATGTAGTATTTTTGTGTAGTATTGTACAATAGTTAGGATTATTGTAAAATGTAAAAAATTACGTTGCAATAGTATAATATAATAAAATATAGATAATATTTTTTTAAAACTGATTCAATATTGTGTTATTAAGGTATTATCACAATAAAACTGATAATCATGCTTCCCCAGACGCGACAAAACATCAGCTGTAAAAAAAGTTATTTCCTCTATAATCTGCGATTATGTTTTATTTTCCGATTTAAGTGAAGTCGCAATATTAAAAATTATATTTAAATAAAAAGAAAATAACATTTTTGTGGAATGTTATTTAACAATGAATACAAGACCCCTTTTTGTCATAAAGTAAAAATACTTTGAATTTGAAATGTCGTGTACGACATTCTTGTACTGATTTATTTTAATGAGGTATGTGGGAACAAAATGTAAAGGTCTTGATAGGTAGAATACAATGGGTACATTTCTCGGTATTCATTATATTCTAAATAAAGGACTGGCTCGAAATAGAACAAATAATGGTGGACATTGAGACTTATTAAGTTTAGAACTACCTACACCATTACCTATGGTAATAATGTTATACATTTTGCAGGTCAGGAAACTTACAAAAATGTCGCAATCAATTCGAAATTGTGCGACAGACGTATTGAATAATATATCTGATTTGTGTTAAATTTAGTTATACGAAATTCAAATGTAGAGGCTTTTCAAATCCGCAAAAATTAACAATTGAATAACTTTTCGCATGAAGCAGAATACAAACCAGCGTCTTTAGGTGATTTAGGGCCGATATATTCTCCCAGCCATAATAAATGCTGAATAGGTATGTATCAGATAAGTCCATTGGTCGCTTAATTTCTTATGTGAAGTTTAAGCTTTCACTCACACACTTATCGGGAGGTGAAGAAAAGGCACCTTAACATTTAAAGATGATATTTTTGATATTGGCATGTACATACATAATAAACATTGTAATGTTTTCTGAATGATTTCAATTTAGAAGGTGTGAAATATTTGGAAAACGTATTTTATTAATTGTACATTCAATATCGAAACATATTATGGCTTTACATAAGAACAATTTCTAGAACGACACAATTGATAATTGCAAAATTCTGATAACTCTGGGAAACATGGAGTTAGTAATTGGAAAATGAAAACGTGGTTTGGACAGAATTTACATTTCCTATCACGCAAGGTTTTCAAAAAAAGGCTAAATAAAAAAAAACTTTCTTGAAAAAAAAAATTGCTAACATACCAGCTGAACTCAATGTGCCAGAAACCCCAAAAGCCTAAAAAACGACAACAAACCTTATATTGTTTTTTACCTATATTAATTAATTTTGTTCTGTAACCTAAGAAAGATATAGGATTGCCAGTTAAGAAAGACTGTCGATGACGGCATAACTAAAAAACAATTGAAGCTAGGAATTTAGTTTACATAAATGTACCAGAATTCTTTGAAATAACAATTTGTGTCTGAAATTTTGTGATGTTTCCGTACAAGATTATCATATTTATGCTATTCAAGATTGAGAAACAAAATTTAACACCTGAATAAACTGGGTGAACCATGGTGTTTTGCGGTTTTTCCAGACACGCTATGGAATAACTAAGGAGCTTGGGCAAGTTGAAAAGTAGTTCTGTTAAGATAAACGTCCAAAATTCAGACAGTCCTAAATTCCGGCATATGTCTGTTTAGTTAGATAAAATAAGAAATCTACAACATTGAACTTTATTTTACATCCCAGGATAACAGTAATTAAGAAAATTCTAATAATATCTATTTAGGCTGACTAAAAATGCTTTATTTTTCATAATAATACGGTGTACTACCCTTTTCACTACTATTATTTACAAATTTAGGAGTGTCGGGATTAGGTACATGTAAATATAGCACGTCCGGAAATCAGACATGTGTGTCGGAATTGTGTACATGGTTAGAAGTAATACATATGGCTATATTGTTGTGTTTACACAAAAAATAATATATTTTACATCGTTTGCTATATTACAATTAATTGTACGTATTTTGTCCAAACATCAATAATCCCTAGTTGTTACAGGGTGTCGGAATTACGATCATCAATAGTCCCTAATTCCGTCATAAATATCGACAGCTATCATAGGAGATGATGAGATAAGACAGAATGGTGCAACACTAGCAACAGAGAGTAGCGATTTTGGCATTAATACACCACCTTTTAGATAACAGTTATGAAAAACCAAAATAAAGTAAAAACAAGCTGTTCGTCTGTACCATTATATCTGATGCTTGGAGAGAATATTTGTTAATAATAAGAAGGAAATAAGGCGGACAGAAGTTATTAAGAACAACATAGTTTGCCGGTCAGTCCAATATAACTCATCGCAACGCAGTTGGCAAACATAAATCTGCTCTAATTTCATTTCATTTATTGTGCTATTGTGCACCACAAAAACAATTTGTTCATAATATTTATCTGTCTGCGATTCGGCTACATTTGCATATTTTGATTTGCACAAAGGAAATCATTCACAAAAAATATCAGTGCATGCATAAATATTGATCGTTCCTAAATTTCATATTTTTAGAATACTCCGTGTATATTTAAACGAAAATACTATGGCTACATTGCCACAAAATATCAGCCACTATACAAATTTTTTCAAAAAGTAAGGCCGCAACAGTAAGGGCTTTTTCATTTTTGTTTTTATTTTGTTGCCTTTCAATCATTTTCGTTACCATTGATCTTCCATAACTTCTTTAGCTCACCTACTATAGATTCAAAAACTTGACTAAATGAAGATGGTACAACAATCCAGTTTTCTGCTAATTAGTTGCCTACTCTTCGAGTTTTCATGACTTGATTATTACTATTATTCCATGTAAATAAGTCCTAAAAGTTAAGCCTGAGCACAGGCTAAGTATTTAATAATATTTTATAGTAGGTAACGTATGGCGGTCACGGTATCAGCTAATGGATCATTTAATGCAACAGTTGTATATTTCAACGTTTGCGTCGCCAATGTTGTCGATTGGTAGACATCGAGCGGCAGTCGTATAATTTTTTTATCACTGCCCCCCAACTAATCCTTTGATCCCCATGTAATAAATTAGTTATCACCTGCGTCATACCCGCATACGCAAATGGTGTTTTTTTCGTACTAACACTCGATATAATTGCGAAGCAATTAGGCACATCTGGACTCGAAAAAGTGCTGATTGTCAGAGCACAAAAAGCGGAACGAAAAAAGGAAAAGTTTACGGGGTTATGGACGTAAGACACGCCGAATCAGCGTTGGAAAAGTAAGGAAAAGACAAAGGAAAAACTCCAATTACTGAGGTAAGGAGTGGGTGGAATGAAACCCCGAGTTTGAGAGTCTGAAAAAGAACTGGTAATTTTGAAATATTACAATGGTATTCCTTTTTGTTATTGTTTAGATGGATTTTCTTTGTGAATAATAACAGTGACGTTATTTCAGTTCAGGAAATATAAAGAATTAGCACCATAAATAATAATCCTGAAGGATAAAGATGTTAATTACGTTGATACATTTTATGCAAATGTGTCTGCTTACGTTTCTAAAGAAATTCCATGTGGGAGTGGCTTTATTATAAAATTAATATACATATATCCATTTAGTACGCAATATAAGTCAACGTAAATAACGATTTTTATCAGAGAATAGGTATGTACGTGACAATCTTTATGGAGACATTACACGTGTCAGTTAAATTATAGTGCTATCCAATGCAGCAAAGTAGTAAATATGGGTTTTACGTATAATAAATAATAAAAAATAACACAGAGAGATTAAAGTAAATGCGATGTTTTAAATTTTAAATTAAATAAATTAAACGTGTCAATATTAAACGGCTATTTTAGGTGCTCTGAAGTAACAAAGGATGATCGAGATGATGGTACCAATTTTAGCAAATGCATAGGGAAAGTGAAGTAAACCTTTATTTGATTTAACGTCAATGACAATGACAAAATTGGTACAAATGTTACCAAATCTCAGGTTTCTTTTCGATGACGTCAAATAGAAATAAAAATTAAAGAGGAAAGATTTAGATAACATAACCCATGCAATTGCGTCACAGCAACGTAGCTGATTATTTGATATCGGTGATTTCGAATTATAACAGAAAAATTACGATAATTCTAATGGACATTTTACAAAAAAATTATGGCAATTTCTTACTATACAACCTCTGCTTGTGCCATTATAGAGAAAGAAATCTGATGTGGCCAGGCACATGACTATATTATAAAATATATAAAATTAATAGTTTAGCTGCATGAGATTCTATTTGATCGAGATCGATCGTGTTTGCATTAACATAAAACGAATTAGCCAGGATTTGACAGATATTTACAGTGGGTATTGTCAAAAAATCAGCCTTTGATACTATCTACTGTCATTAGAATAAAAATATCTGGCAAATCCTGGCTAACTTTATATTAATGGAGACACGATCTCGATCAAATAGAATTTGCTCCTACAGCTAAATTATTTTACTTATTTTACCAAAAAATGTCATCGACATAAATTATACAAAATTTCATCTATTTTAATTTAATATTTTACTATTTTGACGAAATGACAGAAATTGCGGCTCATTTGCAAAATCCTTGAAAAATGCATAACAACATTGGTATCCGTACTCGAAATACACATTGACTTTGTGAACACCAAGATGATTCAATATTGGTTCACAAAGCGTACGTGCGCGCGTGTTTCTCCTCCTCATCGCATTCTCCATGCATTTGCGTGTTGAATTGACGTTTCGCAACCGCTGACGTTCTGAGTACTGTCAAAAGTTTCAAAATATCCTGGCTACCTAATATTAATGCAGACACTATTTCGATCAAATAGAATTTGCTCCTGCAGATAAACTATTAATTTTACCAAAAAATGTTGTAGACATAAATTATACAAAATTTCCTCTGCTTTTTATCTATTTCGACGAAATTACGGAAATGACGGCTCATTTGCAAAATTGTTGGAAAATGCAAATTTTTTCGGCACAATTACAATACTTTACATACTGCGTATGATAAACTAAAAAAATTAAAATATATAAGTATATATTGACAATTATATATTACTATTAAAATTATACAGTCATATATATAATGCAAATTATTTTTAAACGAACAGAAACAGTAGAAGAAATGAATGAAAAGACTGAGATTTTTAAGAATATATATAAGTTTATTTGTAAATAACAAATTACATTTTGTTTCATATCTCTCTAAAAGAAAAATAAATAAATACAAAACGTGTCTTCTTCCCTCTGTCTTCACCTCGGGGTTGGATCTCCGCCGTCTTTGATGGATATCCTTCCTCGGGCTAGCGGTGTTGAGGGTGCATGGTTATGTTAATTTGCTTTCCTATATTGCGCCTGTCACCAGCATTTTTTTGGCCTTTCTCTTGAAGGATTGTGGCGCTAGGTTTGTAACGTATCCGGGTAGTTTATTGTATATTTTAATCGTGTCCGTTAGTGATGTTTGCGTAAATTTCTTCTTCTTAAATATGTGGGCTCGAATGTGGGAGCATGCCCTTGTAGTGTAATTGTGGTATACGTTGTTTGCTTTCAATTTAATGTTCGTTTTAATTTTCTTCTTGTTCATTTTATGTATTAATGTTAAGTTGCTAAGAGTAATTAACTTGTTCATGTTTAGTTCTTGTGTGGTTTCGTAAACTTCTTCTGTCGGTGTCAGTCTGTCTAGGAAGTTCATGATTTTAAGGACTTTTTTTGCTGAGTTTGTATTTTCTTCATGTTTTTTTTCGTTGTATTACCCCACACATGTATTAAGTAAGTGTTTCTTGACGTGAACAGTGAATGGTAAATGGGTTTTCGTAGGGTTGGTGGTACTATGTGGCGAATTTTCCATATTTTTGCGATTGTTACTGCATTTTCTTGAGCTAGTTTGTTCACATGTGCATCCCATTTCAGGTCATCTTGAATGTAGAGTCCTAAGTATTTAACTTTGTGTACTTGTTTCAGTTTTATATTGTTGACAGTAACATCAATGTTAAGGTGCATCCTGGTGTTATTAAATATCATGTACTCCGACTTCTTTTCATTAATTGTAAGTGAGTTATTTCTGTACCACATTTCTATCTTTCTTAGATCCTCGTTTATGTTGCACTGCAGTGTCGATGCTTCTTTATCGGCGTAAATTAAACATGTATCATCTGCGTACATATACACAGTTCCTGTCAGATCTAAATCCATCATATCATTGGTGTATATTATATAAAGATTAGGTGGAATGATTCCTCCTTGTGGTATTCCATATTGTTCAGACTGCAACTGTTTACTGCTGGTTTCGTCTATTTTTGTTATTTGTGTTCGGTCAGTGAGATAAGTCTGTATAAGGTTTAAGTTTTTGTTGTCTATATTTATTGCTTTCAGTTTATCTACCAGCTTTTCTTTTGATATTGTATCAAATGCTTTCTTACGATCAAGAAATATAGCAACCACCTTTTTTCCTTTGTCCATGTTCGTTGTTATTTCATGGATCAAGTCGTTCGCTGCTGATGTTGTGCCCGAGTTTGTCTGGTATGCGTATTGCTGTTGTCTGATTATATTGTTCCTTTCTAGGTGTTGTTTTATACGCGTTTGGATGACTTTTTCTAGGATTTTGTTTAAGGCTGAGAGGAGAGCAATGGGACGATAGTTTTCTGGGTTTTCGGGATTGCCTGCTTTATAAATAGGCTTTATTATTGTGGTTTTCATGTAATTCGGATAAACTCCCTCATCTATCACTCTGTTTGTCAAGTGGGCTAAGATTGGCGCCAGAGCTGTCCTATTTTCTTTGACAATGTTAGTCGTTATCTTGTCAAACCCAGGAGCCGTATTACTCTTCATGTTGCTTATAACCTCGTACATCTCCTTCTCGTTGGTATACTGAAATTCAGCTTCTACTGCATTATTTTTTGTGGTCGTTGTAGTACATTGAATATTGTGTTTCTCAGCCAATGATCTTCCAATACTGTTAAAGTATGAGTTGACAATGTCTGCTATCTCTTTAGGGTCCTGTGTGCTTGTTGTTTCTGATGTCGCCATGGCTTTTATTTTTGGTTCTCTTTTTGCTTTTCCTAATATTTTGTTAAGTGCGTTCCACATTTGTCTGGGATTGTCTTTGTGTGCTAGCAGTTTATTTTGGTAGTATTGGGCTTTTGTAGTTTTAATATTCTTGTTCACCTTCTGCTTTAATTGGCAGTACTTTTCTTTTAAATGTTCGTTAGTAGGATTACGTTTTTGCTTTTTGTATAGCTTATTTCGTTCTTTTATTTTTTGTAGTAGTTCTTGGTTCAGCCATTCGCATTCTTCTCTTCTCCTTATTTTCACTGTAGACGTATTTGTAGTTATAATTTGTTGAAGTAGTATTGATAGTTCTTCATAGTTGCTGACGTGTTCTTTTCGTAATTTACAGATTTCCGTCTCGATTGCCTTATTCTCCACTCGTTTGTGTTCGAAACTTTTATATTGTGATTTTTGTTTCTGTGGTTGGTCGACAGTTGTTATTATTGCGTAATGGTCCGAGATGTCACCCTTGATAACTTTTACGGCTTTAATATCTTTTTTATTGTTTGTTAATATATGATCCAATATAGACCCAGATCCACTCTTATCAATTCTTGTATAGTGCTTTTGGGTTATTTTATTCATGATTCTGTAGTTATTTTCTGTTAGTGTTCTTATATAATCTTGTGTTGGATTGTTCTTATCGAGTATATTTATATTAAAATCACCGATAATAATTTGTTTTTTTCGTCTATTTAATACATTGTTCTCCAATGTTGTTATGAATGTGTGGTGAATGACATGGGGTGGTTTGTAAATAAGTGTGAGAGCAGTGTCGTTCTCTGTTAATATTAGTTTTAGAATTTCTATGTCGTTGATTGTGGTTTTTTGTAGTACTTCGTATTTAATGTCGTTTCTTGTGAATATTGCCACTCCACCACCTCGTGTTTTTTTAGAGTGGTATTCTCCTTGGTAACCTTCAAGTTCGTGCAGTTGTTCTTCATGTGAGTTCAACCAGGTTTCTGTTATTGCTATTATCTCTGGATTGTAAGTTTTGGCTATGATTTCTACCTCATGGAATTTATTTCTAAGACTTCTAAAATTGTGTAAGTATATTGAGTACGTCATTTTTTCATTTATTTACTTATGTTTTTTTTTTTTAATTTTTTATTATTTTTTTTTTTTGTCTTTTTAGTGGATATTTTCTAAGTCTTCCAGATTCCTGATTTTAATTTTTTTGCTTTTATCTGTCTTCCTGATGTACACCACGCCGTCACGACACCATGCAAATAAGTAACTTTTTTTCTTTTTTAGTTCACGAGCCTTGAAAAAGAGATTGTTGGTGTATTGACTGAGTTGATCATTAATATATATTTGGGTTTCTTTTCCCTTTAACTGACACTCTGCTGTGGTTATGGAACCAATAGTTTTCCTGGCATCCATAATCTTCCTTTTTATCTCCATTGTTTGCAATTGAACCATTATTGGCCCATTTTCAAATTTTCTATGAAATTTCACAATATCATTGTCATCAATTTTAACGTTGAGATTTTTTATTATTTTGGCTATTACTACTTTTGTATTCTCGTTATTTTTGTCTTGTTGCTCAACTCCTGCTATGATGATGTTTCTCTCAATCTTCTCCTTCTCCAACCATTCCACTGTCATTTCCAAGTTCTTTACTCTCTCCCTCAGCTTTGCGTTTTCTTTTTTGCTTTCCGTCAGAATGTTGTTTACTTCCAATTGGGTTTTTTGTAAGTTATCGAATTTTTCTGACATGTAATTCAATGATATTTGCAGTTCTCTAAACATTTTTTTTATTTCTTCAAAATTTTTGGGATCTTCATCATCTTCGTTTGTCCTAGTTCTTGCGGTGTCTGTTCTAGTTGCTGCCTTTGGCATTTTTTTTTGTTATAACAGCGGACTAATGGTTAAATTACAAAGGTTGTCGGGGATATAACAGGCTACACAATTCTTCACACCATGGGGGTCTGTCCAGGTGACTAATTAATCAGTACACAAACAAGAAGACCTCGGGTTGTATGTGGATTACGGGCAGGAAAAATTTTGCTGGCAAGGTATATATTTACGAACTATTTGAGCGCTCGACTAGTTTTGTTAAAAAAGTTGTTTTAAGACACGTGAATAGTGAGAATGTGAGTGTTCCACTTACGTGTTGATTTTTGGCTATTTTCGCTGTTGTGCCTTCTTTTAACTTCTCGGTATTACTCCACAATTGTTGCACTCACTTTTGTACTTGGAATGATATAAATTTTGCCTTTTCTTAGACGGTTTTACCCGCGAAATTTACTATATTCCTCGGAGCTGATATGACATGCACCATACGGAAAAGCAGGTTTAGGTTTAGGTTTTAGGTTTTTAGATCCTTCATTCTCCAAATCTTCAATGATTCCAAATAAAAAAATGGGGTTAGGATTCAAAAACTTGTCGATAACATGGTAACTGTAAAAAATGACAGGAGGAATGTATTTTTCATAAGTATATGTAGGTATTTTAATAATTAAAAATCGACTAATTTTTTTAATATAACCAACCGTCTCAGAGGGTTTTCTCATGTTTCAACACTAATATAATAAATTAATTATATTTCCTAAAAAATCTTAAATTATATCTATGAAAATACATAATACAGTGTATAGTGTATTATTATAGTGTAATACAAACCTTGAACAAAACTGTGCTACATAAATATATTTTTTTCTAGTTTTGACTTTTAGGTTTGAATTTTGGTACATAGTAATTTCATGACCTGCATTTCTTACAGTAATTACTTACTTAACTCAAATTCAGATGTAAACCTAGGCGACTGCGCTTTTGCAAATAGGGCCAATAAAGGCCGAATAGTTTGTCGACCTTTTACAATGAATTAGCTATACCAAAACAAGTTATTAGAAAACCATGTTTAGAAACTAATTTTACCTCGGCATGCTGAGTTTACATGCATGAAAAAAAAAAACTCGGAGAGCTACTTTTTTTTTCTAATAAAGTCCAACGCTTTAAGTATCCAAACACAAAATTTCATGCGTTGGCAAATTGCGAACTATTTAAAAAATCTCGCCAAAGTTTAACTAAAGACAAAAGAAATCGTAAAATAACAATGAGTTTTGCAATCAGCGAATCACACTGCATTAATAATTGTGGTCGGTATATGAACACATATTGAAGTTTTCTTTTTTTATTTTGGTCAACGGGTGCACCAACTGTGGCAAGGTAAGGAAACACGAGCTGTGACATCTTATCTCAAATGTAAGATTACATATTCTCCATTTGAAATTATAGGCCATCTTAGGCACACGTATATTAAATACCTACGAAACAATCGCATGATTTTGACGTAGAGTTCACCGTTAATAAGCAAAATTAATGTTTGGGATGCCCCAGTTCGATAAGTAGTCGTACCTCCACCATATGAACAGTTTATCAAGTTAAGTAGTTAATCCTCATCTTAAGCGATACTATCGATACAGTTTAATCCAATGAAGCGGCCTCGCGCGTTAAATTCAATGTTCAAAAGCCGGGCAGTAATCCTCCAATAAATAACGAAAAATGTGACATTGAAACGATAGCTAATCCCAAAGCAATTAATAACAAAAATGTTTTGCTAATAATAACCTGTATTTGTACAGGAGTACATGCCAAAATATATATTTATTAAAAGAAATCGGCATCACGTTGTAGTATAATATACATACATACACGTTCAAGAAGTGCGTATATTTTGCTTATTATACTGATTTTACATACTGATTAATTTCTTCAAATTACGTTTCGCGAAATCTGATCTTGTCACAATAATACTACGCAGAACCTTAGTAATTCGTCAAGATGTAACGTAACCTTCCGCAATAACATTATGCTCAAAATTGTGTCCAGGTAAACAATAGGTTTGTTGAACTTGTGAATCACTTCTGTTTACTCTGACCTACATTCTTCGAGATGGCTCAGTCACGTACTTGCTGACAAGAAATTGAAGCCAACATTGTCAACATGTCGCAAATATGCCTAATGATACACTTTAAGTTGTTATTTGGACATTTCTCTGCCAATTTTAATGTAAAATATGTTGACTTGAAATTGATATCATTAAGCTATCTGGAAAATATATTGTTTACAATCTCAAACATCTTAAAATACTTATAAGAAACTCTTTGCATTTTATAAAAAAATTTGAAAATCGATGCAAGCATTGTCTGTTATATAAATATTTTAAAAGTATTAGAACTATTTTAAATAAATGGAAAACTGGTATAAATAAATACACTATAAAAACCATACATTTTGGAGTATAAAACAGTTATTTTTTTAAAGATGCTAATTTGCTATCAAACTATAGAATAAATATACTAATTTTTATATATGCGTTCAGATCAGTCCTAAGAATATAAGTCCTCGAATGACTGTTCGAATATTTGCTTCTAAACTTGATGCCACGAGAATCAACATTGTCAAAATTGTACCTCTTCAGATTATGATTTATTAACATTGTTTTTTCAAGATCAGAAGCTCCTGGGCCTTATCCATAAAATAGTATCAAAACCTTTTAAGTTTTTTAACATCCTGCATTTTCGCACATTGTTCATTTCCTTGCTTATTTTTGAACCTATAACTATGGTAGAACTTCAAAGCGAATTATTTTTGAGATGTTGCTTCTTCTGATTAAAAACAGAAGTTTTCTAAAACATATTCTCAGCTACTGTCAACTTTTTTTAACGTGATATGATGTATTTTAAGTTATCAGAAAACGAGAACACTCTGTATATGGTCACATTTGTGATATCAACGTGCTTTTTTACACAAGTACTAACATACTATTGTGCAAAAATCTATTGGTTTGGAAAACAAATGCTATTTTTAGCAAAAATTGTGTCACTGCTATACATATATACATATACAGGGTCTCCCACGACGAGCTGCCATTAGAAGTATATGGAGAACCAAATGAAATGAGAGATTGAAAGTTTGCGGACTTATGTTGTTGGACACGATCGTCTCAACTAAAATATTTTCAGTTTTCGGTTACTTCCGGTTACACCGGAAATGATGTTAACTTTTATATTTCAAATGGAACACTGTATTTTACGGCATTTTCTAAATCTTCAATTAAGTTCTAGATCAATTTTATGTTACATTCCCTATACCCAACATGTGTCATTTTTGAGATATTAATTTTTTCATTAAAAAATGACAGCAGCACTTTCAATTACTTATAAATTATCCCCTGTGACCGTCGGAAAAAAGTTGTACGGCAAAATTATTGTGAAGGCAACATATTATCGACACACGGTAGAATTCTTGGAAAAGTTATACAGGATGTTCAAATTATAAGATCAAAATTGAATTTGAGAAAAGTACTAAAAGTCGATTATTTGAAATGGCAACCCTAACATATGAAAACATTTATTTCTCAATTAAATGGAAACTTTGCGTACGATTTTGTGTGCGATCTTTATACGTCACAGTAGAAATTGCAGAGATTGCCAAATATAGATTGCGTTTGAAAACCACTGAATAATTTGGAATAAACAGAATTTTATTAAACAAGTTTATTAGATCATTTTTCATTATAATTAATTGAGTATTTCTAAAATTGTAAGCCTACTGAATAATTTGGAATAAACAGAATTTTATTAAACAAGTTTGTTAGGTCATTTTTCATTATAATTAATTGAGCATTTATAAAATTGTAAGCCTACAGAATTTTATTAAACAAGTTTGTTAGGTCATTTTTCATTATAATTAATTGAGTATTTATAAAATACAACACAAAATTAAAAATAAAAGAAAATCGTATTTTAAGTAATTTTAAAAATTGCTTAATTATATTTCAGTAACTGTTCAAAAACGTTGCCGTTTCCCGCTAAACATGCTTAAAATCGTTTTAACATATTGTTGGTGGCGGCCCTAACAGAGTTAGCACATAACCCATAAATAATTATCATCTGTTACTCCATCCTGAAAAATTTTGGAACAAAATTTACTTTTTTTCTGGATAGTACTAGTTGGACCTTTCTTAATTATTTTATATATATTCGCATTATTAAGTAAAGTATTAGTTTCCTCAATATCGTAATATATTTTTTCTTTAAACATATATGATAAAAATCACTGGTTCCAAAAATATTTTAACTCAAAAGTAATAAACCCATATAATCCATATTCAGTTTCATCAATAGACATCGACACATCAAAAGAATGGACAAATGGCCAGAACTCAACTCAACGTACAAAACCACTTCATGGATGCGTCGTGACCGGACACTATTTTCAGGCGCTAACTAGCATCAATTCATCATCGCGCTGTCTGGTCCTTGTCACAGGGGCATAACTAAATTCGCTATTATAGCACGTGTGCCTATTGTTATGCTCGAACTTGTGGCTCTGTACAATTATGTAGCACGTCATATGCAGTGACATCTGGCAGCTATGTTCCGCTATAACTGGCAATTGAATTCAATATCAATGATGAGATAATGAACGCATCCTATATTCCACTGTGCATCTCTTGATTATTATTGTAACTAAATATGAATATTTCGGTTGTTTTATTGGGATAACAATTGATATTGATCCTATATGTTGTATAATTGGTTTAAATTTGATTACCTTTGAGTATAATGAATATATAATGTACATAATTATAAAATCAAATGTCTTGCATAGACAAATGTTTGTAATAACTGTTTTCTTTGAAGGAACGACTCTATAAGTAAGTAATTTAATGTAAAATGAGTATTTTCCAATAACGACAAAACGCTTTTAAAAGAATTTACTTTATACGGAATAACCACACTATCCTCGAGTTGCATAACAAGAATCATTGACAAGCAATCCAATATCACAATATTTTGCGCAGAAAAATAGCAACTTTTCTGCTTCGAACAGCAGAACGTTTCAGAATTGGTCTATTCGCCGAATTGCAAAGAGTTCAACTGTGAGTGATTTAATTTTTCCAAGTGGTGCGAGAATCAAGCGTTCGACTGAATTCAACAAAACGCCCAGCAATTTCACAATTCGCCGAATTTGTGGGTGACATTCCCATTTCACAATTGCGAATTTTCAACTGGAGGAATACAGGGGGAAAATAATTAATGCTCAAAAATTGCCACTTTTACAATAAAGAAGCAAAGTCATAGCAGAAATTTGCAATAGGGTGTTGAATAAGGCTAAAACAAGAAAATATAGTAAAACATCATGTATCGTCAATTAGAAGTAGACACCAGAAAAAAAAAATCGAAAAAATAACGAAAACAATCGACATTAAAAAAAAAATTATTTAAATTCTTGAGTGTTGTACAACTCCCCAAGCCCCAAGGCAGACTATTTTTTCGTGTACAAATTAATTTTAGATTATTATACCGGCCAACATGGGATCACATAAAAAATTAAGATACGGAAAAAAGTTACTACGAAAAGTATTTTTATCATATAAAACTTTGAATTGTCGCCAATTACTTTTATTATGAAAATACAGAAGGAAGTTACAAGTCCAGGTTGGTTGAAATATAAAATCAAATCAAATTTACTCAAACATTGCACAATACAATACAATACAACACACAATTAACAATTTCATTAACAAAGAATTTTAAATTTCTAGAAAACAAGAAAAAACATGAAATATTTTAATGAAACTTGGTATTTATGGGTATATTTTATATTTTATAGTTTTTCTCTATCTCCACTCGATAACAAAGCAAATTTAAAGTTTTTTATGATGAATCTAAACACCTGAATAGTCCAATAAAGCACTACTGAGTTTACCATACCTGGTTAGGTATTTTTTAATTCTGTCCAACTTTTCTTAGTACGTTTTACTTATTTTCATTCCTGCATTTGAGTTATACAACAATCTAAAATGATTTTTTGTTTGTTTTTTTTTTTATTGCTGATCATGTGTATACACGGTCCTGCAACTAAGCTCCCGTCTTCTGTAGCTCACTTACTCATTAAGCTAAGAGTTTGACATTTTGCAGGCTTACCCTGTACTTCAAGGTACAATTCAAGAAATTATTTTTTATTATACAGGGTGTTCCAAAAATGTGCAACGACATGGTAATATATTTTTTAAATTGCATGCTATACATTTTTCTACACATTTGGAAGCCTTTTATGGTTGCCTACATATCACCAAAATTTTATTGAAATCGGTTGTGACCGCAGCGGAAAAAAATAAAAAAAAATTGATTTTGCATCGTAGGCTTTAAAAATCAATAAAAACCACAAAATGCACCTCGTTAATAAAAGTTTGCGACGTGCTTATTAAGTTAGATGTAATAGTCTCGTTAACCAAGTGACATTGATTCAAATTATACAGGGTGACCAAAATCGAGTGTCAAACTTGTCAAACTTCAAAGCGTGTTATTGTTCTTATTTTAAATTGGAACCCATAATTTTTTATGTGAAATGATGAAGAATTAAAAAATAAACATTGTTTCTAAATACAACCCCATCACAATTCCCAATATTTTAAAAGTTATTCGCCAGAAACTCATTTTTCAACGTTTCCAACGGCAATTTTAAATAATAAATATCGTACGTGACGTTTAAAAACAATTTATTTCATAAAAAATAATAGACCTATTTTAGATTTGAGTGTACTTAATTAAGTAGTTATTCAAATGGCAAATTTACTGCATAATTTACCTATAGCGGTAAGAACCGAACTGTGGCTGTAGGTAAATTTTGCAGTAAATTTAGCAATTGAATAACTACTTAATTAAGTACAGTAAAATCTAAAATACCTCTCTGCGTTATATTTTATGTAATAAATTGTTTTTCAACGCCACGTACGATATTTATTACCTAAAATTGCCGTTGGAAACGTTGAAAAATGAGTTTTTGGCGAATAACTTTTAAAATATTGGGAATTGTGATGGAGTTATATTCAGAAACAATATTTATACTTTAATTCCGCATCGTTTTACCTAAAAAAAATTATGGGTTCCAATTTAAAATAAGAACAATAGCGCGCTTTGAAGTTTGGCAATTTGACACTCGATTTTGGTCACCCTGTATGATTTGGATCAATGTCACTTAGTTAACGAGACTATTACATCTAACTTAATAAGCACGTCGCAAAATTTTATTAACGAGATGCATTCTGTGGTTTTTATTGAATTTTAAAGCCTACGATGCAAAATCAATTTTTTTTGGTTTTTATTTTTTTCCGCTGCGGTCACTCAACCGATTTCAATAAAATTTTGGTGATATGTAGGCAACCATAAAAGGCTTCCAAATGTGTAAAAAGATGTATAGCATGCAATTTAAAAAATATATTACCATGGCGTTGCACATTTTTGGAACAACCTGTAAAATAAAAAATAATTTCTTGAATTGTACCTTGAAGTACAGGGTAAGCCTGCAAAATGTCAAACTCTTAGCTTAATGAGTAAGTGAGCTACAGAAGACGGGAGCTTAGTTGCAGGACCCTATACTCTATACTTTAATTACATTTTTGCATCCAAATGTCAACCCTAGATTGTGGAACATAATTAATTTAATAATTGAAAATTAAGTTTATCGTAGAAATTGCTGTTAATGTTATAATTAAATTATGGATTCTTGTACAAAATTATCCAAAGCAAATTCGGTTGTGATTTATGATAAAATAAAACTGAATCATTCCCTTAGCCCGAATATTTCTGATTTCAAACAATAAAATATAACAAAAATCATAAAAACAATCTGCTCTTATGAATTACAAAATGCAAATTGTTATTGACTATAGTATGTTATTAGGTTTGTTCCAACGCGAAGAAATAACCGATCACGTATCGTGTTTTGTTATGGACCAGTTATGTTACGATCGACAACTCAATGATAAAAAGTAGCGCTGACACATCTGTTACGATACATTGTATCGTATCTGGACGGTATTTTCTTTGTGATGGAACAGGCCCAATAAGGCCATTGCCATTTTACATAATAATTGAGCGTTTATACGAGTTTAAACAACACTCATCAATTTAGCTCTAAAACTATTAACTTTATGAAAAAGTAGTTGTCAAAATACAAGTACCATGCTAAAGCAACTGAGTTTGGACGCAATCCTACAACATATTGTATTATTCAGGACGTCTAAATGGACTAGAAAAGCAATTTTCGAACTACCTCGTTTTGTTTACACCTACAATTGCCTGCAATATATTTGTAGCCTTCAAATGTTCGAAATCGAACAACATTTTTTAATACAGACCTGGAAAGCCCTCAATAATATAATTTGGAAAATAAATTTCACGCTAATCCGATAGTCTATTTACATTTTTTTGTCGTCATATTAGATCCACCAATTTGATGGAAAAGAGAAAGAACAAAAAGGTCAAAATGGCCAATAAAAGTATTAATGGCTGAGCAATGACCCTGACATTCTGGAATTTCGGGGTAAATTTTCAGTGCGTATATGAAGGGTTAAACGAGTGCCGTTGGTTGGGTGTTGTGACCTTAAGGGGATGACAGGGATGAAATGCTGGACGTCAAATAGTCTAGATTTATTAGGCGGCCATGATTCGGCAAATTGACGTCTGAGCCGGGCGGTAGACCGTGCAATAAAACTTGAGAATAAGGACGTAACAGATAAAGAATAAATCAGATTTATGGCTTCAGTGATGGGGTTATAGCCCTTGGTCACAGTTTGGATTTTATTGGCGTTTCGGAGTTCGGGTATCAACACCGAGAAAATGATGATAAGTTGATGGTTAATGTTATACCCTGAATTTTATAAATATAACTTTTTTTCGTTGATGTATGTACATAGGGCGATAGAGAATTGGATAGACACTACTTTCGCTTCTAAGTAAGTAGTTTAATTCTCAAAACGCAATTACATTTTTCTTTTGACAAATAAAAGAACAAATTTTGTTGATAATTATACCACATCAACAGGTCCGCTAATACTCGTACAATGCATGAACTAATAACATTACTATAGCTTTTATTTATAAAATTTGATAACGAAAGTGATATTAAAACTAATGACGAATCACAATCACACGAAAAACTAGTAACTAATTTGTTGCATATTCAAAATAAACTAGATTCAGCAAGACCACAATTTATTTTTTCTATTGTAGTGCTTGTGCAGCTATTCGTAGATATTACAAACATTCGGTAATGTTAATAATAAGGGTCTTAAATAAAAATCAGGACATAATACAATTCTATAGGGCACATATCGAGGACAGAAATAGATGGACATATAACGAAAAAGACACTACGACGAATTCAGAGAGGAAGCCCCTAACCTGTGGTCAAAGGAAGCCACGAATAGTCAGAGTAAGTTGAAAAAACTGGATGTCTATGTGCAAAAGGTCGTAAACTATGGCAAATCCGTTTAAGAAGAAACTAATCATTTTGAACTTATATTATAACAAACTTAACTTTTAGGATTTCGAATTTTTGCAGACAAAATCAATATAACTAAACTTTGTCATTTATTGGTGGTCACAAAGTATGAATTTTTCACATTCAGTATATTTGATCTATAATTTTTTTCAGATTCCTCTAATAAGCAATAGTGGGCGGGAGCGATGTATGAGCAAGTAGAGGGTGCTCCCATGGGATCACCTCTTTCACCGGTAACCGCCAATTTCTTCATGGAATTGTTTGAAGAAAAAGCCATAAGGTCAAGTCCTTAC
This sequence comes from Melinopterus prodromus, assembly GCA_964023965.1. Lineage (NCBI taxonomy): Eukaryota > Metazoa > Arthropoda > Insecta > Coleoptera > Scarabaeidae > Melinopterus > Melinopterus prodromus. The sequence goes on along the minus strand of OZ030392.1, from coordinate 58,638,057 downwards.
TGTTGGAGCAGAAGATGCGTCGTCAACCTTAGGCTACTATATTGTGTTGAAATCGTAATTGTTACTATGCGTAACTATGTATGTTTATTGATTGATTATTAAAAACTTTTCTCTCTCACTGCACCAACGTTTGTTCTGCTAATTCTGCTATCAGGTTATGGGCCCAGAATTATAAGAGTTTCCGCAATAATTTCGTCTTTGGTTTGAGGTCAGTACGTTGTGGAGGCGTTCTTACTGCAATCGAGTTTAGAATGTCACTCAGTTTAAAGGACGTTCCCCAAATAACCAAATTAAATGGAGTAAACTATCAAACGTGGAAAATGAAAATGAAAATGGTGTTATTGAGGGATGAGTTATGGAACACTGTTATGAAACAGAAGCCCAAAAAGCCCCAGGAAGCTAGTTCAGAATGGCAACGTCTGAATGACAAGGCTATAGCGGTAATTGGACTGGCTGTTGAGGATGACCAGCTAGTTCATCTCGCAGAATTGGAGACAGCCCATGACATGTGGACTGCGTTACAGAAGCTTTATGAAAGACCGAGCTTGAGCACAAAGCTTTTCTTGCTTCGAAGGTTGTATTCAATCAGGTTCACGTCTGGTACAATGCAAGCTCATCTAGGTAGAATAAGAGAACTAATAAATACTCTTTTGGGATTAGAAAAGCAAATTCCTGATGAGGATATTGTCGCTATAATGCTTAATAGTCTGCCAACGTCGTATGATACTCTTGTTACGGCATTGGAAGCAAGAGTGGAGAGTGAACTCACTGTTGAGTATGTTCATGGAAAACTCATAGACGAGTCTCGTAGAAGAGAAGAAAATGCATCAGAGGATGACTTGGCCTTGAAGGCGAAAGATCTGACCCAACCATTGGGTCAGATATGTTGATGATACCTTTGCGGTTTGGCCACACGGTAGAGATAAACTTACTGAGTTCCTTAGCCACCTGAACAATGTTAATCCTTCTATCAAATTCACGATGGAAATAGAAGAGCATAATCAGATGCCATTGTTGGACGTGCTGGTATACAGAACGTCAACGGGCACGCTTGGACATACAGTCTACCATAAGAAAACACATACCGATCGGTATTTGAACGCCAAAGCACACCACCATCCCCAACAGAAGAGAAGTGTTATTAACACTCTGTTCAACAGAGCCGAGAAGCTGTGCGACTCCAGCACTTTGGACGACGAACGGAAACACTTGGAGTGGGCTGTACGTCAGAATGGATACACCAGGTCTGACATGCGAGGTGTCACACTAAGAAAACCGCAAGTCTCAGAGGAGCGGCAAGAGTCAAAGGGGTTCGCTTGCTTACCATACGTAAGTGGGGTATCAGAAAGAATCGGTAGAATACTGAAGAAATCGGGTATCACCGTAAGGTACCTGAAGAACGAAGGGGTATACAAGATAACATGTCAGTGTGGAACATGCTATGTAGGACAGACAGGACGTAGGACAGACAGGAAGTATCGAATGTCGAATCAAGGAGCACAGTAGAGACACCCGGCTACGCAAGATTCAACAGTCCGCTGTTGCTCAACACTGCCACGAGTCGGGGCACACAATGATTTTTGATGACGTGAAGATATTGACAAGGGTTGGTAATTATCTGCGAAGGCTTATTAGAGAAGTCATCGAAATTTACAAACATCTTAACAACATCAATCGCGAGGATGGTACTGACATTAGTAGGGTCTGGAAATCGATGCTAACGCGGTCAGGTAGAAAAGCACATGGGAGCGGTAGCTCCGGATGTGCGCAGTGAGGTGTAAATACAGGTATATAAGAGAGAGTTTCTTGGCAGGTCTTCAGTATTCAATTAGCTTTGAAAAAGCGAGCAACATGGTTCGCGAAACGTCAGCATTAACAAATCTTGACAAACGGCAAAACCCGGAAGCAGTTTATTTTCTAAATGAATCTGGCCGTGAAAGCCTACGTACTTAAGCAATAAATTGTTTTGTTTTCACCAGCATTGCTTTGATAATTATAGTTGTTCATCTGTTCATCATATCGCTGTTTGCTATGTATAGTGGCACAATTCGGCCAAAAGTGGGCAAATTTTACAGGAGAAACCTTTGAAAACCATGTTTAGCACTAGTGCAAAATGGCACATATTATATGACATATGATTTTTAGAATCTGTTTCCATCCCGAAAAGTGAATAACACGTATTTTATTTTAGAGCACGCTTGGCCAAAGTGCGGCCCATGGGCAGCTCTCCGCAGATAAATTGATATGCGAAACCGGTTTTGTTAGTGGTTAGTCAGATCTGTTCTAGAGTCTATACCTACAATTTTAACATGCCAGCACTGTACGTTTCAAGAAATTTAACATCTATCTATCCCTAAAGACAATTGAAAATTTGAAACCCGTACTCAAATACATAAAACAAAAACCTTGGAATGTACTTATCGACTTATTGCTTTATTTAATCAACATCCAAGGACCATAGAAATAACATTTTTGGAAAAAGACTGTTTGGAATCTGCGGCGAGATAAGAAAAATAAGGTATCATAGAATAGCTTCATCAAAACCATATTTAGTTTTACAAAGGCTATCCTACGATGTCTCATACGACATTTACTTGCTTAAATATCGCTTCTTGAAACTTGTTAAACTTAAGAAATTATAATCGATTAATCATACCTATTAAAAATGTTCAACATTTAACTACTAATAATACACTTTTATTTCGATAGAATATATCTCAATTACTGTCAATGGTCCTTGACATCCTTACATCCTCTACATATAATATCATAATATGCGTCATTTTTTGCCTCAGACATCATGGAAAACTACAGCAATTATTTTGAGTAATAAGTATTTACATTTTCGTTTATTGTCTTATTAACACCTGTAAATATACCGTCAATTACGATACCATATATACTAATATGCCGCAGACTCCACAATTCTAGCGTCACAATGCAAATTTGGGTTAAATTTAAAGTATAAACAAAGACGAATTCATAAAAAGTTTACAAAATCTATTAACCAGTTCGTTAATTTTAATATATTGTTTATATATTATCACAGAGAAGCAGAATAATAAACATATTCTTTTACAAGGCGGGTACACACTGAACGAGTTCCACACTGAACGAATTCCACTACAAATTTAGAACGAAAATGCAATTTTTATCGGGATGATCGTTAAAATCTGTTGTTATATTATAAGTCTAATAATAATATATGTGAAAATCGAAGGTTCGTGCTGGTGGGAATAGGAAACGACCGGAGGGTGTGAACATCTCAAGGGGAAAATCAATACGGAATAGGGTCCGAATCAAGCAATATGCATTGAATTGAAGGCCCTTCAGACCGAATTCCGGGTATTCGTGGTATTGGTGAGCGCTAGACAGAAAGGATTTTTTCTTTTCATTACAATCAGAAAGAAAATTCTTGGGGTGAGCATAATCACCGGCGACTTCGCCATTTCTAATCGAAAACAAAGTCTGCGCTCCGAGTTTGGAAAACAATGCAAATGTATACAAAGCCGCCTCCAGGTGGCAAAAAACTAGATTGGATCGAAGGGTTATTGGAAGTTTTATAGAAAAACAAACCAATGTAGACATAGACGCAGATTTCTCTATTGAAAATGCTATCTAGAAGGTCGTAGGGTCGTTACTCGGTATAGATTGGAAAATGATGAAAGCACTTATAGTCTAGGAGCCGACTGTAAACATCCAGTCGATAAACTTACAGGATGAAATGTGTGGAAAATATTAGTGCAGAAAATGACGAAGAAGATGCTATAGAGAAGCCTTAGCGCAGGTTGTCCAAACACTATTTCTTTTTAAATTAATTTTGGCCGTAGTTGCTGTACCTGATCAATTATTAGTTTATTACTTATTGCACAAATTACATTAGTATGAGAAGTTCCCTAATATTCCAAATTCTTCCCAACAGTAGTTATAACTAAACAAATATTTAAAATAATATATATGATAATAGAATATAGTATACTGGTTTATCGGAATGATGAACTTATACGGGGAATATATAATGGAACGTCGGAAAAGGTCATTTGTACGACAGGAAATCACATAAAATGGTATAAGTTAACGACAACTATAATTTTACACACAGCGGTAATTAGTTATTTATTAAGACAACCGATGTAGAAGACTTTGGCGAAAGTGAGTAGGATGACGATGAATCTGTTTCAAAATCGACAAAGACATAGCAAGAAAATTGGATATGGATGAAAAGACTTTGATTTTACAAAAGAAGCACTGCAAATCGTTTTATCACAAAAAAATATGGAAAATTGCATCAAAAAATATACATTAAAAGGATGGTAAGTGGAATATCTCAGGAAAATATAGAATGCATTGATTTATTCACCTAATTAGGCCAAATTAATTCTACTACTTCACCAGAAGCGTAAACGAGCACCTTGATTGGTATAATTTTAATTTTTGTTTTGTCGTTCAATATAAAGTTTAGCCGTGTAAACACCTTATTTGTCGGATAATTTATTTGTATATGGTGCAATATCCTTTTTTGTCGTGCTAGTCCGTTCAATCCATTTTATTGGCGTTACAAACACCTTCTTGTCGTGATTTTGCCCTTTTCTAGCAGGCTGATAAATCCCATCTAATTTATAATATACCTACAATTTTTATTTGTCAAAATTATATTTTGTTAATATGTTGTTGTAATATAATTTGTTGTATTACTTAAATATTTAAATGATAATTTCCCGGTAATTTTCCGTCCAATATACGGCAGTTTAATTCAAAGATGTTGGGAACGGTAATACACAGTGCGGTTATGTTATTTTGATATTGTTTATCCAATGTATCGTCCCATAGTTGTTAGTTGGTTGCAATGATCAAGCAGACTATCTTACGTAAGCATACAGGTTGCCTCTGGTTCATATTACGTCTTAAGATAGAATGAGTTCGGAAAAACACCCATCGGAAAAAGATATTAGCTTGCATGTACATAATCACTAGCACTTTTCTTTATCAGAAATACTATAATATCGTCTGTTACCATACCAATACCACTAATAGGACCATACCTTAACAGAATTTATACGTTAGGGTAATGTCACACGTCGGCCAAACTCAAAAACACGTGATTCTATCGGCAGCAAATGAAAAGTAGCTCACAAACCACAGAATAGGTTTCCAACAGAGTGTTGTCGCAAATAACCCCACTCCGTTTCATACGACTCTTTCGTGTCATCTCGCGTTCGTACTGCACACGTGTGTGAACCACTGTATTTAAGAAAAAGAGAAATATACCTTCTTTGTTCAAAACTTTATAGGGATTAATTTTGTATAGGTGCTAAAATTTCGAAAACGTGGCCGCTTTGCGGTAAAACGCAAAAACCGCGAACGTGCACATTAGGGGTTGATTTTAGGGTCTTTGTAACCGGCGCAGCCCGGGCCATGTAGTTTGCACAGCTACAAAACGTATTTGTGGAAAATTTGAAACAATTCATAATAAGGGTAAATCTTCTTGCTACAGTAACTTTGCTCATAATAGTCAAAATAATCTGTTATACATCACTTTTACAACAGCATATTTGAAACGATAATTTTCAGAAAGATAAGTTGAATACCATTTTGACAATTAAACCATTTTGAATTAAACCAAAAAATCATTATTTTGTGTCGGGATACTTACAAATCAGAAATTTATCTATCTCTAAAGTGAGATGTTTATTTATAACCTTGCTAATTAAAATAAAAATGGAATCCTGCTGCTATAGGCATTCAAGAAAATTACTCAGTAAAACACATTACCGTTGATTATTAACACAAAGTCAAATAAATTGACATCACCGGCATAATCGCAATCGTAATCGAAGGTATTCATCAAATTATTTTCTGTTTATTTGTATGTTTAGGGTGAAACGTTCTAATTCTAAGATTTATTAATCGATTAATTATTATGCACATTATTATGAAATATATATATATATAATATATTAAAAAAATACATTTTGTTTTTATCACCATAATAAAATAGTTAATTTCCTTAAAGATAACGATCTACGACTGTGCCATACCTCGCTCGTCTCTGAAGTGGTTATCCTTAACGTCTAAAAATACCACTCCGCAGCTTAAAAGCTTCTTGATTTAATGAAAAATGCTGGGCAGCGATGAAGGCATTCACAGTAATTAGTGCGTACTTCAAATCCCATTTCTTTCGCTAATTGGTATCACTGGTTGGACTAGTAGGTAGGTATTTGAAATAAGTGGCTGCTAATGATTTGCCGGCAATGGCTAAGGTCTAGAACTAATAAAATAAAACGTCTTTTGTTTGTATAGAAATGCTTTTCTTCTAAAGGTAAAGCAAAAATGGTGTAACTTGGTATAGAATACTACGTAGGAGAAATGGATTTATTGTTTTTGTTATTTTTATGCAGACTTATAACAAACAATTCCCTACAACATAGGAGTTTCGAATACTATTTACAAATAGCTTGCTGAACTTGGTGGTTACATAGCGTTGTTACGTTTTGTCTGCAAATACTGTATAAATATAGAGGCAGTAGTAAACTGCACGATCCAGCGAAGTCGGTAAACATTATTCGGCGTAAGCGAAATGAGTGATATGAGAGTGCTCTGCTGACAGGAGAATAACAGTCTAGCAAAAGTTGAAGCAATTTGCATTTAGAACTATGCGTATAAAATACGGGTTCCGGGGTAAGCTTAAAGGGACAAGATAATAACGAAAGTTATGACCAACTGCGCCATTGAAAATATTATCATACACAAATATGGCCAACCTTACAGAAAATCATTACTAAACTAGTAAGCTGCCAGCGATAAATACTGAGGATTATATTAAAAATAAAACAGCTCAGACCAAACGACAAGGCTCCAAAAAAAGAAAGTTGAACACATTGCGAGCACAAAAGAGAGCAAATAAAAACGCAGAATCGACTTCAATGAAAAAAAAAAAGTGGAGAAAACCAAGACCAGAAATAAAATGGAAAGGGAAATTACGAACTTCCTGGAAACAGCAACTACAGCAGTGGGGCCAGGATAGAAGGAAGGGGAAGGAAGTCCAGGAGTATTTGAAAGCAAATCGATAGAATAATTAAACAGTTAATTAGAAATTGCGTTGCATCTCATGGATTTAATGTGAATGAAATATTATATTGTGCTGAATCTGAGGCTCCAGGCGGACCTGAACTATACGTATAATTGAGTTAAGTTTTAATGTCTTGAGGGAAAGCTATTTTTATAAAGTTTCGGGTGCTGTAAACAGCCAATAGGCACAGTCAACATTTTGATTTACACATGGGGGTCAAAGAAACAAGAAAGTATTAAATTTGCTCAAGAATAAATTAATGATAGTTTAGGTTTAAATTAAAAATGCCATAGGTCGAGTATTATAAAGGACCAATCAGATCTTCGAATAGTTTAGTAGCGAAGTAAATCTACCAGAGAAGTAAATCGTATTTGGGAACTGTTAGGACAGAAACTAAACAATTAATTTTTCCGAAAATTTAATGTGTAGGATAACATAATTGTAGAATAACTGAAAATATTTAACGACATATTGTCAAAGTAATATCATAGGTTAATAATATGGTGACATACAGGCGAGATGTAAATTTACTGCTTCCTTTTCTTTGACTTGTGACAATTCAAATGTCATAGGCCTCAGTAGCTCAGATGGGAGAGCATTGTGCTAGAAATGCAAAGATCCCTGGTTCTAATCCAGGTTACGGCGGTAATTTTTGATTTATTTAAAATTTACATCTCGCCTGTATATCACAATATTATTCATATACACCAATCGAAAAACATCGGGAAATGCCAAGGGAAACGCATAAAATAGTACTCTATTTATTGACACTTGTCAATTATAGATGCATAGTGACAACTTTCGGGTACGAAATTCCCCAGAAGTGCTCGCAGAGTAACAATTTACTTGGGAGAGCAGCATAGTCAATTAAAGTACTTATAAATGTATATTATTTCAAATTTCACAAATAATTGACATATAAAATGTTAGAATCAGAAATTAGAGGCAAATTACTATCTACAAGACTATACTAAAAATTATTTTGTAATGCATATTTTGCATGTGACGTCATAAGTGAGCAACTTAATTTTTGCAAAAAAACAAAACAAAAGGACTGATTTTTCAAATAATACCTACAGTTGTAAAAGCCGTATGTACGGCATAATAGTATTACGATTGTTTGAAAAAAAAATCAGGACATTTGGTCTAAAAACCCGTAAAACTTCTGAGGTTTTTCAGATATTTATTCACAAAATCGTTAAAGCAACACACCAAATTAAAGATAATCGATGAAACAAATAATGCATCTCAAATCGCTGATAAAAAAAAGAAATCAGCAGATTTTGTCAAAAAACGCGGCTGAGTTTTTCTCAGGTATTTATTCATAGAATATTAAAAGCAATTCACAAATTAACATCCAGAATTTTTTAAATGCCGTTCTTTGAAAAAAAAAAATTGTACACTAGGTACATTATCATATGCAGACATAGTTTGTCATCATTTGTTACTAATGTTGACTTAAAAAACAATAGATAACATATGACAATTAAGACAAAATCCTCACATTTGACATATGAGCATTAAATATGCTCACTATGCGTGTGGTGTTTTCAGGGCATCCAAAACTCTTTTCGAATTGAATTAATTTGAAGGTTCTCTTCAAGAAACCGAATAATATGGAAAATATCTATAATTATGGGTTCTCATATAATTTCTGTTGGCCAATAACAAATTAATCAATCAGTAAGTAATGGAACAAATCGAAGTGTTGTAAATCATTAGACTAAGTGCCATTACTTGCAAATTGGATACTATGCTATTTCTCAAACTTAAGTTTATGCAATGAAATTTATATTACTCATCATAGCTGGTAATACGAAAGAAGTTGATATTAACTTGGGAATTGCAAAAATATAAATATTTTGTGACCGGTAACACCAATGATTTCTTGTAAACTTTCTTAACCTTTAGTGTTTACAATGAATTCAATTCGTTATCTTCATAGTCATATCATGTTTTTGAGTAATGGATAGTTTCATTTGACTAACTAAAACTTTTCAAATCTATATTTAGCCTACAAAATGGAATTTTACCAAAACTATATTAAAAATCATTGCAATTAAAATTCGTGTTTTCTGTTGGAACTATGGCCATTTCGAATCTAGTTTTTATTAAGACAATGCGTCAGAACTATCTAAATCTATCTAAAAAAATCGATTTATCTCTGCAATCTGCATCGTATTATCTCTGCAACCCTCATACAAAACGTACCACTTTTATCTCTTTAACCAACTAATTTGCACCAATAATAACTAAGTTAACAACAGTACCATTTTTATGTGATACAAAGCGAATACCTTGTGCAATTTACTCTTCCATCTCGTAGAACGTATTACGACACCACGTTTAAAACGTTAAAACAATTCCTTTAAAGCAACTCTACAAAAGCCATAAAAATCATTACGTGCACCCACACTGTGCAATATGGCGTATAAACCTGCAGAAAATACAACGATTTAACGAATTTATGTAATCGGCAAATATAACGAGTTAAGCTGTACGGTTTGCGTTCAGTCTGCTGCAAAATTACACGGTGAATCCGTGTAGGTGGAGCCAGCCGCCACAGAGTCGATAATACAGGTTCCGCACCAAAACTATCATAACTAATGGACCCGTACCCGTAGTCATTAATTAGACCGTTAATTAGCATTCCACCGCCTACGCGGTATATAGTTTCTTGTTTGGGAGCGTCTCATTATATTGTTTGTTTTGATATCTGACGGTTAACAAATAGCAACTAACACCGGATTTGGTGGTATGCCGTAGCCGAGGTGTTTTTGTTTCTGTGTTAGCCAGTCCAGCAATCGTAATGTCGCGTTTATGTAAAAATTTTATTGTTAGTACGTAGTTATAAGGTAGGTTATGGAGAATTATTAATTAAAACAAGTGAATGTAAATTTATTGCTTCATATATAATAGTAATTATCAGTTGTAAATAGATAATTAATTGCAAAAATAAACCATAAATACAGATAAAAAAATCAAAATAACAAAACCTAAACAGCGGTCACGCATGATAAAATGTTTTACTGCAAAATGTTTGACCCCTTGTATAATGTCCAAAAAGTATCAAGTTTATAATACGGTACATCTACGTACAATATTTCTATACAACTGTGTCCGTCAATAATCACTATTGATAATCAATACATTTATAACACTTGAAACTGTATTTTTTTTAGTAGGTATAGAGAATATTGCAAAATTGCAAACTATCATAGCTAATTTACTCCAGAACTAACAGTTGGAAAGGTTAAAATATCTTTAATGACGGCCTACTATGAGTTTCCACTTTGATAGTTTATAGCTTATACTTTGATTAGAATTTTTCATAAACTAGTAACACAAATTTGTTATTAATTTTATTTAATTATGGCAATACACGACGATTGAATTGATGTTAGCATAGTTGATAAAACAATTATTGCCAAATTGAGTAATTTTCAAATAAGACAAAAACAACAAACTTCGGAAAAATTCTAACCCATCTGGATATTTCATAACAGAATTAGGATTTTTAATAATATCCTGCTTTGTATTGATCGGAAAACAATGACTTTCAATTCTATGCAAAAATGTCTATACATCATTTAAGTACGAGGTGGAGTTTTTAAGTTATACGCCGGAAAATACATACAAAGCAGATAAGAGTAACAAGCGTATGTATGTGCCGTGTGAACCATTCGGCGTCCCAAGTATTTGAAAATATGATCCAGCATTATATTTTATAACAACAGAAACTATTACATGCAGTTAAAACTTGTCCATTTCTTTTGACTTCTCAAGACTTTTGACTACATGTTTACTATTTTTGAAATTATAAAATATGTTACTATTCCTCAAAAAAACAAGTTGAGTATTAAATAAGAAACTTCTTAACCTTCTGATGGACATAGCTATGAAATGGTCGAATTTTAACTGTATGCAAATGATACAATTGCTTTTCCTATTATAAAATATGATGCTCTATCATGTTGTCAATGACTTGGGCAGCGAAAAGGTGTACCAAGCACATAAATATATTGTTTTTTTCTAAAGTGCCTTCCACGTTGTTCTGGATGTATAACTTGAAAATGCCAACTCATGCAAAACGTATAAAAAAATGTAAAAATTAAATACTCTAGAAATTTCATTATAACCCTCACCCTCAGTGTCGTTAGATCAATAGAACGAAAATTTTTGTTAAAAAAAAGCAATCATTTAACATGAATAACTCGCGAAGCAGACACGATATCGATGGGAACTTTTTGCATGTAGTTTGTAATGCATAAAGGTACAAAGGTGCAATGAATCAAAGGTATATACAAAATCCATTTGATGGGCTGGAATTTTTCCGAAGTTAAAAACTAATTTGACTGTGCTATAAATAATAGTTTAGAAATAAAATTTTTCTTCAAATGATATTTTTAGACAAAATATATCATAGGTGTTCTATTAAAAAAAAAAAAACATATTAACATTGGGTTATTAGAATCTTATGGAATACCCTGTACAGGCAAACATAATTTTAAAAATATCTTAATTTTCCGAAGTTTCACTATTGTATAACACAAAATTCTGTTCTAAAAATATTATATTTGTTGTACTTGTGCGTTTTTCTTACTGCTAATTCGAGTTATTTTTCTAATAAGTGGTAAGTAAATATGTTGTTGAGAACAAGACAGGAAAATTGGTATTTGATCAACAGGCAAAATATCAGCCAAAATTCCCGGAACACCTAAATAATTCTCCAACCGTAAGAAATTTCAAAATTGTTTAAACAAAAGTTTTTTAGGCTTTAAACAAGCTATCGTTTAAAAATATTTTTAATATACAGGATGCGCATAGTATTAGAGAAATTTGGGAACCTTTTTTTTATAAATAGAACACCAATTATATTATTAAATATTTTTATTTCTAAGAATTTTGTATAGTAATAAATTTGTTGTAATATACATTCTTTTTTAATTATAAACTGTATAATAGTCAAAATTACCGGAATACCTTAATAATCCTTCAACTGAAAAAAAAAATTCAAATAGGCGTTGTTTGGTTATTCAGGATGTTTATTTTGTTTTTGAAATTCGCAATTTTTTTTTCTAACAATGGATACTTTATATTTTTTAATGTTTATAGTTATAGTTTATAATTTAATTCTAGGAATTTTATGTGAGTATTATTTTTTTAATTAAAAATCATAAACTTTTACTTGAACCAAACGGTTAAAAAATAAAAAAATCCAAGAGAAAATAACAACACATTAAATAGTATTAAATTAAATGTTCAAACTGCCACATTAAAATAAATGTGTATGTATGTGGGAAAATATTTGTAATTTGATGGTCAGTCGTTTTGATTAATACCTTAATAACTGAACAATAACGCATTTAAGAAAATATATTTCTACAAAAAGCTCATAGAAAATCTTAGAATTGAAAAAAAAGTTAAAATGTACAGGGTGTTCTATTAGATAATGGAAAGGTTTGCTAATTTCCATAAAAATTGAACATACTGTATATTCAAACTATATTTAAACGTGAGGTTGTTTAAACGCAAACATTTTTTGGAGTTGAAGAATTGTTAAGGGGGGTTCCGGTAATTTTGACTAATTTTGGTTGCTAGCTTAAAACAAAAAAAAATGCATTTTATAAAAAAAAATATTCCTATAGAAAATTCCTAGAATTAATATTAAAATTAAAACATGTAATAATGTACTATTTAAAAAAAAAGGAAAAGTAAGAAAAGAGAAAATAACAACACATTAAATAGTATTAAATTAAATGTTCCAACTGCAACATTAAAATAAATGTGTATGTATGTGGGAAAATATTTTTTATTTGATGGTCAGTCGTTTTGATTAATAGCTTATTAACTGAACAATAACGCATTTAAGAAAATATATTTCTACAAAAAGCTCATAGAAAATCTTAGAATTGAAAAAAAAAGTTAAAATGTACAGGGTGTTCTATTAGAAAATGGAAAGGTTTGCTAATTTCCATAAAAATTTAACATACTGTATATTCAAACTATATTTAAACGTGAGGTTGTTTAAACGCAAACATTTTTTGGAGTTGAAGAATTGTTAAGGGGTTCCGGTAATTTTGACTATTTTTGGTTGCTAGCTTATAACTAAAAAAATGCATTTTATAAAAAAAAATATTCCTATAGAAAATTCTTAGAATTAATATTAAAATTAAAACATGTAATAATGTACTATTAAAAAAAAAGGAAAAGTTACCAATATTCTATAATAAAATAAGCACCCAGTATATTGAAAATATATTTAAAGATAGCTTGTTTGAAGCCAAAAAACTTTTGATTGAAATTTTTTTTTTAATTTCTTTCCATTGGATAATTATTAAGGTAATTTTGGCTAACCCTGTATATATAGTACATATATATTACACTTTTTACATATTATATATTTGACATAAGAAGCAGAAACTAAATTAAATATAAAGAATACAATAAAAATTCTATTAATAAAACTACACATCTAGGTAATACGTCCCAATCAAAATTTGACATTAAATACTTCACTCACCCTGTATAAAATTTTAACACAAAATAATTAATCATTCATTAAATAACAATTAATTAATTATTATACCTAATCAATAATATCATCCAAAATAGCTTCTTCATTACTTTCAACATAACCGAACACACACAATCATCTCAAACAAGACTTGATCCTACAAAGTCTGTTACTAACACACAAAGACAAATGTAAAATTTGCAATAGGATCAGTATAATTGCCGACGAGCCATTTAAGCAGATTAATTTCGAATGTTCAAAGAATATTCGCCGACTTGTCGGCGAGTTTCCATTCTTCATTCGGACGGTGTAGGCGGCTCCTATTTGCGCAGTGATTTTCAATTTACCCAATGACTTTTGCAACTCGTACCCACACAATCTAAAGAGTAATTAATTTCTTAAATGGCGCCGTACTTTGCTTAATTACCCATCATTAGAGCAATCATAATTTTAATTATGGAAAACAACTATTGCGAGTGAAAACGAGGGAATCTTTGCGCTTTTATTGATGAAATCGATGGTAAAAATAAAAAGAGACTATTTTTTTCGTTTGTTTATTCCGACTGGTAAATGTTGGATGTAAATAATCAGTCTAGACTCCAGACACTCGTTCGGTGGCTACAAAAGGAGCAGGTCTTCAAAAGGAGCTGTCAGCAAGCCCATAAGTTGGTAGTGACAAGCACTTGAGGTATTTATTTCGTACATAGGTACTACGAGTGATACATTTGCACGAATGTTGTATGACTGTATCTCATGAATAAACTATGAATGTTGCTCTTCAGTATAAGGAGATGCTAGTCGGGTTGACAATTATTGCTTCCATGTTTTGATTTTGTTAATTAAAGCATAGGTATAGTTTCGATCATATAACTATTTAAATGTAAAGTTTGTTATTATATTTTATTTTCTTTGTAATCTGAAAAAAGTTCTAAATAAGTCTTGATCTGTGATATGTTGCAATCGTTCTAACTATTAAAATAAGTATAATAAGAAATTTAAGTATAATTTTAGTGATTCACACCAGCTATAACAACCTACTCAATTTCTTGGTCACTACTGTCTGAGTGTTACAAACTTATCATGGTAGAAAATTGTTTCGCAGGTGAGTCACCATACTAATCATATTGGACAATTATCATAGCCTTTGATAGACCAGTTAAAACTTAACGATCTCAATAGTTTTGATCCACAACAACTGTAAAAGCGGTACTGGAAAATTGTTTAAACATTTAACCCATCACTTATTCTGATAACTAATTTTTGTTTCGAGATTCCGAAAAATATTTTTAAAAAGTTTAGAAAGATGACTTACCTTAAGCGATGCCATGTCTGATACAGATCGATGGGTTTGAATTGTCTCCAGCTGATCCAAGCACCAATCCAGTTCTTCCATCGTCTCCAATGCCATTTTCATGTAAGAGTCATCTGTAAAAAACAAAACCAAAATCATTTTGGTTACCAGATCAGAAAAAAAGTAATAAACAAACTTTATCGAAAATTAGGTCTATTATTGAACCACAACAACGATATTGAATACTTAGAAACATCGACCAAGTGGACAATGCTTTTTAATCTTATCACAGAAACTTGATAGGATTGTTGGAGATTCAGTAAAAAAAAACTATAAACACAGGCCTCCGTCGTTCTTTCACTTCAACAACAATTCGAAATTTGACATAAACACCAATTTAAAAATGTCTTAATGTCTGACGGTATAGCATAATAACCACAATTACTACCAATGTCAAATAATTGCACATTTGTAAAAAATAATTTGATGAAATTTGAATTTCATGACCGCAAATAGACATTATTTTCTTATCTAAGGCGGAAAACAGCATGAAAAATGATGCAGAACCAGAGAAATCTAGAATGAACTCGAGTGCATGTCACCTTAAATCACACAGGCAATGTAAATGTTAACTAGAGGATTGTTGACATTGATTAAACATTGCAAATACAATAATAGTGCCGTACTGATCCCACCGTCAACATTTTTGTGTTTTGTCAATAAACGGCGGTACCGTTATCCGAGGTACATACGATAATAGATATTTGCCAAACATTGTGTTGTTGCAAAGTCATGATTTCAATTCACTCCAAATAAAAAAGACAGTCACTGAATGAATTACAAGTGTTAGTTATATAAAAATGTTGATTCTTCTGTTGATTTATTTCTAACCAACACTATTTTAAAGACAGCTGGTAAAATAGAGCCAGAAATCATGTGAGAATAGCAGTAGTTTACTTTGATTCATTTTAATGAATTATCGTAAAATAACTTACACAGTACAGTTGCACCGAGAAAGTATTTTATACAGAGTTGAAAGGTGCGAAAGGAACAAAAGATGACCGCAATATCAACTTGACAAATGACATAGGTACACAAAGTAGGTCGTGTAAAAGCTAAATAATTTATCTGAAACTATTTTTATTTAACTCTATTGAATAGACTTGAAGAGACAACATGCCCAACTTTTTCTAGGAAAACGAACACAAATATTCGGTAACCTCGCGCTGTGTTGGAGGTATTACTGATCGCCTACGTTAATGGGAGTATGATAGCTTTTATAAGCTTAATAGTTTTGGAGATATTAATAATATCATGGGTAAAACATTTCGCGACGAATGTTTTACCAAGTAGTGATCCCTTCCTTAGTTTAGGAACAACGTCACATGTCAAAAATGATTGCAGCTTTTTAGTCTGGGAGCAAAACAATCTGTAATCAATTGTGTCTGCCGAAACGGTGATTTCACGAAAAAAGAGCTTGTAGACGGTAAATATTGTGTTGTTGTGAAGTAATGATTTCAATTCGCTCCAAATAAAGAAGACAGTCACGCAATGAACTACAAGTGTTAGTTATATAAGAATGTTGATTTTTCTGTTGACCAACAAGACTATTTTAAAGACAACATCTAAAATAGAGCCAGAAATCATGTAATAATAGCACTAGTTTATAAACTTTTTTCATTTTTTTTACCATGAACCAATCTAACATTTTTATTTTGGGTTATCTCATGGAAGGTTATCTCCTAGGAATCTTCTCTAAATACACAGGGTGATTCATTTTAATGAATTATCGTAAAACAACTTACACAGTAATCGAACAAATATTGGCCTAATAATCAAAGTCAGCGTACAAGTCAAAGTCACTCAATGGACTAGCCGAAGGAAGTATCCCTAAACGCCATTTTCACGCTACGTTTTTCAGAAAAATATCAAGAATTTGTTATCGTTGTGTCAGAGAAGCGTTTTCCCTCGCATAATCAGGGTACTTCCTTCGAGTAGTCCATTGAGTGACTTTGACTTGTGCGCTGACTTGATCATTAGGTCAATATTTTTTCGATTTCCTTGCTTCTAAAAACATTTCTATGCTCAGAATTTCAATTAAATATCAAGTATTTGGTATCATTGTAATCGGAAAGATGCTTTCTATCGAATAATGAGGGTGTTACCATTGGGTACCCGTGAAAAAAATGACTTACTGGCCAAATACCAATTAAATCACGCTAGAGGGCGCTAGTAATGCAATGTCAGGCAAAATCGATTTAGTTAGTGTTTATTTGACAATTTTCGACTATTTTCACTAATTCCTAGCCACGTAGATTAATACACAAGAAAGTTATTTTTGCGTTGCCTTGGTGATAAAAATTAACGATAGATATGTTTTTGTGATCAGAATGTCATCCTGATTGTAAATATCACACAAAAAATATAGGGTGCCATTTAAAATTTCAATGATCACGTCATTTCCGGAAAAACCGGAACTTATATTAACCTCAAGAGTATCCAAAAGAATGGCACTTTTTGTCTATTAACAAATTCCCAAATTTCATTCGTCCAGCTTTATAAACAACAAAAATAAACGGGAGTACCTATGGCGTGGGTCACCCGGTATATAAATAAAAACTGACAGCGCCATTATTAAATCTTATCCTAACCTTACTAAGTTGACAGTGCCACAATGCTACCACATGATGCCCGCCAAAAAACTCTATATTGTAATTTACCTGAATATAATAGCCAAAATGTTTAAATTTATATAAAATTAATGACACAACCTAGAAAAGTAGTATAATACACTCGTATTACACAAGTTACAAAAAATGTAACTTTCTTATGTTACATTTGTTTAGTTTTCCATATGTTTGTAAAATTACAAATGTCGGTGCTGCAGTCGAACCACAGCACCAATACACCACTGGAACGTACAAAGTCATCACTGTGACGCATTATTAGGGCAAGGCGAGTGAATCTCCCTAGAGACTAACCTAATTAAGAAAGTGTCTCCATAGTTACTTATCTTGTTGTCTCTTAAATAAAAGCCGGTGACAGGTCATCCGATGAGCGCAAAAACCAATAGAAAGAGTGGAAGTTGCGGTTCGTGGTCGCAGACGGAACGCGACGTGATTATAATTTAAATTGAAACTGTTAAAAGCTAATTTCCCAAACGGGGATCATCCGTGCGCCGCATAAATTGGATTCCTGATGACAAAGTGTCTCAGAAGACCGCGCAAAGACGGTTTCATTACTGGAAGTTGGCGATATAAATATATCACCCACTTCCGAGTTTACCGTAAATATTACCTAGGTGTTGCTCAATTTATCGCCAAGTTTTATCATAGTTTTCGGACTGCTTTATACCGAAAACTAAAAGTTTCGCGCTTGTTTTCCTTCTCTCCGACAATGACGCAGAAGTCTCGTCTCATTTTGTTTGTGGATATAGGCAATTTTGAGAAGGGCAGCCAGCACAATAACAAGTTTGACGTTAAGTTCTGCGACATAAATAATTTAATTAAAATTTGTCACGTAAAATGAGGATTGTGCTGAAACTTTGCAAATTTTCTGTATTTTATTGCTTCTTTAGGGTGTTGGCGCAGATGTTGGCGAATAAAAGGAAACTTATCAATAGTAGCTATTCTACGATGGAGTCAGATTACGGACACATTCTGATTGAAAAAGTCTGCTTTTTAAGTTTTTCGATATATCTTATTGACATTCGTACTAGAAACTGAACATTTGTCGATGATAGGTTCGAGCATTGGGCATTGCCATATTATCGGTAACATAATTATCAATTCATATTATTTTTTATCAAAAATTAACACAATATCTAAGGTATTATCAATCAAACATATGAATAAATAATAAAATCTTTCTTATCAAGCTTTCTGCTAGGTCAAGAGAACTCGTATGCATTATGATTATGCATTATGACTATAATGTACGATTTACTTCCTTCAGTATTAACTAGGGCTTCCAATCCCGGAATCCCGGGATCCCGACAAATAATGAGCTGCTTCGGGATCCCGGGATTGTAAGTCTAAATCCCGAGATCTCGAAAAAGTTAAATCTAAATTATTTTCTTATTTTTTTGTTAATTGGTGAAGGGTAGGCACTGATCTACAATAAATCAATTGAACTTCAATCTATAACAGCACCATTTCTGATTAAATTAAGTATCAAGGATAAAATGTTCGTTTATACCAACATGTTGTTATAATAGGAGGAACAGATTTTGCAAGAAGTAGATATCATTCAATATGGACGCAAACATCATTTTCAGCTTGCTTGCGTCTTTTTATTTACCTCAACAAAAAAATCAGGCTTTATTTAAACAGAAACAAAAACATAAACGTAAAAATTAGTGGCGGATTTCTTTACCTGTATTCTATGATGTACTACAGAATATAAAATTTGTAAATAGGTATTAAATACAGCCCAAGACGCAGTCTATATATGCACCCTCAATGTGAGAACACTAAGAGAAAATACAAGGATATACGAACTCGAAAATGCTTTAGAGAAAATAAAATGGGACATCCTTGCTTTGCAGGAAATTAGGCGAAATTTCGAAACTATAACCGAGATGAAATCACAAAACATTTTATGCCATGGAACAGCAATAAATGGCCAACTTGGAGTTGGATTCTACATTAAAAAGAAATGGAAGGATAGTATAGAAATGTTTAAAACAATTGGTGAACGAATAGCAGTTTTAATAATAAAAATAAATAAGAATTTAAAGCTGAGATTAGTAAATGTACATGCACCTACAACAGAATCACCTGAAGAGATAGCAGAAGAATTTTACAAAACTATAGATGATGTACTAGACGAGACAACAGGATTCACCACGCAGACATTAATACTTGGAGACTTTAATGCCAAAATAGGAAAGAGAGAAGTAGGAGAAGAAAACATACTGGGTGTATCCCACTATGGTACTAGAAACAATAGAGGTGAAAGGTTGATCGACTTCGCTGCAAGACACCAATGCAAAATTCTAAATTCTTTCTTCAAAAAACCTAACACAAAAAAATGGACATGGCAGTCTCCTTCTGGATATAAGAACGAAATAGATTTCTTGCTAACAAACAACAGGAAAAGCTTCACCAACTTGGAGATTATGAACGCGTTTGACTTTATCACCGACCACAGACTTTTAAGAGCTACATTAAAGACTTCCATTTCAAACCTTAGAAAAAACAAGTGTCACAAGCTTCCAAATAGAAGATCCATAAATGAAAACAGCTTAATACTGCAAAAAAGTCTGGGACAAAAGTTAAAAATTCTAGAAGACCTCTCGAATACAACCACAACACAAGAACTATATGATATGATAGAACAGATAATAACGCAAACAGCTGGAAATCTAAAGCAAGGAAAGAAAAGCAAACCATCCCTGATCGCTAATGATACAAAAAAACTAATTAAGCAACGAACATACTTGGAAAAAATCGACAACAAAACACAATTACAGAAAATTCAATTAGCGGAAACTAGAAAATTAGTAAAAAAACTAATAAGACGGGATAAACAAAACCATGATGAAAAAATTATTCTAGAAGCTGTGTCGTCAAGTTGGTCAGTAAAAAAGGTCAACAAAAACCTTTCTGAAGGCAAACAATGGATAATAAAACTTAAAACGAACGGAAACACAATCCACACAAGAAAGGACATACTTGACATAGCAACATCTTTCTTCTGTGAACTATACGCAAAAGAAAACAACGTTGACTGCTGGAACGAACAACCACCTGCAGACTCCGGGCACCCAATTCCACCAGTCTTGATAGAAGAAATCGAAAAAGAAATCTACAACCTTAAAAACAACAAATCCCCAGGGGCTGATCATATCATAAACGAAATATTAAAAGTAGGAAAAGAAGAACTTTTGAAACCACTACAGCTCCTATTCAACAAAGTACTACTGAACAGAGAAATACCAACGCAATGGAAAGCATCACAAATTTCTCTGGTGTTCAAAAAAGGCGATAGATCAGACATCGGGAACTATAGACCAATAAGCCTCATTCCCACAATTTGCAAGCTTTTTACCAGAATACTACAGCAAAGACTCAAACGTTCATTTGAAGAATTCCAGACAGAAGACCAGGCTGGATTTCGAAAAAACAAATCGACGATCGACCACCTACATGTAGTGAATCAATTAATCGAAAAATCAATTGAATACGATATCAGTTTATATATATGTTTTATAGACTACACCAAAGCATTCGATTCACTGCTTCACAATGCTATCTGGACGGCACTGCATAAGGCAAATATACCTACCACCTATATATCAGTGATAAAAGAACTATACAAAGATAATACCGCAACAGTTAAAATGGAAGAGAGCGGCACTCCTTTCCAAACAAAAAATGGAGTTAGGCAGGGCGACCCATTATCGCCGGATCTTTTTAACTGTGTGCTACAGATGATCACGCAAGCTCTAAATGAACAGACCAACCCAGAAGGTATAAAAATAAATGGCAATAAGCTGACAATGCTGAGATTTGCTGATGACATAGCACTGTTCGCGCATTCAGCCGAAGAACTGCAACAACAAATGGTGTCATTGGCCAAGGAAAGTAAAAAAGCAGGATTATTTATCAACTACAGCAAGACCAAACTACTGACAAACAAAGACAAAATACCGATTTCCATAAACAAGCAGCTCATAGAATATGTGGATGACTATGTATATCTGGGTCAAACTATATCATTTCATAACAGACTAGAAAAAGAAATAAACAGGAGATTGAAGCTAGCTTGGGCAAAATATTGGTCCCTAAAACACATTTTCAAATGCAACATCAATGCCGAAATAAAAGCCAGAGCGTTTGATATGTGCATTAGTCCAGTGATTACATATGGGTGCCAAACATGGGCAGTAACCGAAAAATTGGCACGAAAGATCCGAGTGTGTCAAAACAGAATGGAAAAGAGCATGTTAAACATATCATGGAAGGACAGAATACCAATAACAGAAATAAAAGCAAAGCTAGGAACGGCAGACGTAGTAACCACAATATACTCACTCAAATGGTCATGGGTGGGTCATATTATGAGGAAGAAAGAGGGCTGGACTCGGGACACTACAGAATGGATTCCTTTAGACCATAAGAGGAAAAAGGGTAGGCAAAGGAAGACATGGCTCGATGAAATAAAGGCGGAAGCAGGAATATTGTGGTGTCGCAAGGCAAGAGATCGGGAGCTCTGGAGAAGTATGGGGGAGGCCTTTGCCCGGAAGGGCCACACATAATTAGTTTGAATTAATTTGAGAAATAACTAAATTTAATTTATTTTTAGCCAATATAATAATAATTTTAATTATTGTAACAAAGTCGAGTAATGTATTGTTTGATGGATAATACTTTATTATTTTCCTCTCTTATATTATTGTTTTTCTTTCCGAATCGGTAGGTTGAATTTTATTTTGAGGAATTGTGTGTAGATGCGTAGTAATAAGGCACGTATTATAATTATTTTGGTAACTATTAATAAAGGCTATTATTAATTATTAATTATTAATTAATTAAATACAGCGAAAAAATTATTGAACATAAATAGAAAATAAAGATACAAATTAATCCCGATATATTTAAGTGTAAAATGAAACCCAAATTGTACCAAAAATGATTTGTTATTAATCGTTGTTATTAATCTTTCGATGGTTCACTCCAATCGAACGAACGATGTCATTTCTTGTTCCGATTTTCAAGTTTCTTCCAGTTTCAGAAATTTACCTTAAACTAACGAAATATTTAGGTACGATGTTGTTCCATCATGAAGTGCATGTACGCCATAGATTGCGTCTCGGGTAAAACATCACGAGTTTGTATTGAGTTGTGACAGCAGTAATATGGTCGTTTTTGCCATTTTTTTATGGCACAATTATCGCAATTTTGCCTTTTTAGTGGAAAAGTTGTGTCAAAAAGTGCACTGTAGAAAATGTATTTTTTAATATGGGTTAGGGTATGCGAACTATATTTGACATAACCGAAAGACGTACAAGTAATATTTATTTTGTTCATGACAAGAAATTGAATATTTAATATTCTAAGAAGTTTTACTGAATATTTCATCAATTTTTCACAATAAATAACGGTTTACTTGAAGACGCATTTAGAACTGGGTATATAAGTCATTATATTTTGTAAACAATAATCGTTTTATTTAAAATGCAAACAGTTAGTCTATTTGAATAATAAACATCTATGACGAATTAATTCTAAAGTTATCCAATTTTATCTTAAACAAGAAAACAAAAAATCATCAAAGTATTTATTGGCCTTAATATAAAAATGGAAAATTTGGCTCGATCAAATAATTTCTTTTGCCGTGACTATTCTTGAAACGTTCTACAAGAACGTTGAGTAAATTGAAGATGGAAGAGCAAGTTATTATCTTAATGGAGTTTAAATTTTGTTTATTATTGATGTCAATACGCACACTTTGACACCTTTAAACCGATAATTTAGGTTTTCTACTTGTAAGTTGTAAGGTAAAATTTGAAAACGTCGATCGAGTTTCAGGGTAAAAAACATTGTCCAAACAAGTATATTTTAGGCGTTTCTTACTGCGTTTGTTACTGACTAGATTTGGTAACTTTTGGCATCCCAGGCGTTTTGATCCGCCATTTTTTGGGTTTTTTCATGAATCCCGGGATCCCGGGATTACAGAATCTTTAAGCCCGAAATCCCGGGATCAGTATTTTGTCCGGGATTGGAAGCTCTAGTATTAACCCAGCGCAAGTCGGTGAACACGTAGTGGTACGTTGGTTAGTATTACAATAATTTATATTAACATTATACCAATATAATATTAGTATTATATTAATATTATACTAATATTATATTAATATTACGTTAATATTATATTAATATTAAACTAATATTATATTAATATTAAACTAATATTATATTAATATTTTATTAATATTATATTAGGTACTATTATATTAATATTATATGGACCAAAAGTTTCTATTCTCAAGAAACATTCTTTATAAAGAATTTTTTACCTGAATCTGCTCTTTACAATTAAATGTAAAATATCATAGATGAAAGTTTAAATTCAATATTTTATATCAAATTTAATAGAGTTATCTTCTGCTTTTATCGTTTGACCTTCTGTCAATTTTATCTTTAACAATAAAATTATTACCACATGATTTGATAATAGACTATTGCTAGTCACTAGCACAGTAAGCTAACAGTAAGCTGCGTTTTCAGCAAAGGGACAAAATTATAACATTAATAAATTCTTTACTTTAAGATTCCTTTAGTATTTTTTTAAATAAACAAAAATATCAAAAATCACTCATCAAGACAAACATTTTACATTCATTGGCTTTAATATTGGTGTACTGCTTTTAAGATGCAGTAAATTAATATCTGACAAAACCCCCAATATTAAACTAATATTATATTAATATTATATTGATCACATCCATAGTCGCAATATTGATTTAAAATATAGGCTACTTGCAAAACAAGAAATTTCTTAAATTTTCTCAAGCGCAAAGTATCAGCTTTTCTTCATTAAATGTAAAATGTCGTAGGAAAAAGTTTTACGTGGACGTTTTCAGTAAAAAGAACAGATCACAAAACCAACAAACTATTGACTTAAAGATTCATTTACTAATTTTTTACAAAATGAGATTTATACTTATTTTTTTCCGGCTGTTTTAATTAATAGCTTGTGACTTCGCAAAATGTTAATTAAAAAATAATTAGGACATGGTCCTGTAGTAGTTGAGAGTCGACCTATTTCAGATTCCAAAGTTTTATTCCAATTTAATATTTCAGTACAAAATTACATTCACAACAACTACTAACTCCCTAAGAGAACCCTCTCTCTAAAATTGAAAATATATTACAAATATAATATAATACCTTATTTAATTTATATTGTGCATTGTATAATAATGATTTTGTAAACTCTTTTGTAGTACGTACATAACATCTAACTAAATATTGACTGTCAATAAATTAAAAACATATATGTACCTCTAATAGGCAGCAAGTTACATGTACAAAATAAATACTGTCATACAATGTTACGTGGCAGTCGGTACATCGCCGTCTCGGATAAGAAGTGAGAACATAAATCAACATAGATGTAAATCAATTCCACTAATAGTCAAATGACAATAACGATGCCTAAGACGCATTCACAAACAAACCAATTTAGCTATTTCTGTACCAAGCAAAGCCATAAGTATAAAGTTTATGGCTGTATTTTATGGGAGTGTACATATAAGCGGGACGTAGTGCTCGTAGATATGTGTGTGGGATCTTCTTAATTGCATGTGTAAAGTAAGCCGTAGTATTTTTAATGAGCATCAGTAAGTACATACTAGATATTTGTGTCAAAGTGCGCATAATATGCATACTGTAGAAATCCACATCTAATTGTGTTTTAAATTTATAACTGAATGCATCGTAAATGCTAAAAGCGGACGTTACAAAATATTCGTCTGTATATTCAGTTACAACACGTAAAATTCGCTAATGCACCCATTGCATTGTTTATACTAAAAGCTGTCCCCGGTCGATAGGTAATTGATATTATAGAAATTATACGAAAACAGGATTTTAAAATAATGGGTAGCTAAATTATTATTGAAATTTAACTGATGAAATTATAGGACTTTGTTGTTATGTAAATAATATTTACTGTTGACAGGATTTTAGTACAAAATGACGTTAACTATGAATGTAATGTAATAACCTACATTCCATCACATTAAATCACATTAAATCCGATGTAAATCAAAGTAGATACATAAAACAAACAATCGGTGTATAACCTGTAAGTTTTATTTTTAACTAAAGTGTAAATCAGTTAAATTATAACATCGATTAAAAACAAAATATGATATCATCATATTTACTAATTACTTGAAATAATTACCTTAATCTACACACTCTTTAGAAAACAAAAACACCTGGTCCAAATCTAACCTAACTTTTTTCAATATTCCAGAAATCTATCACTATAATATAAATCTGTTAGATTCTGTTACATTCCTGGTCTTCTCCTGAAATCAAGTTCTTGATCCTGGAAACTTGACACCAGGAGAAGAGCAGGGCTCTGGGTTTCAAGACAGACACGTACTGAGCTTCTTTGAAAGAAATTGTGTCCTACCATTCATAAGAAAACAATAAAAATACAGAGTGATTTAAGTAATTCTAGCCAAAAAGTGTGTAGCTAATTACAACAGAATACTAGTAAATAAATGCTTTGTTTCCGTAAACGCGGACAAGCAACTTAAGTAAAATTTAAAGTTTTTGGGATTTCTTGCAATTACTTTGGTAGTACATTCGGGTGGTATATTTAAGTTAAGTACCTAAGTAATAAAATTATAGATGCAATTAAGGTGAAAAAATAACAAAGAAAAGCATTTTAAATCATTTTCCCCTTTTTGTTTTTCAGAACGTAAATGTTATTCTGAGTAAAACATAACATACAGATTTATTTATTTGTATATTCCTTAAAACAATACAGCTGTTTGGAGTATTAATAAATACGTATTTGAAACTGCTCTAACTCCAAGGATTGAAACTCCAATAAATCCATACGAAACTGTTTGAAAATTGAGAAATAATAACCCCCCCCAATACCGGTCGGCTACTCTTCCAATTGAGGTACTGAAGCAGTGAATATTTATTTGAAGGAATTGCAAAAACAAAGGCGTTTATACAAACAGAAATATGTATGTTAAGTAACAGAAAATTAATGAAATAAACTAATGTGAATGTAACGGTATACTTTATAATTAAACTAAGTTAAAGTAAAAATTACTATATGTAATAAATTATAGCAAAAATACGCACCTCTGATATTAAAATATTCTTGTGAAATTACAGCATTATCAAAGTTATTTTACAGGATACTGTAGTTTTAAAGGAATTTGAAGGTAATACGCCGCTTTACACAGCAAAATTGCATTACAATTGAGTGGCCTAGACGTAAAAGGGTTTAAGCGCACTTGTGTTTCTGAGATAATAAGCTTTACATTAAAGTTGTATTTCAAAATTTCAGAAATAAGTTTGGAAAACTGGACTATTATTTAAATTTTATTCATAGTCATAAAAAGATTGTAACGAATCAAGCAGTCTCTATATTTTATTGTGTAACTTATTTTTTTGAACAAATATACTTGAAACATTATGTCGGTTTCAATAATGTTGGTGGTAAAATGGTTCAAATGCATTTACTGTATTAAAATGAACTTTATTGAAAAGAAATACAAATGACAAGTTACCTACAGTAAAGTATAACGTAATTTTTGTATTCGTAATCGAAATATAATATAACGGCGTCATCTTATGAGTATTCGAATAAATCATATTTTTCTTGTGTCCTTTTCCTCCAGCTGTTGTTACATTATGTTTTATATCTATATTTGTATAAAAGGCGTGATGGAGTGGTGGAACGAAATGGCAAATTGCTTTCCACTTTGTGTATCATCGGTATGACTTTTACGGTCCTTTATTATTTCGTAAAATGGTAAAAAATAGAAACATCGTCTTTGGTCATATTATACAGCCAAAACTTAATGATTTGCCTCTTAGTACGATCTCCCAATCTGCAGAATCTGACCAAAAGTTAAGGAATTTGCTTTTTCATTCTCAAATAAACCAAAACAACGGTCACACTCCATGTATGTATGTCCAGGTTCAAGGAACTTAACCGATATAACTTAATCCCTGTCATAATGTTGACTTGAATACTCAAACTGAATAAGTTTCAAAAGTTTTTATTTTTATTTTAACGTTTGCAGGATTGCTGTATGCAACAAACTTTAGTAAAATATACTTTATAAGTGATTAATAAGGGTGACGGCATTGCCTATTGCAAATCAAAACGAGTAACAATATTTTTAGTTTTTGTATTCTGTAATATGAGAACTCATGTTACTTTACGTGACACTATTTAACCACTAGTAAACATGCTAGGAAGTAGCAACAACATGAATGCTTTATGACAATAGCGCGGACGCTATAATGTGACTTAATTCTCGTATAATGTTGGAAGTATAAGGTTTAAGTAGACTTGAATCCTTTTACCACTAAACACTATTATCAAATTATAGAATAGAATTTGAAAGACCACATAAAAATGGTACGAAGGGAGGTGAAATTTTCATGTATTATTTTTCCCCAAAATAAGGTATCTTTTAAGTGTAGTATACTGTACTCACCTTTTTACACATTTTTTTTAAGTCCACTTATAAATAAAAGTAGGAGAGCCTGTATAATATGTTTTGTTAGTCGGGTTCCCTAGGTTTTCAACCCTGTTTCGTGGATTTTTGCAAGAGTAAAAAAGTACTCAATATTGAAAACATTATCAAACATTTAACATTCCTTGAAGGTTAAACTGAGAAGTAATAGAAGTAACTATCTGACGACAAACCTCAACACATAAAGATGTTGAAACTATAATTATACAAATGAACTACAGTAAAAAAAATAATTACACAAAAAATAACAAAGGCACCAAAGGACTGATACATTCTCTCAATTTGCAACAACACGATATAAAGTATATGGCATAATAAAAACTGAGTAGTATAACTGTATATTGCAACAACAGAATTATCAGTTCAATAACAAATATGCTATCTATATAATCCCCTAATACCTTATCAAGTGTTCATTTGGCAAGAAATCAACATTTAATTAAATATTACATAATTCCTAGCTTACGCAGATATACCAAAGGTTCGAACCGAATATAATATGCGCTAAATAATTTCGTTTAATCTAAATCCGACGAGACAGACAATAAACTCCCGCACGCGAAAACATGTTTTGCGGCTAGGATAAATAGATTTCGGTGTAGTAACTCACCGCGCTGCCCAAATTACAATCTATTAGGCCAATTGCATCACACACGAGATTTATCCACGTGTTTATTTACAATTCGAACCTAAATGAATAGTATCTTGCGGTCGGGTTTCTCGGAAACCCTGCCGAATTAAATTTCCGATTTCCTGAAAGTTGAGCATGTGCCCGAGATGAGGAGGCAATTTATTTGATATCTACGTGGGTGTTTTGCTTGGTTACGTTTCTTCGATTGTTTATTGTCTTATAGCATGCTTTGATTTAAGAAATTTAATTGTTTTTATGTATCTACCGGCGCCTCCACCTTTTACGTAAATTGGCGATTCTTCATATTCTATTGGATAGTCTTTCGTTCCCCGTCAGTTTTTTTTAATATTCTGTCTGTATGGTGTTTCTACAGAGGAACGTCAGTGCTTCAAGGACATATGTGAACAAATTTCCAAGGTATTTTCATAAAGTACACAGTTTAAAGTTTACTTTGATATCGTTTTTAAGTGTCAGGGATTTTAAAACTATTTAAGAGGAGTGCCACGTAAGAAAATAAAGTGTTTAAATTGTAACTTTTGAAGAGATCCATTGAGAAAGGTGAAGAATATATGTAAAATGAAGGAAATAAAAGCCTCGATGTCCTTTGTAGTAAATATATATTAATGGGTACCGGTTTCGGCAGGAATTAACTTGCCATCATCAGCCAGTCCAAATGGTCAATAATTCCATTCGTACAAACTAATCAATGAAAAAACACAGCGCACTCACAATATCGAGGCTTTTATTTTCTCCGCTTTGCATAAATTGAAACTGCTAACTATCTGGCATCAAATAATACGTTAAGTTTCATTTTTAAATAGCGATTTTTAAGTATTGTTTTGTATGATTTCAAATCTGCTTATAGTCAGCCAGAACCTAGAAATATTTCAAATTTTGTTTTATTTTTGCAATAATCATGAATTAAATCATGCGCATTTAGCTGATTCTGTAAGTATGTAATTTTCTCAATACGAATTTGTACAGAAAACGCAAAAGATTCCACAGCAAGCAGGTTCAGTAAATTCCGGATTGAGTTCTGAAATTTTCCATTACTATGTATCGTGGGCGTTTCAATAGTATTCAGACGGATTAGTGAACGTCAACATTTAAAATTGAAATTATTTTCTAAATTACAATATCTCAACATCAATATTACAACATCTCGCATCAGAAAAGAAAATAATCGTTCAAGTTTTTGAGTATTGCAATAATATTAGCATGAAAAAATGTTTAAATTTAACCATTTTTATCCGCCGGTAGATAAAGAAAATTTTCATATAATATATTTTACTACCGTGAATATTTCCTCAAAATACGCACATTGGAACTTCCTAGAAATATTATGGATCTAAAAATAAAGGCAAATACAGACTAAATTTAGAAGCTATTACTCGCTAAATTAAGAACTTTTCCACCGAAATGAATATGATATAAATTATACAATGTAAGTTTATTGATTGCGAAATACTTTTCGTATCAACCAATCATTTGGTTTAATAACCCACTATTTTTCCAATGTTTAAGGCGTTTACTTACAAAAACTAAAAGTTCTGAGGGGTTTTCTCAGCTATTTTAGTTCACAGAATCGTAAGAGCAATACACCAAGTTAAAGATATAAGGTTTATAACTTTCCCTCTAGTGGTACTTTTTTGATATTTTTGTTCTTTTTGACAAAGCGGTTACTAGTTCTGACATAAAAATTACCATTTTTTCACGGAGGTCAGTTAAAAATTAGAAATAAGTAGTACATAATAGATTTAACTTTCTTATATACGAGTGCAAAATTGCAAGTAAAAATATCAATATCTTGCATGTTTTTTTTCACTCAAAACATTACTTCTTTGAGTACATGAATCAGACATATTTTATCACGAAGCATGGATACAATATCTAATACTAATACAACAAGTAATATACCTTTATCTATAATTTGCTGTATAACATATGGGAATTAATAGATAAATACGGTTAAATAGACTCTAAAAGTTACTATACCCTTTCAAAAAATTGTTCAAATCAAGAATAAAAACATGCAACAATTTATGTTTTTTCCTATACAACATGAGTGAAATAAAAGAATAAAAACGTAAACACCGTTTTCCAGCAGATTTTGAACAGTAGCAATAATATGTGGATGTACCATAATTTGATAATATAATTAATAACAATTAGAGGTCTATATATCTTCTTTGGTATTTTATAAATTATCTCTAATATTAATTTTTTGCGGTGTCTTTAACCATTATTTTTTCAGGTTTTACAAATATGATCCTATGAATTGCCTTTCCATTTTTATTTTTTCATGAGCACTGTCATGTTAATAATGGTGTTTAGAAGGCTTACAGATAATAATTACCACAACCTTGAAAAAAGTTTAATAATTGATACATGCAAGGAATCAATAGAAACAAGCAAAGAAATGAAAGACAATATAGAATCAGTTATTGTGGAAAGGGGATAAGTAACTTTTCATCGCTTTTACGTTAAGTGCAGAAATTGCATTTTAGTAAAATGTAAGTAGAATGAAAGTGGACTCGACAAAAAGTCACTCAATCTCACCCCAAAACCATTTTATATGGGAAGAATTGAGTTCTTTTTGCGAGAATATTGGAAATAATTTTTTATTTAAAATTGATAGCAAGTCAAATATTCAATAAAAGCGCCCTATTATCTTTTATATATAATTAACTAATCGTTTTAAAGATGATAGATATTACAGTTGATGATATTATAGATCTTTTTTTACAACTAACCAATGTTCTATAGGCTTCAGGGACAAACAAATTTCTGATCTGTAACGTAACTGCAGGAATATTGATTAAAACATCAATATAAAATTAACACAAACATTGTTATAAATGTTTGACCTTCAATTTTTATTAGTTTACAATAATAAGAAAAACATAAATTGCGTACATTTAACTAAATCATAATAAATCCCGTAGACAGAATATTACACATTTCGACAAACAAACTACTTGAATTTCAGAGAACTAAGTATAATTTATTCTGGAGATTTATCCACCAGAAATTTAGATGCATTCAAATAGATGCATGTGATCTTAAATTGCTTCATTACGGAGATAAAATCTAGAAGACGTATAAATATTTAGATTAGAGTACGGTTCTAAGGAGAATCCATACACCTTCATGGAATATACAAATAAATGCGAAGTTTATTCCAGATGCTACCCTAAAATGCTTTATAATTTGCAAGTTAGATATTTATTTAGTACAACAATAACAAAGTTGAATTGTAAAAAAGCTTTCCTGTAATATTACAGTAATTTTATACTCATATCTTAATATCACACGAACATATTGTAAATAAAAAAATACATCAATTATATTTAAAATAATCACCATCATACAAGTTATATATTAATTATAAAAATTATTGAATTTCTACCTATGTACTGCGCGTTTTACAACGTAATGTAATTATTAATCTAAAACGCCAGTGAGGTGTTGGTATTGACACGTAATTAATAAGTTTAACAATTAATATCGTCTGGCAATATCCTCACGGCACTACTGATCGAAACTTTAAGCTGTGTAGCAGACTGCCCGTCTGCCGTTTACATAACCAACAGGGAACAATTAGGTTGATTATATGTATTTGGTTTCCCGTACCCAGCATTGGAGAACTTTAACTAATCAACAGTAATTGCTCTGTCAATAAATCACTAACAGACAAATGCACTATAATTGAACTTCAGATACACACACACACGGAGAGACAGATCTGATATATTGTTTGTAGCTTTACTGAGAACAATAATAACTACATTTTTCTTCAGTTTTATCACAAGGGATAAGACAGTTTTTTTTTATTTGGCTGTATTGAAGTATGGTATAATTTAGAGAAGGAGGTTTAAGGATGACCACTCACAAAAAGCTGGTTTGAAAATTTACGACATAATGAATAAGACAAAAATTCGTGTTATCTATATGTTGTAAATATATATGTCAGCAGTATTTACGGATGTTTTCACGTCATAATATCCATATCTAATCTAATGTCTGCGTAACACAGCGCCAACAATTTCGAAGACAAAAAAACTTAAAATAAGAAAGTTAAGGTAAAACTGGTGAAATTAACTTTTTTAATGAGTAACGAATGGGGGGTTTCACTTACATACTGGTCCACTTAAATACTGGTCCACCAGCCAATGTTACACATAAATGTAATGTATTAATTACTTAATCGCGGAATGTTTTAAAACAATGCCAAATGTTGTTTTCCATTTTAGATATTTTAATGATTTTGCCTATTTTCATTTTTGTTTTCGACTTGTGATGTCATCGACATTATTAAATGACAACCCAAAGATTTGATTTTGACATTGACATGCTTCAACTGTCATACAAGCAGCAAAGCAAATACTTTTTTTTAAAGGAACATTTGCAGTTCAAATCAGTTTCCACAAAAGAATGTTTATAACCTCTGCAAAAAAAATATTTGCATACATTTCTATCATACCTCAAATTGTAGGTAATTAAGAGACCTAATATCCCTATGACTTTCAGAGTTTTGCCCCCCACCACCCCCACTAAATCGCGATAGTGTTCGTTCCTATAGCTATCGTATTTCAATCAGTTTCCACAGAACAATGTTTATAACTTCTGCAAAAATTTTTGCATAAATTTCTATCATATCTCAAATTGTAGGTAATTAAGACACCTAATATTCCTATGACTTTCAGAGTTTTGCTCCCCCACCCACCGTCATTAAATCGCGATAGTGTTCGTTCCTATAGCTATCGTATTTCAATCAGTGTCCACAGAAGAATGTTTATAACTGAATGTTTATAACCGCAAAAATGTGTGCATAAATTTCTATCATACCTCAAATTGTAGGTAATTTATTGTTATTCATTATGATTTATGATTTATTTATGATTAATTTATGATTTATTTATGATTTATTTATTATATATTTATTATTTATTTATTTAATAGTGGAAAATACGAGTAGAAAAGCAGCATTTGTCTCTAACTAGGAACCGACAAAAATTGCTTTTCCCTAGGTTACTCAGAGATTTATTTTATTATTATTTCTTTTTGGGCGTTCGGATTAGCGATTGATCGGATTATCGACGCTCTACTGTAATTAAGAGATCTAATATCCCTATGATGTTCAGAGTTTTGCCCCCCCCTCCCCCCGTAAATAGCGATAATGTTCGTTCCTGTAGCTAACGTATTTCAATCAGTTCCCACAGAAAAATGTTTATAACTTCTGCTAAAAAATTTGCATAAATTTCTATCATACCTCAAATTGTAGATAATTAAGAAACCAAATATCCCTATGACGTTCCGAGTTTGCCCCCTCCCACTAAATCGCGATACTGTTCGTTCCTATAGCTAACGTATTTCAACCAGTTTCCACAGAAAAATGTTTATAAATTCTGCAAAAATGTTTGCATAAATTAATTTCTATCATACCTCAAATTGTAGGGACATCGAAGCAACATCAATAAATTAGAAAATTTGAGATTTGAGCTTTGCAGATTATTGAATTTGATTATTAAAAGTTGTGCTTTCCCCACAATATTTATTAATAAATTACAACCAATCAATACGAGGAATTCAACTTAAAAATTTATAAAATTAGAGTGGTAATTTAGAGTATTGAAAGGTTTATGAGAGTCCCGAGTCTATTTTCTCATCACCAATACATACCAAACCAACAGTTTCAATTTTCAATACTTCGTTTTCAGCACAAAAAAGCAACAAACTTTTCATTGAAAAATGTTTTCAATTGAATTTGTTCGACAATGTTCTGATAAATAGGACAAAACGAGGTCATCATTAAAAAAGAAAACGATGACGTCAAAGGTAAAGAACAATTGACGTGCACGACAAGCTTGTAAAAAACAATCTCTTTCAATTTGGCACTCAATATTGGCGTGAGTGGCTTAACTACTACAAAGAAACGATGAACGTGCATCGCAGAAATACAAAGTCTCTAGCGCAGATTCATACGCTGTAGATGCTGAAACACTGTTCTTTTCTTTTTTTTTACATATGGACTCTGAATTTGAGTTTAAGGTGAGACATTGAGAAAAGTACCATTCCAATAAAAGAAATGTTAGACACAAAGTTTAGATACCAGTATTGCGCCCCAATATCCTATGTTAAAGAACTTCAGGATTTTGTACGTGCTTATACTCCCCACATTTACTGTGGTGAGGGTATAGTAAGTTTGCCACGCTATGTCCGTATGTGTAAACGATAACTGCCCTAAGTTTGAAGTAATTGATCTGAAATTTGGTACACATGTTTATCTCTTAAAAACTAAGGTCAAATTCGTGAATGGGCAAAATCGGTTAACTTTTTTTAAATATTTTACGGTAGGGGGTATTTTAACTTCAGCACGGCTGAAGATAATTTATTTACAAGTTTTTTTTTTGCGTCTAGCGATTTTTAACGATTCACTATAAAACTAGACGAACAAAAACTTTACGATACGTTACGTTACTTTAACGAATTCGATTGTAAACAAAGGCATGAGAAACTTACCTCCGTAGTTCACGTTCCTAGGCTGAGGCGTGGCGGTGGCGGCAGCCCCCGAAGAACGACGAGACCTGAAATGAAAAACAAACAAAGTGTTACCAAGCGGGAGAAAACATTTTTATTCGATTGAATTCGTTACGCTGCCCGTGGTAACCGTATTGGAATAATCGTGTTGCACCGTGGTGGAATTGAATCATCCGAATTGTTCCGTTGGAAGAAGGGAGGTATATATATATATCTATATATCGACGTCTCGTTGATCGCAGCTTACTAAGTTTAAGTGAATTCCGCAATAGATTTCCCGAATATATAAAGTTTAAGTTGAATGTGCAGCGTAGAATAGTAAGTCTTTAGTTAGTTTTGGGATGACTGAAGATTTTTGTGAGGTTGCGCAAGTATTTTGAGAGCATCAAATATTTTATTAGGGGGGGGGGGGTTATTCCGTAAGTGACGTGAAAAAAAAACATAGTTTTATGTATTTAGGTTTCATAATAAGCATATTATGTTACTGTTTTTGGTTTCATAATGGATGGTTTTCATTATAAAAACTGCAAAGGCGTGTGGCTTGGCACATCTCAACGTATTTGCAACTTGCAAGTATCTCCTGTCAAAACCAAAATAAAGTTGTTTTACTAAAAACTATCTAAATATTTAAAAAAAATTATTCAAATAATCCGTTATTTGAATATAGGCAAAAAATCACACTTATGATCTTTGAAAGAAATAAACGTGGTTTGTAGCAAATAAATATATGTTTGCCTCTATTCATGCAAAATAGTGATAACATGTTGGAAAAACTATGAAAATTACAACGTTAGTAGGGGCCATATATTGTAAATAAAAAAATAGAGTGCTTTTTAGTGTTTAGTTTCCAACTGGGAAATTATCATTAAATTTGATGTTAAATAACTTTTGTAGCTTTGCGGTTGCAATCTTTGAAAAAAATATATCTTCTTACAGCAGACTTACCAGGAGAGGCAACGTAATAAATCACCTGCGTTTTCGTAGTCTATAATTAATAATTCCTGTGGATAAACTAAGCAACTTGGTTAGGTTGCAAAGTCTGCTAAAGATCCGTATCAATTTCCATTTTTTGTTTCGTTTTTTTATTCATTTTTTAGCTTTCAAGTTTTGACAAAAAATAAACTTTTAGCTTAGTATCCCGGGAAAATGATGCTCTTGTGGCCAACCTGAGACACCCTGAGATATTATAAGTTGCTTGTTTAGGTTGTGAAGTGCTGTGTTTCAACGCTATCAAAAAATATTGTTGGCATGTCAAAACCCATTTTACCAGAAATGATACTTTTTTATTTAGTCGCCATGTGACTGTTAGGTGTTAACTATCTATAAATGCATCTAATAAAT
The DNA here is from genome assembly GCA_964023965.1 of Melinopterus prodromus. Taxonomy (NCBI): domain Eukaryota; kingdom Metazoa; phylum Arthropoda; class Insecta; order Coleoptera; family Scarabaeidae; genus Melinopterus; species Melinopterus prodromus. The sequence goes on along the minus strand of OZ030392.1, from coordinate 58,601,419 downwards.
TATTATTCCTAATTAAATTTAAATGCAATAGGTGTTAACAAACTGCACAATTTTGAAAGAAAAAGAAAAATTTTGCCGGTTCCTTGGAAAGCACAGTAAAATGGGTATCTTCTCCACAGTGTGCCTCAAAGTTTGAGCATCATTTTCATTGTCTCGCTATAATAAACTACAAGTATTTCTTTTTCTAGCAAATGCGTGTGCTACCCTTGACAAATTTGTTCACGTGCTGAAAAAAAATCAAATTTTTTGCCAAAAGTTATTGAACAATAAAGCCAAAACTGCAAACTTTTACTAGCAAATCTGTATCTTTTACAAACAGGATGACCCAAAAACCAAAATATTGGGAATTTATACGGCTTTGTAACAGGCTACTTGAGAACTTGACCAATTTGTTTAATTACACCATACACTGTCTGAAACTGAAAGGGGGTCTTCCGCTTTGTTGGTTTTAAAAGATCAGTGTTGTGATACGGGAGGAAGAAATCCCTCCGAACGTGCAAAATGCCTACTTATATACGTATAGCATATGACTCGACCAAGTCATAGATCTCCCAGCACTTGTATCTATACCGTTTGTCATATATTCGTTCAGTTTTAAACCGATCATCACGTGATCATCTCGGCCGTTGCGGTATTTACCAAAGTTTGTGTAATTTCGGTCGCGATTTCCCAAAAGTCATGTTTTTCCAACTCATGTTTTTTATGTTCAGCACCATCCAGTTTTCGTTAGATCGTTCATTTTTTAAAAATGTTGCCAACGAAATAACAATTAAGTAACGGTTTAACTTTTTTGTATCGGACGACCTGCACACGTGTAATCGTGGTTACCGTTACACATTAATGTTTGCACAAAAGCACGCACAAAGTAATCTGCAAAGTCACCGAGATTATCACAATAATTTTGAAATTGTTAATGTTATATATCGACATTAACAGAAAAGAATAAAAAAATATCTATAAATCTTGTGTGGTTCTTTTATTATTAATTCGTTGGAAAAGTCATCTAAATTCATGATTAATTATAATAGTTATTAGACATTAGTTTAACAAAATATCAGGTATAATATCTCGGAACCTCTCGGAAAAAAGAAACCAAAAGAAAACACGTAAGGAAACATAAAAAGATTGAACGCTGAACCTGTGTAGATTTCTATAGTATCAAAAAAAACCCGTTCGAAAGAATATCCTCGGGGTGAATATCCTCTTGAACATTGCATCGAGGGTGGTGTTCGCATATGTAATGACAAAATTCGAGGAACTGAATTGATTCTATTTCCAGTCAATAAAACTCGTCAGAAGGTTTTTGCGTCTATTGACGTCAACGAATTTCTGAACCTATCAATAAGCCATGAATTCATGAATGATGCCTTATTACATTTACTTTAGACGCGTAGACGGTCAATAACCAGACGAGATATTGCGTTTTATTCCCTAAGTACGATCTCAAAGGATTTTATTAGCTGGCAAACGAATTTAGTAAACGAATTTCGTTTTTGTGCGTCTTGAAAAGTTGCATCCCACCGCGGCCCAAGCGAAGCCAATCTGTACATTATTAAAGAAAAAGTTTGGAATTTTATATGCCTGTTTCTATAGAACTGAAAGGAATTGTCCTCGAACTTAGTAAGTGAAATTGTGGAGGGCGAGTTTGCGAAGTGTTGTCTAGACAAATACTTTTTTAAGAACGTTGAAATGGAAGAAATGGAAGTTAAGATTGTTTTTTATGCAGCATTAGGTGTACCTACTTAAAAAATACAACAAACGTTATTTCTAAATAGGTGCTTATTTTATTAGATTTGAACCATAAATAATTTTAGTTCATGGAAAATTTTGCGACTGGCACGTGTCCGCGTAAGTAAATATGTCCTATACAAAAATGCCCGTTAATACACATAGGGAACTGTTTATAATGTTATTCTTGATAACTAGGTATACTTAACATTTTTGTTACTTTGCCGGTTTACAAAAATAAACAAATTCTTTGGATAACGGACAAAGAATGTCTAGTATACGAGTGGTGCTTTTTTTACATATTAAGTAAAGTTATTATGAATGAACCAAACGTTAATTATGATCATTTTATCTATGTAGGGTAGGGTGGGGCACAATTGGACCATTGAAATTCCTATCTGCATTTGCGGAAATATTTAAACACAAATGTAAATATAGAAACCTTTCGTTCATGAGATATACTCAACGTACATACTTGGTGCATGTACTATTCTGTAAGATTGTTTTAAATACACGCTTTAAAAAAAGATGATTTTTTATTTTAAGTAACCGGTCAAGATGTCAAAGAATAATAGCACAAATATGAAAATTAGCATATACAAAAATAGTAAAAATAATTATGAAAAATCAACTTGGCTTTCAGTCCTTGCTGGTCATGAAAGCATGGAAACTCTAAATAAAAATAAATTTGATTGACATGACAGGGTAATTGGCGGGTTTTGCAAGGCTTTCTAATATTAAATAAGGTTGTTCTTTTTTTCTAGATGAGAAAGTAAAATATTCTATTGAATGAAAATAGAAGATAATATATGCAGATATAATATTTGAATATAAATACACTGTGGGCAAAAAAACGGTAAACATTTTTAATCACTCGTATTTCCAATAACACTTAGTCAATTCAATTACTTTAAAAAACGAATTGTGGGTTGTGTGAAGATTGAAACCATACCATATTCGCAATAATAGAACTTTTCATTCCAAAGTTAAGTTGCTTTATGTTTGGATATAACATAAACATTTATATAATATTTCTGATAATATGGGGCCGATTTAATGTGAAATGAAAGGTGTACTAAAATCAATGACTAATGACATTTGTCTTGTTTTGGTAAAAAGGGACACTAGAGATCTTATAGCATCGTATACAGGTTTGGCATATTTAAACAATGTATTACTCTTGTTTTTAGTAAAAACCAGTGGAATATGACTTTTGTAACAAAAACTTTGCGACGGAAATCTAACAGTGTACTTGAGTTATCTTTAAAGATCGTCGAGAAACCATTGGTGTTGTTATGGGTGTTTAGGTGGTATTTTCGTCAGTTTCAATTATGATGTATAACAATTGATGTTTAGCTGTAAATTTTAGACGTATGTACTTGTTCTTGTTCGTTTGTTTGTTTTTGCGAAGATTGAATCGGAGCTGGAATAAGGTTTGTAGAGTATGTCACATCACTTCAAACCAAGTCTTCTTTTTTATTTTTATGTCATGTTTAAATAAAGAACACTTTCAACATCAACCTGAAGCCATTCTGAATACATTGTCTTGTTTCTTTTTTAGATATTTTTTATTTGAAGATGTAATTTTTACGTGAAAAACGAACAGCAAAGACCTGACCGTCCGACAAGTGAAACCAAACTGCCGCAATTTTAGTTCAATAAAAAACGATGTTGATTTTAGTTCCAAATTACTGCAAAAGCAAAATTTTAATATTTGTTGCAAAAACATAAAAATTTGCAAAAAATCTACAGCTAAATAATTGTAGTACAATGTGGAAACCAGGTAAGAAAAATCCTTCAAAAATTTCAATATAAAACGGCGCCCTTAATAAAACTAAACGTTGGCCATAGCTTTTCCACCATCTATAAAGATAACTCAAGTTCGCAAACGTCCAATTTTAACTTTTTTTGGGAAAAAACAGCAAAAAACGATGTTCCAAAATTTCACCCTGTATACGATGCTATAAAATCTCTACTGTTCCTTTTGACCAAACGAAAACAGACGTCATTACTTACTAATTTCATTACACCTTTCATTTCATATTAAATTGATCCGATATTATCAGAAATGTTGCATTGCCATACATAAAGCAACATTCCATTGAATTAGAACGTTCAATTATTGCAAATATCATATGTTTTCAATCTTTATAATATAAGCAATTAGTTTATAAAAGATATGCTTGAATTTAATTAATATCTTTGGGAATATGAGCTATTGGAAACCTGTACCGTTTTTTGGCCCAAAGTGTTAAGGGTGGAGCGAATTTTTTTTTTCACCTTATGATAATCTAATAGTGCGCAAAGGGTGCCTTTAGGGATCAAATTAATTCATGTAAAATATTATTTGGATTGATTCAGAATAACTGCCTCCGCCAGGTCAGTCAACTTTTAAAAAAAGATGATTTTCGACCCAGGTTTGACGCTATGTAAATATGCTATTATTAAATAAATTGTAACATTTTGTTTTATTTTTTGATTTAAAATATAGTCTATTTTCATTATAAATCAAAAAAAAACCCAGTTTTTACGTCAACTTACTTCAAATCATGGTCAGGATGGCGCGCCCGGGAAGTAATTTTGGCGCACGCGCGGGAGGTAATTTGTCGCGCACTTGTCGTGTCACCGTCAATGTGAAAGGTCGCGCTGTTATCTATTTCACAATATTTCTTGGTTGTTTGAAGCATGGAGAGAACTCGTAGTGCATTCAAGTGTCCCCTTTTTGGTGATATCCGAGATATTAAAGAGAACACTTTACCTACGTATGAAGATGTGATGAAGTACTACGAGTGGACGAGACATCAACGAAAATTGCATTTTCTCAAATAGCAGATATAGTGGCACCTAGAGTTGAAAATATCTGGCAAACTGCGTCTATTCCGACCGTGACTAGAACACGAGTTATACAAATGTTAAAAGCCTACCACTTAAAATGTAAAAATTTACTCAAGTCTATTAAGAAGCTCTCTTCAGAGAAATTTGATAATTTTCGAGAAAATAGTAAGCGGATGTTTGATATTTCAGCATGCAAGTGCAAGGAACTCACGAATTGCACCTGCCCGACCGATAAAAAGGTTCCCAAACGAGAACATGCATTTTTGATTGATCAGCGAACTTCTCGCAAAATGATAAGGCGGAGTTGACGTTACTACTACGAAGAAGCTACAAAAGACCCTAAGGCTACGTTTAGGTCGACGGAAACCGCGCGGATACCGGTGCGGTTCCTTTGTCGGCGCCCGGCAGCGGTCGATGCCGACAAAGAAGATCCGCGCGGTTTCCGTCGACCTAAACATAGGCTAAAGAGCTAGTTTCCTCTTTAGCGTGAAAATCGGTCAGGTACATCCTCAAAATTTAGTTCTACTTCAATTTATTCAGAAATAGACGTTTCTATATTATCGTCGCCATCCGAGGAGAGTTATAGTACAGATGATTTCGCAACTACCACAAATGGAGTTTCTGACAAGAAGAAGAAAAAGTTCTCTTTATCTACCTTATCGAAGACGTGTGACAGATATGGAGTCTCAGACAGGGCAGCAGCAGCAATCGCTTCATCAGTTTTGTACGATATTGGATCTGATGTCGAGGTTATTGACAGACATAAATTACGACGCGAGAGATCGAAAAATCGTCAGAAATTAATAAAGGACGACACTAATACGGAGCTTTCTGCTTTATATTTTGATTAGGGACCATAAAAGCCAAATTGGAATCCCGTAAGAATATGCCAAAATTCGAGACGAAGAGATGTTTTAAGGCGAATTGAGGAGTTGTTTTTTTAAAACATATGACTGAATTTTGTTTCACTTTTTTATTAAATTACATTATAAGTATTCTAATTATATTATTGAGTATCATTTATAATCTCCAGTTAACTCTTATTTATTATTTATCTTAGCCCAAACATAGTAAAATTTTTCAGTAAAACATTAAACTTTGAGGCCCCAGCGGAGGCAGAAGATGTTATTCGATTGAGCTGAAAAAAAAAACGTAATTTGACCTTAAACATAAGGCACTAATCCCGCGCTATTAGAATTTAAAATATGAAAAAAAAATTTTTTTCATACAACCGCGCTCCACCCCTAGTGTATATGCTACTTTGTGTGCATTTGAAAGTAATATAATTCTTCTTTAAATGTTTTAAGTGTCTTTACACACATTCATCCATGTTTGTAAGTAACATTTTATCCAAAAAAAACTAATCAAATTTGATTGTGCTGAAGTTATTAAATGGGTCTAACGAAATTTATAATGGACCTAAATTATAGTTTCCCGAGAAAAAGTCATTATATATAAATAGTTTTGCGTACACTATTAAACCCATAGCTATAGTCAGAATTTTGATTTAATATACAAAATATAGTCGAACAACAAGACAGCGTTAAATTTGACCTAGATAGAGTAAACCATCAGTTTATCACACTTAAATTTAAAAGGTCTCAGGAAAAAGTTAATTTAAATCTATTTGCATACTTGAATGACAATAGAATATTGAATCTCAAATGTCAAATATCGGCCAAGTTCCGAGCATGTCTCGAAAGCGGATCCAATGAGATTTCAAGCTTTAAAATCAGAAGTTTGAATGGACATACAAGAAAGCTATGGTATAATAATATTTTTTTATTACACTCGGCGCTCAAATCTGGCAACTGTGAACCATTTTCTAAATAATATCTAGAAAAAAGGTACTAAAAAATTTGAGTTATTTGGAATCATTTTTCAGGAGTTGAAATTATTATAGGTGTTGCCAGTCTAATTCCCGATTCCACAATTTCAGATCTCTATTATTTTGAATTCCTTCATTCGTTTTTCACACTCTGCACACTCTGCGATAAAATGAATTAAAAATCCAGGAATGCAATAGCACATTAAAGACAATGTGTTGTTAATAATAAATGTAATGACGTACGATAAGATAATACATTAAAATTGAGATACAACATTAAATTTTGATATATAACCAGTAAGTTAAATTACAAAAAAACTTTTCTCTATAAAATGTTAACTTCCAAACAAATAGCAGGAGATTATTTTTCATATTGACCGCATTACCGTTTGTAGGGTGCAGTGAGTTAAAAATATACAACTCTATTCATCTCTATATAACTGTATTCAGTTATAGAAGACAAGTTTTCGACATAACTTATTTCCCAATCTCATGGTACCACACACGTACGGCTATAGTTTAGAATATGTTTACCATGGTCATAAACAAAAAAATAAACAAGTCATATAATACCTCAACAAATTTTACCAACCCTAAGCCCAGAACACCTTTGTGTGTGTATCAAATGTAAGGTTGGGTACTATTAGGGCTAGGTCCTCTCTGTTTTCCCTTGACGCTGATAGGATAAACACGATCTGATGGACTAATTGTAGAAACCAATAGACTTACGTGCCTGCCGAAGTACGGCGGACAAAAAAAACGCAACGTTCTGCCACTAAATAACACATTGAATACATGTTGGTAAACCAAAAGTTCGCCTGTAGTAAACGATGGAAGACGGTTGCTCCAGCAGGGCTGTAGTAATTTAACTTTTAGAAGCCAAACCCCGTATAGGGTTGTACAGCAAACAAAGAAGATTTACTCGCCAACTTTAGACATTTTTATCGATACATCTTGTCTACTGCGCACCCTGTAAAATAAACGACCGTTCTCCGGCAATTGTTATCCTACGTCTTATAGATAGTAGCTATATAATGGAAAGGGTATCTGCAAAATAAACACTTCATTGAATTAAGTCTCCGGTGCCCATCTAATGCCCCTCCGCCTTGTCTTTAATTTAATATCCGATTAACGTCGAAAATAATGATATCGCCTCGTAACTTTCAACTCAGGCGCGTTCGCTCGCTCGTTCAAATCTGAAACTCAATTTCAGTCATGCGAAACCGCCCTCCCACGCTAAAGTCGCCCATCGCGTTTACAATGTAATTTTACCGAGGTGCGCTAACTTTTTAATTTCAACAATATTCAACGTCGGCGTACGTAAAATGTGGTTATTGCAGCGTTGCACGCAGTCCGAAGTAACCAGAAACCTAGCGGTGCATTTTGTGAGCACACATTTTGACTACATTTTAGGAATGTATGAATTTGTGATGTATAATTGAGTTGCTTTGTGATTTTGTACAATGAAGGAGTTTCGTACGAGCGGAAATGCATGCAGAATACGTTTTGTTATGTTTTATTTTTTACGTTATGTAGGAATATTCAGATTAAAATACGTCCCTCATGTCTGGAAAGTAGCAGTTATCATGATACCAAAACTAGGCAAACCACCGAATGAGGCCAAATCATATCGCCCAGTATCACTGTTACCGATGATATCGAAGCTCTTTGAAAAGCTGCTACTAAAGAAAATTAAACCTACCATTGGGAGATAGGAACGAATTCCTAATCACCAATTTCGTTTTAGAGAAAAGCATTTCACTATAGATCAAGTCCATAGAATAACAGACATCATAGAGAAAGCATTAGAAGAAACACTTATTTGTTCGGAACTACTCGGAACTAAAAGAAGTAAAAGTTGGGGTACCCCAGGGTACCCCAGGGTAGTGTATTGGGACCAATTGTTTATCTACTATATACAAGTGACCTACCACAGCTAGAAAATGTAACAGTCCCCACATTCGCAGATGACACGGCTTTAATAGTAGTGGGATCAACTATTGGAGAAACTACTAGGACCACTATGCGAACAGTGCAAAGTATTTAGGTATGACTCTGGGTACAAAGTTAAGGTGGAAAGAACACGTTAAGAAGAAAAGAGTAGAGTTTGTCTTCAAATACAGAGAACTGTACTGGCTTCTGGGAAGAAACTCTCACTTGTCAGTACAGAATAAAGTACAAGTTTACAACTAAGTTTACAACTAAAACCGATTTGGTCATACGGCATCCAGCTTTGGGGTTGCGCGAAAAACTCCAATATACAAGAAATCCAAAAGAAAGTGTGGTACATATGGAACAGTGACCTGCACCGTGATCTTATGTCCCACAAGTCATCCAAGAAATAAAAAGATTCGCCACTAAGCATGAATCTTCCACCACGTCAACGTAAAGGCCCTGCAGCTACTGGAGCAACTGCAGCTAACCAGAATCTAGTAATAAGACTAAAAAGAACTAAACCCATTGAACTAGTGAATCAGTGAAATGTGTAATAAGCAGACTATAGTGAGTGAAGTGTTAGTGCTTCTTCTTTAGGACAAAGTAAATAAATATAGGACAACAGTGGATAGCCTATTAGAGACAAGTACGTAGTTTTAGGAATTCATATTTAAATTGATGGTTAATCTCTTAGATTAGTTTCATTGGGTCAAGCATCGTATGCTTATAAAAAATGTAGCAATATGAGATGAAAAACAAAACCTCCACCAATTTTCTGATTGCATGTAATTTCAGTGTCACGTGGAGTAATTGAGGGACAATTTTTCTGAGATTATTTTTGAAATTATGACGTGTATCCACCTGCTTTTTTGGCAAGACTGCAGAAACTAAACGTAATCTTAAATATATTACTCATACTTATCTGGTAAAATTGCTAAACTTCTAAAATAACTACAGCCAAGATAAACACTAGAAATAATATAGAGACAATGCAAACAACAATGCAATTATAAATAAACTGATTGCTATATGCAACCATAATGAAATAAATTATACTTAATGTGCCTTGTATAAACATTTAATTAACCCATGTTGCCATCTAGTAGTGCAAATTACATTATTTATGTATTGCGCTATGATTTCACTTCAGATATATATTGTTTATTGTGTTATTATAGCTTGAAATAAACATATGACAAGTTCCGAACAAATATGTCTTAAGACTAATTTATCAATTATTATGGGCTTTTGCAAATTTCAAAAGCTGTCATCTTATACTACAATATGCTACTTCTCCGACATCAATCATACAAAATGCTTATTCTTTGAAAATCAATACCGATATATCGAAATAAAGATAGTATATATTTTGGTTCTCTAATTATGAAATTAATCTCACAAAAATTAACGGATTTTTGCTACAAAGGAGCAAAATATGTCAATATTTTCTTTTGTCCTAAATTTGGCATATTTTGTTGTATTATTCAATCCCACTGAACTAGAAAATGTCTTTAATGGTCAATAAGTGAATAACTGATGCCTACATAAAACGTTAACGAGATAGAGAAAAAGTATTAATTAAATGTAAAATGTCATAGAGAAAAGGTATTTAAATTTATTTCAATGCTCGTCAAATTTGTATATTTTATAACAACTTTTTCTTTTTACTTTATCATCCGCAGTATGATTTTTTTATTTTCATATTTTATCTTTTGTTCTTATTTTATCTTAAATCAACATTATTGAATCTTAAGTCAACATTATTATCAACAACAAATTACGGCAACTTCATTTGATAATCTACTACTATTGCTAGTATTAACAAAGGAGCTACCCGTCTTTTCAATAAAAAGAAAAATGTTAAAATCAACAAATTTGTTAAAATTGTTAAAATCAGAAAATTATGCATTCTTTGCCTAAAACATTTTTCACGAATAAGTTTTGTATTGATGTTATTTAGAAATAATTCCTGTAAGTTAAATTTTTTAATTGCTTTAAAATATCTAGTTAATTATATTTCAATATTTCAATATTTTTTTTAATTTCTCGATTATTTTTAATTATAGTACTGAAATGAATTTGGGTATAACATTACATTTAAAACTACATACTACATAAAAGCGATACAAATTTTTAATCTCTCATGTTTCCACTAATATTTAGTCAATTCAAATATTTCTTTCAAAAACGAATTACTTGTAGTTTGAAGATTGAAACCATATCATATGCCCAATAACAGCACGTTCCAATCCAAATTTATATGTTGCTTTATGTTTGGCTATGATAATATCGGGTCTATTTAATGTGAAATGAAAGGTGTATTAAAATCAATGGGTAATAGCAATGACATTTGTCTTGTTTTGGTAAAAAAGGCACTAGAGATCTTATAGCATTGTATACAGTGTGATTCTTTTCTTATACAGGAAGAAATATTTAAACAATGTTTGTTTATTGTTTTTAGTAAAAACCAGTGGAATATGACGTTTGTAACAAAAACATTGTGTCGGCAAGCGAAATCTAACAGTGTAGTTCGGTTATCTTTAAAGACCGTGGCGAAACCATTGGTGTTGGTATGGGCGGCATGTTTGAATTTATCATTTTAGGTGGTCTTTTCGTCAGTTTCAATTATTATGTCTCACACTTGTTGTTTAGCTGTCAATTTTAGACGTACATTACTTGTTCTTGTTTTACACATGGCGTACATAAGAAAACTAAACGTTGGCCATAGTTTTTCCACCATCTTTAAAGATAACTCAAATTCGCAATTGGACTTTTCGTGCCTATGTAATGAATTCGTCTTTTATGCATGTAAATGTCCAATTTGGCTGCTTTATTAAGTAAAAACAGCAAAAAAAGCGATGCTTTCAATTTTCACCCTGTATACTTAAAACAGTCACCCTTTATACGATGCTATAAAATGACTACTGTTATTTTTGACCAAAAGAAAACAAATGTCATTACCTACTAATTTCATTACACCTTTCATTTCACATTAAATTGAGCCGATATTATCAGAAATGTTGCATAGCCATATATAAAGCCTAAACATTACATGGGATTAAAAAGTTCAATTATTGCAAATATAGTATGTTTTCAATCTTCACAATATAAGCAATTAGTTTATCAAAGAAATGCTTGTATTTACTAAATATCTTTGGAAATATGAACAATTGAAAATTTGTAGCGTTTTTTTTTGCCCACAGTGTATAAAAAAACGGAAATATTACCAACACGCTTTTTAGTAGATAGAAATTAGGCAAAATATGTATCAGATAGCGACATCTACACAGTTTCCTGTTCACTACGAAATCAAACTTAAACTAAGGCGACATATTGTGTATTTACCAAAATTCTCTTTGTGCATCGATTTATTACATTTACCAGATAATGGGTATCAGTATTTTGCGGTGTCATAACAAGTTTATTGCTGTTTACGGTATTGGTTCCGAACATATGCCTTTCGAACTAGATTATATGGTGCATATGCACTCACTTCATATAAAGGCCGGAAAAATTAGAGACACATATAAAACCAAAAACAAATAAATGTCAAAATGGCAAAGACTCCAAATGCTTTTATATGGACGTGTCAAATTGAATCAATGTAGATAATAATAAGCAAAATAATTCCTCAAGTTTGGACATAAAATCAAAACTTTTACAGTTAAACCTTTTGGATTTTGGCTTTTTGTTACCATCCGTGAAAACTTGATAAAACTTTACCCTAATTAAGCTCGCCGCAGGTGGCCGATTCAAGTGCAAGTCAAACAAAACCGTAACCGTTTGACGCTTGTTCGCAAAAGCACACATAGAGGGCGTCCCGTCCTGCGGTTTTCTCGCTGTGTGAGGGCGTTTGTTTTGCGCGCCGACAGAATTTGAACTCTGACATTCAATTCATGGTTTTAAAGTAAATCAAGTTCAACGATAGCGCGCGAGAGCGCCACCTATCGGAGCATCGGCTAATTAATTAAAACACTGCTACCGACGCGCGCTGTTTTCATTCTGTACGGGCGAATCGCAAACAAAACAAATACAAAATCGGGCCGTTCATATTCGACTCTTGCTTTGTGTTCATTTTGAAGCGCACTGATTAAAATTGACTGGAACAGACGGAAACACTGATAATTTTTTTCGTTGTGCAACACAGTCGGTCATGTTCGGAATTGCTGGGGAATTAATTGGAGGAATTTTCAGCATCTGATGGTAGATTGTAGTTAGTGATTGTGGATTCTGTTGGAGCATTTCTATCCAATTTGTTAGAATATTGTGCTTCTAATGAATGTACTCAGGGCCAGGTCCTGTTTAGCTTTCCGGTTTAAAACCCATTTTCATAAAAACTATAAAAAAGCCTGTTTTCGGTGCCCCAAAGTATTTAATTATCTTTATTTTAATTTTCTAATTAAAAGTGAATTTAAATAATAAATTAATAGTTAATAATTCTCAAACTGAGTCAAATTGACTACCAATCCCGAAGTGATAATAAGAATTACAATTTAGTAATATTGTCGCCTCTCTGCTCATTAGTAATTATATTATTAAGAGGAATCAGTGCCCCCTTCGTTCTACTCGCAAAACATGTAACAGTTCTGAGGGGTTTTCTCAGCTGTTCACTGAATCGTAGAAGCGATTCTTTAAATTAAGGATAGAATGTATATAATTTTCCGTCCTGTGGTATGTGGTAGTGGTATGATACTTTTGTTCGTTTTTGACAAATCTGTTACGGAATCTGACATAAAACTGACGGATTTTGCATTTTTTTTTGTTGCGGAGATCGTAGCTTAAAGTAAAAATATCACATAATAGATCTAAGTGCACAAAATTTTACGTAAAAATATTAATATCTGCTGTTTTCACTCAAAACTTTACTTCTTTGAGTACATGAAACATAAATATTATATAACGTAGCGTGGATACAACAACAACAATTAATAATTAGAAAATTAAGCTCTCTATGTATGCTTGTTTGCTAATTTAAGTAAAAAATAACCCGGGGGTACTAAAATAAACCGTTTTTCTACATTGGTTTTATAATGAACACATTCTGACTTAGCCATAAACATTAACCGTAACCATGGTTACAGATGCTTTTTTATGAAATCCACAACAGTGTCACAATAGTACCTATATTATGAAACAAGTTTTATAAGACAAAAATTGGCGCACGAATTGTTTTGTAAACGAGTGTTATATACTATTTTGACTATCATACGTTGTATTATAAAGTATTGGAATCGTGTCAAACGCTGATGTTTTGACCAGAGATCAATACCTACTGTCAACACTCTCAAAATATGTGTCAAATCCTTGGGTACCTAGTTTTATTTTACTGCAGACATGACCGTCTCGATCGAATTATATCTCGTGCAGCAAAACTATTAATTTTATATATAGTATGATAAAGTCATGTGCCTGGCCACATCAGATTTTTTCTACTTTGTGACATTAATTTAACATAAATTTCGGTTGTCATCTTACAATCTAGAGTAGTTTTATCTTTAACAGTTTGTAGTTGTGGTAAAATGCAGAAACACGATTGAGGCAAGCCAATAGCGATTGAGATGTCAGCCTTATTTGACACTTGACGTGAATATCATCAATCTTGGAAAACTAAAAGTTACCAAATGTTTGTGACCTAGTGTTTTCATAACGACACCGAAACCGGTTTCTCATTTCTCATTTCTTTCATGAGAGATTGCACATCCTGAAAACTTGTTTCTAATCTTATCATTCTTGCCAACAACATAAAAATAAAATGTGATGATACCTTTTCTAGCGTAAGGGTCCAAAAATATCTATTCGTTCCTACTTCATCAGTTGATGAGTATTTATTTCCTCCACATCATTATCAACTTGTGATTTTGTCAGCAGTTCCTTTATATTATGTTTCATCTTCTTTTCATTCTTTTACGTCATATATAAATACTTTTACGGTTTCCATATTTAACATTCTGTACAAACAATAAACCAGGTAATACCGACACCTGTCAAATAAATCTACGTTGCCAACTGAATACAAAAATCCTACCATAAATGCCCTAAAATAACAATGAGCAATAGCCTCCAGCATACGGCAAACACATTACAGCCCACGTACTCCCAAAAACACAAAAATAATGAATTAACTGTGTTTTTCCTGGTTCCCATCGTCTCATTTACAAACCCTTTTTTTTGGTGAAATGCGTCAAATTCCAGAAAAAAAGCAAAACAAAATTCAATAGCCTCGTTGTTATTTTCGTCCCTTCGCGGTTGACGCTGAAAGCACCATAACTTCAATTTAATTGGCCTCGGCCATACGAAACATTAATATCACATGAGGGATCAGAGGGTCGAAAGCTTTTTTAAATTTTACGTCATCGCTGTGGAATATTTAGTTACTAAAAGTACGATGAATATTTAAAACGTGGACAGGAGTTACGAGGCCAAAATAAGAGAAAATCGATGGAATGGATGCTTTGTGGTCGGCACGCTGTCAGGTTATTAAAAAAACAACGGGCAGTTATTTATTAGATTATTCGCCAGTTCGTCGGGAGCTTGCGTCGAAAATAGCAGATTTAAAAAATATTGTGTTATATTGTTTTAGTATGCCTGTCTGTTTTACTTTTATTGATTATTTATCAAACACATTGCCACTAAAATATTAGTGTGAGTTTTAAATTGGCGGAGGCGCCGGAATATAGGTATTTTCTACTTTTGTGCACTTTTATTCAATTAACTTAATTAAGAAAATAAATTAATCCACTAACTTTTGTTATTATTAGAGACAGAAAGTCCGTTAAAGGAGCAAAGTAGTGCATATTTATGTGCTCTTTGGTCATCTGTTCAGCAAACAGTTGAATTCCAAATGGTTTCCAAGCTATTTTGGAAAAACAAAAAAAAAATCATTTTTGAATTATGGTCATAACTTCTTTATTTGTGATCCCATCAAAAAAGCGTTTTGACATTATAAAGGTTTTTTTTTGTCTACAATTCGATTATGACAGTTTAAATTTTTTTGTCAATGGTTTCGCCAGAAACGTTTCTTTTTCTTATGGACGCCATATTGGTTTTATACATGTTTGGTTTCATCATTTCTTTCTGAGTAACTTGGTATGCCACATGCCATGTTTTGATTACAATAAGATAATTGAATTGACTGAAAGTTATACACTGCGAGAATTGCTGAAAATCCCAAGGTGCCATGGAAGACGTTTTGTGAAACAATGTGATAGGTATCTACCTATCTGTACACATCTCTTGAAAGAAATTGGTGAAAACCCAGAATTTATTAAAAAAAATTTGCGGTTCGATTAAACATATTTCTCTAACTGCGGTATTTTTAACTGAAAGAAGACGCACTACTGGGCCCGCAAAAATCAGTACCTTTTTGTACCGCGCCATAATCAGGTGCGGTTTGGTTTTAATGTATGGTGCGGTATAGTGGCCAACCGATTAAGAGAACCATTTTTTTATAACAAACATTTTTCTTCGGAGATGTGTCGGCAATATTGTTCTCTGAGGACGTGGAAGAAAGAATGGACAATATACCGTTGGCGTTACGATAAGGTATGTGTTCCAACAACACTACAGATAATGCTCGAATCGTGAATATTTAAATATAAAACATAAACGGAGAGTAATTGGTACCTATTCAAATGTATCATGGCCACCAAGATTGCCGGATCTTGCCCCTTGTGATTTTTATCCATTGAGTGCCTTAAAAAATAAATAAGTGGGAGAGTTACGTGATACCGTCATCGCCAATTCAATTGACAGAAGAACCTTCAGTAACGTCACCATATTACGGAATGCTGTGAAAAATGCTTCCATGAAAACGGTGAGATTTTTGAAAACATTATTTACTTTGTTAAAATGTTGTTACTTTCTTATGTTGTGTAGTTAGTATAAATAAATACATTTCAAAAGTTTACTGTAACATGAGTATGGGCCCATAAATGTATCACTCAAATGTGCTTTTCAGGTAGTAAATAAAACACCAATTTTGTTGGCTTATTGTGTTCTAAAGATGGCAAGTGGCATACCAAATTACTCAGAAAAAAATCTAAATCCATACATCTATAAAATCAATATGGCGTTTATAAGGAAAACAAAACATTCGTTTGTTTCTGACGAATTGATTAGGGAAACAAATTTTAAACTGACAATCAAATTATAGACAAAAAAGTGCCTTTACAATGACGGGATCACAAATAAAGAAGTTATGACCATAATTAAAAAATAACATTTTATGGTTTTGCAAAATAGCTTGGAAACCATTTGGAATTCAACTATTTTCTGAACAGATTATGAAAGAGCACATAGATATGCACTACTTTCCCCATTTAACCGACTTTCTATCTCCATTAATAACAAAAGTACCCATACAATCCAACGTCCCGTGAGACACACTGTATTTGAAAGATCAGATATACAAATAATTTTTATGATAAACCATTTTCTAATAACTGATAGTTACAGATAAGATGTCAAACAATTACTCTTCCTCATTTTGACATCAATATTTTTTTATATGCAACCTTCTGAGGTCTTTTTTTAAACATAAAAGTAAAGGTATAAACAAATTCAAGTCCAAATTGATTGGAAATAGTTTAATTGATGTGAGAATCCCCAGAATTTGTTTTGGTAATTGGAGAAAATTAAGTTAAAGTTAGGTTAATTTATTTAGTGTGAGAATCCCAAGGTTTGAATTGATAATTGGAGAAAATTAAACTAACGTTAGGATAGTTTAATTAGTGAATTTCCACTTACGATATATGAGTAATTTAGCGTTTATTTATTTTCTGGTGCCACTGGCTCCTCGAAAAGATGCCCAAAGAATCACTCAAAATGGTTGATTGTTTGAACGGACTGTCATCATTATACAACGCTAGTGTCAAAGTCGCCACGGTTGACAAATCCATTTAAAATATTTGATATAAAATGGAATTTATGAGTCGTAGATAAAACGTTCTATTCGACTTGTACACAACAGATATAAATCGCTCGCATGAATACACACACAGTCGCCTACGGCTAGCGTGTAAACTTCCTGCTCGCGATTTATATCCTTAATTATGTGCTCGTCAAATAATATACTATTAATTTATGGTATATTACTATTATTCAGTTCTTATATTTTATCTTTTCATAGTTTCTCAAATAAAACCTTTACAAATAAAACTTCTAAAACCACTACTTTTCCCGCTTTTTTGTCTATAATGACTAAATATGTCGATGAACACCAGACTGGTAAGTTATCGTGCATCATTTTCGTCAATTAAACATCAAAAACCCTTTTCAGATATAATACAAAGACCACATTTACCTGCATTAGAAGTTATGCGAAGAACAACCCTATACCATATCTACCACGATTTCGATTACTGTCGCGGTGTTGTATGTGCGCCATGATTGTTTTACTGAATTTAAGCAGTACGCCACTTCTGACTTAGTCTTAATTCTGGTGGTGTGCAACTTATTGGTGTTTCCTCCACCATATAGTAAGTTTACTAAGTATGATTTATTGTAATAAACTACTTTACCGAAATTAGAATTTGGTTTCTATTATATGTGCCTGAAACTTGCAAACTTGCAAACTCTCAACGGGTACTTCACTCAAACAACGTGACACAATGTGCAATTATCAAAATCCATTGTATCCTACTTTAAATTTCCAATGACTAAAATGGTCACATAAAGCATAAACTAAACTAACGGTATGACACCTCATTACTATAAAACACCTTGCATACACTAAAATACCTCATATCCATGGAACCAGTACCGCAATAAATCAAAAACGAATCAGAAATATCACGTTATTTTACCGCCGAGGTAATAATAATCTACCCTCCTTAAATCACTTTATTCGTTCGCTTGAAAGGGTTTTGTAAAAGGTTCCTTCGCGAATTGTAACCCGTAACCAATGCAAGGAACATTACTATTACAACCGGCCATTCAATTTGAGATTACGATGGAGCGAGGTCGATATCAAATCTAACAATACATAAGAGAACGGTTTAATCCAATAACCAGCGATAAGGATAAGCGGGCCGGGTGCCCACGGGTGCCGGGTGCCTGTCGGGACGAACGTGGAAACGCCCGGACACACTCAAGGAATTGGAAATTTCTATTCCGCTCCGTCGGACGGAAAATAAGCGGCTCGCAAAAACCCGTCTTCTTCTAACCCCTGAGTGCACCTGACTTAATGAAACTAATCCTCTACCAGCTGTAACCCCTTTTTGTAGGTGCTACTAAAATTTATCCCCCAAAACAGAAAATTAGAAATGAAACGAGGAGTGTATTTGTGTCTTCTTTGTGCATCTTTGTTTTTATTCTCTATTGTAGACAAGCCAAAATGATTGTATTGTTTCTATTATTATCTACATTCATATAATTAGGTTCAAATCTAAACTTACTAACTCAACCGCAGCAATTTTGGTCACGCGTATGCCAGAATTTTGAAAACCTTATTTTGTCTTTGAAATGGCATTTTGTGTTAAACGGTTACAAAGCAGCGAACCGAGTTCTCACAATAGTGTTCTCTTCATAGCTTCATAGCAATGATTCTGGGTTTTATAGTTCTAATCTGAGAATTCATAGAGAATTTCATCACGGATAGAAATCACAAAGAAAGTTGGCATCTTTTGTTCCAAAAAAGTAACCCGATTTGACCTGATTTAGTTAAAAAAGCTAGTTAGTTGTCAGGCTTTTCCAAGCCATTGCTGGCATAGAAATTCTTTTCAGAATTCACAAATAATTTTGCTAGTTTTTTTTTATTTTTGTAATTTTTGTTTTTCATTGAGTATTAATAGATGAACACCTTTTTACGGAGAACGCTTATTTTAATGTCATTCATGATAATAATAATCTAAATAAGAATCGAAATATGCTTTTCTATGTATTCTAAGTAATGAGCCCTGTGTTTGGAGGCTTGTAACTCTGCAACTACTGATCAAAGGAAATTGAAATAAAGTGTGTTATACTCTTGAATTATTTCTACATAACATGAGTGACTATCAAAATTTTCAACCCCTAGGTTTGCACATAGGAGCGAGAGAAATATGTAAATATGTAACCGATTTTAGCAGATTCTAATACGCGCTAGTTTTTCTATTTTTCTTTCTTTTTCGTTTTCTTGTTCTTCTATTTCAATTAACTAAAGTACAGCTGTTGTATCTGTCAAAAATCACCATCAAGAGAAGGTACTACTTCTTTTAGATTTTATAGCAAAAATAAATCTGATGCAATGAAGTAAAATTATTGTGGTTACCTATATCCCATTGCGAATTTAATGCAATTGAATTAATCTGGGCATAGGTAAAATATAAAGTTGCAAAAAGCCATAATACATTTAAAATTAAAGATAAGTTAAATTTATGCAACGAAGCACTGTATTAAAAGAGATATGGTTTTCGGGAAAAATAATATTGCGAAGTAACAATAAATCACAAAACAGAATATGTATGCAATTCCACAAATAAAAAAAATGACGTATGCTAGTTTAAACAACAAACCCAAACGAGAAACTGACAAAAAACATTGAATACGGTCCTGCGAGTTGATCGTTTGAAATCATAGCCTCGCATCTTTTCCCGCGCGTAATTCCCTTTCCCCGAGGAGAACCATCCTGCGCACAGAAGCAAATTAATTTCACTGTCAAAAATGTCCAAATAACTATTATGTCATGATCAATGGATGAGTGTCACAATAAATAAGGATTGTTTGCGTGCTAACTGCGTTGTCCTGCTATTGTTCGCTTCAGAGATATCTGCGCCCATAAAAAGCTCGTTTACAGACTTTGTTACCTACACAAACAAGAAAATAAAAACGTCAATCTATAGAAGAGACTCTAAGTGTTACCTGAACAAAAATTTATTTTCGTTATTAATCGGTTTAGTTGAAAAAAGGCCACGTCAAACATTATTTTAAAACCGCAAAAATATGCTACCTTATTTTACATCTCTGGCGCTCGAGGCTAAACCGATGAGAAGAAAAAATTGATAGTCATTCCTGTTGTGTAGAAATGATTCAGGAGTATAACGCACTTTAATTTTTTTTTGTTCAGCCATTTCAGAGTTACGGGCCTTCAAACAGAGGGCTCAATACCTTTGCAACCGATAGTAGCCTATCACTCTATTAGTCAACCAGCCTAATTCGCTCCGAATGTATTATCATGGGAGATAGTGTTAATATCATTATCAAACAGCGACTAGATAATTCTAGTCTCAAAGATTTGAGTATTGAACAGAAATTCTTGCAACGTTCTACGGTACAATGTCCTGGAGTTTAAAAAACGGTTTCAAAGAAAACCTTAAATAAATCGCAATGGAAAGAATGAAGTGTTTATCGATCAAGGCCAGTTATTATAAATAAGGAACAAACACTCCATAGTTACTATACACCCTGCAGATTTCGGTATTCTGATGGCAAAGTAGGCAAAGTAGGTCAGGTTAAATTTAGTAGTTCAGCACTTCTGGGAACTTTCTAAACCATTCCTTGTCGGATTTGATTCGAGAACAAGGTGTCAAGTATCAGTAGGATGTGAACAGAATAATACAGATATGATTTTCCTACAACTATCGGATTCAAATTTATCCGCATTATTTTCAGGTTTATTGAGAATTACGAATGTTTAGATTCTCTCTTATAACGGAAACAAACTTTATACTAAACGCTATACTGAAAAACAATAAATATTGTAAATCTATTTTGCAAAGCAAGAATGGTCAATCACTGTATATTCTGACTGGTCAATCACTGTATATTCTGAATATTACAAGACAACTAATGATGCTATAAATTCTAAACTCTTTGATTAATTTTCGAGAAAAACAGTACATTAATACCTTGATATTTAACATTTAATTACCACATCAAAGGCGGAAATATTCCACAAAGATTGCACATATACATAATTCATACGATGGTAATTTCAAATGACCACACATTTCAATCCCCTTTAATTACTATTATATCAACAAACTCATAGCAATTACGCGGTTTAATCTCATAGTCTGCAGCACGTGTACACTAAAATTAATAAAACGATCCCATAAATTATTAAACACAAGTCACACCTCCGTATTGCATAATCCTGCACATAGTGAGCATTTCAGACTACGTCGATGTCAGCCATATTGCTCATGCAACTGTGTAGGTTTGTAGTAAACATTGTCGTAACCTTGGCGCTGTTACTATTACCGAGTTCATCACAGCATGGCAGAGAATTGCGAGAGTTGTGTTTAATAAAGTTTTAGAGCATCTGGCAGGCGGACAGTAGAGGTACTTACTTGTTTGTGGGCACATTGGTGAGATGGAGGAAGTTATTGCGAACGCTGCGCAGACTGGCAAGTATTTGTGCGAACGGTGTGACGATGAGATCCTCTCCATGGCTGAAACAAGACGACATTTGTTAGAACAAAAGTTTTTTGATGGTTTTTGTATTGGAAGCATTTAGCCTGTGTAATTCAAATTAGGTTTAGTTTAGTAGCTAATATATCGGATGTTATTTTGGGTACATGTACTATCGTGGCCATATATTATGTCCCCTCTTTTGAAGTCCATTTTCTCCCAAATCTAGGGGCGAAAGAATTTGAAAAAATTCTGATGCTGTCCTTGATTAATATGCTACAACTCATAAAAATTAGAAAGCTGTATATGTTGACGCTTTCCAGATTTTTCCAAATTAAGACGTATTGGCGCTGTTTTTGCCCCGTAAACTGTATTCGTTTAATTTTAGCAATTAATTACTCCGGAAATAATCTATAGATTTCAACGAATTAAAAAGTAAAATCACCTGCGGAATACTAGCTTTCAATGTGGATTTTTGTACAATCATTGGATTATTGCTTGACCCACAAAAGGCTACATTATGCAATGCCAGCAATTCCTTTATTAGAAGAGCTAGAATAATGAAATATAGACTAGAGGCTACCCACTAATTCATAGGTTTAAAGCTTATTACATCATCATTGTTTATCTTGCATTTTCCCTACAAAAGATCGAGTTGAAGCATCTCGTGTTTGCTGCAAATGACGCGGCGCTCTTCGGTCTTTCGGGCAAGCGGGGGAAGGGATCGACAGCGACGCTCCAAGTAGTGGCGGAACGCACGTGCATTAGTTACTAGGAGAACAGTGTTTACGGACACAATACATATAACGACACGGCGATTATGCCTCGCCAAAGAAATTTGGATATCCGACGACAGACTACCGAATTAAAAAATAATGGCAAAATGAGTCAATAAGATAACAGAACCACGAACAGGCATTTGGAAGTCCCATGGAAATTCTTGGCAATATAATCGGGTTTCGGGATTAGCATTTAAAATTAATAAACGATCTGCAAAATAATCTATTTGTCTACAAATTTACGATGATAAATTTGTAAAAGTTTTTTGATATTTCTAAGTTTTATACGCTAAGAGCTGACGTATGTAATATATGTAATATATCAAGAGTTGTATTTATTTTATATTGTTTGTGCACGTATTTAAATATTATTAATAAATAAACTGTTGAAACTGTTATAATAGTTTGAATATTTATATAACAAAAGCGGGCATACTTTTTATATATTTTTTAGGTTTATCAAGCAACCTTAATTTAGTATTCACCACTAATTGGAAAATCTGCTAATTCCATATTATTATATCTATCCGCTTCCATCAAAATCTTGTTTACAACCTTATTGTATAAAACTGAGGAAAACATAAACGCCAGTCGATAGAAGAGATTTCTTTCGTACCGGGTCACATATTATAATCAGAATTATGCAAAAATTAAGAATTTAATTGATAGTTAAAATTACTACCTTGACAAATTATCGTTCTTTTTGTGTATTGATAATAAGCTGCCCCGGTTCTCTCAGCTGTGTCGGTCCTCTCCGACATGACAGCACCGCTAACGCCTCCCTTCCCCGCAGCACCCCAAAGACCGTAGACCGTCGGAATTTACGCGGAGTGTCAGCACGATCTTTTGTATGAAAGATGCAAGATAAACAATGATTATGTAATAAACTTTAAACCTATGAATTATTGGGTAGCCTATAGCCTATATTTAATTATTCTAGCTCTTCTAATAAAGGAATTGCTGGCATTGCATAATATAGCTTTTTGTGGGTCAAGCACTAATCCAATGATTTTACAAAAATGCACATTGAAAACTAGCTTTCCACAGGTGATTTTACTTTTTAATTCGTTGAAATCTATAGATTTCTATAGATTTCTGGAGTAATTAATTGCTAACGTTAAACGAATAAAATTTACGCGGCAACAACAGCGCCAATTCTTCTTAATTTGGAAAAATCGGGAAAACGCCAAACATATACAGCGTTCTAATTTTTATGAGTTGTAGCATATTAATCAAGGACAGCATTTTTTACATTTTTTCAAATATTTTCGCCCCTAGTTCTGCGAGAAAATCGACGTCAAAAGAAGGGACATAATATATGGCCACGATAGTACATATATCTAGATTTCGTAATGTGCTGATTTCTTCTATGCAAATGGTGAAACAATTGGAAGAAATATCATAAAAATAACTAAATTTGTTAATCTTTGATTATCCATACTGTGTACGTTTTTCTTTAGAAATAATTTACGAAATATGTTTCTCGTACACTTTCTTTATATTATTTTTATTAACTAGAGGGTGACCGGTTTCGATATTAGCATCATCAGACCCTCGTGTCAAAGATATAAAATATACAATTAAATGTCGTAAATTATTTCTAACTAAATTTGTATTCAATCATGCTTGGCCATTTAGGATTATAAAATGTATTACATATTAAATGTTTATCCGACTTTATGACATTAAAAATAAGTTCACATATTCAGAGTAAACAAAAAAAGTAAAAAAATATGTTTTACACCAAACTCTTCTTAACAGCAGACCAGATATAGAGGTATGTATCTTGGGCAAGAGTAGTAGTAAAATTGTGTATTACTAGTGATTATAATATTAAAACTGTAATAAACATGACCAATTTTATTCCATTTTCAGATTCTATATCTACAAAAAAATCATTTTTGCAATAAAAATAAAATCATTATTATAATATTGAATTGTGAAAGATGTAAATATATTACCTATAATATTATTGAAAGTAGGGCTGCATAGGGAAAATATTTTATACAAACGGTGGAATATTTTGACTGTTGAGTTAATAACAAAAGTAGATAAAAAACATATTTTAGCTGTTAATATTAATGGGCCCAATTCTGTATCAACAAATTTACGCAAATGGGCCAGATATTTTGTTTGTTGCAATAAGTCCACGAATGATAGCCTAACCCATCGTTCATTTTAATTATTCTGATATAGAGTTTATTATTATTACTTTATTATTATTACCCCATTATTACGTTAACGCCCGCTCCTATCTGACACCGTCCAGTTAAGTTGCTAATGTCCAGTTGAATTAATGTCCTCAGTTGAAACTTTCCTTTCAGTTTAAGCCAAGCTTTAGATTAATTTCGTGCTTCTTATTATTACTTTAGTATAGATTAAGTAAAACGGTGCACATGCACGGTTTAAACAGTAAACTGAACATAAAAACCTAAAATAGTACATTTCATTTTGTTCGGTTTTGATAGGCTTATTTTTAATAGGTTATCAATACAGTCCAACTAGAAAAGTATGCTATTCTTTTAATATAGAATTATGAAGTGATTATAATGATCACATCATCTATATCTACCGCCCTAGAATGCATCGACCAAGATCAAATAGTTTTGAGCTTGGAAGAAATGTTTTTATTTAATAGATTCAGGTTATCAAATACTACACAGTACGTTCAGATTTCATGCTTATTGAAGAAGAATATGTTACTCGGGAAGCAATTCATCACAGGGAAGCAATGCATCACCAGGGAAGCAATCAGTTAGACTTAGTAATACATTACATATTATTCGTATTGTTCTTGTAGTGTTAGAAATAAATGCTTTCAATAGACAAAAAAACTAGCTCATCTCCAACCCGTGTAAAATGTAAAAATGCATTAAAATGGCTTGTGACATCCTTAGCTATTTCATAATGTAGCTTATATTATAAATTATAATAAAAGTAAGCCATAAAAGTAAGTAATAGTATAAATAAAATAATGTTACACAACCAAAGGTCTGAAAGCCCAAATTATAGTATATTAAACTAAAATATAACTACACAATTATAACTTAATAAACAACTTTATTGATAACTTCTTCGAAGCCCCTTGGAGTCCGAGATTTATTTTCTACTGAAACCATTGAGTTGAAAGAATAATAATTATTATACATTCAATTCGAAGACTGAAAACAATATTGAAGCTTATTATAAATATTGAATGTATAAAATGTTACGCGAATTCACGGGAAGGTTTGTTTGTATATAGCTTATGTAAGTCTAGATACTGTTGCCATGTATACCACCAATTTGCCAAACAATAAAATGTTAGTTCAGATATTAAAATGTGTTTTTACTTAATAAAATATGAAATAACTATTATTTTTTATCAGAATATGTCCCTTACAATAGATCAGTTGAAATTATTTTGCATTTTTATGTTTATAGAGGAATATATGGCAATATGGGCGCAACCACGCTTTTTTATAAAAATACTTTACTTAGGCAAAGATTACCAAAAGAATATTAACCACGTGATCATTAACTGAAAGTGCATTTGATTATTATCGGACCCATCGTTCATGTAGTACTTGTGCCATAATAGACGTGAATCAACGGATTCTTTAAAGGATTGTATGTCTCTCTACTAACCAGTCTAGAAATAAAATTCATCAGTGAATTTCAAATGAGAAGAAAATATAAAACCCTCGCAAGATGGGTACTTTAAGTTTTAATAATACCTACTTCACAAGAAATACTTCAAAGTTGGTATTACGAATGCCGCAGAAAGATTGTACATCTTGAACACACGCAAACTGTCAATTATGCACGGTATGTCGTACGGATGAAATTTCTGAAAATTCTCTTGCATATCCAGACCGTTTCACATGAAATAGTTGTACAAATTATAGACCATATTTAAGACCAAAGATGTGGGTACATGATTAACAAAAAATTACTTAAAAAATATTGAAATATTTTGGAGAAGGTAAAAAACAGTTTTTTGGAACTGAGAAATTATGTCAATATCTTTTCTAACAAGTCGTCTGTCATCACTCATCAGCAAAGGTATGTATTTTTGATAGAATAGTTATTGACATAATCAGGCCGATTCTATAAAAAAAGTTGCTAACTAATCACTTGCAAACGTGGTTACGTTTCTTAGCAACAATTGTTACCAGATATTATTGTTGCTAAGAAATTTAACGACGTTTCCAAGTGGTTGGTTAGAATTTTTTACAGGATCGGTTTGTATTATCTCGGTTCTGAAAATATATTTTTTACGTTCTCCCAACCCCACATATTTAAATATTTTTAAGTAATTCTTTGCTTTTCATGTAACCACATCTTCCGTCTTTCATATCATGTATAATTTGTTCTGGTTATTACTTAGACAACATTTCAATCACTGTTAGTTTTGAATTAATTTCATTAATAATAATATCATCAAAGATTCAGAATAACAGATATCGTAGACAATCTTTCATGATGTAATACAAGCTTTCGATTAGGTTTGGCACGAAGGATTGATACACAAACTGAAGAGTATGCTACCTTTACAATACGTCGAGCTGCTAACATCCTATGTTTCTGATAGACTATTCAGAATAAAACAGATCGATTAATACTCGGAACTAAAAGAAGTTAAAGCTGAGGTACCTCAGGGTAGTGTATTGGGACCAATTCTCTATCTACTATATACAAGTGACCTTCCACAGGTGGAAAATGTAACAGTCGCCACATTGGCAGATGAGACGGCTCTAATGGCAGTGGGATCAACTATTGGAGAATCTACAAGGAATCTTCAACAAGCTACTAGTAAAATATATAAATGGACCCAAAAATGGAGCACCAAGCTCAACGAACTGAAATCTGTCCACATTAACTTTACAAACAAAAGAATCCAGGACATACCTAATGTAAAGATTAACGACGCCATAGTTCCACATGCGAACACTGCAAAGTATTTGGGTATGACCCTGGATACAAAACTAAGGTGGAAAGAACACGTTAAGAAGAAAAGAGTAGAGCTTGGCCTCAAATACAGAAAACTCAACTGGCTGCTGGGAAGAAACTCTCAGTTGTCAGTACAGAACAGACTACAAGTTTTCAACCAAATACTAAAACCGATTTGGTTATACGGCATCCAGCTTTGGGGTTGCGCGAAAAACTCCAATATAAGGAATCAGGACTTTCCAAAATAAAGCACTAAGGAATATGGTCATCCAAAAGATAAAAAGATTCGCCACTAAGCATGAATCTCGCCTAAGGCATCACGTCAACGTAGAGGCCCTGCGCTACTGGACAACCAGAATCTAGTGAGACTAAAAAGAACTAAACCCTTTGAACTAGTGAATCCGTGAAATGTGTAAAAAGCAGAGCACAGTGAGTGAAGTGTTACTGCTTCTTGTTTAGAACAAAGTAAATATAGGACATCAGTGGATAGCCTATTAGAGACAAGTACCTAGTTTTAAGAATTCAGATTTAAATTGATGCTTAATCTTTTAGATTAGTTCCAATATGCTTATTAAAAAAGAAACCAAAAAAAAGATTCAGTAACCTTTTGGATATGATGATCAAGAATATTTTTCTGAATCTATTGGTATTATTTTCAGGCCGGCGAATTATCTACGACGTCAAACATAAAATGATTAGTAAATATCAATACCTTCTAGTATTCAATTATTTTACTTTGCTCGTAGACCTAGAACAATTTTTAATGAGCTTTAATTATTTTATAGTGATATTAGATTGATGATTAATATTCTTGTGATGATTTTATCTGGTAAATTGTATTTTTATTTGGGTTGTCAACAATAGTAATAAGATAAGTCCCCTAAATTTAAACAGAGCTCTTCAACAGTACAAACAAATGTCTATGCCTATGAAACAAAAACGTCCAACCCTCCACAATGAAACCGAAACGTGGACCCAAACAAAGGAAACTTTTTCTATTTAGAGTTTGTAAAACAAACTTCACGCTGAAACGTGACAATGTATCAACTGGAGCAATGAGGTCGAGCTCCACTGAAAAATAAACTACAAATCAAATTACTATCAAATTAATCCACGCTACATAAACATTGCACACGACCCACCAATTGAGAAGCTCGCAATACGCAGAAAACCCTAAAGCAAGCATTCAATGCACATACATACAAATCTATACGAAAGATATCGATCGGAAAACTAGTACGTACACTTTGACTACGTTTGCGCTCGCATTTACTATTCGCTGACCGAGTCGGCAATATCAGAAAATCTGTTCCGTGCAACATCTGTGAATGAAATTTACATGACGAGGGACCGATGTTCCGCATTTCATTGATTCGTGTCCCTTATTTCCATGGCTTCGTATCACCATTGCGGTTACATTGAAATCCATTGTTAGATAGATGGTTGATACGTCGGAAACATTTGGGATATTACAAATTTATGCATACAACTGTATTGATCAAAGCCTGGAAATACGTATATGAGATCCTCACTCGGTTGTACGACAGTCTGTGCCGAATATTGAACATTATCGTATATTACATTATTTGACAGTAACTTAATATGTATGTAGTCATCCGCGTATTAATACAACTATATTTCTATTTCATGGTGACTCATGGTATTTCTAATTACTCTGTTAAATAGTTGACGAACGTTGTGACGTAGCTGATTAATGGGTTGACTAACGCAAGTATTTATTGATCGCAATAGTCAATTTATTCTTTTTTATGTTGACCGAGGTAATAGCTAAGGATGCTATTAAAAAGTAAAGTTTTACATGGCATTTCTAAGGAGAATGCAGAGTGGCTTGCAAACCAATTTTTTAAGAGTTTTGGGAACAAGTGGATCAGCGTTATCAAATTGATAAAATAAAAGTGTTGATTTGTGCACCGACATTAAGTATAGAAATTTGAAAATTATATTATATATAGAAAATAATATAGAAAATGAAATATATATAGAAAATGAAAATGAATATAGGCGTTTTCGGTAGACTTTCTGTACTGAATACAAAAACGGTATAAAAAAATGCAATGTTCTTGTTTATTTCCTTTTTGAAAGAGAGTACTTAGCACCTAGCACCAAGAAACTATGCCAGTAGACCAGGCAATAGAGCAAAAAATGATTGAGTTCGTGATAAAAATACTAGCAGGAAGCGGACTCTCCCAGGTCACGTGGAACAGTTCGTAGATGTATTGTGCTGTATTTCCTACTCGCAAATATCATTTCTTAATATTTTATAAGCAAACAAAAAATCAAAAAATAGTTTTTTTTTTTAATTTTAGCTTGTAAAAACTGAAGCGATGCCGCAATCTTGATGCTTTCAACAGAAAAATAAATTGAAGAGAACGAAAGGACGAAAAAAATGATCCCTGCTCGGACTCGATTGAATTAATATTAACGGAGGAAATTCGGCAAAAACCGGACCGCGTTGGAGCGCGCGGCAGTTTTCGGTCATGTTTGCAAGCATTGTTCACCTATTTTGCAACATTTTAACGCAAAATCAGAATAGCCGATTTGTATCACAATACTTCTTCTTCTATACGTAAAAAATATTAAAAGCGGATCACCTCCGACGCATCCAGGCTTGCCGAAACATATTGCATAAAAATATTCAAATCGCAATTGTGCAAAAACCAATCATCGGAAAACGCTTAGGTTGACCGCACTCAAAGTACCCATCAATCGCTACTTTCACGCGAAAATCTTCCGCTACAACTATGAAAATGGCGGAGTTGTATTTTTGAAAAAACGCAGGTTTCTCCGTTTTTTTCGAATTTCCTCCGTTAATATGAATTCTATCGTGTTCGTGTAGGGTCCATTTTTTCGTGTTTTCAGTGTCTACAATTCGTCTGTTGAAACCATCAAGTTTGCTCCATCGGTTCAGTTTTTACAAGTAAAATAATACGCTTTTTTGAGGTTTTTGTTTATAACAAATTAAGAAATGATATTTGCGAGTAGGAAACACATCACAATGCATCTACGGACTGTTCCACCTGACCTGGGACCATCGGCTTCCTGCTAGTATTTTTGACACGCAAAAATCTCTATTGACTGGTCTACAGTGTTTCAATTCAGTTCAAGCTTTTCTGTGAGACGTTTTTAAGAATTCTATGAAATTCTGTGACGCATATTAGAAATGTCTGCTCAACGTATTAGAGTATCTGCTCCATGTATTAGAAGCATGTAATTATCTAAGCTAATTCGCTTTTATTCATTGAAATTGGAGCATAAAATCGCACTCATGTTCATGAGTAGATAAACTCAGTTTTACTCATATCACCCATTAGATTTGCTGCGATTATTTTCGCTTTGTGCAGAGAAAATATGCATAAACAATTGCGTAAAACAATATATGTGATAAACAACCAGTAATTATAAAGTATAAGGAACTGAAATTTCTTAATATATGTCAATTATTTCTTTTATTTACACAATAATCATTATAATAAACTATATTAAAACATTTTGTATATTTCCTTAATCTCTTTTGGGCTTTTGACAACTTTATGTTTACTTTTTACGTTTATTCTTATTTGTTCTATTAATGTTTATTAGTATACAAATGTTTTATAATATACATATATAAATTCTAAAAACAAACGATGTCCCAGCCCAAACGATGAATTGTTTTCTGCAGTCTGAACCACATGATACAACAATTGCAAAAATCACAACCTAAATGTAAATACGTAAAGATCACGAGCTGTATGTAATGGGCCCGTCACATTTTATGCT
Source organism: Melinopterus prodromus (assembly GCA_964023965.1). Lineage (NCBI taxonomy): Eukaryota > Metazoa > Arthropoda > Insecta > Coleoptera > Scarabaeidae > Melinopterus > Melinopterus prodromus. The sequence continues at coordinate 58,570,273 of OZ030392.1, read as the reverse complement.
GAAATCACAGTAAGAAGACAGTAAGTGTTTTTTACCGTAATCTATAGACAAATATTATTATAGCATATTTCAAATTTAAACCAGTATAGATTGATTTAAAAGTATATTTATTAGTTGACCAGCAAATAATGTAATCACCCTGAAATTTATGCATGTACTGCCGCAGGCGCGTGTATAAAATTGCGTATGAATTATAGCAATCATACGCTACGTGACAAATACGACGTTTTATCTACGATTCATAAATTACATTTCTTATAAATTATATTCATACATCTACGTAGATGACAGTTCAGTGTTTTATAAGCATAAAACACTGTCAACATAATCGCTGGTATTTATTATAATACGCATGTCGTCTCCATAGGATACACACGCTAAGTTTATGAATATCGACACTAAATATTACAACTCTAACCATACCAATAATAATAATACCTTTTACGTTCCTTTATCTTGCGATTCGGTTCGAACAGGCCCATCTGAGGCATCTAGTAGCACGTGAACGTTTATCCGCAGGCGCACATAACACCGTTTTTTCGATTTAATTCAATAGAATTTTGGATTGGGCGGCTTTGTTCGCCTTCCTTTTCACGTGGCAAAATGGTCTTGCGTAGGTCCAGTACTGGATCGAACGGCGTTTCTCGTGCGTTCGGGTTAAAATTTATGATGTACATGAGGCTGTGGCCGAGTATGTGTATAATTAATCCGTACAACAAAAATACACCGTTAGAGCGTGCCGCAGTTGGTAACTATAGACAGAATTACAGGTGACCGCAGTTAATAAAATAGAAAACACTGGCTGCCCTTGGGACACATAAAAAATACAGGCTACACATAAGATAAACTTTTGTAAATCCCATTTTGCAACACCCTAAACGTTTCTGTGCATCTAATTTGCGCCTTGTTTTGAACTTCCCGTTCCCCATGTTTGTCTCTTGCCATTACTCCAGACAGACATAATACAAACTCTATGATTTACCACGTTTATCATCTACGAGTATGTGAAACTATTTTCAACAAAAGCAACAACGATTATGGTAAATTTTGTCTTTAAGAAAATGCTGTTATTCCATGAGAGCGAGTATCAATATTATAATTTTTTTTTCTGGTCTCCTCACCATTGTGCTTTTTATCACAAATGTTGTTTATGTAAATAAGTAAGTTATCACACTATTTGTACCGAAAAACAACAATCTTCCCAACTTTTACTAGACTGTTCGATAAGTTAAGATGGAAGAAGCCCACAACGATTTACAGAAATTTGATAAATCGGCTTAGAAGCTGCGCAGGACCTAACAAAATACCACTTTGCATTATTTAAAATAATACGTAAACAATAACGGCGTTATATAGCAAAATATTCGAGAAAACGACCACGACCACAATATTTATAACAGTGGGGAACATGGATTTTATGAATATAATGTGTTATAATTTATTGCTTCCTTTGTTCACAACAGGAAACATTGCCATAACAGATATATATTTCTAGATATTTGTAATGCTGTTTTAAACGCCATTATGCAACTTTGGTATGCACAATAATTGAGTTTACAGGACAAGACCATGTGATTAGCAATACCTATAAGACAATAAAGATACAAAATTATACTTTCTCCAATACTTTATAACCATCTCTTAACTAATGAAGCAAGTTAGATCAAGATTGATATATTTTCTGTTTTGAATCTGCTTTAAGAGGGTTGTGAGTCCATCTAAAACTATTACTCTGGCGCGGAAAATGTACACAAATGAACTAACAATGCAAAATCTTTTTTATCTTTCTGCTAAGGTAAACGCCCAAATTCAGACTTAGTCCTAAATTCCGACATATTACTGTTTAGTTGGATAAAATAAGAAATCTACAACATTGAACTTTATTTTAGCACATCCGGTTTGATATAGCAATGTTTAGATATAGACAATGAACTATATTCAAACCTCAAATCAGAACTTATTTTGACAAAATATTTTTTGTCTGCGTTTTGTTAATTTTAAACTCTAGTCAATTTGCTGTTTTCTTGAAGCAATGTGTCAACAAATAGTTAGTATGTTTAGTAAATAAGTCGTATTTCTTCAATTCCGGATCTTACTCTTGAACATTAGGTTACTGCTAACGAGGCCGAACAAAGTCTCCAGTGTTGGATAAAAATTGACCATTTTGGTGGCAACGCTGGGATTTCCTACGCTGTATAATGAACAATATGTCAAACATAGAAAACAAATCATTTTTCTAGCTTGTCATAGTCTTATTGTGATATACCTTATAGTTATGGATTGATATTATTGGATAATATTAAGAAACATCTCCATTTACACAATTATATTCAATTAAACCTTTGCAAGCACATGAGAGTGTTTATCATAATTTGTTTATTGGGATCTCACATTTAACTTTTAACGTATGTATGTGTTCTTCATTGTGGAAAGTTGTAAAAAGTTGTAAAAGCTTTCGGGTGTTTCTTTCGTAATAAACTGAAAAGTAATTAAGAAAAATTCTAATAATATCTATTTAGGCTGACTAAAAATGCTTAATATGTTGATAATAATACGGTGACCTACTCTTTTAACCACTATTATTTACAAATTTAGGGGTGTCGGAATTAGGTACATGTAAAAATAGTACGTCCTTAAATCAGACAAGTGTGTCGGAATTGTGTACATTGTTAGAATTAATCCATATGGCTCTATTGTTGTCTTTACACCAGAAAATAATACATTTTACATCGTTTACTATATTACAATTAATTGTACGCTTTTTGTCCAAATTCCGACACGAGTGTCGGAATTCCGGACATCAATAATCCCTAATTATTATTGTAGTAGCAGCAGAGAGTCGAGACTTTGGCATTAATACACTATCTTTGGAGATAACAGTTGAACCTCATGCCAAGTTCATTAAAAGAAATCATTATTCTGGCCAGAAACACCCAAATAAAGTAAAAAGAAACTGTTCTTCTGTAACATTATTATCTAATTCTTGGAGACAACATTTCTTAATAAAAAGAAGAAAGCACAAATCAAAATCATTCTAGAGAAATAAGAAAGGAAGCGAAGAAGGAACAGAATAAAAACCTGCGCCAAGAAACACACTAAAAATTCCAGAAGAAACAGACGAGGGAGAGAGGGCAGACTGACGAAGACTAAGGGCTTATTTTATACTGTGTTTCAGTAAAAATGGTAAACATATATGTTTAACATTTCTTAATAATAAATCTTATATATTGTTGATATTTAAATCACTTAATATTTACTTGATTACGACATTAATTTCTTAAAACTTTTTCCAGACTGTCTCCTGACGAAGATGATAGAGAATTGGTAGTCAGACCGTTGAGAAATATAACAATTTTCTGGTTTGTTATGTGAGGACATCTGTTAGACATTTGTTAAAACCGACTTCAATAAACTAAAAACTCAACCCATATTTTACGAACAATTAGTGTTCGGCTGACTTGTAAGTGTGTAAGTGTCTGTGTAAGTACTGCATTCCTATGACTGAAGAAATATATTTATGTTACTTCAACCAATCGAGAGTTCGAAGACAGAAGTTTTCACCTCTAGCCATTCGAACTCGACTCAAATCAGAACAACATACAATTCTTTATCTATATTTAAAATTAACCGTCTGTTCGAAAAAGCACATTATGGAATACAGTTCATTCATATAGACGGTAAATATACAACATTAAGCTTGAATTGAATTCCGAATATACTTGCGTAGGAGAAGAGATTTTAAGGATTACATACATACATAACTTTTTTTCGTTCTGTTTGACGAACGAGGACATTTTAACAAACCAGGGAGCAAATAAGAAATACAAAACACTTAGCACACACATAAAGCCATCAATTGAGGAGACATTCAGTTGAAAGCTGATGCCTGCTACTCCAGATAAGTAAAAGTCTGCTCTAAAGTAAGCGGATTTCCCAAAGAAACCGGTGCTCACGTCAATACAAATAAATGTATAGCTGCAAAATAAGAACCCTTAACATCCCTCGTTGTAAACAATTTTAACACACCGTGCTAGAAAACTTGTTTTTTAAGCCTTATGCCTAAGAAATACCATAAATATGAACATGACATTGGAACAACGTAGTCTAATATTCATATTTCTATTATGCATGTCTACAGAGAAAATCATAATATTTGAGTATATTTTCAATATCTTCTTTCTTTTAACATTTTTCTGTCAAGATTTTATAGCTTGTATCTCTTGTTAGCAATTTTATGTGCAAGTGCACTTACTTTTCATAATAAAGCGCATCATTTTACATCATTTACACCATCGCCTTTTATACAGCAATTAAAATTCAGAACAAGGAGTAACCAACGAAGTAGCACGCAGCATAAATCGGTTCATTAAAATTATAGTGGCCATTATCGGACCAGATGCTGCGGTTTTACTCAGGTTTAGCGTACCGTCGTAGTTGTATTACAGTGAAGTATCTCTGGTGTTTCATTCTGTTGTAATAGGTATATTTTTAGCGCACCCCCGTGATAAGGTAAGTCAGTTAATTTTACCCTTGCTTACTACTACGTTGTTCTATTAGTAGGGAAAGATAAGATCGATGGATAAAATTAGACGCTACGCAGTATTGGAGACAATATACGCTGAAGTCGGTATTTTTCCATTAGATTCATGTTGTTGAAGTGTTAGGAGTTTCAGGTAGTAATATGTCTTGTATTTTGTGGATTGTAGTTGAAAACTTTCCTGAGTACGCCCACACAGAAAAGATTTCCCATGCTCCTGAAAGCCTGAAGGCAACTAATCATATTCTTGACAGGAAAATGTTTAGGATCTGATTGTTTTATTATATTTTATCGAAATTGATTTCTTATTATTTCTTCTTAGGAACTTTTTCGTCCTTAGTAACTTTTTGTCATTCCCAGGTCAAAAAGTTCAATTCGCAAGAATAGTAACAAATAGCGGTGGCGGTCGCCGTGTCATGGGGCCATTATTCTGTGTAATTTTGATGTATTTTTTAAGTATTAGATTATTATTTTAAATATTGCATTAATAAACAAGGTTAATCCATGAACAATTTTGATTTGGAGCCCTTCGAACCCAATAAACCACAGCGATTTTGATTTGACATCGAACGGCCAGAACATTCATTAACTTTAAATGACAATATTACTAACAATTATATGTAACATAAAAACAAAATAACCTCTAGAAAGTCTATAAATGTACAAATTTCGTGACTGCATTTAATTACAAAAACAGAAAATGATTAAATTAAATTGAAGTACCTAAGTACCAATTTTCACAGCGAAAAAGGTTAAAAGTTCTCCACATTTCTTATTTATTGTTTAGTGTCTACATTTAATTTTCACCTTGAGTTATAAATTATCTTGTATTAGAGCAGCTTTCAACATTGTGTATGTATGAGCAAGCTTTATAAAATGTAAAAAACTTTAAGAAAAAATATAGAAAGCATCTATTTGTTATAGATAAAATTAGTGTGAGCAAACAATTATCTTCTACTTGGATATTTATTCCCACACTATTCTTCTCAGAACGTATATTGTGTTCTGACTAAAATATTTCATAAGGACTATCTAACTTCTTAAGGAATATTAGCTTGTTATCGATAGATCCATATGAAAATTTTTACACTTAATGTTTGTATTTTGACCAATGATTATTTAAATGTTTTTTTATTGCATTTATTTATTTCATTATTTGTAGAACGTACTGCTTATATTCTTCTTTTTCGCATTATTTGATTTGTATCTTCTTTTTCCTTCCTTTGGTAATACTTTAAAGGGCCTGTAACTTTTGAAGGTACTGAAAATGAACTACCACAAAATTGTAAAAGAAGAATTAACTGTAAAATCGCTGGTTATTAGATACCAGCTATAGATGTGAAATGTTTTTACAGAATTCTCATATTCCCTATTCATTTTCCTGTGAAATTACAACAGTACCACCGTAATTTTTTTGATTTTTTGATTTCACAGTGGCAATTTTCAATCATTAAAGTGCGTTTCTTTACAGACTGGTATCTGGTTATTAGAAAAACTACTTTAGGTACACATTTTTCTTTTCGCAAAAAATACTCGACATGACATTGGGAAAGACATTGCATATTTCTTTTTGTTGGGCTTCCTCCAGGTTCCAACTCGAATTTTACATTCTAGTAATAGAAAAATATTAGTTTTAATAAAAAAAACAATATAGTTTTCATCTCACACATCTATGCATTCATAAATATGCAAATATCAAACATTTTCATGCAAATGCACCAGTATCTAAATTTTGCAATTTTCAGCTCTTATTCAATAGGCGGTGCACGTAGTATTCCACAAAATGTTCATATAAAGTACCGTCAGAATTACACAACATCGTGTGTTGAATAGGGAAGGACGCACCTGTTTATATTGGCGCTCTGAGCTGCTGTTGGCCAATCAGAGTACTATTTATAAAGTACGGCGGGAAAAATATTATCTCGGAGTAGCACATTCTACGCCGAATGCCAGGCAACCATGTTCGCAGCATATCTGAATTTTCGGTTGCATACGCGACAGATAAGATAAATTAGTTTTCTGTAGTGAGACCTAGTGTATGGTGGGTGGCCTACGTTTAGGTTGGTATAGAACCGATAATATTTTTTTTATCAATTTCAGGAACTTTACTGATATTTTCGGAAAAGGAACAAAATATTTAACATCTAAAAATTTAAAGTCATTACTTTCATATTTCGGCATTTAGCGACGTAGTCCGCAGATATAAAATTTCTAAATATCCCCATTTAATGGTCGTTACACCTGTATGCGTAAGTGGTTGAATTCGAAATAGATATTAAAGAGCAACAAAGTGAGCCCCTTTGAAGTTTTTCTAACAATAAAAAAATATCCGACTTAGAAATATTCTTGGAGCAACACTCAGTTAACTCTAGTTTGTGTCCAGAAAAAAATATGTATATTCTATAATATACTAAAAAATAAAATATTTGTAGAAGATACAGATAATGGAAATAAAGTAAGGAATAATTGAACTTTTTGCGTTGTTGCTTTATAAAAAAAAACCTTTTAATAGAGTTTTGTTGGGTAATTCTACGCCCAGTTTTGGCATTTTTGTTTGCGTATCAACTTATTCCCGTTTATTGCTATAGCAGTGAACTGTTTTAAAATGAAAAGTTTTTTATCATATCGTAGGTTAAGAGTGTTAAGCTGCTAAGTCCATAAAACCAAACATTACAGGAGGGAATATAGACTGTCTAGCAGTTTCATTATTATTATTACGCTTTTAAATACGTACGCTGGAGATAGCAGGTTTACGCATCGTAGAATTAAACGTTTTAATGAATAATATGGAGCGCTGTTTTGCTGGCTGGTACAGCAGAATTTGTAGATGGAAAGGACATTGAAAAGTCAAAATCACGAAAAAGTGGAGTTAGTAGGTTAACACTCTTAACGGACGATATGTAGTATGACAAAGTATTGCAATCGTGTACAAAAATTGAGATTTTAGCGGAAATATGTCGTTTTAGGTCCCCTAAAACATGATACACCTATGACTAAACTTGGAGCTGAAACAAGCTTTGTTCAAAAGGGTCCAAAGGAACTGGAGGTTTACTCTTAGCATTTTTCAACGATTATGCAAATGAACCATTTCTGTTATTTCGTCAAAATAGTTAAATAATAAATTAAAGTACAGGAAATTTTGTATATTTTATGTCTGACATTTTTAGGTTAAATTAATAGGTTAGCTGCATGAGCAAATTCTATTTGATCAAGATCGATCGTATCTGCATTAAAACTAGTTAGCCAGGATTGACAGTATTGTCAGACCATCAGCGTTTGACACTGCTGTATAGTATGATAACGTCATGTGTCTGGCCACATCAGATTTTTTTTCCATAAAATTTTGTAGATAATTCTTTTCTGAAATCCAATTATTGAAATAGTAAGTATGGCCTAACAGTAAGACTACTTTCCAGAAAAACACAGTCGTCAACAATCGTCAAATATTGATCACTCGGAGGTACATAGATTTTGCGAAAGGAAAGGGAATATGTAGGTGTCTTCACGATGAATGTGGATTCGGACGGAAGTTTCCCATTGCGTAAAGTTTTCGAAAACGTTAAGATGTAAAAAATGACATGTAAAAATGTGAAAAACTCGACTTTGTCGATTTTTAAGAACTTCTGGCGACACACCAATACCTTAGGGTGGGGGTTTCAATGACAGTTTAAACCTCGCACTGAGTTCACGTCTGAAGAATTTTAATTGTATCTGAAGTCGGTTCCTGGTTTAACCTGACTATGGAAACTCCAGCCTTAGAATCTCAATCGAAAGGATCTCAAAAGAAACCATCAATTTGGATCTTTTACCTAACATTCTCAGATGTTTTTCTACAAATGTGCGTCAGGCACTGACAGTATTTATTTAAGCTATGGGCGTGATCGTTATTATTTTAACTTGCTCATTTTACATCGGTCTATTTCCGCAACTTACGCCAATTACCGACGCTGAGGGGACAGGCTACACACACCCAGGAATTTTGTCTAACTGAAGAAATTCCAACCTCCAGTACGTCGCATAATGACAGCACACGGGACCACCGGCGTATTACTTCCTCCATCGTAGATAGCAGCCTCCTATACGCCCTCGACCCCCCATTTGTGGAGGGTTGATTCGTATGCAGCGTAAAGAAAACTATCGAAACCGCCTAATCACTTTCCACACCGAAAATCCACATTAAACTTAAGTAAGGCCATCAAAAGTTGAGTTCAGATAAAAATCCTCTACCATATTTCAGAGAAAAAAATCTGTATTGTTGATCTATATTTGAGGAGCAGATTTTCTATATGCATTTAGTCCAAAATTTGTAATTTTCAACCAAAGGAGGCGCATTAATCTATGTATGGGGGCCTACAATGTTGTGTATTAAAATTTGTTCTAAATGCATGTTGTGTAAAATTAATTAATCATGAAAAACTGTTTGACATACTATGTGTACATATCCAATGTTGAAAGACAAACGAACAATGTTTTGTCCAATGCATTTGTCGTGGCTGGCAAAAGACGTTTTGTATTGTAATTACCACATGTTTTGAATTTAAGTAAGAGAAAATAATGATCGTAACTGATAGGGACCATGTGGTTGGCGATGTTGGCCGTGGCAATAGACGAAAAAGAAATAAGACTGCAAAAGTGCTCAAAAGATATAAATTTTGTGCAAAACAATTGTTTAAACCAATGAAAGAGAAGCCTGTCCAAAGTATTACATATTATTTTGATCTCCAACAGAATCATGTTTTACTGATAGTGCCGATTCAAGATGCATTCTACGCCCAACAATTGAAGGCATGAGAATCAAAAGTGGAGAACAACATATGATTTCCTGTGGTCTTTATCCACTTTTCATTCTGAGCTTTGCAATTATAATTTTATTGTTTTTGTGCTACTGACTTTAGGTCTGTTCCAACACGGAGAAAATACTGATCAGATTAACCCTCCAGCCGCGGGAAACGCGATTTCCCCGTTAATTTTCCCGCATTTTCGCTGTTGCCGCGGCAGGAGGGTTAAATACAAATGCTAATATTTATAAATGAGTTGTCGATCGTAACTGGTCGACTGGTCCCTCACAACAAAATACCTGAACGGTGTTTTCTTCGTGTTGAAACAAAGCTAATATGTTAAACCAGATGTCTCAACACCACTCTTTAACATTGAGTTGTCAATTGTAACATAACCGGTAAATCGCAAAACACGATACCAGAATGGTGTGTTGTTTGTTGTGTGTTCCAAATCTATAGAAACACCAGTGTTTCCTATACTTTGATGGAAATTCAGGCAATGGAGAAATCTGCAGAAACAAGTTCTGCATTACACAATTTTATTAATCAACAAGATTTTGAGCCAGATATCAAACAAGTGAGACTATTCTCAGATGGTTGTGCCCGATAAAATAAAAATGCACACGTAACGCACCTGCTTATGCTATGGTTGTACGATAACGTAAAGGTTTTTTTTTCTTTCTAATTATGTTTGTTAACACCCCAGCACATAAAGTCACTGCAGTTTACTTAGCGGCTAAACAAAATGAAGTTTGTTCCAAACTGACAAACTAAATGCAGTTTCTCCAACAAATATTTTCGTTTATTTCGGAAAATATCAAAAGTAGATTTTTGGCATCTGGACACGATAAATATATGATTTTAGTTACAATTTTTGGAAAAATTACATTCTCGATAAATGTAACCACAAACCTGTGAGGGTTTTGCTCTATTTCTGACAATTTAATATTTTCGAGAAAATGCCATACCTATACAAAATCTGCTCCTCTTTTCTTTTAAGAACAGGGTGTATACTAAATACAATAATTTCTGGGGGTTATAGATCTTGATAATTGAAACAATAAACCTAATACTTGTTTTCTCTATCTGGCACCAGTTTGGGCAATTGACTACTGAAAACGTAAAATTTGTTTGAATTTCGTTTGCATTTCTAGCTAATGGGTTTCGTGTCGCTTTTCTTTGTTATTTTGTGTGATCAAAATAGACAATTTTACTAATAGTAAGTATGTAGACGCGTATGTAGTAAGTACGCAGAATGTGGGCAGAACGCCGCGGTCACCAAAAAATTTTCTGACGACATTAGACGCCGAAGTTCAAAGAGAAGGATGCGCCGTACTGAAGTTTGTTTGGAGTCCAACAGTGCTTAATTTGAACAATTTTCAAATTTTTTCGGTATGACTGTCATTAACTCGTATTATACATCGGATTGACAAGGTTCCTTTTATAAATTAAATAGCATTAAAAATCGAAGATTTAAACTTCAAATAGGTATAAATACGATTAAAACTAGAGAAAACATAAAATATTTATATTTCTTCTATTTTTAATTTAAATTTCTTATTTGGTAAGGGTTCCCATTGTGACGAAAGACGCTCTTGGCTGCAGCCTATACAGCCCATGCCTAAATCCGTCCCTTGACTATGTCTCTCATCCATATCCGTTAAAAAGTATAGTAACCATAAGGATACCAGGTAAGCTCATTCTAGGTAGACAATCCAACGCATAAGTAGATTATTTTTAGTGATCAAGATTATAGAGAGTGGACATTCGACAAGGACGACGTATTCGAGGACGTTCGGCCCTTCACGTGCGTCTTCCGTAATCTAAATTTATATCTGCTCAAGTAGTAGTACATCGCGTAGGGACATGAAAGGCCCTTTGTGCCGACGGTGCAGGTGTATTTTAAATTGGGTCAATGGTTCGTCCCATCTATCCGTTGGACGGGCGAGATTGGGAGGGGCGAGAAAGAGGTCCTCCGCGTCTTGCTTCGTGGAAGCGGATGAAAAATTATACACCCTCACTCGTCTCGACGAAGTGTGACGTTGGCTCATTAATTTACCTTTGCAATTAGATGCGAAACGCCGACGGAGCAGTTAAATTTTATCAATTAATTAATTAATTCCGCTTCGTTCGTCGGAGAAGTTCAATTGGAAAAGTTAACGCAGACGATGGAAGAAAATAAATAAATCTGAGAAAGGTAGTCATTAATTATAATATAAGGAGACTTTTTGGTGGATGTAATTTATTGCAGAACTTATAGGTTGGAGTTTTTTAATAAATATAAAAGGATATTTTGGGTGCATTTTGGTTAGTTAATTCAGTAAATGTTAATAAAATCTACACCAGTATTAGTTCTAATTATTATAAAAATGTGATTTATTTTAGGTATCCACAACAAACGAAATACCTTACAGTATTATGTTGCAAGACTACAACGTTGTACTGCTAGCTATTCAATTTATAGAGGTATGTTTATGTTCAATAGTAGGCAGGAATTCTAAATACACGGAGGAATCTGTTAGATTTTGTTTGAGTAATGCTTTGGTCCTGTAAGGCATTGTTCCAGAATGTCAAGGTTCGCAATTGTGGAAAAATACGATTTATAGTGGAGATTGCCAAGCGTAGTAAAGTGTAAACTTCAGAAATTACCTTTGAATACGAATAAAAGTAGTTTAACGTTTTCTAATAAAGCAAGTTATGGGTAATTCCGTTTTATTTTTATTCGGTTTTCTTGCCGCAGCAACCATCTTTGTTCTTTCAATTAAAACTGTATATTTTGCTACCTGAATGTTTAAATTGTATGGCCTTGCTTGTATAAGAAAAATACAGAAAAGTTTCCCATGTAAGGTTTTCAAAAAAGTTTAGTTTATATTTATTGCAACAAAGTTGCATTTACATATGTAAAGGAAAACCAGGTCGATATATGTGAAATAAAAATTATATGATTCCATTCAAATAACAAACCTGATATCCACTTGTGCTAGACCGAAAGTAGCTATCAAAATGAAAGTATTTTATGTAAAATTTGGATTTAGTCAATCGCTATTCCATACTTTCAATTATATAAAAATAGCGAAACAACAAATACTGCTAATAGAAAAATTAGGTGAATTAAGTGAAGGAAGAGACTGAAGCTAGTTACTTGAATGGCTTTTGAATATACAGGATTATGTATTTGTTAAAAGCAGCCCAAATTCTTTTTTTGTTTTTAAATTAACATCATATATTCTTTTCCTGTATTGTTTTAATGCTCTTTTGAATTACAAATAGAACAGTGAAAACCGCATATCCCTGAGGTCAACGATGTTAAAAGGATTTCTACCGTGTCAATATAGCTCGTCGTTTTTTAAAATGACTTAAAAGCTATAAATACGAAATACTTACAATTTCCTAAAACTTCTATTGGAATCTTTTTCTTGTCAACTTTTTAGAAAGAAATATATTGAGTGGTTACGTTTATTTTTATACACACCTTGTAATAATAGACACTTTGAAAGATTTACAGCATTTTGCAGATCGGAATTTGACTCTTTTGGAGCATACATGTTTACAGAATAGAATTCCAGAAAAAAAAGAAAAGTGTCGACTGAAAATCTTCAAAGAATTCGTACAGTTTTTCTCTTCTAACTTAGTCAATGGTTTCTCATTAGTTTCGTACCGTATTAGATATAGATACAGTCCTTTATTGCAAAAAAAACATGACTAAATGCTAACTCCCTCCATTCTCTTTGGGGCCCCATAGGCAAGACTACTCTAAAAGGTTTATAAAAGATTGATTTTTGTCATTATTCTTGAGACGGTAATAAATAAGTTCGGGCCTCGCCTCGCTGAGAGGGGCCTAAATCTGCTTGCAACGTTAATGAGGACCAGCGTGGTGTGGTAGTCTATTACTGAAATGAGTTTCCATAAACTGCTTTTGCGTTTGCAAAATACGGCAAATGTCCATTTTGCCCCTGGGATAACGCGCCAGTGTGTGTAGGCACAATATTAGTTTGCCTGTCATCGATGCCATTTAACGGTAGTTTTAATGAAAACAATCACTAATAATATTATAGCCTAACTTTAGTACCAACTAAAGAGGACTAATCAGAATTCTGAATTTTTAAAACAGAGATAAAATTGCAACTGTGTTATAAAGGTGTCATTTTTCTGTGGAAGCAACACGAAGGAAGTAGTGTCTTGTAGAAAGGTCTTTGCGCAATATACATATCTTTAACTTCTCTAAGATATTTATTTATTATATCTTCAACCGCTGCCTTAGTTAACACCACCTCGGTTTAACGGAACCTTTAAAGACCCACACAAACCAATTCTCACAATTCTTTTTTTCTCATTTCAGTGAAACTAAATGCGCCATAATTTAAACAATACCTGTCCGATTCGCATCTGTTACAGACGTGCACATATTACGACGACGTAGATGCCGTTTAATAATAGGTACCAGACTGTTCATAGTCGCATTATTCCGCAAGGTAACGTAGGTTAATAGTTGTTTTTTTAAACCGCCCGCGCATAATTCCGTTGTTTGGGTAATGTCGGTCGCAGACTCGGTCTTGGAGCTTGTTGTTGTTGTTGTTTATTGCACAAAGCGTAGGTGAAACTGTTCGCCATAGCGACGTGACAGGAGTAAAATGCCGGCGTGTACAGAAGATTACTGTTGGTTGCGGTTTTGGGCCGAATGAATCGAAACTGCGCGGCTTCCTAGGGCTTTACCGGAATTGATGATTGAGGATTTACTGCAAGGCTTAAAATACGTTTTATCCACGGCACGGTATTGTCTGGGAGTATGATTAATTCAGTTCATCTGCTATGGAGTTCAACGTAAACGCACGACTGCGGATTAATATTCATGTAGAATTTGTTATCGTGAAATTTTATTCGCTTCAATTGTTTCCGAGGGAATGAAAACCCGTAAAATGAAAATATGAAAATAATGGGTTCCTATAGCAGTATGGAATTTGAAATCGTTTGCTTTTATTATTATCAAACTAACCTCTGGACGAGAACCATCGTCTACCGAAAGTTGCGTTTTCATGTTTTTAGTTTATTTTATATTTATTCAACAACTAAATATCAATTTTGAATAAAATATATTTATATAGTGATGAAACCAAATCAAACTACCGGATGAAGTGTAAGCTACTAACAGTTGAAGAAGTACATTCCTTCTCGACCGTTCTTGAACAAAAATATTGACAGTATTGACACGGTTTAGAATGACATAGCATACATGAATGTCGTGAATGTTGTGGCATTGCTGCCAGAAAGTTCATTCGCAGTTCTCGCAAGGAAGTAACAACAAATAATCAAAAATAGCAAGTTGAGTTTAAGACAGAGGAGATTTTTAAATTGTTAATTCCAAGAAAACTGTCAAAGATAGAAAGAAATGCGGAACATCGTCGGAAATAGGAAAGCTCAAAGTTTTATAACTAGGGGGGTAGACATTTTTTTTTCGTTAATTATAGTAAGTTTGCGTAATGCGTAATGAATCAGTGAACAGAAAATCAATAACTTTTGAGTGTATATATCAGAACATAGCTAAAATTTCCAGTTTACTTATGTCAAAAATACAATATACAGACTGTTTACGGTCTTGTGCTTTATTTTCCACGAGTGATAAAACAACCTAAAAGAAAGCCATTAACGTAAAAATGTCTTAAGAAAAGTTGCATAATAAAACATATATTACTGTTATTTTTTGTTTGTTTTATATTTTAGGTTTTTTACGTTTTGTGTTTTTCTCGGCGCAGTCTTTTATTCTATTCATTTTTCGCTTTCTTTAGTAATTCTCTGGAATGATTTTCTTTTGTGCTTTCTTATTTTTTATTAACAAATATTCGTAACAGAGGACCACTTTCTTTTTAAGTTGCTAGGGATTTTTAGGTCAGAATAATGATTTTTTTTAGTGGAGATGGCATGAGTTCTACTGTTATCTCCAAACGTAGTGTATTGATGTAGGTAATTCTGTCACACTTGTCGGAATTTGGACAAAATGCGTACAATTAATTGTAATATAGCAAAGTATGTAAAATTTATTACTTTCTTGTATAAAGACATATATAAAGACATATTTTATTAGTAGGACATTTCTAAAGTCTAAATTTAGCAACATATGTTTAAAATTTAAAGTACTATATTTGTTTCTGTCTATACACAAGTTTGCTTTTTCATTTTTCTCGTTTATTTTAAGTCGGCCTATCTGCAACTTATGCCAATCACTGAGGCTCCGGGAATTTTGTCAGATTTAGTCGAATCCATCTCCAGAAAGAGTTCCTTGTGTGCACGTCTCAACATGATAGCACACGGGTCAACGGCTTTACTCTCTGTTCATGGAGATTGGCTTATGTCATTTTTCCCGTTTATTGGAACCCTTTATGACTTTGTCTGTTATAAAAAAACTTTTTCTTTTGGGTTTTAGCTTACATTAGATTATTTATGTATACAACCAAAATATTTTGTCTGATTCGATACGAAAATCAACGTAACATATGTTTATTATAAAATTACGCAGATTCTTTTTTTCATAAACATGGGAATTAGCACTTATGTGAGCATCGAGATATGGAGTGGTGTACAAAGCGATACACGAAATGTGTGTACTTATTATGTTTACATTCGCCGATAAGATCAGAAAACAATCAATATTTTATTTACTTATCGGCCTGTACAATTCAGAGCATTATTATATTGAATGTCGTCCACTTTACCAGGTATTGATTTGAAAAGGAACCAATATCTGGCAATTGTCATCGCGTACTGGATTGTGCTGGTCGTGGAACAACATTTTCCATAGGGAATTACTGAAAAAAAATGTTTTTTTATTATTTAAAATAACGCAATTACATTTTTTACGGGAGAGGTATTCCACGGAATTATTTTAATTTTCAATATAAATCCAGAAATAAATGTAACGCAAAGCGCGGTAGTGTTTGTTTTGCTAGGCACCGAATATTCCAATTAATTCTGTTTAAACACGCCGCCAATATTTTTATATTCATGCATTTTTTAAAATAAATTCAATTCGTGAAACCTGTCCCATGTTTACGCATATCATAGGTAAATTCGTAGATAGATATATCAAATTATTATATCATCCTACGCCAACCGGGGAGTATGAATTTTGATTAAAAACAGCACTGCTGTCTCTGACAACATCCAGAACACACGATCTCATATACGCATATATTGGATGCGCTGCCAATATGCAACTTCACAGCACAAAGCAATATTCTGCAATCTGAGCGATTGGCCCGCCCTCACATATATTCCTGCAGAATTATTAGTGCACCGTAATTATTTGGTATATTGCTGTTTCATGGAAACGGGGGAAATGTTAATTCCAATCGCAGCACATAGAGGATGTTTTCCTACACATATTTGGTATGAGCATAAAGTGGAAGTTTATGCTCCAGTTTGTATGAATTAAAGCGAATTGGGCGCAGATGCTACTAATGCGTTAACAAGATGTATAAAATATATAACTCATCAGTTGGATTTCATAGACTTCTTGAAAACGTACCAGAGAAAAGCTTTAACTGAACTTGAAACACGGACGGAGTTTCTTAGTACTAGTGTACGCTTTTTCAGAAACAATAAACAAAAACTTGATTTTTTTAGACCGGAATCGCATTCAGCACAGACAATCTATCAAAAACGGTTAGTCACTTGCAAATCCATTGATATCATAATTTTCAAGTTTTAAAGCTTTATACAGTGTGTCCAGGAAAGTCCGCATCATATGCAAAAAAAAATTTATTATCTATTTCTCAGAAAACTTTATTCTGTATAAAGTTGGCGGCTTGTAAGAAACCAATACAGCAACAGTCAAATATGTCAATTTCGGTACCATATACCAAGCGATTCAGAATATATGAATTTGTGATAAGAGTAAAGTACCTTTATTTTCATTATTATCGACAAACATTATTTGGAAATGTTGTTTAGAAGTAAAAATTATATTCAAATATGAAGTCACAGCACATCTCGAAATTTTTCTTTTCTGTTCTTTTTTTTTAAATTCTTACTTTTATGACAAATACCTGTCAATGCCAGTGATACTAAAAGGTTTGTTTAATCTATTTTGTATAAATTTGAATAACTTTTATTTACTTTTATTTAAATTTCTAAAAAATACGAACATTTTAGTATCACTGGCCTTTACTAATATTAGTCATAAAAGTAAGAATTAAAAAGAAAACAAAAAAGACAAATTTCAAGGTAGGTGACAGTGACTTTATATTTGCATTTTTTATATTTGATTTAAATGAACGAACGCGCTAAGATGTCTTATGAATCGAGTGTAATATACTATTTTTCTACTTTGCGTTATTAATTTTAAAAATATTAAGCACTAATTAAGCACTAATGATTATACCCATATGTAGTCATACGACCCATTATGTGACCCAAAAGCTCAACGATTCTATCTACTCCATGCTGGTTTTTCATTTTTGTATTGGCTGAACTTTCATTACACTTTTTCCGATTCACCCTTCACATATTGGAATGAATTCAAATAACATATATCAGTTTTAGGATACAGGATACCGAAGGATATTAAAAATCTGTCACGTCTGAGTGAAATGTGCCATCCGTGGATTGGATATGTTGCAGCTTCGCGTTCCAGTGGCGTAGTTCTGGAGGATGGAGGATCTATACTTGAAAATAAATATTGACGAGAGGGACGTGATTTGTCGACGTATTACGTCGAAATGCAATTCCTTATCTCTAAATACGAAACCGAGGCGCATTGCAATTTGAAAAGAGGACATTGATATTTTTAAGATAGTAAACAAACACAGGGGATCTCTGTTTATTTGAAGAGATAGAGAGATAGAGATAGACAGCATTATTACAGTGATATACATATTTAAGATGAAAAAAGTAGCATCCTAACGTGTCCTTTGGGGAAAGACAACAATATTCTCGGAAGCATATCCAGCAGGAGGGTGCCCCAAATTGTGTCAAATACTGTTCTAGGTAATGAATTTAATTAATACTTTCAGTATGTTTGCAAAACTTTAACTTAAAAATATAAAATTTCTAAATTAATTATATTGCATTATGTACATATCTTTATTAGTAAATAATTTTTTTGAATACTATTTTTATTAACAAATGTATTGAATTTATCTTAACTATTCGTATACCTATTTCCCATATTACTAATTGCATTTAACAAATTAATATTAAACGTAATACCAATCTGATTAACTAATTACAAATTTTTACAGTTATATTTACAAGTATATTTTCTAACGATCATACTGAATTGCAATACTCCACAAAGATGTCATTTGGTAACTGAAGTTGGTATTTAACATTTTTCATGGTTACTAGCGTAGTTCAATTTGTTATTAGACTGAATGTATCGTCAAAGTAAAAATTAATTAAGTTTGGAAATTAAATTTGATACAGAAATGTGTATTTTTAGCGGAATTGATCGTTTTGGGTACCCTGATCATTTTTGACAAAGGTACAAAAAATGTCTGTGTGTGTGTGTGGGTTTGTGTGTGTACCCGATTTTTGTGTGCGACGATTCCGGAGAAACTACTAAAGGTATCGGGACGAAAGTTCATATTTACAAGTTTTATTACCAAAGCTAGAGCTGAAAAGCTTTTGGTTGAAAAGGGTCCGAAAGAACTGGATGTCTCCTCTCAGCATTTTTGAAGGATTTTGCAAATGAGCAGCTATTTCTATAATTTCGTCAAAATAGTTAAACAATAAATTAAAGTAGAGGAAATTTTGTATAATTTATGTCTATGACAAATTCTTATTGATCGAGATCGTGTCTGCGATAAAACTACATAGTTAGCTAGGATTTATCTGTCAATATTGTCAAAATATCTGTCAAATCTTTACTAACTTGTGTTATTTTAATGCAGACACAATCGATCTCGATCGAATAGAATCGCATACAGCTAAACTATTAATTTTATATACTGTATGATAAAGTAATGTCCCTGGCCACATCAGATTTTTTAAAATACTGTGTTGTTTAAATTTGTATGACTCCTTTTCACACTTTTTGACGAGTCCTGTAGATGAATGACACCGACAAGAGGTTTATAAGGTTGCTAATAAACATTTATTGCAATATATTATAGCATGAATCTTATATGTTCAATTATGTATCTTGGTTATCTTGGGGTTTGAATATATCCAGAATTTTCTCAATCCGAGATATACCGTATATTTTGAATCCTAAACTTCAAAACTTTTCACAATAAGAGGGGTTTTTAAAGTAGGATTATGCCACATCATAAGAAACTAAGAATAACAAAAAAGTTGTCTGTAAAAAAGTCCGTTCAAGATGCATGCATAGATATTTTGTTTCCTGATACTAGTAACAAAGTCCAGACAGGAGGCCTAAAGCTCATAAGTTTATATTCGGTTTTGTTTTTATATTAAATATTATGTGACTGTTCTTTTTTAAATAGATAAAGTTTAACAATAAGTTGTCAAATTAACGTAGGTATACAAAAATATATTACTTTAATGCAACATTTAGGTCGCCTGCAGTTTATTTAGATTAGCAGAACTTTTAGAAAAATTACCATTTTCCTATAATTTAATAGGATGATAAACATTTATTTGTTATTAAATATTTTATTGTGTGCCTTCATATGAGCCTTGAATAAAAATAACTTAATCTACCATTACAAAAATTTGAAAAAAAATCGATTTATAACCGATATTTATGGCTCCTGCGGGAGACCTAAATATTTTTTAATTGAGCTAATTTTGTATGTTAATCTAAATATTCTTATAACTTGAAAATTTCTATATTTGAATATTCACTAAAATACAAAGAATATCTGGGTAAAAGTCCGATCAAAACTCGTTCGGTAGTATTTGTGTTCTCTTATATCGAAACAAAAAAAAATGTAGGATGGATACCATATACCTTTTTTTGCGAGTGTACATTCAATGAAGATTGGACGAACCTAGGGAATGTCCAGCAGTATAGCTATCTGATCTGGTTGATACTTTCAGCTAACATAATATCTCAACCACTTTACGAAGGGTCGCGAATGACCTGCACCTAATATACGTATCGTCTGGGACCACAAATAGTACGTAAAACATTCAACATAAAAAATATCGAGCTACTTTTCTACCATCTCTTCACAAGCGACCAAACTTGCACATAGGCAAATGGAACCCTCTTACTGGTAATTTGGCCCACTTCATACTCGTTTCTCAGGATTTTCACCCTAGAACCCCACTAAAATATCATTTGGAGTGATGAAGTACGGTTCACCAAGTTTATCTTGAAATGGGAAAAGATGATGAGAAGCGACGACTAGACGTGAGATGGAAAATGTCGACCATTTTTCAACTTATCGCACACAATACCGTTGCGTTTCTCGGAAAACGTGTTCAAGTTCGACCCTAACGAGCAGAACTTTCCGTTCGACCCTTTATAAAAAATTCACGCCGCGTGTATGTATATGTGTGCGCAATCAATGCGGTTGTATGGATTTTCAGCGAATATCCGTGAACTTAAATTAGTAAACTTTTGCGGAACGTTGGGACGCCTTACTCCAGGTGACGTCGAAGCCGGAGGTAAGTACGTCAGGGGGATTAGATCGAAATGGCTTTTTAGGCGATATGAAGATTTAAAGGATGAGTGACAGTAAACATTTTCAAGTACCTGTTGGAACGGTAATATAGATCAACGACCGATCAAGTTGAACGTTAAGTTGAATTTAAGATAAACTAAAGAAAACAAAGAAAAGTAAGAGCTATAAATGACAAAGAATATGGATGTTGAAAAACACCATGGTTAAAATCTTGAAGTGACATATGATTACAAATAACACCAAAATTAAGTTAAGTAATATCAAATATTGCATACTGATTAGAGTGGTCCTTATTTTACAGTTTTCGCAATTTATTCCTTTATGTCCATTCTTAATTTTTATGAAATTATATCAATAAAAAATAAAAAAAAAATCTATTTTGTTTTACTACAATAAATTTACATACCCCAGCTATTTATTAACTTAATAAAAAGGAAATATCATTGAATTTTTGAGTCTCGACATTATACGGATTATTTCACATATTTTCAACTCAATGTGTTAAAAATACAATAATCTAAGCTGTGGCTACCAATGACCAACAATGAACAAAATCTAACAAGTGATGTGGTAACTGTTTCTGCTATGGTTTTTTCCCTAGAATCTGAATCTGAAGGCGGAAATTCCAAATTCAGCATAGTTTTTCAGAAAGCTAGACATAATTAAGTATGGAACAAAAGAACAGTCCCACAGAAAAAAAAACTAAAAAAAACTCCAATTTGAGCTTAGTTTTTCAGAAAAGGCACTGCTAAAAAAACTGCTCCAAACCGCAATTTTTTCTGTATTTATACAAACAGAATGTTTGGTAGTTTGATGTAAACAGTTTGAAGGTGACATAGAACAAGTCATTTAGAACCTATTTATCCAAATATACAAATATATATATATATAAAATTATCGAGATATTTTATACAATTATGTAATGTTGTACATATAATTTACTTATTTTGCAAATGTGTAGCAAACGAACCACAACTTTCACAAGTTTCAAAATGGTCTGAAAAGTAAAGTGGGAGTTGTAATATAAATAAAAAGTAGCAGTAAACTTATTTTTTGATAAAACCCGAGCACCACATTGTAGAGTAAAAAAGGCTTATCAGATATTGATATTTTTAGGTAAAAGATTTGGCAAACACAAATAAAATATCAAAACTCTACCACTGGATGGAAAATTATGCCCTTTGTTTTTATTTTATTTTGGCGTATTGTTTTAAAATGTATCTCGGATACTTCTCGGCTGATCTTGATGTTTTTTTACAGTTATTGTCTTTATACTATTATCTAGTAGTTGTCCAGGGATTTTTTTGATACGTCTCTTCGTTGAATAATATAATAAATAATTAAAACATTGATTTCAAAAAAAAATATACATACTTAAAATTTTCAGTGAATATACATTTATAACCGCATCTGCAACCATTTACAGGGGAGTGGTAATTCAGATGCTGAAGTTATACAACCATCTAGAATCTAGATGGACTACGCAACCTCCCGAACAAGAACTTTAAAATTAAACTAAAAAAATACCTTCTCTTGAATGCATTCTACAGTATACATAAATATTTTGAATGTCACAATTTTGAATTGTATAATTTATCATAATTATTATGAACTAATGTTGTAATGATATTTGTTAGAATGAGAATATTGGTTTATGGTTGTATATCTGATTCGTATGAGCGAGCAGTTTAGGGGTATAATATAAACACCATGAGGTTACACTATGTGGAGATCTTCGAAATGCCGAGATCGGCAGTATCTTAGTTTCACTAGAGGTAACGTGATCTAGCTACTCTTGATACAGCTGAATCGAGGGTGCGGTTGTGAGTGTTAAATTACCGCGATTATTGTTAATATAATCTTAATACAGCTCCCCTGGACAGTGATATTGACATAGGAATTGTCAGTATAGCTCCCTGCCTAGTGGTATTAATACGGATACTCTTCATACAGCTCCCTGGCCAGTGATAATGACATAGGAATTATCATTACAGCTCCCTGCCTAATGGTATAAACATAGATAGTCTCAATACAGTTCCATAGCCAGTGATATTGACAGAGGAGTTGTCAATATACCTCCCTGCTGAGTGGTATTAACATGGATCATCTTCATACAGTTCCCTAGCCAGTGATGTTGACATAGGAGTTGTCAATATAGCTCCCTGCGGAGTGGTATTATCATGTATCATCTTCATACAGTTCCCTAGCCAGTAATATTGGCATAGAAGATGTCAATATAGCTCCCTGCTTAGTTGTATTAACTTGGATCATCGTAATACAGTTCCCTAGCCAGTAATATTGACATAGAAGATGTTAATATAGCTCCCTGCTTAGTGGTATTAACTTGGATCATCTTAATACAGTTCCGTAGCCAGTGATATTGACATAGAAGATGTCAATATAGCTCCCAGCTTAGTGATATTCACATGGAAGATTTCAACGTGCATACTCATACCTAGGATCTACAAGACTATAAGCTAGCCAACGATTATACCAGGAAATAGATGACGAGGATGATGTCAGGATGAGGCGAAGATCCCGGCAGCCTGGGGATTGATGGTCCCCGGATAAGTTTAAAAGGGTATTTCTATATTGTTATATGTTGCGTGGTCGATATTCAAACATCCGAGAGAGAATTGCAGATCCCTTCCCGTAGTTCGACTAACGAATAGACAATGATGTTCCATATGGTGAGTGATTATTATCAATCTATTGGGACGGTGCGTGATGCAAGCGCCTCTCCCGCGGTAGGCGAGTACTATGTCCACGAGGCGTAAATGCAGCAGTTCGCAACTATATGTTACAGTTATCTTGTAGTGTTTTAGTAGTCCAATGAAACTTGTATTATTATATTATTTTTGGAAAATAACTGTTAATAGTGAACTTCATTAACTTAATTTCATTGAACTTAATTTAATTTCAAATATATTATAAAATATAATTATAAACAACTATTAGGTAAGGTTATGTTTCATGTACAATTAGTTCAGGTTGTTATTGTTTTTTGATTAATATACTAGCAAGGCTGTGCTGTAGGGTCCGAGATCTAGCTCATATTCGCACAGTCAATTAGCCTGCAAAACACGTGCACAACACAAAATGAGGTTAGTTTATGTTTTGAGACTTTTAGGTTGTATTGTAATTATGTAGAACACGTGCACAACACAAAATGAGTGTACTTTATGTTTCGGGACTTTTAGATTATATTGTAACTTTCTTATTAAACAAGCAGTCAAACTAGACAAACCCTTTTACTCAAACTTAATAATAAGATTATATTGCTGAATTGTGAATGTAATTTGAAAATAAATTTCAGTTTTAGCTCAACATGAGTGTAATAATCTTGGAAATCTATAAAGTTTGCATTTCTTGTTGTTTCTCCTATTATTCGTACATTTGTCAATACAAACTTATAGTGTCCCCCCATTACGAAGTTATCGATGAACGATCTGTTGCTGTGAACCACAGAATTGTATACTTATGAGTTATGACAGCTAGGCAACAACATAATGCGCCGTAAACTACTGCACATTTGTAGGCCGATATTTCTCCGTTTCTCCGCCACGGGCGCCTAGACCGATTTTCGTCTCCCTTCCACGGCGCATGCACGGTACCAATACATGCATGCTGCAATTAGGTATCGATCGGACCGTTTATGGTGGTTTCATAGAAAAGTTATAACCCGGCTAAAATCCGAGCCAACATTAAGTTGTTTATTTTATTATTTCTTTTGTGAATTGATTCAAATATTGACCTGTTCTACACTGATTTTTTGGTTTACAGAATAAATTATTATTTATATATATTTTTTTAAAATTTTATTTACTAGATATATTTTTGTAATGTTGCCCCTTAGTACAGTTAAACGGTAACAAATGTGCAACTCGAACTCGATCGTTGCAAGATGCAATTTGGCAAATAGCAGTGAACACAGTAAACCACAGAATTTAATTACACTCATGCCAGTTATATGTATAGGTTTCATGTTGATACGTTCAATGTATCAATACTAATAAATTAAATTTCCAGGGCACGAATCGACAAGCAAAATCTAATTAATTATATAAACTCTGAACCTTGACCTTTAATTAGTGTAATTGGTAGCCGTTGGGACACCATTTCGTAAATAAATAAATGTTATACTTCTACTTCTTCGAAATCTTTCTAAACTCTGGGATGCGCCCTATTAGCTCATTAATTAGGCATTTCCGCTATCGAAATGCGTTAAGACAAATATAAAGTCAGTTGAATATGAAGTGTACTTCTTCGAAATTTTCTAAACTCTGAGATGCATCCTATTAACTAATTAATTGGGCATTTCCGCTATCGAAATGTATGCAGACAAATATAAGTCAGTTGAATATGAAGTGACTACTAGGAACTAATTGATACAAAGCTAATTACGCAAATTAATTAATACTTTTTTAATGATACTGACAACTTTTCACCAGATTTTCGTTATTCAGGAGTTGACAGATGGAGAAATGTCACAGTAAATATTATATTACGTAATTCTTATGCACCCAGAACTCTTATCTCCGTATACTTGACACACCCTAAGTAGAATTGGCCCTTTGAGATAAAATATTTCCCCCCTTGTACGTGCCCCAAAGACATTTGAAAACTTGACACCGTTGACAGCAGACCAAACTCAACTGTATACGCTTCATATTATACAGTAATAAATTTTAAGAAAGTAATGTCGACCAATGATATGATTGTTCCATATTTCATCGATTTTGCAATCGTATGTCTGTCTGATCTGTGGCTTATAACTGATTGCTTTATCTTGACAGTGGGATTAGGGTGCTTGTTTATTATGTTGAAATTATATTTTTGGTGATGCAAGTGTCGGTTTCTATACAGCTGTATATTATACAGATATCGCATTTTTTGTAGCAAAAATTAAAAAAAAAAAATGGAAATATCAACGGGAAAATAATTATTTATTTTAAAATAAGAATGCCCAACTAATATAGCATATTCTCTGAAAATTTCCATTTTTTTTTGTGAAAGATGGAGTTATAGTATTTAGGCTGAAATTGTACTGAGATGATAATTCTATTATTGTAGTATTATTGAAAGTTATATTTAAAAAAGATACAGAAGTAAAATTCATTTTTATATTGCCAACAAATTATTTTAGGCCCAACTCCTTATTTATTTAGGAAATTACACTGAAAATTTCATCAAGTTTTTTTAACTATAAATATAGCCTTTAATAGAGCACGCGTCGTAGGAGAGGTAGAATTCGGTCTTAATGTCCAATTAATGAAGTATATTTCCTAAACAATTGCGGAGGTACAAGCAAAATATAGATGTCACAATTTAAACGTCAATTTTCTGTCGAGCTGATTAAGCGATTTTGATGATTTTGTGATTTAATGTGTCGTGTGAGATATCAGAAACGATTTGATCTTGTGAATGATATTATCAAGTTACAAGTGAACAAACTAACATTAAAATAAGATTGTCTGTTGTCAGACTTTTGGCGTTAATTTCTCTCTTAAGGTTGGTGTTTTTGGTTTCAAACTCAAAGTTATGAAAATTTTATATGATAATGTTGAAAGTAATGTGAATTGTCGTTTTGGGTAGATTACTAAATACGAATCCGACCACAAAAGCTTCCGCTGTATCAGGATTTCGAAGATAATGATCGGATGAAAGCTGTGCACTAGAAACTTAAAAAGCTCCTGCCAAGTAGTGACGGTATGTCTAGTGTTGTGTATGCGAAAGTTAAAGAAATAATAAAAAACCTGACAAGATATGATATAAATTTCAAAAGACGAATATATTTTATAGGTTACCTTTGAGACAATTAAAGGTTCTTTCAAAGTTAATAGGAATAATTGGAAGTCGGACTTAAAAAATTGATAACGTCATAAGGAAAAAATGACTAAAAATTGGAAATGTAAATTGATTAAAATAATGCGAAATCGTATGGAAACATAAGAAATTATAGCGCATTTTATATCACATCCAATAATCTGGGTTATCAGGGTATTGCATAACTTAAAAAAACAACCCCAACAGTTTATCTTGAGCGAAATTAAAATGGACGAAATTATAAAAGATAATTAAAAAAAATCGTTAAAAACAGGACCATTGTTGGCGTTTGTCTGATGTAACAGGACTTTTCAAGAAACATATGCTACTGACTCATGACATAAACTAATCTTATAAATAATATAAAGTAATGTAATAAATATTATAAAGGTTATTGAAATTGTCATAACGCCAGTAGTACTTTCTACTCATAATGGCTCGAATCGTGGCTACTGAAAGTGCGCAGCCACAACATAAAATGGTTTGTTTATAAACCGCATTAAGGCGGGTAATTTACGATTATGAGTTTCAATCTTGGCTCTCCTTGCACTAATTGATAACGCCTCCGGCAAATGTCAGAAATTGACCGCAATTGCTTCGTTCCAGAAATACTAAGTACAACCCGTGTAGACTTTCGACAATTATAAGCAATTCTAATTTAGATTTAAACGATTTATTGTCGTCCAGTGTTAATTTATGCTAATTGTCGAAAAATTTATATTCTCAAAGCCTGGTAGCGAGAAAATATGCTAAGAAACAAAATTTGCTTGGTAAAGTAATTATTAGTAGTAGTCCAAGCAATAGGCAATTTTAGGTGGAAAAATTCATATATTTCGAAAATTTGTATTTTAGTCTATTTCGAGAATGGACGTTCTAAATAATACACTAAGGGCTGGTATATTCGCCATACGCATAAAGTTCTACATAGCTATGTATCAGATAAGTTCGTTTTGTAAGGTTTCTCCATTACTTATGTGGTGATAAGCTATCAGACATTTAACGGGGGGTGAAGAACGACTCTATGTTTTTGACCGCGCCGGGCATAAGCCGGACCTGAGTCGGGCACGACCCGGACACGAGTCGGACACGAGTCGGGCACTAGTCGGACACGAGCCGGGCACATATTTTTTTTGCATAGATCTAATAATCATTGCTTTATAAATTCAAAAATTCGATTTGAAATTGCCTATTTTGAATAGATAGCTACTCAATATTCGGTAACCAATTAAAGGAATTCAACAACAATTTTAACATCAAAAATAGAAACTTTGAATTAAAAACAGAAAAGAAGAAAAAAAAGAGGAATTATTAAATTAGAAAGATAATTAATTATCAATAAGATAAAGTTGTGGGCGGAAATGTCAGAGGAATGGCAGATTTCCTACTATTTTAGACTATATGAATAAATAAGAAATCTGATGTGGCCAGACACATCACTTTATCATACTATACCACAGAACCTCATAGAGACAGCAGTGTGGAACTGTGATGACCGCTGATGTTTTGACAATACTGTCAATAAATCAAAATATCTGTCAAATCCTGGCTAATTAATTTTGATACAGCCACGACCGATCTCAATCAAATACAATTTTGCTGATGCAGCTTAATTTGATCAAAAACTGGCATAGACATAAATTATACAAAATTTCCTCCACTTTAATTTTTTATTATTAACTATTTTGACATTACAGAAACTCTAACATCAATACTTAAGAGTTACTTGATTCGTTTTTATTCATACGATTATCTGGAATTAATATGAGTAACAAATGAGTAACTTTGACAGCCGGTAGCGATCTGTAAGTAAACTAGTGAACAAACTAGTCAACAAATTTGCTGTAATATTTTTTTTCGTTAATTCAACAGTTTTACCTCTAAGAAAAACTGAATTGGTCCAAATGGCATAAATGCTCAATTATTATCCGAAATTGTACCAGATGTCGATAGTTCGTAATCTTAATATATCAGAATCGTTTTCGATGATTATATTATATGAAATCAGAATAAGATTTCAAATATATGTACCTACGTAGATACATGTTCAGCAAAAACTAAACACTTAGGCTAGTTATTAACTAACATTGGGCGGGTCAGTACAGTCTACAGTTTGTTTTATCTTCTTTTTATTAACAACTATTCTTTCCAAGCATTAGACAATAATTTTACAGAAGAACAGTTTATTTTTACTCTATTTGGGTGTTTCAGGCCAGAATAATGATTTTACTGATTTCACTAATACGATTGAGGCGACCCATTGAGTGGTATGATAAAAAATAGTATTTACTTTTACTTCAAGTAAATCCTTCATGTTGTAGCTTTTACTTTAAGTAAATACTAAACATTATAGTATTTACTCTACATTATTCTTGAAGCAAGACTAAAGTGAGTACTACGAGCTCTACGAGCAATTACTTTATATTTTCCTTTATATAGAAGTTCTGTATATAGAAGTCAATACTAGAGTAATTAGAAATGTAGTATTTACTCCATCTGGGAGTGGTTTGTGTAGTTTTTAAGAAGCTACTCATAGATCCAGTTCACATCTATTACTTTGATTGAAAAAGTGTTACAAATGGTTGTTTTTATGAAGTATCAGGGGAAAAGGAGGGAAATATGTGAATGTAGAACGCATGGTGAGGAACAGTAAAAAAATATTTCGGTAAGTCAATTATTTTAGATAACTTTATAATTAAAGGCACTGTTCTCATAGCTTCAGTGCAAAACAAATTGAATGGATCGCTGATGAGTTCTAAGGAATCATATTTAGATGAGAGGAGTTTAGTTCTCTCCCGTTCACCACTCTGTTCACTCGACACGGGCTCTGGTATCCAGACGTGAAACTTAGCTATTCACGGTACAGAAAAGAACAACATAGATATTAGTGCGAAGAAATATATTTAATTACAACATCACTAAACATAACCCCAATCCCGAGACACGTGACGACTTCAACTCGATGTAGACTGACGCATGGCCTTGAAGACGAACGCGATGTTCGAAACCTGGTAGCCATAAGTGCAAATAAAAACGACATCAGAAAGAAGACCAGCTCTTTTATTTATTCCAAATGAGAGGAGCAGCTTTATAAAATGTTGGCAAAAATTGAGATATTATTAAGAAGTCTAGGCGATCCTGGGTTTTAACAAGGTGATGGTGTAGATGATGGGGTACATCAAACCACCGCACTATTTCAAAAATAATTAGAAAAGTATCACAAAAAATAGTGTTGAAGAAAAATGTTAGGATTTCCTTGCTCGCTAAATTTAAAGTTTAAAAGTTTTGTGTAGCATTAATGTGCAGACTAGATGCAATTCTAAAAGAATTTTCTAATAATTCTAAAGGAATTTTTACGTCTGTTGTTGCAGAAAAGTGTGGAGAAAAGTAATAATTCACAATTTAATTCCTGGAAAAAAGTTAAATTTACCCGTTGAAGTATTTACTTTATGTAATAGATTATACTCCACAAAATACCATGATGTAGAAGCTCATACTTAAAGTAAAAGTAAATACTCTTTTTAATCAAACCACTCAATAGCTATTGATATGTTAGCTTCATTTGCTCCTTGACGACAATATTGTCAATCTTGGAAAACAAAAAGGTAGGTACTAAAAATTTGTGATCCAGTGTTTTCATAACGACACCGAAAGCAGTTTCGTTATGAGTTTATAACGACCGCAAAGTAGGAAAAATGTTATTTTCTTGTGTAAAGATAGCACATGTCAGATTTAAGGACGTGCTATATTTACATGTAGCCAATTCCGACATCCCTAAATTTGTAAATATTAGTGGTCAGAAGAGTAGTACACCGTATTATTATGAAAATATAAGGCATTTTTAGTCAGCCTAAACAGATATTATTAGAATTTTCTGTTATCCTGTAGCGATGTAACAAGAAATGGAATTACTCAATTATCAAGAGTTCTTATTTTATCCAACTAAACAGAAATATGTCGGAATTTAGAAAAGTATCTAAAGTTGGGACGTTTACCTGATAACAATATGAATAATTTTACATTTGTATCTCTCAATAGTGTAACGTTGCGAGGAATCTCGAAATCTAATACCACTTCATGCTCGCGCTGACACCAGCAGTATGGAAATTCAAGACTAGAAACAGCCCAGATAATTCAAAATCGATTTGAATGTACCTACCATGCTACAAGCTCACAAGCAAATCGCTGTCTGTTCCTGACCTACCTCTCTCGTCGTACCTAAACTCTATCTATTTTGAATTTTACAGCATATTTACGTACCTAAGCGCACGATGGGAAACGAGCAAATGGCCACTAACTGCATAATGGCTTCCAGCAATTGTTTTGAATTGGTTAACTACGATTTATTTAATAAGAGGCTATCCGTTTCTCTCTAAATGACATAGTTAGGCGTGAGCGAAACGAGTGGGACATTTACCTATCTGCTGAGCTAGCGGCAAATTGCTTTGTTTTTATGTGTTTTTTGTTTGTTTTGTGAGGCGCTTGTAATTGAATTCGCGTGCCGTTCATCCTCTTTTTCGATTGCTACGTTTTCCACGCAATTTAACTCGGATTTAAACTGGATTGAGCTTTGTTTAGGTTACTAAGGGAGATCGTAAGTTCGTTTCGAAGTTGTAATGTGACGGCGCAATTTGCTGTGTTCTTGAGGAAGGTCGCTGTGTTCCAGAAAATGTAGAAATATATTCGATATTCAAATTGGATTCTTTCAAGCTCTTCAGCAACCAATAAATTATGATTTATTTATTGAGAGGAATTATTGATTTTTTATGAAAAAATTTGATTTTGACCACAGTTTATATTACTAGACCAGGCAATAGAGTAGAAAATGTAGGAAGCCGACGGTCCTAGGTCATGTGGAACAGTCCGTAGATGTATAGTAATGTGTTTCCTACTCGCAAATATCATTTCTTAATTTGTGATAAACAAGAAACGTCAAAAAATAGTGTTTTTTTTTCGTTTGTAAAACCTGAACCGATGGACCAATCTTGATTCATTGAACAGACGAATTGTAGAGAATGCAAAGACGAAAAAATGAACCCTACACGGACTCGACTGAATTAATATTAACGGAGAAAATTCGGAAAAACCGAGAAACTCCCATGTCAATGCTGTAGCGGAAGCTTTTCGCGTGAAACTAGCGATTGAGTGTGGACAACCCAGGCGTTATCCGATGATTAGTTTTTGCACAATTGCGATTTGAATATTTTTACCTTTTTATTGTCACATAAGTTGACGCTCTTGAATACGATTGCAATTTTGTGTTTTAAGGAAAAATGTGACTTTTTTGTTATACATTCTTTAGAACCAACTATGAAATTTCATTCGACATAATTTTTATTAAAATTTACCCACAATTTTGTATATTGCAGGGCCCAGAACATTCGCTGTTATAAAAAAACAGTTTTAATGCAGAACTTGAGTGTTTTAGTTTAGTGTTTAGCTTAATTAAGCTTTTGCAAGTGGTTCAAATTATAGTATACGTATCTGACATTAGAACTACTGGAAAATCTGCTGCGGATAGGTGCGGATGCGGTTTTTATGATTTTATTTCTATCACGTTGTAAAGGAAAATCCAAAAATTGATGTACCAGCTTATATGGAATTTGATGCAATTTCTTGAAACCGTGATAGTAAAGGTAATTTAGAACATATATAACCATATTTAGCTATATACAAATGGTTACGGTTATCGAGACATTGACAATTTTATGTTCAATGCATTTTGTATGTTGTAAATGCCGTTCCGTACGTAAATTTTTCCGATTTGCATCATGTATAGCAAACAACCCTCAAAAATCATCCGAAAACAACTTTAAACTTTGTACTTGTATATGAATTTCTTAGATATTAGTTGCTTGAAGGCAATCTGATTCAGATTCAAGGCAAGAAAATACATCGAAAGCATCGAAAAAAATGGATTCTTGTTGAGGAGAGACAATAGTAAGTTTGTGAATAGAAACTTGTTAAGCGTTTTCGATAAATGTGTTTCTGCGGAATATAAATCCGGGTTCAAAACATGCGTATTAGGGTCATACCACTAAAAACCGACAGGTTCAGCTTGAAGGATGATCAAATTTCGTTTTCATGGTAACAATAAGTATAAGTATTAGACAATTTTGAAATAGTACTAAAAATAATAGTTTTTTAGTGATAAATATAGTTAAATAGCTTCTTAATTGCTTCTACTATCACGTCTTAAAACGAATGTATCGAACGGAAAATAGCATGAATAGCGTGTGTAAAATATAAAGATAGAAATAAGATCACAAAAAATATTGATGACAAATCTTGTAGCAGGAATTAATTTACAATAAGTATAGGTACTGCAGTGAAGAAAACTTTTAATATAGCTTGCTTTTTTCTCTATTTTGTACTGTTTTATTGTGTTTATTAAGTTATTAACCTTCAAATACTTCGTATGTCGGTTAAAACGCTATATATAAATAAAACAACACATCTAGAGCCCTTATTGGTGAAAAAATAATTTTGATAAATACTCTGTGCGAAGCGGGGAAGCGCGTATCTATAGTAATACAAGCGCGCTGCGAGGACTGGAACACCCTCAAATTGCAATTTTCTAGACTTTTTCTTTTGTTACCAAGTTATGGTATTCTCTTTTTGCAATGTCGTCTTTAGATCTATGTCCACTTTACTTGCATTTCCTTTCTAAATTTACTTCTCGTCCTTAGAGAGATTTATCTAAAACGTCACAAGCTTTACAGTCGAAAACTGCCAGACACAAAGTTCGCATTGAATCTCCGTGAAACTGAACATCCTTCGACGTATCCGTTTGCTAGATGCTGCATCTCCATTCGATTGTTTGCAGTTCGTCCAGCGGAATCAGTCAGGCGGACGCGACCAATTCAATTCAATCTGTCTGTTTCCGCCAACAATGAAAAATTCAGTTTATCAATTCGATTCTTTTATCTGTCCATCCCCGTCTACAGTCATCAGCCTAATGCCCACTGTTATTTATTAGTTTATCTGATCATCCCTGCATTACACTTTTTACCTCCAATTTTGTCGCATGGTGTATTGGAACAAGCGCGCTACGTAGAAGTTAGGTTCTCGAAAATGACATATGCTACTGGGCGGCATTCTATAGACCTTTCATTGTGTGATGTGTAATCATTAATGTTAAATTATGTAATTAACTGAATGAATCTACTGGAACTGTAGGGAAAACTATCCCTTGAACGTTCTTGCCTTGATTGAAAGTCGGTGTAACTTTTCGAAATAACTTTATTGGCACTGATGCGTACATACACTCGTACTAGACCATGCTTGTACCAAGGCTTACACGACAATGACCTAACTTCAACGCGCACGCGAGAAAGTCAAATGTAATAAACGGCCACTAGATGGCGTTAGGAGTATTAAATATGCATGTAATACAATTTGCCTAAAAATGCAATATAGGTTGCCTAAACATAGCCGGCCGCCTTGGAAGCCTAATGGCTTTCGAAAATAATCAAAAATGGTGAATAAACATACATATTGTGTAAATGAACAATAAAAGAATACAATAAGAAAAATATAAAACAACATATGCAAATAAACTCAACTATAAAAAATATAAGTTCTGAAATATAATGTCTCTTGTTTAATTGTCCTGATTATTTGTTTCGTCATGCGCATCACTTTCACACGGCAACACGCACAATTTGGTTACAGGCCTTTTTTGCACTCCACTCACGGTTTTCACTGACGCCACTCTGCAAACGTTGTCTCTGCCCACATGTAGGTCGGTGATTCTGCCAAGAGTCCATTTTAATGGAGGAGTGTGATCGTCTTTGATGAGAACCAAGGTGCCTACCTTGAGTAATTCTGGGTGTCGGGACTTCCACTTAGTGCGGACCTGTAGCTCGGAAATGTATTCTTTGGACCATCGGGTCCAAAAATGTTGGAACATTTTCTGCAGCCTTTGAAATCGTAATAGCCTGTTTTCCTGGATGTCTTGTACATTCGGCTCAGGAAAAGTAGTGATGGATTCGCCAATTATAAAGTGCGCAGGTGTGAGAGGAGTATTATCAGAAGGGTCAGATGATAGAGGATATAAAGGTCTAGAATTTAAACAAGCCTCAATTTGAGTTAAAATTGTAACAAATTCCTCAAAGGTTAACTTCGATTCGCCTATGACTCTCTTTAAATGGTGCTTAACTGATCTTACACCAGCTTCCCATATTCCACCAAAATGTGGAGCTCTGGGGGGTATAAAGTGCCACGTGATGCCCTCCTGATTTAGTTCAGTTAACATTTTGTCGGATTTAAGAAATTTCGTGATTTGAGCATTTGCGCCCACAAAGTTAGTACCGTTATCTGAAAATATATTAGCACACTTACCGCGTCTTGATATAAACCTTCGTAAAGCCGCCAAAAACGCCTCAGTGCTCAAATCGCTAACCAGCTCGATGTGCACGGCCTTAGTTGCAAAGCAAACAAACAAGCATACATACGCCTTAGAGGTTTTATAGTTACGGGTCTTTCTGTCCCGAATAAGAAAAGGTCCTGCGTAGTCCACGCCGCAATTCAAGAATGGTCTAGCGGGAGTTACGCGTAACTTTGGTAAGTCTGCCATTTGGTACTGAATATTTGCATTTTTCTTGAAACGGAAACATGTTATACACTGATGTACTATTCTTTTGACTAAATTTCGTCCGCTAAGTATCCAAAATTTTTGGCGTAAATGAGCTAAGAGCGCCTGTGGCCCTGAATGTAGTAAGTTTATATGTTCATGTCGTACTAGTAACTCTGAAAAAGGTCCATTTCCAGGTAATATAATTGGGTGAATTTTATTTTTATCGTAATCGGAATTTCTCAACCTCCCTCCAACTCTGATGATTCCGTCACCGTCCACATATGGAGAAAGAGATAGTATTTTACTGGAAGAACCTACAACCCCCTTTTTTGTTAAGTCCAGTAACTCTTGTGGAAAATAAACCTGCTGAACCATTTTTATCAACTGGTTAAATGCTGTATTTAATTCGGTAGGTGTAAGAGGACCTAGTTGTCTTTTGTTAGATTCCACTCGGCAGTTAGTTTTAAATCTAAGGCAGTAAGCTGTGATTCGTTTTAGTTTAATAAGTGAAGAATATTTTTTCAATATGTCTAAATTATGTAAAGTGGTATTTAAATTTATAGCATTTTTGCGTATTTCGGTTTCCACTAAATGTGGCAATTTACTAAATTGAAATCCTTGAGCTGATCTGATTGGCCATTCGCTTTTTGGTTTAGATAGCCAGTTTGGACCATGCCACCAAAGAGGTGAGTCCTTTAATGCTCTTGGTTCTATCCCCCTCGTTAGAAGATCTGCAGGATTTTCAAGTGTGTTGACATAATGCCAATTTTGCGGGTTAGTTAGAGTTTGAATTTCTGATATTCTATTCGACACAAATACCTTCCATTGCATTGAATTTGAGTGTATCCACCCAAGAACAATTGATGAATCGCTCCAAAAGAATAAATTATCAAACTGAATCTTCATTGTTTCTATTACTTTGGAAGATAGTCGTGCCAACAACAGAGCAGCGCAGAGTTCTAGTCTTGGGATAGTGGCTCCCTTTAATGGAGCAACGCGAGTTTTAGAACATAATAAATTGACATAGCTGATGCCACCGTGATCAATGCTTTTAATATATATGGCTGCGCCATATGCCGATTCGGAAGAGTCTGAAAATCCATGTAGTTCAATTAAACGTGGGTTTTGACATATAACGTGCCTGGGTATAGATAATTCGTTTAATAGATGTAATTGATCTCGAAATGATAACCAGTACGTATGCAGATTTAAAGGAATCGATTCATCCCAGGAGAGCTTGTATAACCAGAGTTTTTGAAGTATAATTTTGGTATTGATGGTGCACGGGCTTAATAGACCTAAGGGGTCAAATATTTTTGCAGTTTCTGCTAGAATTGCGCGCTTTGTATTCGCCTGCTTAGTTGGTTTTGTGTTGATATCGTATTTTAATGTGTCGTCAATTGGTGACCAAGTAAGTCCAAGAGTTTTTGATGTTTTATCGCCAAAATTAAGAACCTTTGCGTCGGAAACACCTTGCGTAATTGCTTCTATCACTTCCGGTTTGTTGGAACGCCACTTATGCAATTCAAAACAACCTTGTCGCAAAATGTCCGAAATATGTTTACCCAAATATGCCGCGTCTTCAATTGTCTCTGAACCGGTGAGCAGGTCATCGACATAAAAATCTGATTTTATAGCTTGTGCAGCAAGAGGGCAATTCTCCTGAGACTCAATTGCTAATTGCTGAAGGCATCTAATTGCAAGGTATGAGGCAGCTGTTGTACCGTAAGTTAGGGTATTCAGTTCGTATGTGGCTAAATCTTCAGTAGGTTGTGATCGCCAAAGAATTCTTTGAAGGCACCGTTGTTCGGGCACGACTAATACCTGCCGATACATTTTTGTTACGTCAGCAGATATTACGTAATTATGTTTTCTGAATCTTAAAACAATCGAAAAAAGTTCATCTTGTAAGACAGGCCCTATATACTGAAGGTCATTTAAAGATACTCCACTGGAAGTTACAGCTGAAGCATCAAACACAACACGAAGCTTCGTGGTTTCACTATTTTCATTGAAAACCCCGTGGTGTGGCATGTAGTAGTGAGTATTATTAAGATTTGGTTCATTGACTAGAGACATGTGTGATAGTGATTCATATTCGCTCATGAATTGAGAATATTGTGTGTAAAAATTAGGATTTTTTATTAGTTTACGTTCTAACGCGAAGAATCGTTTTTCTGCGTCTCGTCTAGATTCCCCAAGAAGGGTTATGGGTTTCTTCAGAGGGAGTTTTACAATAAATCTACCGTCTGGTGCGCGAGTTGTCTCAGAATTGAAGTGATTTTCACATGCAATTTCCACAGGAGTTAATTTTCGTTCTGTACTTACTTGCTCTAGTTCCCAGAATTTTTCCAGAGATTCATCTAAGTGTTTGTTAGTGATAAAATTGCATGAAGAACGATTTGGAATAGACAAATACTCATCTGAAATGGGTCCAGAGATTATCCACCCCAGCTGAGTGTTTTGCAAAATGGGCTTAGATTTACCTAGTTGAATTTGTCCGGTGTTCAGTAGTTCCCAAAAGATTTCTGCGCCCAACAAAATATCTATTTGACTTGTGTTATCAAACGCAGGGTCTGCAAGTGCAATGTTTTTTGGCAAGTTTAAAGTTTCACTATCGAATGAAATATGCGGTATGTTATCAGTAATTTTTGATAAAATGAGAAACGATAGTTTTCTTGTATAAGAGTTGTGCCTAGACATGATATTAGCATCGCATTTGAATTTTATATTGGAGATAGATTGATTTATACCGGAAACTACAAAATTGATGTTGTATCTGGGTATGTCTAATTTTTTGAGAAGGGCTTCAGTCATAAAGTTAGACTGTGATCCAGAGTCTAGAAGCGCTCTGCATTGGTGTGTATTACCATATCGATCCGATATTTGAATTAGTGCTGTGGATAATAATACTTGTGATGAAACGCCATGTGACGCTATGGTTGCAACAGTGTGATTTTTCTTTGTGTTCGAGTGATTTTCAGATTCGAGTGAGTTTTCTTTAGAAGTTTGGGTGCTGTTATAATGTAATATAGTATGATGTTTTTTCTGGCACTTGCGGCAAGTTCCCTTATTGCGGCAATTTTTGGCTGAGTGATATTGTCTTAAACAGTTTGAACACACATTTAAACGCCTAATTTCATCCCATCGTTCGCTTATGGACAAATCGATAAATTCTTTGCAGTTGTACAAAAGATGGTCTCCTTTGCACTTTATGCAAGAGGTGCCGTCGGTTGAAACATGTGCTCGAACGCGTTGATTTGTAGCGGATTGCTCATAATTGTTTTTAGAAGTTAGATTTATTTGTAGTTTTTCAAGTAGACGACATTTAGCTTTTAGAAAATCAGAGAAATTTTCGAAGTTTGGCATTTCATTGCCGTATTTTTCCTCCCACTCCCTTCGTGTGACAGAATCGAGCTTTTCTGAAATTATTGTTATTATCAAAGCATCCCAATGCTTGACCGGTTGGTTCAAAACCTCCAACGCGCGTATATGCTTGCTTGTATTATCCCATATGGAACGTAAATTCGTGTATGATTCTTTAGAAATCGAGGGCATGTGTAAAATGGCTTTGATATGATTATTTATAAGAAGTGATTTGTTTTCGTAACGTTCTAACAACAATTTCCATGCAGTATCGTAATTAGCGTCAGATATTTCCAATGAGTTGACTACTTCTGCAGCGTCACCTTTCAGAGAAAGCCTCAAGTAATGAAACTTTTGAATTTTTGCAATAGACTCATTTTCATGAATAATAGAATTAAAGGTGTCTCTAAAAAATAACCACTGCGTATAGGAGCCGTCAAATGAAGGTAGGTTGAGCGTGGGTAGCTTTATGTGACTCGCGGCGTGTGAGCTTTGATCACTTTGTGTGACCGACCGATTAGAAACGTTTTCCGCGGCTTCACGAGGGCCCAACATACATTTTGCATCAGAAATCGCTTTATAGAATGAGTTTTCAAATGTTTCGCGTTCTTTGTCGTGATCATCCGGGGCGGTTTTAGTGTCCAATAACTCAATGTCCAGCTGTATTTCATTAAACTCATCGATTAAAGTTTCAAATTTTACCAATCGAATTTCAATCTGAACTAAATCAGGGTTGCCACTCGCGGTTTGGTTGTCTAAGAATGATCTAAACCGTGTTAATGAGCCTTTTGTGATTGCTCGTTTTTGCTTGGCTACCGTTACCTCCGTCGTCATTTTTTTGCACTAAAGATATCAAATCGCGAGTAATAATTATAGCAATTAAAAAATGCACGTAGCGAAATTGAGATCTTGTTTAAGGAGCTTAGGAATGCAGGAATTATGAAAGGAGCGCACTAACCTGTTCGTATGTGTTGATGTGTTGGTTTCTAGATGCTTTGTTCTACCGGTGACGCCGCGTCTGCCATCTTGTCTTGGGTGATGCAATGTGTATGTAATGATGTTTGATGGAGTATTGCTGACTTATCCGGCTCGACGGACCATTTTATGTAGGGAAAACTATCCCTTGAACGTTCTTGCCTTGATTGAAAGTCGGTGTAACTTTTCGAAATAACTTTATTGGCACTGATGCGTACATACACTCGTACTAGACCATGCTTGTACCAAGGCTTACACGACAATGACCTAACTTCAACGCGCACGCGAGAAAGTCAAATGTAATAAACGGCCACTAGATGGCGTTAGGAGTATTAAATATGCATGTAATACAATTTGCCTAAAAATGCAATATAGGTTGCCTAAACAGGAACTATGCTTGAACTTGCATACTGTATATATGAGAACATGACCTTTACCCAATGAAGGAAACAATGGGTTCATACCATATTCCGTTGCATTTTGACTATGCTTCTATGTCGTTCAGACAAAAGCTCTATTTTTAACATTAGGGATATTAACTAATGCGTGAAAAATCTAAGCATGAATTATGTTTACATTTACCCAATGGTAACATGTTTAGTCTTACTTATGTGACTGGGAAGTCCCTACAAGTTTTCGAGGAAGACTTTTTGTGGTTGACCAGAATTGTTCGAGCAAGAAGCAATTGAAATTTGGAAACTATTAGATACTCTAGGGAAGATGGATTTTGTGAATGGAACGCGAATGAGTGTTTAGTAGATTTCACGCAAATGCGAATGCGTACTCAAAAATGTCCTATCATGAAAGGTTTTCGTAAAAAACGTAGCACAAAATTTATAAAAGTGATTTTCGTAATGTTGCCAATCGTAACTTCTCAATGTAAACTTTAAATGCTGTACTTTTGTTAGATTTGCTATGACATAAGTGTTGTTGAAGTACTGACAAAAAATTCGAGAAAAAGATTTTTAGGCTTTAAGGGAAACATTGAGTTTGTGAACATTTTGACCTTTCTACAACAAATTCGACATCATTTATTATCATCAACAAATAATGTGTTTAAAAATTTTTTCACTAGTTGTAAAGAAATTGAAAACGACGTCATATAGGTAAGCATATAGGTAAAGTCTATAGGTAAGCTAACATGGACGTTTGAACATTGTATTTTACTTAATAAAGTGCTTTTAAAATATGTTTTACACAGCATGCTGGGTCCTCCAGTGTGTCAGAACAATTTCAAATTCCAAAATTATTATCGACAATTTATTTTATTAAAGCATTTACTTGTTCTTTAGGCCGTACAAGTTTTTAACATTAATATATGTATAGTGAGCGTCGAAGGAACGGAACTAATGAATTTAAATATACTAGTTTTTACTTTGTCATATGTAAGTATGACCCAAGTAGGACCCAAAGGAACTGGAGGTTTACTCTTAGCATTTTTCAACGATTTTGCAAATGAGCCGTCATTTCTGTAATTTCGTCAAAATAGTTAAATAATAAATTAAAGTAGAGGAAATGTTGTATCATTTATGTCTATGAAATTTTATGCTAAAGTTAATAGTTTAGCTGAATGAGCAAATTTTAACTTTGAGATCGCTCGTATCTGCATTACAACTAGTTTCCCAGGGTTTGACAGATATATTGATTCTATCGCCGGTATGATAAATTCATGTGCCTGGCCATATCAGATTATGTTTTACTCTATCACTATCAATTTGATTGTTTTCCATTTATAATGTTATCAATATTTTCAACTTTCTTGTTGTTTTTGACATGCTGCATTAGTGTTAAATAAAAAATTAGAAAATAAAAACATGCTTTTGCGTTTCTGTATATTTTTAGCGCGCCCACCACAAAAATGGAGTGTCGGTCAAAAACAATCACAAACTTCTCCAGTGTCTATTATTATATACAAAATATTATTTAGAAAGGTTGTTTACAAGTGATATACAAATTTTAAACCAGTTCTTTTGTTTTAAATATTAAATGATTCTGTTGATTCGTACTATTAGTTTTTTTAGTAGTTTAAATGTATTTTAGTTACAATTTGGTTACCTTTTATATGTCGATCGTAATATGGTCAAAATTATTGAAAATACTGATAATGCGACATTCGACGAGAAACACATCCAATGGATGTGTTTCTTTTCAAAGAAAGCCGGACGTGGGCACTAAAAACCCTAAACTCAATGTGATATTTTATATAATCTAAAATTATTTACAGAAACTACTTGTAAATATTGTTTTTCACGTTTGCACACCGAAGAAAATAAACAAATGGAAGAAGAATCGTAATTGACGTCTGTCAAATGATGAATTGTCCACAAACGAACACAGAAGAAACAAAATCCATGATCACAAATTCAGGAAACAAACCAACTTCTTTACCACATACGAAGTGGCATCTGATTTATGATATCAGAAAGAAACGTATTTTTGCACACAAAAAAAAATTTAAATTAATATTATTATTATACGTATTTAGAATTACCAATAGTAAATAAATAAATGGCAAATATAAATTATACAGGTGACAATACCTGGTACAAAGCAAATTAATTATTTCACGATAGACTGATTTTATATTAATAATTATATCAAAATCACGACCCATATTCTCTGCCATTATAAAAATTACACAGATGAAAATACCTGGTACAAAGCACATTAAATATTTCACGATAGACTGATTACATATTAATAATTATGTCAAAATCACGACCCACATAACCAATGTTATTAAATTTTAGGCCAAAATAGTTTTAAAAAATACCGTAAAATAAATGATTGCTACTGATATTTATTAGAAGAGTGGACAAGAAATAATTTAAGGCAAAGATAGAAGCTGTGATATATTAATGGATAATAAGAATATACCGTTGCCGACTTTTTGGCATGATGCAAATTTTCTCAGGAACAACAAAATCCACAATATTATGACTATAACTGTCAAAGCTATGAATCCAAATTAAAACATTATTGAAACCAGAAATATACCATAAAAAAGTAATCCCACATATTTACATCGATAAGATTGGGTTATCTATCACCACACTTGTTATAATAATATAACATGGACTAAATTGACAACTTGGACAGCAGAGTATTATGTAAATGTAGATACTTAAATAGCGTAAGAAATTAAACATCACATCTTTAAAACAATCTTTGTACTTTTCTCCGACACTAATTATCATTATTAAGTGACAAATGTGTTTTTTATTATTATCGTCACACGCCACACGTAGTGACATTTTAGCGTTCTAAATGACGTTGTTCGATTTTATGTTTTGCTGGCTTTACGTACTTATTATATCGTTAGTATATCGTATTTTTGTAATACCTTAATATGTACGCAGATTTTAATCAACGAGGGATTTAGCAAAGTAAATGTTTTACACGAGCGTTGTTTACGCTTTTAATTTAAAATGGTATTACGAGAATTAAATGCAGTTGAATTTAAAGCCGGAAACGTATTGTTTTAAATTCGTGTTTTAATCGCACTTAAAAACAGTATTGTTTGTATGAGTATTACTCACTCAACTGTTTTATTTGTTATGGAAATTGCGACTGGAAATTTCGATTACAATCAAACTTGTACAACTGAAATCAACGCGTCAGGCGAGGAGCATTTATTTTCTACCATAGTTCAAAACTCCCGCTGGTTTTGGTCGACGATTTAAAGGACCCAGTCGTTCAAGGTCACCGGTCCTTCACACATCAAAAACAGAAATACTCACTAATCCCTCTTGGTCCTCTCATGCCAAATCTTGTCCCAGAACGTCGACCGACTCTTGATCCTCAACGCAGACGTCGAGAGGGTACGAGGCAGAGTCGGGTGGTCAGTCTGAGGCGGCGGAGAAGCCATGAGCAGGGACGGGCTCGAGCAATTACCCAAGGCCGACCTTGACAGAGACCCTCTATGCGAGAGGAGCGACTTTGAGGGCGGACTCTCCGGCGTCGAGGGACTCGAGGGAGTTGTGGAGGAGGAACAGCACGCTTCCGCCGAGGTGGCCAGGGTGCCGTCTAATACCTCCCCATGTCACTTAGAACCATCGTCCCTATACCGTATCCGCGCCACAGGCCAATCATCACGATAAGCCATCGCACTTTTTTCAATTATTATTCTTCTTACTCTTACAGTCACCTCACGAGTATAAAAACCCACGAAAAAAACTTGTTTTGATAAAAATTTGATTTGGCCAATCCCTAGCGAGATTTAGTGTGATATATATGCACGCAAGGAGAGTATC
Source organism: Melinopterus prodromus (assembly GCA_964023965.1). Lineage (NCBI taxonomy): Eukaryota > Metazoa > Arthropoda > Insecta > Coleoptera > Scarabaeidae > Melinopterus > Melinopterus prodromus. The sequence continues at coordinate 58,526,378 of OZ030392.1, read as the reverse complement.
GCGGAGTGTATATTGTACGCGCGTAAACGATTGAAGGTCTGCCGAGAACTGAGGCTTGCTTGCTCGGCGGGTTCTCTCGTATAGCTGATAGTGGTGGGGGTGAGCATTTCAGCCCTTCAGTCGACGTCACGGCGATTCATCAGGGCGCATATTTGGCGATGTACAGGGCTGGTGGAAATGTGCGGGGGTGCTTCGCCGGCTGGACGATTCAAAGCGGATTTTGTGCCTAATCGGGCCTCTAGGAGAGGGCGCGCTGGGTCGAGAGGTGTTTAAGGGCTGGTATGCGCGCCCTCCGGCGGACGTGATTGCAATGGTGATGGTGGATAGTGACGGAGAGTGCTCGGGGGTTTTTGTGTCCGGGAAATGTTGATGGAGACGGTTGCTGAAACTTTTCGGTGAACTTGGATAAGTTACTCGCGATGTGTAAGTGGGAAATTTGTGAGGGTTGATGTTGTAGGGATGAGGGGTAGTTTTTGTTCGTTATTGGTGTTAAATAAATAGTGGATATGCGTTTGGAATATTTCTTGATGTGAGTCATTGTAATTGTAGGGAATATTTTAGTGTATTGACTAAACTATTTTGTATTCCAGCACGTACTTTATGACGCACTGCTTAAACTAAATCTTACACTGTTTACTAAATAAACCAGTTAATTTTAGTTGTGTTATAACAATAGAATTGTTGAGGAAATAATACCAAAAAGGTTTGAACAGAGTAAAACTGAAACTTATTGTAGAGATGACTTTATTTGTGTATACATTTGTGCTATAAAATAAGACAGAACCTTACAAACAAAGATGTAGAAACTAATAAATAGTGAGAATAGCAACGATCTTAAATATTTAAATTGAAGATATATAATAAATGAAATATCTAAATTGAACTTTTTAAGTTAGAAGTTAATTTTAAGTTAATTAATTTTGTTTTCATTATTGATTATGCTAGTTCGACTTTTGAATCCTTTACTTTATGAATGTTTAGTTTTAGTTGAGATAAGGCAGAAACGAAGAACTACTTGTCTTGCTTCCCTTTAATTTGATATACTGTAAGTGGGGTTTCAATGTTTAAAAATAGTCTAAAAACAAAAAAATGGTTTTCATCAATATGCCACAGGAAATAATTAATATGTAATATAGATAAATCTGAAATAGATCCGTTACACTACATGAACACTATAACTACTGACCAATTAAATTTTGATACTGTATCATTCAATGAGATGAAAGATGGGATGAATTCACTAAAAAGCACCTCTTCCAAAGACTGCCATAGTATAAACGTTAAAATGGTGAAACAATATTATTTTATTAATGCTTGTATTGAACAGTGATATTTTCTCAAACTATTCAAAAGTTCAACGGTAATACCCATTCATAATGATATACCTATATCTTTAACCAAAAAACTTCTAAACAAACTCTTATTTTCCGGAACTATTATTAATGAAAATGTCACAACTCTGACTAGTGGTAGCTCAGATAATACTGAGAACCCCATCATTTGCAAGAAGTTGACATATGTTCGTGACTTGACAGAAAAATTAACAAAATTTTTCTAATAAACTTACAACAAATAATCTAAAAATAGCAGAACGTTACTTACCCCTTCACTATAAATAAGCTATTTAGTAGAATAAAAGATAAAACATCATTGATGTACCAATCGAACGTTATTTACAATATATCGTGTAAGGATTGTGCCGGTAGGTACTATCGTGGCCATATATTATGTCCCCTCTTTTGAAGTCCATTTTCTCGCAAATCTAGGGGCGAAAAAAATTCTGATGCTGTCCTTGATTAATATGCTACAACTCATAAAAATTAGAAAGCTGTATATGTTGGCGTTTTGCCGATTTTTCCAAGTTAAGACGAATTGGCGCTGTTTTTGCCCCGTAAATTTTATTCGTTTGACTTTAGCAATTAATTACTCCGGAAATAATGTATAGATTTCAACGAATTGAAAAGTAAAATCACCTGCGGAATGCTAGCTTTCAATGTGCATTTTGGCAAAATCAATCCCACAAAAAGCTATATTATGCAATGCCAGCAATTCCTTTATTAGTAGAGCTAGAATAATGAAATATAGACTATAGGCTACCCATTAATTCATAGGTTTAAAGCTTATTACATAATCATTGTTTATCTTGCATTTTCCCTACAAAAGATCGTGCTGAAACTCCGCGTGAATTCCGACGCTCTACGGTCTTTGGGGTGCTGCGGAGAAGGGAGGCGTTAGCGGTGCAGTCATGTCGGAGAGAACCGACACAGCTGGGAGAACCCGGGCTGCTTATTATCAATACACAAAAAAGTTAAACGAATAAAATTTACGGGGTAAAAACAGCGCCAATTCTTCTTAATTTGGAAAATCGGGAAAACGCTAACATATACAGCTTTCTAATTTTTATGAGTTGTAGCATATTAATCAAGGACAGCATCAAAACTTTTTCAAATTTTTTCTCCCTTAGTTCTGCGAGAAAATCGACGTCAAAAGAAGGGACATAATATATGGCCACGATAGTACATTGGCCAGACCTATCGATTATTGAAAAAGCGAATTAGGTTCACCTAAGAGCGACGTAGAGACAGGTAAGGGTACTTGTGCTATTGCACAGCATAGTCTTAGTATGGACCATGTATTTGACTTTAACAACGCTTTTCTTTTGGATGCAGAAGTCAATTACTATGGTAGATTGTTTTTGGAAACACATTAATAACATTCATAGCACTGTCAACTTCAGCATTACCTTCGTAGTATCTACTCTTATATTTTCTACATTACTAATAGCGAAACTATTAAATTAATCACGAGATCCCGACAGCAATTTTAAAATTCAAACTTTAGTACCTTCAGTACAGATAGAGGCAGTTGCAGTTTTGTCGTTTCCTTTGTATTAAAAACTTGTTTTCAAATAATTGTTCGGCATAGTATGTTACGAATACTGCGTTGTTCCGCATATGATAGAAAATGTTAATGACTACTGTATTATGTTAGCCGACTTCACTAACTACGTAAGTAGGTTTAGTGTTTATTTAGTGTACCTGATTTTATCTTAAAATGTAGTGCCTGACGATTAAACAATAGAGGTTCAGAATTATAGCCAAAATAAACAATAGTTGTGGTTTTTGCTTATCCTGGATCTTACTCCTGAATAATAAGTTTACGTACATCTTTAACTCCAATAATATCCAAATAGTCTGAAAAAATATATTGAAAGGACAAATTTATAATCTTTCAGAAAACAAGAACCTATTTACTGAGTCACAGAAGTGGCAAAACCACCAGCATGGCAACTGAAGCTCTTGTGATACAAATTGTACAAATAAAATTGTATAAATAATAATCAATCACTGACACTACCGTGTGTGTATTTGACAAATCGTTAACTTTTTCTATTGCATAGTGGCATGTAGGTAGTTACTAGGGTTTTCACAGGTTTTGACTATGTATTTTACAAACGGTGGTGAATGCATAATTGATGTGCTATTTGATGGTCGATACTTCCAATATTTCGTTTACCTGTATTCAAGCAATAACTTAGATTTTGTTAACTGCATTTGGAAACTAATGCAACACAGGTATCTCAAAAATTGTACTCACTTTTAATTTTCTCAAGTATGCTATATTATGCTATGAAACTTATTTTTAACAGTAACTAATATTAACAATATTTTGGAGACTGTGGCGAACTTAATAATAAAATTATAAACCCCTAACCACAACAAGTATTTCAGAAACCTAAATACGTATTTCAGCAACTATGTTGCCATCTTCAGTAGAACCTAAAAAAGAAAAAGAGATTAGCACTTCATAGTATCTTTACTGGATATTGTCCAAGCAAATCACTAGTGGGAGTCACTTCCACTAGTGATTTGCTTGGAAGTGACTTCCACTAGTGATTTGCTTGGACAATATCCAGTAAAGATACTATGAAGTGCTAATCTCTTTTTCTTTTTTAGGTTCTACTGAAGATGGCAACATAGTTGCTGAAATACGTATTTAGGTTTCTAAAATACTTGTTGTGGTTAGGGGTTTATAATTTTATTAGTAACTAATATTACTTTAAATCAAATTATTTACCTTGAGGGTGCTTTTTAAAAACAATGCATTTATTGTCATTGAAAGTGTACATTTAATTGGGAATGACTCAAATTACTACTGGTATACATATCCACTACTTTGCTTGTTTATGTAATTTCATTCAACAAAAAGACTGACATATCTGATAGACTGCCAAAATAATATTACTAAATAAATTACTTTGTATTATTAATAAACCATTACTGTACTATCCATAATATACGTAAAGTTCATCGATTTTAACTTAATAATAAAAGTTTATTATTAATTCATTGAGAATAATAATAAATGTGCGCATACAAGTAGAAATAATTGAACATAGTTATAACTACTAGGTATGTACATAATTCTATTAAATTTAAACTCTAAAACTGGGTCGTTATTTAAACAGTTAATGATATAGACCTTGCTAGTAGGTTTAACAGGTTATTTATTCATGCTTGGGTTAGCATAAGTAACCTAAGTATACCTTCCAATAGAATAGCATGCACATATTAAATAATTATATGTTCTGTTATTGCCTCTTGGTTCTTGTTATTCTCAATTTGAATTAGTCCAGGCCAAAGGATACTAACCCTGTTTTATTGTCTTTAAATCCCGTCTGGAAAATATACAAAATACCCCCTGATGACATTCCCCTTTCCAACTCAATGGAAAAAACTTGGGGTACTTTAATTTACTCGTTTCAGATTTAATTAAATACAGATTTGGCTGATGGAAAATAGCCAAACAGCGGTATGCCTCTATAGCTAAGTACTAATTTTTGCAGCCAATTTCGGACGTTGAAAGGAGGCTCGGCTGGATTAGGGTCCCTTGATTCCATATTGATTATATTCGCCGCCGAGGTCAAAAATAAATAAGTGAGTTGGCTAAAGGTTGGCATATCGAAGCCCGGAACCGGCAAGAAAAGGACGGCTTTACAGAAAAAGGTGGACAAGTTCAGAAGTTTAGATTGAATTCGGACGTTTGGGGAGTTGCATAAATTAAATTGTGTTTTGTTGTATTAACTTGTATTAACTAGGAATTGACCAGAGCAAATGTTGATGGGCATACGTTTATGTAGAAGTGATTCAAACATATACCAAACTTAATTCAAATTTTGTTTGTTGTAAAGTTCACGTTAAAGAACAAAGTTTAATGTTTGCTTTCCCATTTTGTACTTCTATTTTGAAGTTGTTAGAACAAGAGGTTCATCTGCTAAACTTTCGTCATTAGGGGAGGAATTCCAATAATGGTCTTTGATATTGTGACCTGAAGTACCATTCACAAAATTCGTGTTTCCAAACATTCAGTTGTTTCCGAAGTGATACAGCGACAGAAATGCCTTCTAGCCGGCTATCAGTTCAAAATCCGTTCGTTGCGTTTCAGTTTTGGCAATTTAGTTTCAATTATATTGCAGATCTGTTTGTTGAATACCACCTTAAAGGCCAAAGCATACCAAAGCAATGCAACGGCTAGGTAGGCGATTACAGTTAGCTAGCTGGACAAACATAAAATATCACAGCTTCTATACCGTCAAATTATTTTTATTTATACAGGATGTTGCATTTAGGTGTGACGGAGAGTATGTATGTTTTTTAAATAGAACGTCCTGTAAATTTTATTATATTATGAATACTACAATATTTGTTTATCCAACTGTGTATGTTACTAACCCACAGCGTTAATAGTTCCAGATATATGCAACAGTTTTTCCAAAATATACCCGTTACAGGATCTTCTTAAAAACTATGTTAAAACGACATTTTTGCCGATTTTGCCTTTAAACTATATGACACAATAGTCAAAGCCAATACGTAGATGATAGTATCCAAAGATATTAGATACATTATACATGGTGTTCATTGAACTTAATAAATTTTGATGTTTTTCAAATGGCTTTTCCTTGAGTTTTTAAATGGTACACTCTGTATAATTAGTGTTGGCTTTATAACCCTTTATTGCGCCCCAATTTAGGTACATCTAGTATGTCATACACCGAATGTTACTAGTTTTAGTGATATTTGTAATTTAACGAAAATGTAATGCAATTGCTAATTTTAATATTGCTGTGCATAATTTATTTGGTAGTTGGATGTAAAGTTTTTAAGGTGCGATAGAAGATACTAAATGGCTTCTTCTATAACCCTTTATATATTTTACATCATGGTACCCCACACACTGTATACCGAGCAATATTAAGATACTAAATAGCATAGTACTCTCTCAACTTCAAATATCACAATAACTAGTAAAAATCGTATATCTCCGATATAGTAAATATAAATTAAAAAGAACTTAAGCGACATTTCAATTAGCAAATAATATACAGGATGCTGTAACAGTCTCTAGAAAAATTCATTTAAAAATTTTCTGTTAAAAACATCTAGTTATGGTTTTAACGATTATGTGACAGAATTTTTAGGACAATATCAAATAATGTAGTATTCAAGTAGTTTTAAAAAATCTGATGTGGCCAGGCACATGACTTTATCATACAATATATAAAATTAATAGTTTAGCTGCATGAGTATCTATTCTATAGAGATAAATCGTAGGTATTGTCAAAGCATCAGCATTTGACACTACCTACACTACGTCATTAGAATAATAGTTATTTATGTCACAAATGCCGAAAGTACGGAATAGCGCGACGAGCGGTGATACGGCGCGTCATCGAAGGCGGACTGTCGCCGTCGCATATGAGCGAGTCGCGCTATCTAGTTTTTGGCAGGAGCGACATCAACGTTTATTGTGTTGCTTTTTAAGAAATACGCATTTAAAAAAAAATAAATGATTTCTGTATAGTAAATGCTAGGTTGGTACCACTTTGACGAAAGGTGCGTTCCGATTGGTAGGTAATGGTAGCTAATGGCGGTGGTAGAATACGAAATTATAGTATTTCTTACATATCGTGATAATGACACATGTTAGTTTGCAAGTACATAAACATGAGTCACTAGCAATTTTCTAGTGGAAATACTATAACGGCGTCTGCTACCACTGCCATTATCACTAATGAAAACGCACCTTAAAAAGGTAATTCAAATTCTGACAAATTTATATTTGTTCATGACACATCCCTACCAACATACTAAAATAAAACTACACTCATCACTATACTTTATAATTTTCGCAATGTATCATTTTTAGAATTAGATATAAAGACGGGTTGATATTTCTTATCAACAAACAATCAAATTGGTGATCTTATTTTATTTGAAATTTGTATTTTATAATTTTGCGCACTACAGCGGCACGTTCCATAGTGGTTCTCCAACCTCTGATGAGATCAGCTGTTTTCGAATGTGACAACAAAAAAAAATATTTGTCAAATCCTGGCTACTATGTAATTTCATATCAATGCAGATGCGACCGATCTCGATCAAATAGAATTTGCTCTTGAAGGTAAACTATTAATTTTACCAAAAAATGTTATAGGCATAAATTATTCAAAATTTCCTCTACTTTAATTGATTAGTTAACTATTTTGTCGAAATTACAGAAATGGCGGCTCATTTCCAAAATCCTTGAAAAAGGCTTAGAATAAACTAAAAAGCTAAACTATTAATTTTACCAAAAAATGTCATAGGCATAAATTATTCAAAATTTCCTCTGCTTTAATTTATTATTTAACTATTTTGACGAAATTACAGAAATGGCGGCTGATTTCTAAAATCCTTGAAAAAGGCTTGGTGTAAACACCCAGTTCCTTTGGACCCTTTTGAACCAAAAGCTTTTCAACTCTAAGTTTGGTCATGAAACTTCTAAATATGAAGTTCCGTGCCGATACCTTTAGTAGTTTCTCCGGAATCGGATTCACAAAAATTGAGTATACACACACACACACATACACACACACACACACACACACACACACAGACATTTTTTTGTACCTTGGTCAAAAATGTTCAGGGGACCCAAAAAGACCTATTTCCGCTAAAATCCCATTTTTTTTTTCGGCACGATTACAATACTTTACATACTGCGTATGATAAAGTAAAAAATGCCTGTAATTGCCAACTTTTCTTATACTGTAAAATTAGGTAAGTGGACGAGATATTGGTATGATAACAACAAAAAGATCATGTTGGTATGTTTCGTAAGGATACAGCAGACACAAAATCACGCGTCGATTGAGAAGAAAACAAAGTCATCAACGTTATTATTTTTTTAACGACGCCCTGAAATATAATTTTGCAATAAAAAAAAAATTAATGGTATTCTCAAATTACTCAATACGTAAAAGTACGGTAAAAATTTGAAATATAAATATTGCATAATTCGTTTCCTTATATTTTTGCCATCTATACGAGGGTCTCCACTTAACGAGGGCAGCCCTGCTTCTAAGGGTGCTGTCCTCCCTTTTATTATTGTCCTCCTAACGTCCTAAGCTATAAATTTTACTCATTAGTAGCATTTTAATGGATTTAACAAAAAGTTATCAGCGAACATCAGTATTGATTTACAGAGCACAAGATTTTCTTTCAGTGATATTTCCATGCTTGTAACCTTAGTCAAAGTATTTTGGCCACAAAAAGCTTTCTCAAATATCCTTCTATCTTAAACAGTTCAGGAAAGAATTCTTCTAGTCAGTTCGGACAGTAAACATTCCAATAATGGCAGTTTTTTCCATAATCCAATATTAAAGTTGTTTTATTTAAATTTCCAATGATACCTTACAAAACATAGGTTTTAATTTGAAATTTTGAACACACAGCAGTAATCGCAACTCAATCAAAATCAAACGTGCTAACTAAACTCTTTAGGATGGCTTATTTTATGTTAATTCTTCTTCCGAACTATGGCGCTATAGAGGCTCTACAGTTATAGGTACCTATTATAGGCATTTATTTTTGTACTATTTTTTTTTATATTTGCAGATGCAATATTATTATATTCACGAGGTTTCAGAACTAAACAAAACTAAACCACCATCATGTACCACCCAACAAGAACTTTTTTACTTCCTTCAAAACCGACAAAACCGACTGTACGCGAGAAAAGTGCTTTATAAAAAACAATTTCTTTACAAATTTCTTATACAATTTCAAAATAAAACGTTTTACTCCGTCATACGTTGCAAACTTACTACGATTTTAGCAATTAACTGCAATATTTCTTCTCAATAAATATCGTCCATTCTACGTTTCGCAGTGATATAAATCGTGTAGATCATTTCGAAAGTAATTTATTTGAAGAGTGGGCGGTTTGCGGTATTTGTTTTAGGCGGGATTTCGCCGTTGATAAATATAAATTCACCGCAAACGGTGTTGACACAGCTGCCGGCAGATGTATCCGTTGATTAATTTACATTTTAATCGTCGGCGACGACCAATAGCTCGGTTAGAATTTGAACGAAACGCTTAATCCGCCAGAGTGCTGGTCTCTTTACACTGAGTTATATTGAATTAATTGCTGTAACGTACTCGGTAACATTATAATACAACGTTTGTGATTAATTTCGTACGATTTTAATAAAGTAGATTTGAACCAGAAACACGTTCATAAATTGGATTTCAAGGAAAACACAAGTAAGAGTTTTCTTTATTTTCATATAGATAAATATAACTACTTTTATTAATTGAATAATGAAACAATGGCTAAAAATTAAAGAATATAAGGTGGGACACTTGACAATAAAGTGAAACATTAAATACCTTTAAAGGTACGCGGCCAAGATGGTTAGTAACAGCTGATTCTGTTTATAATACAAGCGCATCTGTGGTACAAAGTGAAGTCTAATCTAACTGACATGGAAAGCGCATTACCTGTTATTACCAATTATCAATTACAATTATTACCAATTATTATTACCAATTACATTACCTGACAAGATTTGAGGCAGGGGCAATTAAAAGAGACAGAGCGATGATGTGGGGTTTGTATTGCTTTCTGACTACAATAGGTAGTTAGCGCAATGCAGTATAGTGTTTCCCTTGAATGGTTTATTGTGGTTTATCAAAATTTCTTTGGTAATAAAAGTGTCACCTACTTGTGTCTCAGATCATATGTTTGAATAAAAACAAACAATATAGAAAACTACATAGACGTCAATAATAATGGTTCAGCAGTGTGTCACTTATGGTTGCATTAATGAGCATATTAGAAGAAAAAATAACTCGTAAGTAAAAAACGACCAGCCATTTAGACAAACAATAATCGAATAATACTGAATACAGCATTTAATTATTTTTCAATGCAAATAAGCTTATTTCAACCACAACATCCTGTTACACAAGAGTCCCTTTCTGAAGATTTGTACGTAGTCCAACTGATCAGAATCGTTATAGACATATTTTTAAAATGTAGACAGCTACATTCTAACTCTAGCTCAAACGAATAGGCAAAAAAATGTCATAATAAGTTTTATTTAAGAACTGTTAAAGTATATATTTTATATGTTGGTTTGGGTTTTCGACTATGTATGGTGATTGAAAATAAAACTATCGCTGTATAGTCTGGGGGTAATTTATTCCTCTACGAAGTCATAAACTATGCCGACGTTTCGCTCGGTTGATCTCCGGCTTCCTCAGGGCAAGTGAGGTAAACGTGGAGGTCGTGAGTTTTAGTTAAGCGCATAGAGGGGTCGAATACATCTTGGCAATATCTATATTAAGATGATAGTTCTCGGCTGTGAAGGTATGAAGAGTAACCAATTACTGGGGAAATCAGCCAAAGTACGAGGGAAAATTAAAACAGTTTCCTTTGTTTAAGCCCTAAGCTTTCGGCAACTAATTTATTGGTTTTTGTGGCTTTTCTCTGTATGTGCTATTGACCTAACCTCGTCGTAAAAATAAAAATAGTAAATAGTAGACAACCGTTCCAATTTCTTATCTGTCGAGTTTCTATTGTTTGTGAGTGTATCGTGCTTTGTTTGGTGATTGTATAACATACAAGAATTTTATTGTAAACAATTTTATTAGTTGATACTTTTGTTTTTAGGTTCTCTGACTTGGGATATATTAGAGAGATGTATTGTTGGTGCCGTTTACCTTGTCTTATGTTCAATGTTAGGATTATGTACACCTTTCCAGTTGTGAGTTGCACTTGTTTTGTTTGTTCGTTGGCACAACTTGGTAATTTATTTAATTATTTTGTAGTGCACCCTCTGAAGAAGGCAATAAATTAGTTGCCGAAAGCTTAGGGCTTAAACAAAGGAACTGTTTTAATTTTCCCTCGTACTTTGGCTGATTTCCCCAGTAATTGGTTACTCATCTATATTAAGGTTTGCTATGTATATAGGTCGTGCGGTAGGAACAGGTTCCGGTTTGTGACTTCCAGCGAGAAGATAACTATCAATGCTGACGGTGTACAATACAATTTTAAATCGGAGTGCGAACCAATGCCCTAGAGAATTTTAAAACGGCGATTCCGTTTTGAGACCGTTTTTTGGACATGTTATATATTCTATGATAAACCGCTCAAAATACAATCAATACGGAAAAGCAAGAATCACCCAGTTTTGGGGGTTTGACACCGTCTAACTCAAAAATGTGACGTGATGGAACCGAATTGCCTTTTACAAATATACTACTTCAGAACTTCAACAGAATAGAAAAAATCAATAAAAATCACGACCAATCATGACCCATAAGCTTGGTGCTTTATGAGAAATTTAATCACGAATCGACTTGAAAGGAGAATCGTAATGCGTCAACCAAACGAGCAGACTGAAAGGTATTTAATACCACAAAATATTCCAGACAGCCAAGCAGCTTACAGAGAAATATATCGGTTAGAACTTGTATCTATGAATGGCTTTCATATATTTTAAAAATAGATTTTACACAGTAGAAGCATGTGCCATAATCAATCTAATGAATGGAAAAAGCAAAAATCGACGACGAGCATCCGAGATCGAAATTTACAACTTTAACTGTAAGTCAAGAAAAAAAAATATTAAAAGAGACAGAAAAAAATAAAAGACATAATACTTCAGTTTATATCACATATTCTATAATATCTGGAAGGTAGCTACCATATTTCTATTAAACTAGTTTCGCAAAGTAAAACAGATACCCTTTCAAAACAGCATACAATCCATAAATATGCATTTTCCCAAAAGACGTTACCGTAACCTAGAAAACCGACATGAAAGCATTACCGTCAACTAACGTTTCAGCACTGTATCGCTGAAAACCCCCATTAATCAAACAGCGTTCCGCGCTGTAAATATTTAAGTTAATGGTATCTGTTTCGAGCATCCGTCACCTTTGATTTATGCACCGTGATTCTTAGCTAATAAATATTCCGTCAGAAGCGCCGTCTGGCGCTAAAATGACGAACTTAAAATATTAAAAACACCACCCCGCAATCGACCCCGTCATCAATATTATAACGATAACTTGATTATTACGCCGTGCAGTTTTTAACGGGAAATCAATACGTACTTAGTATAATCAGTTTTCTTATAATCACTTTTCGGTGGTGTTTTTTGATTTTGTTGGCGTATTTAGCGGAGACTTTTTAATCGTGTTGGACTTGCTGGCGAGAACACGGAAGGCGGGGAAGGATAATGTGGTTAGTAACCTGGCTATTCAGTTTAGAAAAATTGATTTTGTAATCTACTGGTGACCTTTCGTAGATTTTTAACTCGATTTCTGAAGGTATAGAATGGAGCGCTTTTAGGCGTGATCTTGCGTTTCAGGTCACTTGGAAACATTTCTGCCCATTCAAACTGTTAAAATTGAGTTAGTGCTCTTTAGAACTTTGAGCTCGTATGATACTTTTCTTTTCCACTTAAAGAAGCAGTAGGTTTATTTTTGTTGGAGTTAGTGACCCAATATCAATGAGAACCTATTTTCTTATGTCGATAAAACTCTTTTAAATGTGTGCTATTGGCATACTGTCAGTGGAATTAGAATTGATGATTATCTCAATCTCTATAAACGCTTCAAGAATGTAAAGAAAACAAAATTTGTTTGTTTTCCTTGACCACCAACGTTGAACCATCGCGATCATGTACATAATCATGCTAATAAAATGGACAATTATATTATTGATGTAGTCTGTTTCACGCTTAACGCACATAAGTTCATGATATTTAAGTAAATTTGACTGTTATATTACAACTTAATTTGATTAAAGAAAAATTAAGAAGGAGCATTTTCAATAAGAAAAAAAAGCAATAGCTGTAACTAATGAACATTGATGTTTAGATGCACAAATATGTATTTAAGTAAGTATTCATTGGTATACAGAATTAGTGTTTCTTATTCATAATTGGTTATAAAAAAAATTATTTATAAAAAAATAATAAAAAAATATTTCTTTAACTACTACTAAAAATCTGATGTGGCCAGGCACATTACTTTATCGTACAATAGATAAAATTAATAGTTTAGCTGATTAGTAAGGATTTGACAGATATTTCGACAATATTGACAGTAGGTATTGTCAAAAAATCAGCGTTTGATATATCCTGGCTAACTATGTAGTTTTAATGCAGACACGATCTCGATCAAAAAGAATTCGCTCATACAGCTAAACTATAATTTTACCAAAAACTGTCATAGACATTTATTACACAAAATTTGCTCTACTCTAATTTATTATTTAACTGTTTTGACGAAATTACAGAAATAGCAGCTCATTTGCAAAATCTTTGAAAAATGCTTAGAGGAAACAGTTCGTCTGGACCCTTTTGAACCAAAAGCTTTTCAGCTCTAAGTTTGGTCATAAAACTTCTAAATGTGAACTTTCCTCCCGAGACCTTCTGTATTCCTCCGGAATCGTCGCCACAAAAATCGGGCACACACACAGACATACAAACATACACAATCTCAATTTTTTTTCGGCACGATAACAATACTTTGTCATACTGCGTATGATAAAGTAAAAAGAAGAATACTCGTAGTTTTGCAGTGTTTGCGTTCTTTTTGGCCCCGATTTTCAAAAAAACACACCAGCTCCACTTATCAATTGTTCGATGTATTTAGTGTTCGGCTTAGGTAATCATTTACTTCCGATTATTGTATTATTGTATTTGTAATAACTTAAGTATCTCAACATCTGTGAAATGCTCTTAATTTGTGATATCAACATAGACCAATGTTGATGGTTTCTATGGTCACCTTTTGTTGATATTAAAAACCTAAAAAAAGATAAGTATATAAATAATAAAACAAACCGAAATGGTTATAACTTTAAGAATCTAGTATAACAAAAAAATACTTACTTTTAAAAACTATAATTGCGAGATATAGTATTCTAGATACAAAATTAAAAATATAATAAGTAGAATAAAATCTACAACTGGCTACTCAACGTGGTTTTATTGCTCTCAGCATTTATTTGGCCTTATATTGCTGTATCAAATACCGGAATTTTCGAAATCAGTGTTTTCGAAATATTAATTCTTCAGCTTCTTGAAATACTGTATGAATTAATCAATACTTATTTTAAGTAGAATTATAGTATATACTATGTTATATTATGTTATTAGCGGCAGAAAAACTATCAAAAAGACATCGGCCAAGAGACTCGGCAATGAGACCATGATATTATTTATATAGGCTTGTGCCAAAACTTTTCGCAGTGTTTCACATGTATATTTCACATGGTTTACTTGCTTTTGTTTGTTTGTATTTCAAACGAGCCAAAGAATGAAGAATTTTAATAGAAGAAGTGTTGCTAAGAACGAATGCAAAAAGAAAACTGCGGTGAAAAATGGGACACCCGTATATTCATTGAAATCAGCTTCCACACAAGGAATTAATAATATGTATAATACCCTAGTTAGTAAAGACAAAATGGCAATTTTGTATTTTAAATTTTAACAAAATACTTCATTATTTTTACATATTAATTATAATTGTAAACTGGTATTTAAAGCCGGTCTTTTTGCATACAGAAACAGGGTTTTATGTCACAAAAAGTTTTTTTTTTCTAAAATCGACAAACCCTAGGGATTATTGCATTTTAATTATTTATAATCTCTCTTGGTATAACAAATAATTCCAAATTATTGACAGTAATTCACCATAATATGAAATTTTATCATACTTTACAGCAGTGTCAAACTGCGTGAACAATATAGCCAGGAATATGCTATAGAATCAAACTATCTGTCAAATCCTGGCTGACTAGTTTTAATGCAGTACCAGCGATCTCGATGAAATAGAATTTGCTCATGCAGCCTATTAATTTTACCATAAATTTATCATAAATTATTCAGAATTTTGTCTACTTTAATTTATTATTTAATTATTTTGACAAAATTACAAAAATGGCGGCTCATTTGCAAAAATTGTTGAAAAATGCTAAGAGTAAACATACATTTCCTTTGGACTGCTTTGGAGCTTTGGTAATGGAATTCTGAAACATGTTGTTTTGTTTCGATACCTATAGTAGTTTCTCCTGTTTCTCCGGATAACGTAATAAGGTGCATCGACAGCTGTCCCATCTCCTAGTTATAATTTCTCATCATCAAGATTCGCTTTAGCAAAGAAAAATCGAACTAAACTACTTGACACTCGTCTAACTCAGTTTGGGATAATTTCACGCCACGGCCGCCCAATCAGCAAATGTGCACGAAGCGAGCGTAGACGCCAAGAAATTAACCGTCAAGTTTCAGTTACTCAGTTCAGTTAATAACGAGATAACTTCCTTCGAGATTCGAGAATTCAGCGTTGACGCTTGTATCAGAGAACTATCAAGTGCTCAGGTGTTGTAGACTTAAGGATATCTTCTGGCAACTTGCAGCTTCGTTCTACATGTCAACGTCGGTTATTGTTCGAGAAGTTTCTTCCGTCTTGCAATTTGAAAAGTGATGTTGGGTTGCAGTTAAAAATAAATTGATAAGGAAGGAACATTATTGATCAAACAGTATTTATAATAATCTCCATTTTATTTATTTTTTTAAAGGAATGTTTCCTTAGTGCACAATATTTGGATTGTTAGAATTTATTTAAATTATACTGTGTTCCTCCTTCCATTCTCGCGTTTCTCGCTTACAATAATGACATTGACCTATATTAGCCTGTTCATATTAAATTACTCAGCTGTTTGTTGGTTTACCTATCCACAATAAGAATTTTTTCGATTGTGGCATCTTAATGTGGGTGTGTTTGTGTAATAATTTGTGTAGTACCAGAGACGGACGCATGGCAGTTGTAGATATGCGACGCATGACTGGTGTGCGTAATAAGTTTGGTCGACCGCCGCGTAAAGTCGTTTTGTTTTTGTTGTTGGAATCACTTTCCAATCACATTTTTTGTAAATCTGCTAAAATATATCCGTAAAATCACTCTGGTACTTTGAATTCTGTAATATAATATTTACAGTGTCTCCAGGAAAGTCCTCATCATATGGAAATTGTTTTATGTTGTTTAAAGTTGTCTAAAATGTCGTTTAGAAGTAAAAATTATATTCAAAGATGAAGTCACAGCCACCTATCTTAAAATCTTTCTCCTTTTGTTTTTTTTTACTTCTTAAGTCAGTTAAAAATGTCTTTATGAAACACCACTAAAAATATGTTGCCGAAAATAAGGAAGCAAGTTTACCAGTGTTGGAAGCGGTAATCGAGCATAGAACGACTTCGGCTTGACAAATTGCATCTCACACCCAACGCAGTAAATCAACAGCACATAACATACAAAAACTGAACAAATAACTCCTTTAAAAACCTAAATAACTACTAAACTAAAGGCAAGAGACTATGCTATCTGGTTTGACATCATTATTATCGATAAATTTTACTTGAAGATGTTGTTTAGAAGTAAAATTTAATAATTTCTAACCTAATTTCTGGTTTAAAAAGTTCTTGACTGTGCTTAGAAAAGGTGTTAACACTCTGTTCAGGAACGGAAGATATTAATCCACATTCAAATTTTAACAAAAAATGCCTGGATACTTGATTGTTCAAAATACCGCACAGTACATTGGTCTTACAATGGTACTAATATCGGCATTTCCCGTAAAATTCGGGGTTTCTTGTGACAACCAAACGCTATTTTGTGAAAAAACAAAGCTATTTCACGTAAATGTTACCTCGTATATTCATAGAATATTAACAAAAAAATCTGTCCTGTTTCATTTCCCCCTCAAACCAGATGGCGAAGTCATACCCATGGCATCAGGTCTAATGTCATAGGTATATAATTTCATTTATCTCTTAAAGGTGAAGTTTGTTCTCTTTTGGTAAGTTATCTGCTGTTGACTGACTGCATTGGGTGTGAGAAGCAATTTGTTCAACCGGAGTCGTTCTATGCTCGATTATCGCTTGCAACACTGGCAAAGTTGCTTTCTTGTTTTCGGCAATATATTTTTTGATGTGTTTCTTAAAGAGATTTTCAACAGACCCAGTCTGCTTGAACTTTCTCATTATCCTAGAAATCATAATCGCTTTTCTGTAGATGGATAACTAACTACTATTACAAACATATTCAAAGTAATTAATATTAATTGAATTAAAATTCAAGTCACGCTCATGTAGGTATTAGTCATTGTATGATCTATTATTATCTACATTATCTATTGTTATCACACCAAAATAATCAAAAATGTATTCAAATTTCTAAAAAATAGATTAAAACGAACATTTTAGTGTCACTGACATTGACTAATATTAGTCATAAAAGCAAGAATTAAAAAAAAAAACAAAAAAAGGAATATTTCAAGCTAAGTGGCTGTGATTTCATATTTGAATATAATTTTTACTTCTAACCAACATTCATTCTATATAAAGTTTATCAATAACAATGAAAATGAAGGTACTTTACTCTTATGACAAATGTTGCCGTATTGGTTTCATACAAGCCGCCAACTTTTATAAAGAGTAAAATTTTCTGAGAATTGGATAATAATTTTTTTGTTCCTGGACACACTTTATAAGTCTTCAATTATAATTGGTTTAGAAAATGTGTCATACCGGGGCATTCCGCCTTGTCTGGGCATAGCTCTACCGCTAAATTACCAGCTATAATTTGTATATTAACCATTTTCCGAGACTCTAATAATGCCAGAGATAGTCGCAAAAAACTTCGCATTTTCAACCCCTATTATTCCTTCCGCGAAATCCCTTGTTCGACCAACGTTTCCGTCTTACTCGGGAAGCTTCTCAGAAAAACGGTTAGAACATGAATTATAGCTTCTAAATTTTTTTATAACAAAGCCTACTGGCATTCTTATTACTTATTTAACAACTGAAAACATAAGCCAATACTATAGATGAAATAGCGTGCACGTAGAAAAGCAATAAAGCAACACAATCATGTTTCTTTATATTTAATAAAGAGAAACACAAGAACAGCGTTGAAATATTGCCAGGTCCCTGCTTTAACAAATTGAGCAACAAAAAAACGTTATATTCGATTTCGTATATCCGTTTCAAATTAAATTCCGTAATAATTCAATTCCGCCGGGGCAATACCTTTGCCATAAATTTTAATAAGGGCAAAAATTCAATTATAAAATTGCTCCCCGCTGGGCGAAATGTCTGGAGAGACGCGTGGAGGCGATTAGAATTTGTACTGTTATGGTAATGGCTGCAAGTATTGCGTCCTGTCTTCCAGTACAATTACGGTGGCGGCGCTGATATCGTCGCATTTCAATTATTTTGTAAACGGCAAACTACGCCTTCGCTGTCACGGTTGCTTCAATTATATAATTGTGGTTTTATATAAGTAAATGGAACATTTACTTCGTGGTATTTCGTGATCTTGAAATGTTCTCCTATGCTGAAGTAGGTTTATTTGTAAGTGTTTAATCTCTGATATGTTTCAAAAGGCAAAATAAGAATAATAATTTAAACTAAATACGGTTTTTATGAGTGCGAATTTTAGTTTCCAGCTACATATAGTCGATCTCACCAGTGCTGCAAATTACTCATCGATTTCTGCTGTTATTTTCCGCATACGTTACACTTCATTCCTATACATTGCCGTGTGTTAGAACGGAATAGAATGATTTTGATACATCTGCTGTACAAATTAAACGCGCCCAGCGAAAAAGTACGTCTTTTCTTAGAATGACGTTTCTTTCTACCCTAACCTCTAATACTGAACGTAAATATTGAACGTGACCGTGTTTTTGCAAAAATGTTTTCGTTGAAAGGTAAGCCGTTTAATAAAAAATCTATGGTGATGGTTGCCCTAAAGGTTATTTAATTAGTAAAGATAATAGCAATATTAATTTAATTTCTATAATATCCGCCTCGGTAGGCAACGTATGTACAGTGATGTATGTTCGGTTGCCTATGCATAACAATCAAGCTGCGCGTTACGAAATAATCTTGGTTCATACACTTATAAGCGATGAGTAATTTGCAGCACTGGTGAGATCGACTATATCTACTTTTTGTCAAAGGCAGGTTTGTTTACTTTTGATCAAAACTACGTATTTTTCATTCAAAATTAAATTCTACTTTTCGTTGTTTTGAATTTATAACGACGGTGGCTTTTCAAATAATCCTATGTATGGTTCAGAAAATTAAGACGCGAAAAAAACGTTGAACATTGCAATTCCTTTTCATTTTGTCGTTATACTGCTTCAAAGTATACTTTTTAAAAGCGATTTTTTTATATAACGAAAGCGCCTCTGAAAAATGTTTTTTTTTTCATATTTGGCACAATTCATTAGGCCAAGGCTTAACCTTAATAACATCTTTTGGAATAATTTTGGGTCGTGTTATTGAGCTACAGAGTTTAACAGATTTCAATTTTTTCATATCTAAATCGAAATATTTCGATATATTTTTACTTTATCATACGCAGTATGTAAAGTATTGTAATCATGCCGAAAAAAAAAAATTGAGATTTTAGCGGAAATAGGTCTTTATGGGTCCCCTGAACATTTTTGACCAAGGTACAAAAAAATGTCTGTGTGTGTGTGTGTGTGTACCCGATTTTTGTGACGACGGTTCCGGAGAAACTACTAAAGGTATCGGGACGAAAGTGCGTATTTAGTAGTTTTATGACCTGAGAAAGCTGAAAAACTTTTGGTTCAAAATGGTCCAAAGGAACTGGCTATTTACTCTTAGCATTTTTCAACGATTTTGGTCATTTCTGTAATTTCGTCAAAATAGATAAATAATAAATTACAGTAGACGAAATTTTGAATAATTTATGCCTATGACATTTTTTGGTAAAATAGTTTAGCTGCAAGAGCAAATTCTATTTGATCGAGATCGGTCGCATCTGCATTGATATGAAGCTACATAGTAGCCAGGATTTTGACAAATATTTTTTTGTGCTGTCACCACAGAAATGTCTATGGCTGTCACACTCAAAAACAGCTGATTTCATCACAGGTTGGAGAACCGCTATGGAACGTTGCCTCTCTAGTGCAGCAAAGTACAAAATACAAAATTCAAATAAAATAAGATCACCAATTTGATTGTTTGTTGATAAGAAATATCAACTCGTTGTTATATCTAATTGTAAAAACGATAAATTGAGAAAATTGTAAATAAAGTATAGCGATGAGTGTAGTTATATTTTAGTATGTTGGTAGGGATGTGTCATGAACAAATATAAATCTGTCAGAATTTGAATTACCTTTTAAGGTGCGTTTTCATTAGTGATAATGGCAGTGGTAGCAGACGCCATTATAGTATTTCCAATAGAAAATTGCTAGTGACTCATGTTTATGTACATGCAAACTAATATGTGTCTTTATCACGATATGTAAGAAATACTATAATTTCGTATTCTACCACCGCCACCATTACTGCTACCATTACCTACCAATCGGAACGCACCTTTAAACTTGACGTTTCGTCAAAGTGGTACCAACCTAGCATTTACTATACAGAAAAATCATTTATTTATTTTTTTTTAAATACGTATTTCTTAAAAAGCAATACAATAAACGTTGATGTCGCACCTGCCAAAAACTACACAGCGCGACTCGCTCACATGCGACGGCGACACTCCGCCTTCGGTGACGCGCCGCATCACCGCTCGTCGCGCTATTCCGTACTTTCGGCATTTGTGACATAAATAACTATTATTCTAATGACCTAATGTAGGTAGTGTCAAATGCTGATGCTTTGACAGTACCTACGATTTATCTGAATACAATAGATTCTCATGCAGCTAAACTATTAATTTTATATATTGTATGATAAAGTCATGTGCCTGGCCACATCAGATTTTTTTTTCTATAAAGTAGATTCTACTGTGATATTTATTTGTTTCGTTGGATTGAATCCTACGGTTTCGGGGGAAAAAATAAAGAAGAATGATTGATCATAAAATAAAGTTTTGAAATAACACATCAGAAAATTTCACAGGTTTCCAAATACTTAATTTGCATTTGAGAATCACTAGTCAATTGATTTTTCATTTTTTTGTTGGACAGGCTAGTCGTATAGCTTGACATATCGTATTTCTAACTATGAGTAATTTTTTAGCATAACATAATATTTAGAATATTATATTTTTGAAAATTATAGAAAGTATAATATAATTATGTATAACATCATATAACCTTTTGAAAACGAGTCACCTGAAGACAATTTTATCAAGGTGTTACTCAGATTTTATGAATTAGCAAACCTATTGTCAATACCAAATCAAATTGCTCCCATCTTTGTCATTTATTATCCTCTGGTGTGATCTGTATCTGAACATTTTCCACACAGCTTTAGCAGAAAATACTTCTAAAGAATTCTAGGAATTCCTACCGGGCAAAATTTGCAGTCTAAGCAATAATAAAGCTGCTATGGGATGTTTGTACCTTTTCTTACTTCCTTAGGTGTTACGTATTTCCTTTTTATACGTCTACAACAACACTTACCTTATCGCACAACCTAATAAAACTTTCAATAAAGTAATTAAGCACAAAACTTTCCTATTAACGAAATCAATATAAGCTCCAGCAGCACTGTGACCGCTAAATAGGTCGATTGATTTGTAATCACCTAAGAACATGTCTAGACTTTTTAAACTGAACAAATAACGTAAATATTCTACACTAACAAACAAATAAAGTTACAGTATAAGTACCTACATTTAAAAGAAAAAGTTAATCTTACATATCAACATGAGGATGTATGTAGAAGATGCAATAAAATTGTTGACATTTTTGACATCCACAACACGGATCTTAGTGAAATTCTAAAACACCATTGTGTAATTCATCGTGCCAATTCTACACACTAAAGTGGTTTTCAGGTTTTTTCATGCAGTGTCCGTAAGTGAGCTTCATATCCTATATGGAGCTTTTGTGCTGCAGTCAATAATGGACCGTATTCGACGGTTGGAAAGTCCGACGAACAGAGACAAAGGCACACAGACCAGCTTTTAGATTGCGTACGGTAAATATAGACCGCCACATAAAGATAAAAGTTTTTTTTTTGTTGAAATTTAATCGTATGTTTCATGTGAACACAATAAAACTAGATGAATAGTAGAGGACATTTCTATAAATGCATATTCCAAGTATTGCGTTCCAATAATTTCAACGTAATATCTACGTATAAATCGCCAATGCATACAAAGCGTTGTACTAAAGCCATTATCACACTATTGTTATTTAAAGCTTTATCACACACAAAACTGCAAACTCTGGAAAATTGCGTCAACGTTATGGATCAAGCCTACTACACTCTCTGCGTTTTGCAGCATTGTATAAACACCTGAAACCCACTGATATTTTACTGTCAGATGTATTATTTTGTGGTTTTATAATAGTGTAAAATATTGGGCAAAATATTGTTGTATAAACTCTAAAGGTAAATTAGAAACTAATGACGTCTTAATAAAAAAGCTTCGCAATTTTTATTTATATAACGCCTTCGTTAAGCACAAAAAATCTAATAGTAAGAAAATTACATACAATCATTCCACAGTTTGTTAACAATTTCGGAACCTGAATCCCTATTTTCTGACAATTTTGTTATGACGTAACTGACACGGTTTTAAATGGAAACCTTATATTTTTTCTAGTGTTCAAAATGCTTCAAAACATTTGTAAACAAAATTTCATGTAAACGTGCAAAGAATAAACTTTACTATGAGACTATTTTAAGGTTTTTAGCTGGTAAAAATTTGTAAAAACTACCAAAATCTCGTCCTTTTGGAGCATTTGTTATAAGGAAAATTCATTTTAAACAAAACGCAATTATATATTCAATTCACAAAATCCATGTACAAGGTTTATTTGCTCTTTTACAATTTTTGATTGTCCTATTCTCGATTTTTTTTTATGTAAGGCCAAACATATTTCGGATTGTCATTTAAAAAAGAAGTGTCGCTGACGTCATAACCCAGTAACAATTGACGGGTAGAAATTAAATTTTCTACAAAAGTGTGTACCGGTAGAAGCTTGTACTTGTAATAATAAAAAATCGACGTGTTCAAGGATTTTGTTTTAAAATCGTACCAGAGATTTATTCATGTTGCTAGACGAAAATACCGAAATAACTGTAGTTAATTACTTTGGGGAATAATAGTTTTTTTAGAAAAGCTTTTTATTGTTTTTAAAATATGAAGCTGTGAGTCCAGTTAATATCACCCAGTCTTTATACTGAAAGAGACTTTCACGTTACAGTATCCACAATTTTTGATTTTATGTTTGAACATTTTCTTACACACTGTACTATCAAAATGAAGGTAATATATTATAACAGTGTAACATAGTGAAAGGCTATTTATTATTAAGATTACTAAAGCTGACCGGAAGTTTGTACTAATTTTGGGAACAGCACAGCGTAGCAAACGTGGCAGTTTGATCTCTTAAAACAGTTATTTCCAAACAAAATAAGTTTTATCTGAAACTCTTCTTGTTTAATACCACCGTAGAGAACTTAGGAGAACTTAAAATTGGCTAAAATTGAAACAACAATTACAAAACGCCAGTTCTCATTAACTTTCTTCAACGACGTTGGGTCAAATTTTGTTTTAAAAAGCAATCTTGTGATGCCCCACACGACTACATTAACCCTTTGCAACTTCAGAACGGTGTGCTTCCAGAATTTGTTACATTATCAAAAGTTGGTTTACTATAAGTGACACCGCAGGAGAGAATCGCCCTAACTACCATCTCCAGTTTCGATAATATTGACTCCTGTGTTTGAAGGCACACAGGTGTCAATACTATTGAAATGAGAGATGGCAGTGAGAGAGAGAGCGATTCTCTCGCGCTGGGTCAAATATGCTTTAAATATTATCCTCTCATTGACGTCATTTCATTTTCAAAGATCAAAAATAGCAAAGAAACACCACTTCTGACAATCCAATACCTCTGCAATCTCATTGTATTGCTATTGTCGAAACCTCTGGTATAACATTTAGTTTAGACACTAAAGTTTCGGATAAACTAATGAAACAAGAAGAGGTAATTCGTCTATTAGGAATTTGTCCTAAAATTATCTACGTAGGTAATAGTATGCATATTGGGTGATAGAGGGTAGTTTATCTATTAGTGATAGAGGGGTAGTATAAGATACGTGCAGGTCAACACCAATATTGTATAAGATAGAGGTAACACCAACGTATCCAGTATGTGAGAAATTAGTGTCAGTTTTGGGGGAAGGTAACAAATGGTTTCTTGTGGATCTTTCTATATCATCCGTGCATATCTTGGATGAGTATTATGAACTCTGTGTGGGTGTCTAGCTGTTTTTTTAATACACAATGCTGTAATATAGTCTACTAATGAAGCAAGCGGCTATATGGTAGAGCTCATTGAAAGACTGCATGCACTCAAAACACCAAACTTTCCATTATGTTTGATTCAGGTTTGTGTCACTGATATGGTGGGGTTTTTTGGGCAGTTTTGGGTTTGGAATTCGTTTTGCGTTTGCGTTTGTAGTGCAAGAAACAGTCAGAATAAAAGTTCGGTACATACGATCGATCCAATACGTTTTCTGTCTCCTTGAATCTGGAAAATACATTAATACGGTCATTGAGAAAGAAGACCACATGGACACACTACACAGTTACAGACTGTATGCGGACAAAGTGCTACAAATTGAGGAATAGAGTAATTTATTTTAATGTTTGCATTTGTGGCACTTTGTTTCAACAAAATAATTTGTTATTATTCGAAATACATACAAGCCGAGAAAACATAGAGCAACTGATATAACACATGTTAGGTATAACAACATTTTTCGGACAAACAGATTTACGTGGAATGCAAACATGACACAAAGTAATACGATTACATAATATTCGTCACGTTTGTTTGTTATTTCGTCAATTTGGAACACCACAATTATGACTAAACCCTACGTTAATCTGTCACAATACCATAGATATTACCAATAGATAGTGAACCGAACAATATACTAACTAATATGTTTTGTTTTCTTGATTTGTTACACATTGTCAGCAGAGCTTATCATATACAGGTGGGCGATTTTAGTCTTCTAACAGACTTTTATTAGCACAGTTTTAAGGTACAAAGTGCAAAAGTAGTACTTCTCTAATATCTATAGTTTTTGAGTTTTTGCATATATATTTGTCAAAAAACAACATTTTAAAAAACTATTTTGCGTTCTATCTCACTATTAGAAATTGTTTGTGATTAAGTTAGTGCAATTATGATTAATATTTTCATTCGAAATATATATTTATCAATTTCAAGACATTGAACTAATTTGAGTATAGCGTGTTTACAACATAAAACCAGCAACACCCTTCCCCACGCGCTATTAATCTATTAAACAAAAGCGATCGATGAATGTTAAGTTTCTTATTAGAATACCCTGTATACGGTTAAATTTTTGAAATTTACCTCACATAAAACGTTATACTATTGTGTAAACTGTTTTTGGAGATAACTTTACTTAATTTATTGGGAATTGTATATAAATTTTATAGACATAGCAATATACCGCCTTTGTATACAGCAGTATAAATAGAACATACCTGTATAAAAATGTTTATTTATCGAGAAAACCCATATCCTTAGTTACAATTATTTTATCAATTCTAATAATCTATTTTATCATAGACAAGTGTTACAATAATAACAATAACGCTAGTTTTGACTATTCTCATATACTATGGACAAAACTAATACAATGCGCGCCCAAATTTACGCACTACCAAAACTTTTTCATAAGTTCACAGCTAATTTTCTCTCCAGCCGCTCATCAGACTTTCATGAGTCTTTTGTTAAATTGTAGTTTCTCTTCAACAATGATACTGTGGAAGAAATGTCTATTTAAATTTCAGTTTTAAGCATATATAGGGTGCAAAAATGACGATAAGTTTTGTATCGAAACTACTAGGATTTTGTGGTGTGTATCAGTTTTGTATCAATTTTTTTAACTTAATTGAAGAGACTTGAAGTAGACCGCACGAACTCAACTTAAAAAACAACACCTGTAAAGTAGGTCCAGTCAGGCATCTGGCATATGATGTATAATTTTATTTAATTTTTTTTATTTGTAAATAAATACATAAATAAGATTGACCTAAAACTTTTCCTGATTTAACGTCACTTTACAAACAGTACCGAAGATCGGTTCATTCAACATTTATTTTGTTTTAAAAGAGCAATCATGATATATTACATCTTATTTTTTATATTCTGTACCTGAAGTTGGTTTAAATCTTTTCGGTGAAAAGAAATATCATATGATATCTCACACCACCCATTTTCCCTACGCTGTTTCTTAAGTTTATACTAATATCACCCTCGTTTATTTTCTCGAAATCTATTTTTCTTTTGTATAAAATATTTTCTTTTCAGCTGTACTTCACCCTGAATAACTGTAGATGCAATGACAACACGTGTACTGAAAAAACAAGCCAAAGGAATGCTTTTTTAGTTAATTTAAATGCTTTTTGATATCGATGGCCTAGCTGGAATACCACGTATCATCTTGGTTAAAGTTACAGCCAGAACATATTTTCATGCTTGCAGGGTGCCCCACAACAACGTACCAACACAAACTTATGTATGTTATAGGTATAGGTATGTTATTGCAGTCTTTGATAAAGGTTTGTATCAACTTTTGCTGAGATATTCTGTAATTAATGTCAACAGCTAAAAAGTTATTAATTATCTAACTTGACATTTAAAAGTTAAGCAGAATAATTCTCAAGTTAATATTAGGTATCCAGAGGGTCCGACGAAATTCAACAATCTCACAAATGTAATAATACTTCTTTTCATACAGCACCATTAAGTATTAGCATACTGCTATTTTGAATTTTACGTGTAATGATCTTCTTCAAAATCAAATTAGTAATTTATGTACCACACTAAAATTGTTTAAATTATGTTTATCAAAGACGTTAAATTGTTAATGTTGGTCCACCACTTTGGAAAACTAAATCACCAGATTTAACCCCGTTTAATCAGTTACTCTGGAGACATGTTAAGGACGAAATTTATGAGAATATTACAACTACAATAGCGAACATGAAGAGAATAATGAAGAAGAATATTACTGACACTGTGTTATGTGTACGAAAAATTCTACAGTACACCACATTTCTACCAAAGCACCCCTTTTTTTGTTATCTGCAGTAACTGGAACATCTCCATAAACTTTTCGCGAAATATGTCTCGAAATAAAAAAAAAATATAACCTGCGATTTATCTGGCTAAGCCGTTAGACCATCACAACCAACCCAAATACTCATTAAAATTCTTTAAATAATTTAGAACATTACGTAAATCAATCATAAATATTTTAATTAATTTTCGACTGGTACTAATAAAACTAATTCTTGTATGATCATAAATAGTTCGTTTGTGTAATTCATGGTAGCAGTTTTAAATGACTAAAAGTTGCTGCATGAACAGAAGAATCATTAGATTTGTGCGATTTTTCAATTTCGTCTTGGCTACTAGATATTGAAAATTAATTTATGCATTATTGTGCATGAGTTCACAATCTTAAATTAGCTTCTTAATAACATTGTAGTTGTTGACGATAGCCCTACCGAGTTAGACATTTTAGCACAGCTGATTTATCGACCAATCGAACTATGTCATGATATACAGGCTATTCGGGAAAAGTCATATTACAATCGCAAATCCATAATAATTGTCAAAAAGTGCGATAGTTTCACTATCCAAAATAAGTTCCTTTGTTTCTAAATCCTTGTTAGATACATCAGAATGATTTTTTAAATGCATGTTTTTGACTTTAAATTCACAATATCTCAGAAATAGTTGATAATAGCCTAATACAAGTTTATGCCAAAACAATTAGGATAAAAATTATCATTAAAAACTGCAATAATATCCCTAGTGTTCCATTTGAAAGAACATAAGTTTATATCGTACGTTGTTGTGGGACACCTGTAAGCATAAAAATATTTTCTACCTGTATGTTTATCTACAACTTGTATGGATGAAACTTGTATGGATGAAACGTGTATTTCAATTTCATAAGGCCATTAGTGTACTTCTTTTTTTAACTAAAATATTTCAAAATTCTGGCTTTACAGTAGCTTTTCTTGGATTAAGAATACCTGGTTTGTTGACTAAAAACACATGCTGCACATTCTTCGCAATAAAGAGCAGACTGTACAATCAACCTGTCCATGCAATTTTCTACAAAATTTAATTTGTCATTGATAATTGTTTTATAAAAAGTAATTTCATCAACGACAGGTTCCATTTTTAATTCCATTTTTAATACATCGTAATAAAATATTAAACTTAACTACTCAATGTTGTGGAATGTATTAAAAACAAACAACTTTTTCTTGTATCGTTACTGGATGTGGAACCGTAAACCCCAGTCACTTCTCGACGAATAAGTAATAATAAGTAAGTAAGTTTTACCAATAGAATATGGATTCCTCCAGAAAATAAAAACCTTTGTTGTGTTAAAAAATAAATATAATTAAAAATGTGACGTTTACAGGGTATTCTATTAAGACAATCAACGTTTTTGACAAACACTTTTTGATAGATGATCAACAATCAACAAAACATGATCAACAATCACCATCATTCAAATTTTATTTACAGTAGGTATTTCCGACATTATTGGAAGGTATGCAAACAATTTTTATTTCCCAAATTACTTTGGGAATGTTTCGTGATTTCCGTACGTGGTTTGGTACACTAATAACATCCAAAAGCATCAGTTTGTAGCGAATTAGCAACATTCAGTCGGTTGCATCGCGTTGTAGCTATGGCTGATGCCCGCCAACGATGTCAACACGTATGAATAATATAAATGTAACGCAGGCATGTCGACCGACACTGTGTACACTTTCCGGCCGCTGAATTTCGAGATTTACACGCGAAGGTTGTTATCTAACAGATCGAGCTGTTTAGCATGCCGCCGCAAAGCCAGAGAGGGATTCTGCCAATGCACCCCAAATAGCAAATACCAACACGGCTAAATCGATTCATGTACACGCGCACTCCGATTAATTCTAGGCTAATTTTGACGTAACCCTGTTACAGTGAATTTATAAACGTGTGTAAATGGTATGTGTAACTAGATCATTAAATTAAAGGGTTAGATAATACCATAACCCAACACATTCTTAATCTGTTCTCCATTGTTAATTTCCATGGCTAGTACACTTACTTCGCAATTGCTTCGAAAGAATAGCGCGTATTTTCTTTACTGTTTTAGGTTTTCTCTGTTTCACAGTACTTCGCAGTTTCTTTTTATTCGACGAAAAAATACTCCCTTATTTGATAATGTAATATGATACAGTAGTAAAGTTTAAAGGTTTTAAAACATTAAAATCTCGAAACCACTAAATAAAAAAATGAGGCCATTAAATGACGCGGAATATTATACCTTTCATTTGATGTCTTTTTAACATTTTATTACATATATTTAATTCGTACTTGTGTACCTAAAGGTACGGTATTTCTACCGCCATCTGTCGCAACAAATGCGCAACTAACATCGATTTTCCACGGGAGAGGTTTGCGCCTCGACTGTGTTTTCCACTACGGTTTGCTACCTCGGGTAGTACAGGCACTTTCGTACAGAGGGCGCCAGGTAGATTTTCTGTAATATCGACGACATCGGATTTTGTAATTTTGATAAACAGGCTAAAACTGTTTTATCAACTTTAGATTACATATTTAATAATAATTATATATTAATTTTGATTACTTTTTGTATTTCTTACTGTTGAATACACACAGGACGTTGGATTGTAAGGGTATTTCTCTCACTATCGGAGATAAAACGTCGGCTAAAAACTACTGCAGATTTATGTGCTCTCTAATTATCTCTAAAAAAATACAGTTGAATTTCTACTGGTTTCAGAGATATTTTTGATAAAACCAATTATTTTTCGCAATCAATTAGACATTTTTGTTTTATACTCGTTGCACACGCATTTTTTGCGAATCTATGAAATTCTTATGATGCCATGAAAAAAAAAAAATCTGATGTGGCCAGGCACATGACTTTATCATACAATATATAAAATTAATAGTTTAGCTGCATGAGAATCTAGTTTATTGAGATAAATCGTAGGTATTGTCAAAGCATCAGCATTTGACACTACCTACACTACGTCATTAGAATAATAGTTATTTATGTCACCAGTGCCGAAAGTACGGAATAGCGCGGCGACCGGAGATGCGGCGCGTCACCGAAGGCGAAGCGTCGCCGTCGCATGTGAGCGAGTCGCGCTATGTAGTTTTCGGCAGGAGTGACTTCAACGTTTTTTGTGTTGCTTTTTGAGAAATATGTACTCACAAAAAATTAAAAATGGTTATATTTCTGGATAGGAAATGTTAGGTTGATACCACTTCTACGAAACGTCAAGTTTAAAAAGCTAAATCAAATTCTGACAGATTTATATTCGTTCATGACACTGTAGATGTCACATCCGTACCAACATACTAAAACGTAACTATACTCATCGCTATACTTTATTTACAATTTTCTCAATTATCGTTTTTACAATTAGATAACAACGGGTTGATATTTCTTATCAACAAACAATCAAATTGGCGATCTTATTTTATTTGAATTTTGTATTTCTACTTTGCCGCAGTAGAGCGGCAACGTTCATAGCGGTTCTCCAACCTCTGATGAAATCAGCTGTTTTCGAGTGTGACAGTCATAGACATTTCTGTGGTGACAGCACAAAAAAATATTTGTCAAATCCAGGCTACTTTGAAGTTTCATATCAATGCAGATGCGACCGATCTCGATCAAATAGAATTTGCTCTTAAAGTTAAACTATTAATTTTACCAAAAAATATCATAGGCATAAATTATTCAAAATTTCCTCTACTTTAATTTATTATTTAACTATTTTGTCGAAATTACAGAAATGGCGGCTCATTTGCAAAATCTTTCAAAAAGGCTTAGAATAAACTACCAGTTCCTTTGGACCCCTTTCAACCAAAAGCTTTTCAGCTCTAAGTTTGGTAACAAAACTTCTAAATATGAACTTTCGT
The DNA here is from genome assembly GCA_964023965.1 of Melinopterus prodromus. Classification (NCBI taxonomy): domain Eukaryota; kingdom Metazoa; phylum Arthropoda; class Insecta; order Coleoptera; family Scarabaeidae; genus Melinopterus; species Melinopterus prodromus. Next base: position 58,495,013 of record OZ030392.1, on the reverse strand, counting down.
TCCGATACCTTTAGTAGTTTCTCCGGAATCGTCGCCACAAAAATCGTTTACACACAGACATACATACGCACAGACACACACACACACACACACACACAGACATTTTTTTGTACCTTGGTCAATAATGTTCAGGGGACCCAAAAAGACCTATTTCCGCTAAAATCTCAATTTTTTTTTTCGGCATGATTACAATACTTTAGCATACTGCGTATGATAAAGTAAAAAAAAACAAATCATATTGTAAAACAATGTGTTAGCTACACATATATCAAGTGACGTAATTTTTCAGAACTTCGTTATTTGTAGTCGTGTTAACAAAGCGTCTTAGCCCATTTTACTGTAGAATTGAATTAAGCACTTTTTGAGTCAATTCACGCATTTACTATAATCGGCGTTTAGAATTATAGGTACATATCTGAAAGCACTTATTTTCTGACATTTTTGATATGAAACATGCATAAAACATTTAATTAAAACATGCATAAAAGAAAATAAAACAATTAAATTGGTTTGAGTTAATTCGTTATGTATGCCATGATATGAATATTGATAATAATCAATACAAATGATTGAATTTTTACTTGAAATTTGATATTTAGACTGTGTATCGATAGTGCATTGTGCTGTATTGTTACAGATGTGAGGTTGAATGTTTTTTGTTTGTTTGATATTGTTAATGTGTATTTTTGTCTGTTCTATTGTATTACAATAAAACAAACTTTTTTTCCACTTTGCGTCCGTTATAAACTCTACAAACAATAATGCTGAAAACTCGTGCGCCTGTCTTATAAAACGTATAAATCATTACTACAATTTGAATGGATAAATAAATTTCAAACAAACAATACACTTTCTTAGCACTACAACAAATGACGAAGTTCTGACATATGGGTAGATACACATTGTTTCAAAATTTGTATTTTCCATGACACCATGCGATTTCCCGAGATTCTCATAGAATACTAATCATAAATAAATTTGATTGTATTAAACAAATGGTCGAAATATGTATGCATCAATATGACGTCCATAAGACAAACGAAAATGTCATTTGTTTCCAGCCAATTGGAGCAAAGAACTGCAAGCTGATACAATGTAATTGTAAATAAAAGGGCACATATTAGATATCAAAACGGCTTCTTGATCAGTTCACATATAAAAAAATTGAAATAAAAATCACCACATTTAAAAATATTCTTCTTTTTTTTTTAATATCTCTGCAACCATTAGGAGCTTTCCGCAGCTTTCTCAGGAGATTTAGAGAATACCCAAATATGCACTACGTTGTCCATTTAACCAACATTCCATCTATAGTAATAAGAAAAACCTATACAGTCCAATGTTTCGTGGTACACACTGTATACTTCGATGTTATAGGTTTCTTGAATTTTTTATTTTTAAAATAGCTGTTCACACATACGTTATCTATATCCATAATAAGACTCACAAATCTATCAATCTGTAAATATTGCACAATAAAAATGCCGCTCCACAAGTTGCCGATGGATTAACTTTAGTAATAAAACAACCATAAAATCTACCTTCAGTGATTGTAAATAATTTTGGCGCATAAATTTATTGACCATAAAAATTAATTCAATTCAAAACTAAAACGATAAAAATAAGTTAATAATTTAATATGTATCTTCATGAGTATTTCGTTGTATCTTAACCTTGTTCAATTTTGTCCTTGAATTTTAATACAATCTTACACCAGCGATACAATTAAATAAACAAAATTATTCCTTTTGTTCCTTAGATTACTCTCAGCAGCTTATTTTCATATTTCGATATTTAAATGCTTAATTTAAATATGTTGTGAGTAATAATGAATGGCACCTACCTTTCGCTCGCTATTGAAGAGTTCCTGGACATGGACTTTGGGGACATCTCGAAGTCGCTGTCCGACCTGTAGAGGAAGCTCTCCCTCCTCTGGGGCAGGTTCTGCAGGACAAGCCCCGCTGATGGGGAAGCGGACCCATCCAGCGGACTTCTTCCCGGGCTTGCACCATTTTCGACATCGAAACTGAAAAAGAGATCACCAATAATTAACAACAATATCGTATTTTTCCCCAAAACTTAATGATCTCCAAAAAACTTTAAAAAAAGTAACTTGTTTGATGGCACAGTTTTCTATTTTATTAAGTTTGAGAATTACGGAAAAATAATCATAAAATAGTATTTAAAACAAAGCAATACGCACAAAATTAGACATTATAAAATATCTAAGAAAATAATATTTATCGAGGGATCTGTTAAGAAATAGAAGTAGAAATAGAAATAATAGTTCGGTAGCATTGTTCTATTTATTTACACAATGCACTTTAAATCGTTATCAGATACTCAAAACAAATACCAAAATCCTACTACATATTTTTAAGTTCATTTTATCTATTAAATTGATTTTTAGTCTGTATTAGTTCCCTATGAAATTTGAAGTACACATGTGGATACCATAAATAATATTTGATCCACATTACACACCAGAGATAATTGAAACAAGAAACATCATAAACAACTGTTATAACTATAACATAGCGAGTTCAATTATATACCGGGTGATTCAATTCCGAGGCTCACCCTGGGGATCTCGCTTATTAGTGGAGATAGAGCCTATGTTTAAATATGGCAAAGTTTCGTGTTGATCAATTATAGCTTAAATTTCTTTTCAGGTAGGTAATTGATAAACATAAAAATACGAAACTTTGCCAAATTTAAACATAGGCTCTATCTCCACTAATAAGCGAGATCCCTATGGCGAACCTCAAAATTGAATCACCCGGTACCTTGTATTCCAGATGAATAGAAATTTAAAGTATATTAGAACTTGTAAATTACAAATACGATGATCAATTTAATTAAAACATGACCTGGCATTTTTTTGCAATCAATGATTTTCAATCTGGGCAAAACACGTTAACAAAAAAGGAGCAGTTTTGAAGTTTCGATTAATAAAGCTGAGAAAATTCCTCGGAGGACGTATTTTTTTGCGTGGTTTGAGAGTAGATCGCATGGTTTAATACTACATTTTACTTTATCATACTATGACAAGTATTGTAATCGTGCCAAAAAGATTTACATTTTAGCGGAAATACGTCTTTTTGGGTCCCCTGAACATCTTTTACCAAGGGCCAAAAAATATATGTGTGTGTGCGTGTCTATGTGTGTATCAGTGTCTGTGTGTACCCGTTTTTTTGTGGCGACGATTCCGGAGAAACTACTAAAGGTATCGGGACGAAACTACATATTAAGAAGTTTTATGACTTTCGAGCTGAAAAGCTTTCTGCTCAAAACGGTCTAAAGGAACTGGAGGTTTCCTCTAGGCATTATTCAAGGATTTTGCAAATGATCCGCCATTTCTGTAATTTCGTCAAAATAGTTAAATAATAAATTAAAGTAGTCAACATTTTGAATAATTTATGTCTATGACCTTTTTTGGTAAATATTAATAGTTTAGCTGCATGAGAAAATTCCATTCGATCGTACTGCATTAAAATTAATTAGCCAGGATTTGAGAGATATTTTGATTCTATTGACTGTATTGTCAGCACATTAACGTTTGACAGTGCTGTATAGTATGATAAAGTCATGTGCCTGGCCACATCAGATTTTTATTTGTAGTACATAACTGCGAAAAACTTTTTTTACGTTGTGTTTGATTGTGAAGATCTCCTCGCACTATGTTTACTACCTACTGCATACAACTCGTAATGTTGTCTTGATGTTGATGGGAATCGATCATTGTCTAAAGTTAAATAAATTTGTTTATTGTGAAAACTGCTATTTTGAAACCCGAAGGACTATATTCTAATATACAACTTGTTTCGGAAGGAATAATACATATTGTGGAGGTACTAGCAAAGGATTATTCAAAGTAAAATAATTAGGATTCAGGATTATTACCTAGTAGGGGTAAAATTTTCATATGTTGTTTGTTTTCTTGGTGTTTGTCTTGTCTGTTAAGAGTTCTCATGGGAAAAAAGGGAGTTCTATTCATGAGTATCTACTCGATGTTGTAAATGTCCATCCTTGTAATCAGTCTACAGTAGGGCTGGGCAAAAAAATCGATCGATCGATCTGATCGATCTGATCGATCGGATCGATCGAATCGATCAGATCGATCGGATCGATCAGATCGATCAGATCGATCTGATCGATCTGATCGATCTTTTCGATCTGATCGATCTTTTCGATCTTTTCGATGTGATCGATCCGATCGATCCGATCGATATACAAACACGATGAAAGATCGATGGTTTTTATTTCTATTGGTAGTTAGCATAGGGCTATCATCATAATGCCATAAAACAACCGGCGTCAAAGGCAACAAAATCCTAACATAAAGCAATGTTAACTAGGGCTGGGCAAAAAAATCGATCGATCGATCTGATCGATCTGATCGATGGTTCGATCTTCAAATTTGAAAGATCGAAAGATCGGTCGGATCGATCAGATCGATCAGATCGATCGGATCGATCAGATCGATCGGATCGATCGGATCGATCAGATCGATTAGATCGATTATGATCGATCGATCGATCAGATCGATCTCAAATTGTGATCGAAGATCGATCACAAATTTCCAAGATCGCCCACCCCTAGTCTACAGTGAGTGCTTGATTTCAGTTTTGTACTACTTGGTTTTGTTTGCTTTTTTGTCGGCTACCACGATTAATTACATACTGTTTAAAATTAAGATTGAAAAGACCATAATGGACGCATAATTTCATGTGCGTCAGAAAATTGATAACAACACACCAGTACGATGTTGTTACAAGGAGTGTCCAGGGATGTTATTTCCGGTAATTATTTTTGACGGTAAATTACCGCTGAAATAAAATTACTAATTTCAATTACTAAATTTAAAAAAGAGATGTACGGTAAATCCGTAAGTCATTATCTCGTAGATAACCAGCAATCTTCAGTGTATTTCCAGATTGAATAGTACTAATTTATTATTAAAAAAACACAGAGACATACAAAGACCTGAATTAAAATACTATTTATAGCAGTAATTTAAAAAAGACAGTCAAAAATAGCACAATTATAGTAGACACACGACAACGCTCAGGTTTCACAAACGCTGATCATTTTTTGATCCAGAAGAATACAAACAATTCGGAGTTGGGTGACAATACAGACAATTAATTGTCAAACTTATAACCGTAATCGCCAATAATTGACGTTGCCGAGTGACAGTACAGACAATTAATTATCAAACTTATAACCTTAATCGCCAATAATTGACATTGATGATTTAAAATTTACAATTTGAATGACATATATTTGATATGTGATATATAACCATGGCAAACTTTAACGCCAAGAAGCAATTTTTGTCCCGGTACCTTAGAAGTAAAATGTCACTTTATGACCATGTAGGACATAAATATTATTTAGGAACAGTTGTGATTTCCCCTGACAATCGGACCTCTCGACACTGCCAGTGATAATCATAGCGATAGCCATTCGTGTTCAACTGGTTGGTGGGTGCAGCGGCATTACTAAACCAACGCTCTACCACTAACGCCTTTCACCCCTCAAATGGGGTTTGACCTTTTCACAAACATAAACCGATACACAACAGATCTTAAACCGTCGATAAAAAGTGTCTTATTAGAGACACTTCATCATTCGGTCACTTACAGACTGATGAGATGCACCAACCGGTTAGCCCTTGGTACAAATTCCGACCTTCGCCTATTTCTCAAGATGACATAGCTTTTTCTTCGTAAATCCACAGCCATAATGGCACTCAAACTTAAAACCGCAACCTAGCACAAAAATATCCACTATTGAGCACAATTCTCGGAAAACCGAACCGAACTTGGAACATTTACAGCAGCATCAACAGTTTCGACAGTTCATACGTGCAACAGATAGTATAGATATCTAATCTAATACCATAAAAATTATTGCCGTATACGCGAGTAGAGGCAGTTGCATTTCATACAATTGATCAAACCAACAGCGTCTACCAAACAATCATTTACTATTATTATAATTTCGGAACCGACAAAAAATGTTATCAGCAGAAAACGCTTATCCAATTTCGATTACCGGAGTTTTACCGAAAAATTATCATTATCTACCGATAACGAGCTTCATAAATAAACTTTGCTGGTTACCTATTAATAGATTCTAATTGGTTTTTTTCGATACTGTTTGGTTGCATACGCTACAAAGCGAGCAAGTTGGGACATCAAGAGCATCACGTAGCATAATGCTGCGCTGCGTGGTGTTTAATAAGCCGCCAGTAGGTTGGTGCGGTTGCAGCAGACAGGATAATCATGAGGTAATTGATGCCTCGATATAGAACGATGTAATCGAAGTATCCGTTTAGTGGGCAGGTATTTTCGCGTTACTGCGCCTCATTATGCAGTTTTGCGTTGAGTTCGTTGGTTTCAGATCAACTTCTTTTCTGATCTTTACAAATTTTCAAAGGCTTGAGAATATTTAAAGGTATCTAAAAATATGAAAAACAAACTCTAAAAGGTAAAAAATAGTAAAATAAAATCTGTCAAGACATAAAGAAACGCGTCTTGTTTATAACATTTACGTGATATGCGGAACTATTGGGAAATGTTTTGAAAAAGAGTTGTAGCCCTGCAGTTACCTTCGTTGGTAGTCATGTTTTAGAATCATAATAATAATTGTTATCTACGTTATCGCATACATATGTATATCTGACATGATTAGCTAATCGCACTATTCCTCCATTGTCGTCTCTAAGACTATAGTTATATTTTCTCAATGGTACCATAAAGCAGGAGGTAAGTAAAAATAGCAATGTGATGAACAAAGTAATAATTTCTGAGATACCAGTAGTATATAAAAAGGAGTTTAGCGATACAAAAAAGCCTACGAGTGAGGTTAATGAAAAAATTTAAAGAAGTAAGCTTATATTATTTACCAGAACCTTAAAATATTGAGCAACTGATACTACAACTGCTAGGCTTTATACAAAACCGACTTTTGAATTCCTAATTTTCAAAAACCGGATAAAACCCGTTTTTGAAATGTTATAAAATTTCATATCTCTCTTGAATATAACTCGCTACTCAACCTGGTTTTATTTATCCTTATTTGATATTATAGGTTATCTCAAATACTGAAATTTTCGCATTCATTGTCTTCAGATTATTATGTCTCCCGGTTACTGAAATAGCCAATGATTTTGTTTACAATACTTTTGACTATTTCGACAATAGTGGTGCAAGTCTAACAACTACAGGAGAAACATTTGAATAATGTTTGCTTTGTGGCATGAATCTAATAGAAGTATAAATATTGTGCTTTATATACCTACATGTCCACAGACGCGTTATTATAAAATACGTCAAAAAATAACTTCAAAATATTGTCAAAATAAATACGGACATAATCATTGAACAGAGAGTACTCTACCACGGATTACGACATATTATTTATACAGGCTGCTCCGATTTTTCCCGAACTATTTTTTCGTTCAGACAGTAAAATGCGTACTTTCAATTACGTAGAAAATTACAGTCGTTTGAAATATAAACTTTAAAATTTAATATAATACAAAGTTATATTTGAAACGCCTCTAACTCCTTAATGAATTGAAAAACAAATGAGTACTAAAGAATTAAATAAATTTTTTTATATAGATTTACTTATTTATTTGTTTTATTTTTATTATCTTTAATTGTTCTACAAAACTAATATACGCTCGTTATGTTTTATTACTTACATTTATTTATATTTATTGTTGTAATGGTAAACTTATTCGCATTGTTTCACGTGTGATTTATTTTCCTATATTTCAAGTAGTTACAACTTTATAAGTATTTAAAAGGAAGGCCAATAAGTTCATAAGAAATGTGTTACTCAAAATCACCTTTACTTACTGCAAAAAATGCGGGCGCAAAGTGAGGCATCCGTATATTTATTAAGTAAATTTACATTCAAGAAATGAGTATTATGTACCATATTACATTCAAGACAAAATGACAATTTTTAATTTTGACCTTATTATTTTAGCTATTTGTTCTAATTGTAAACTGGTGTCGAAAATTTTTTTTATATAAAAGCTGGTTTTTGAGTGATGGGTTTTAAAAACCGACAAACCGAGTCCAAAGGCTTGTTCCACGAGGCAAAACAATTGAAAACGTTGATATAAATTTAAGTCAATAAAGGATTCTTTATATAGTTACAATTTCTTGATGTGTTTACTTAGATGATGCTAGCTTCAGAAACAACATAGGGAAACTAGGTCATGTGAGGTATTATAGAGAGAGCTCTTTTAAAATAATGACAATTTTGTCTGGATTTGTTCTCTTTTAAAAGAACTGGAGTGAATAACATTACTGAGGGAATTAAAGTTAACCTCCGAAAATTGGTAACCAATTAACCTAGAGTTGTCATAGAACACTTTAGTCAATTTGAAATCTTCGAACAGCAACGTGAGAAGTTCTTCTCTTCTATAGCTGAAAGATATCTGTCATCACAAACCTAACCCTCCTAAAACCTAAAATATTGTCAGAGATACCTTCTATGTACGCAAACGGTAAGTCTTCCACTGCAAAGGGTCCGGTTAGATCACAAGAACTTTTTCTCAATCGTTTGTTTTATACCGTTAGAAACCGCTCTCACAAAGTCTCGTAAGAAGTTGCTTAAAAAAAATCCGTCAGTTGATAATAACCTACGTTCCAACAGGTTTTTCTAAAGTTGCTACATAGAGGCTATAACACTAAGTTCGGTCGCGGTTTCGTTATTTTAATAGTTTGATTTGTTCAAATTTGGTAAAATATTGAAAATAATGCATAGAGTGAGTCTATGAAACGACCCTTGTCAGGAAATAACAATGATGCCATCACCAAAAATTTCTAAAAATACCACAAACCTTGATCAAAACTTTGATTAATAAAATATTATCTTTTAGAAATTATTTCGAAGCTTTCGAATTCAATTTATTAACAAAAAAATCCATAACTTACGACGGCAATAATAAATTTAAAAAATATAGTTCTTCTAATAATAGGATTATAATATTTTGATAGTAATTCCTCATGCGAGTCTATTTTATTTGAGCAAATTATATTTTTATATCAAATTCAATTTCACTCCTTCAATTGCATCATCGATGCTTTTCAATGTCACTCATTCTTCTTAGGCGTTTTGATTGATGCTTTAATTGCCACAGTACTGACACAACCACGTTTAAACGTATACGATAACAATAAAAAGGAAGTTAAAACATTACAATCAATTATCTTTAAGATTGATTTTGTAAATGCAAAGATAATACGCGTTTTGATAGATTTGTTTCGCGGAACACTTGAGTTTGTCAAGAGTTCAGGTAAAAGTTAAAACAAAATATAAGGTTTACTGTCAGATCTTTTGATGTTTCAGGGGAATTTATTTGGATTCATGTGCTATAATTTCCCACAAATCATTAAGATATATTTTTAAAATCCAATCCGTTTAGTGTTGTTTTTACCTAGTTTCTCTTAACACAATCATTGAATAATATTGATGATTTTTATCTCAGTCTCGTTAAGAGATCTCTGACTGGTATAATCTTCAATCAATCAATGTTTGGCATTGCACATCACAACTAATACGAAGACAGATTGAGTTTATTGTGTTGATTAAATTCAATTAACTTTGATTTGCGGATATAGTAGGTATATTAGGTTACTTTATTTCAAATTCAGGCACAATAATGTTCAATAATCTCAAAAATAACGCTATGTTAAGTTGAATTTGATTTAAAGTACGATTAAGAAGTTTACAAACAATAGTACAAATAAGCATATTTATCTATTATTACGTACCAATATTTGAAAACTAACGAATAATGTAAATAAAAAGTAATAAACAGCAAATCTTACCAGATAAGATCGAGTAGGTATTACGGCCCAATAAATCATTGAAAGGATAATTTCAATGAAAACATGCAATCAATAAAAATTTTAAAATTGTAGTTAAGCCAAGGATTACCTGCTTAAATCTAGCTTAACTTGAAGTGTTAAACAAAAACAGACATATGCGAAAGAAATGCGCGCCCAGCCTTTCTCATTGCGTCATTACAATACAATCTATACTTTGTGTAATTTACAGGTACGTTAACACAAACCTAGACGTTCTCCTCTTATCATTGGTAATTGGAAACTTCCTTGTATGCCTTCTAGGAGTTTGTATCCTAACAGACGATCTTCTTCTCCTCGCCAAATTCTCCGAATACCTCCTAGCACTATCGGAGGACAGCACACTACTAGCAGACGCGAAAGAAGTCTTCGAATCACTCGAATCCTCCTCAAACTCATGCTCGGGTATGGCCTCTGAGTCTCTCCTCGATGACAAATCAGAAGACCACAAACTGGTAACGCTTGCCCTCGAATCCATGGACCTCTGACCGATAATCTCGTACCTTCTCGATGACGTTGAATAGGTAGAAAACGAAGAAATACTAGTGACGGATTGCCTACTCTCGTTACCGTACTCTATTGAGGAATCTCTTGAGAACGGAGAGAATCTCGAGCCGGAGAATGAAGGCCGACTCTCGCTTGATATTCTTGTGAAGGAAGATAGTTCGCTGGGATGTTCTAAGTCAGGTGAAGGGCTCTGGGTAGTTGGAACTTCCGGTGAAGGTGTTGGAGGTATCTCTGGGGATGGTGTTGGGACGTCTGAGATGTCGTTTAGGGTTGGATTTGAGGGGTAAGGGACGTGTCTTAAATTGCGTATGAGGGACCATAGCCAGAACAATATCGTCAGCATTCTTTCTTCTAGACATTAAGGCTCACGGTGCGTCCATCGTTTGCTTTTTCTTGAGCCCTTCCTCGTCAAGCAACAGTGGAGGATATTGATCGCAGGTATCAGCTGTGTACCTACGGCTTCAAATGTGCGTTCGCCACCGGAGAGGTTATGTTTACCCGCAGCGCACGGCCATCTTGATTTCACGCACGATTTCTTAAGCAAACCTTTAAAATTCGTGATTTATAACCACAAAACGGCATTGTCACTGGCATAAAAGCACTCGATCGATTGATTTCCGAGTTTGGTGCGTTGAGATTAAACGTGAGCGGTTTAATTACGATTAAAGTTCGGGCTGCCGGCACTAGAGAGCGCGCTATTCGTCAACACTGCGGCGTTTTCGAATTATTTCACTACGCACGCTCTGGTCGTTTCTAAGAAACGTCAAATCGGACCTAACCTCACTCGCGCTACATCTCACTCGATGATTATGGCGTGTTTCGTAATTAAACGTTTAGTTTTGGCGTCTGTTATGTACGGAGGGATGTCGGCGGGTGCAAAAGCGTGCGGATTGGCGGCCATCATCGCGGGGTTGTCGTGCGCATGGCTGACACGGTTTGCTCTCGACCCCAATGCGGCCCGGTAGAGGCGGCATCTGTAGGTTGCCGGGTGAAACTCGGCCGCCCGTCGGATGGGTACAATGAAAACAAACAATCGAGGAGGTTGGGGGTGACGCCGGGGGCGCTAGAGTGGCTGGTGCTGCCGTCAAACGGTAATATTGGTCGGGGTAAAGGTTGAAATGAGACTGTGGAATATTGCGGATATTATTTGAATTGTAAAGGGAGCGAATAAGGGTTGGGGAGGATTTTATATTGGTCAATTTGCTGTTTATGTAATTGTTTTGTAAAAAGACGAAATTGTCGAGAAAGGTTTGCGGTAAAACATGGCAATACAAGAGTAACACAAAAAACTACTTCTCTAAATCAATCGTATCGTAAATAATGAAAACGAGTTATGGAACAAAAATATTCCCCTGCACCTTCACCATTCTACAAAAATCACGTTAGGACAGCCATGTGATTGATTTTAAATTCATGAAAAGTAAAAATTATTTATTTTGTCTTCTATATCTAACTTTAAAAAAAGCACTTAATATTAAAATGCATAGGACTTTTGATATACCCATAAGAAAAGTAAAGAGAGTTGATAGAATTCTCTTAGTAGGCTGAACTAAAAACTTGGATGTTAAAGTTTAAAAATTCGAAAGAAAAGCAAAAATACAACTCTATGAAGTGACGGTCAGGAAACGCAACTGCGGAGAGGTGTCACATTTATGTGTCGTAGCGGTGATATAACAGATGACAACACTGACAACTCTGTGAACTGATATTTAATACAATATTAGCAGCTTACCTGAATTAAAATAAAACTAGTTGGCCAGGATTTGACAGATATTTTAATACAATAAAATGTGGTCGGATTCCTTTTGTCTTAGTTTTAGCAATCGCTACACGTTTCGTGTCCCACTGGACACTTCTTCAGGCGCTATAGGAAATGAGATATGAATTACACAATTGACAATCAAATCAAATTCCAAAAAACTCAATCGTAAAACCTTACAATTTGTCAGGCGCGGTCCGTGGAGAACATAAAACAACAGGCAAACTCACAAACATATATGAAACTGCAGAACAGATTTTTTTAAAGATATTTTTATACTATTGACGGTAGGTATTGTCAAAACATCAGCGTTTGATACCACCTGCTGTCATTCGAATGAAAATAATTGTCAAATCCTGGCTAAGTATTTTTAATGCAGACACGATCTTGATCAAATACAATTTGCTCAAACAGCTAAACTATTAATTTTACCAAAAAATGTCATAGACATAAATTATACAAAATTTCCTCTACTTTATTATCTAACTATTTTGACGAAATTACAGAAATAGCAGCTCGTTTGCAAAATCCTTGAAAAATGCTTAGAGGAAACATCCAGTTCCTTTGGACCCTTTCGAACTAAAAGCTTTTAGTTCTAAGTTTGGTCATAAAACTTAGAAATATGAAATTCCGTCCCGATACCTTCAATAGTTTCTCCGGAATCGTCGAGCCTTTGGTTCAAAAGGGTCCACAGGAACTGGATGTTTACTCATGACATTTAACGATTTTGCAAATGAACCGCCATTTATGTAATTTGGTCAAAATAGTTAGATAATAAATTAAACTACAAGAAATCTTGAATGAGTTATGTCTATGTTATTTTTTGGCAAAATTAATAGTTTAGCTGCATGGGCAAGTTGGATTTGATTGAGATCGGTCGTGCTTGCATATTAGTTAGCCAAGATTTGACAAATAGTTTCATTCTAATGACAGTAGGTAGTGTCAAACGCAGTTGTTTGGACAATACCTACTGTCTTAAGTATAAAAGTATCTTTAAAAAAATCTGTTCTGCAGTCTCATATATGATTTATTTTTATAATCATAATTTTAATAGAAAGGATTGTAAACTTCAAACTGTGACTTTATTGGGATACCGTTCCTGAGCCATATGAGGACAGTATTATAGCGACAGCTTTGTGTTTGTAGTAATACAAATTTCCTAGTATATATGTCTAGCCAATCAATAATGCTTTAATGACAAGTCGTAAAAAAACGTATAACATAAGAATTTATGATCTATTACTTCCTTTATAATATGCATTATTAATTTAATATTGTTTTAGAAAGAAAATGGCAGCTTCAGTATGTTTACTTTAGGTTTTAGATTTAGTTTCGGTCTACAGGAAAACCAGACGCCACCTACCAAACGACCAATAAACGTTCAATGAATCAGTTGTTCTTAAAAGGCGTTAAGTTCCATTTTATAATTTTGAGATATTTAAAGACCCTTTATTGGATAATCATTTCTATTGATATTTGCTATTTGTATTTCTTTGGAGAAGAATTGCTAATTGTGTAAGTAAATTGTTTTTAATATTACATATATAGATGATCAAACTATCATGACTGAATCTTTTCAACAATAAAACAGAAAAAACTCTCAACGTTTTCTCTTCTGAAAGAAATAGAAAAACATAATTGAATATTTGCCCAGAGCATTTCAAATTTCTAAAAGTATATATCTATTTTAAATTTAGCCCAAGCATCTCTCCCTCCCTCTTTCTTAAACCCCAGCTTCAACGTTATTTACAAAAAATAGACTTCCAGGTAAAAAATGAATCAAAAAATCCACCAACATCCAACAAAACCGTCAGAAGCCACCAGCAACCAACATTGATTTACGTCCCTTACGAAATGACCGCACCATCCCTCATCCAGGTCTCCATGCACATCTCAAGTGTACGCCCGAAGGAAAGAGATAGATGGCGCGGCACTTTCGCTACATTGAGATAGGTCGGCCTCGCTCTAGGTTCGGTTCTCGCCGTCTGACGTCAAACGCACCACTGCCGCTTGACGTCACACGCGGAACCAGGTCACACACAAGAGTGTCGCGAGCGCGAATCTTTACCGCTCGCCGGGCTTAAGAGAGCTCTGGCTTGCGATTATTCGAGGCGAAACAATTGAAAAAATGAGAGAATTGCCATCATCGACCGTTCGCTCGTCTTCAAGCCGCTCGCGATTAAGGTCTATTGTTTGAGAATGGTGGAGGCGCCGGTGAGAGGTTAAGGGTTGGGGTAGGAATTAAAAGTCATCTTGATATTTCGTGCCATGTTCGAGGGAGCTCTTGATGGGTCGTGAATATCATCAGATGCCGAGGGATATTGGTGGTGGAAGCATGGCTACGCTATGGGCTACATAATCGGCTAGTGTTCTTGGATTATTTCTTTGGGGCTGATGCTTGGATGAGTTATTTTATATGATAATTTGATTGAAGTTTGCGCTGTCTTTGGTAATTTGTTTAACTTTAGGTTTTCTTTCTCATTTGTGCCGATATTTTTATAAAAATAAATAATAAATACATAGGTATTTACTGAACTCGTCCTCATGTGGCAATTATTCACGTTGTTGAATTAGACGAAACTGATGTAGCAAATTGTCTTTGCTTTCTGTTACTTTTGTAAAATATATCAGTTTTGTGTATTTGTATTTGTCTATACTGATGTATTTGGCAGGATTAAGTAGAATATGTAACATTTTCAGTACATAAATACAAATAAATGTAATAAGAAAAACTATTGCACTTGCTGTTAAGAATGGATTCTACTCTTGTCAACTAGCAAACAAGATTTTGTGTTATCTACTGCTGCATTAGTACCTCATCTTGGTACCTGAATAGGATTTAGATGACTGCAGCAATTTTACTATTTTAGATTTGACCAGATTTTCGGATATTTTCGCCATAATGCTTAAATTGAAAAAAAAACTAAATGTTTTACTGTCGATAATGCTTTGATTTAGAACTGTGAAATTTGGACACTGTGCGAAGACGATGAAACGATGTAAAAACGAGAATTTGAAAAAGTTTTAAAAAACAAATTATTGTCTAATTTGTGTACGTCGAATACTAACATTGAAACAAATGTATATCGTACGCAAAAGTATAGTAAATTTATAGCAAAAGAAAAACATTTTTATCAATTAATTTTTACAGTATCAACTTATTTGATCAAATAATAATTTGAAAAATATTGCTTGGAAAAACACAAAAATAACATAACGTAAAATGCAATATTAGTCCTTACTCTTCTTCAGTCTGCCCTCTTTACCTCATCTGTATTTTAATGTTTCTTACATCTGGATTTGTAGTGTTTGTTCTCTTTTTCTTGGCGCAGCTTTTGATACTGTTCTTTTTCCGCTTCCTTTCATATTTCTTATTAACAAATATCAAGTGTTCATATTAAGTATTTTGAATATTGTTAAATAAATAAACATTTATGTTTTACCACTTTTAATGAAACTATAAATAAATGCTTAGTCTTCTTCAGTCTGCCCTCTCTTCCTCATCTTTATTTTAATGCTTGTTGCTTCTGGAATTTTTAGAATTTTCTTTGCGCAGCTTTTTATTCTGTTTATTTTTCGCATCTTTTCTTATTTCTCTAGAATAATTTTTTTTTGCTTTCCTGTTTTGTATTAACAAATATTATCTCCTAGCATTAGATAATAATGTTACAGAAGTACAGTTTCTTTTTACTTTATTTGAGTGTTACAGGCCAGAATATTGTTTTTAATGGTGAGTTCAACTCCAGAAAAAAAAACAAAATTAATACCAAAATTGCGACTATCTGCTGATAGTGTAATAATTAGGGATTACTGATGTCCGTAATTCCGATACTCGAGTCGGAAGTTGAACAAAATGCGTACTATTAATTGTATTATAGCAAATGATGTAAAGTATGTTATTTTCTTGTGGAAAGACAGCAATAGAGCCATATGTATTACTTCTAACAATGTACACAAATCAGACAACAATGTCTGATTTAAGGATGTGTGGAAAAAAATCAACTTTTAGCATTACATTAAATTATCAAGATCAGTTAAACTTTTAGGTTACGTTCTGACCGTTACAACATTGGTAGAATAAGAAACGATTGTGGGTTGATAAATGTAATGTCAAATCAACAAATCAGATGTCCTAAGATAAAGTTCAATGTTGTAGATTTCTTATTTTACCCAACTAAACAGAAATATGAGGGAATTTAGGACAGTGTCTGAATTTGGGACGTTTACCTTCCAATGTTCCAAAATTGGCCAAATCTAATGCCGATATTAATGCATATTGTACTTTATTGTTCTCTTTAAAAAATGTAGAGTAGAAATAAAGATCTTCAATTATAAAGCATTGTTTAGTAGACTAAGGCAATTACTTAAATAGAAAACTATTATTCCAAAAAAATAGGAAAAATTATCTATAGTGTCAAACTTTACCAAATTTACTGTTAGTTAAAGCTAAACTTGCGATGCTTTACTTCACGTGTATCATTTAGAAGTATTCAGACTTAGGGATGAATCAAAAGCAAATGCTTTGCAGCAAAATACTTGAGAGCCTGTCCAACTTCCATACTTACTCAACTTGAACATCATCTTGGTTATCACGACAGAACGTGACCAAATTTAAAAAAATTTACAGTTTCAGTTTACCATGTGTTTAAAAACCGTCACATTGATAAAAGTTATTAATCGTCAAACATTCACAGAATATTTAGTATCCACTTTTTAGTCCCTAGGATGTT
This sequence comes from Melinopterus prodromus, assembly GCA_964023965.1. NCBI lineage: Eukaryota > Metazoa > Arthropoda > Insecta > Coleoptera > Scarabaeidae > Melinopterus > Melinopterus prodromus. The sequence goes on along the minus strand of OZ030392.1, from coordinate 58,478,121 downwards.
CAATTGACATTCTTCACAAGTTTCAGATTAAATTCCACCATAAACTATGACATAAAACAGATTAACGTTTTGATTTTTGTATTCCTAAAATGCGATGGATCTATCGCCAATGAAAGCATTTGGAACGCTGAGATAATACAGTTATTAATTTAATTCACATAAAAAGTTATTTCTAAGAGCCCGACATATTTGTACATGGATTCATTTAGTTAGTTAATCTTTTTCACAGAAATGTAGGGCGTATCAACCATCTGTTTGGCGAAAAGGAAGTTCCCTTAAAAGCCACAAAATCGATGACGCACAGGAGGCGGGAATAAACTTGCGGGAAAGTCAAAGAGGAAATTTACATATTTCCGATATAATGGAGACGATCGACAGCTTTGAAACTGGTTGTCGATTGATTGAAATTACCTTTGATGTCAGACTGACTTGACAAATAGAATTACAGTAACCAAGAGAAACGACTCTTTCCGATCCGAAGTCTCAAATAGCGCTAGTCAACAAAGTTGTCACGGAATGCTTTTAAATTTTGTATTTGAATTCTGTTTAATAATTTAATGGTAATATTGACCTGAAAATTGGAGAACTATATCACTATAACGTATCTCTATAATGTAATATGTGTTACAGTTTCAAGGCTGTCGGGAAATACTATTTCCTGATGTAATCTCGAATGGCCTTGAAAGTTGCGTGTCCGATCCTGGCGCGATGTTGAACTGCCCACGAGCATGCCATTATTAACATTTAGGAAAAACGTTGAACTCCATGAAAATTGTTTATGTTTAATTTATAAGTAAATGCGCAGTTGTGTTCTCCTGCCTTTTAAAATTTAACATTACAAGGGACTTTACAACGGTAAACAACGGTAAACATTTCCATTGAACATGTCTTAATCTATATTTAATTCACTGGAAGGGTTAGATACAAAAGTTGACGAAGCTATCCGACGGTAAGGAATTACTAATTTAGTTAGTAGTACTTAAAAACACATTTCACTAATATTTTAACAACAGAACTTACACCAATATATAACAATATTCTCAAGAAAATACCAATCATGTTGTCATCGAAAAATTACAATTCTATAACCGCTCCTGGCAACTGTCAGACATCTTTTAGTTAAGTTGCCAAGGGAATTAAGGTGAAATTTAGCAACAATTTCTTTCATGGCGCGTGCGTATTTTCCCAATATTAGCCGAAACAAATTGCTTGCTAAGTTCCACCTTAATTCCCCTGGCAACTTAACAGCAAGATAACAGAAAGTTGGTATGAACAGGCCTTAATAATAGGTATCAATTACCCAACTAAAAGTAGGCATGCAGTAGTGTTGTCTACTCATTGTACACTGGAAATACTCGTCGTACAGATGTCGCAGAATACAGAATCAAATTTCCCAATAAAAGTCAACCAGCATGTCAAGTGTTCAGCACGTCATTTAGGAGATTACGCATGACTGGCATTGCGCTCTTCAAAACTTAATTCGTACACATGAATAGTAAATATTCAAATCCACTGCCATGCTCCAACTGGTCGAATGAAATTATGAGAAATATGGCTTATGTTTTAAGGCACCATTCAGAAACTGCAAACTCTTTTAATTTTTGGTGGTGTGGGTATGTCCGCGCAATAGGAACGCGATGTTCCTATACAACATGTATTATAACTGCAAACTCTTTTAATTTTTGGTGGTGTGGGTATGTCCGCGCAATAGGAACGCGATGTTCCCATACAACATGTATTATACCTGTGTTTTCAGGTATATATATATATATACATAATTTATAAGTAAGCTAAGTGGCAGATAAAAACGATAACGTCATCAACACTTTTTTAAAACCAACCTCAAAATGTTATTTTGCATTACGGTAGAAGACTTTAATCTGTATACATAAGAAGACAATAAAGAAAAACAGCCATAGAGATGACATTTATTTTAATAGTTTGTCAGATTGCACTCTAAAATAATGTTTCGTTGATTATCTTCAACCTACAATAAAATATCACGCATATTTTGGGTTAGTTTCGTATTAGGGCAATTGAACTATAAAGGCGACAAACAGCTTAAGGCCTTATGGTGCTGCCGGATAGGACAATACGTACGCTACGTCAACGACATTTTATGGTTACAATCGCATCTTATGCAGCGAGTTTGTGAACATCACCCACAGCACCATCGCGAGCATAGCATTCGTAGTGTCCAGTGTGGCCGTACCATTATTCCATTGTGAAGCACAATCATCATCAAAGTATCAAAGTTTTGAAACCAACAATGCCATTTTGATTATGCAATGATAATAACGTAAAGAACTGAAATTGTATACTATTTGACGAGCACATAAATAAAGATACAAATCGCGAGCATGAAGTTTATGCGCGAGCCATAGGCAAGCGTATAAACATGCGAGCGATTTATATTAGTTGTGTGCGAGTCGAATACGTCGTTTTATCTACGACTCATTAATTCCATTTTATATCAAATCTTTTAAAAGTATTTGTCAATGGTGGCGAGGCGAAATACCAAATAACTGTCATTCACGTAGGTTTAGACTGACTTTGACAGTACGTTCGTATAAAGATGACAGTTCGTTTAAATAATGAAGTCATTATTTGAACGAAGTGTCATTATTATACAACGCTAGTGTCATTATAATCAATGGCGCGTATCATGATGGGGATTATATAATCATGGATACGTATGTAACGAACTTATTTTTTTGTGAGTCGTAGATAATAGTATATTATTAATTACCAAATACGACGTTTTATGTACTCATAAATTCCGTTTCATATAAAATATTTTATGTGTGTTTGTCAAATGGTGGCGAGACGAACTGTCAAATAACTGTCAACCACGTAGGTTTTGACAGACTTGACAGTACCATCACTTAGTGATGACAGTTCGTTCGAATAATGAAGTCATTATTCGACGGAAAAGTCATTATTGTGCAAAAGTACTGTCATCATAATCATGGGTGTGTATCATGGTAGGGATTATATAGCCATTGATACGTATACAATGAAATTATTATATGTGAGTCGTAGATAAATGTACATTAAACACGTACTATTAATAGCCAACAAAAAGATACGGACTTAATTTATAATCACAGTGTTGGTCGAAGTCAATATAATGAAAATGTTTGTTTTAAACCTAGATAATTTATTGTGATGCTTTGATAACTATGAGTGTCAAAAAATGTGATTGTTTTACACTCGGACACCTGTGCTACTTTTCAAATTGATCAATCTTAAATAATAAATGATATTTTCTTTGGCAAACTATTCAAAATTTTACATTGATTAAAAAATTGTTTCCATTAATATAGATCCTATAAATTCATCAGTTTTAAAATTTGTTTTTAATTTGGTGGATTGCTTTTAATGGTTTTGAATAAATATGTGGAAAACCCCCTCACAACTATTTTGAGACTAAATGTGCTGTATTTTTTAAATAAAACTGTAGGATTCATGTAATGAAAGTACCATTTTCTACTTCGCGTACGTTCTAAAATCATAATAAAACCGCTATCGGTGTCGTTATGAAAACACTAGAGCACTAGCTTTTAGTAAGTTTTACTTCTCCAAGATTAGTGATTTTGATGCTAAGCGTGAAATAATGCTGACATCTCAATCTCTATTGGCTCGACTCAATCGCATTTGCCAGTTTCACCACAACAAGTAACTGTTGCAGATAAAAGTACTTACGTTGTAAGATATCAACAATATGACAAGATGTCAAAATGTTTCCAAAAATCAAAATGTTTATATTAATACAATAAATAGATGTAAGATTTGTAGTGTATCTTGTATTTCCAATTTCAGATTTCTTTGCGAGAAATTAATATATAGATTTAGGTCCATCTAAGGAGATTTAGGTACATCTCGCTGCATGCGAGATGGAATCAAGAAAGGAGGTTAACGACCAGGAAATCACAATCAGCATCTCTGATGTTTAACTGCAAGCAACCATATGTCCATTTGAATTCAACCATTTGTTTTTGTTTGTGAAGCTAAGTGGACCACACATTGTTCACTGTTCGCAACTGTAGAATTATGCTTGAAAATTGATCTGTTAGAAACAAATATATTAATATTCATTAGACCTCATTAAGTCTCTTAGTGTTAAGTATTTTTGGTATCATTGGTATCTTCTTCTCGTTTTTTAGATTGTGAATCGTGGGCCGAAATACGTAACTCCAAATAAATAGAAGTTTTAGGCCTTAAATCGACGATAAAGGTGTGTAACAGACAATTCAAGAACTTCATTAACATTTAAGATCACTGTTCAACAAATCCATCTAAACTTTACCGTGAGGGATGCACCCTGAATCCTGGCCCGCAAGGACAGCAGCTGGTCCCGCCGCGCTTCCTCTTCTTCCTGATGCACCATTCCTGCCCCATGTCTCCACTACAAGCCCATCGTACGCCAACACACGTCAACCAACACACACCCCTCACTCACAATCCCCAACTACACGCGTCCGCATCGCACCCTTACCATCATACCACCAGAGGGCATCACTGAAGATACCTGCACACATAAACACACAAATGCTGCCGCTTACAAAGAAAGCTTAACTAGAAATAGCGAAGTGAGCCTTTTGCGTGACCGCTCTATGCGCTGTCGAGGCGCTTTTTGGCCGGTGTTGGGGGTGGTTCTGCCAGCGGGGCAAAAAATATGAAACAAAAGCAGCTAATTAACGGTTGAATAATGGCCGGCTGTTTTGGGATACCGGAAGAAGGGAGATAAATTTAAGCGAGCTAAAGGAAGTTGAGATTTTTTCGGAAGACGTTTTTTTTGTGATGGTTTATTGCGACGTAGGGCCGTCGGTAATCGTTATTTTTTAAAGTGGGCAATTTGTGTGAAAACGATGCCATATTACAAGAATCTAATCTGTAAGAATAAAAATTCATGTTTTTTTTCTTTTTAATGAAGCAGTGCATATCATTAAGCTAATATGATTTCATTGGGTGGAGGTCCTACTTATAAAGTACAATATACTCAGAATAAGGAATGTGAAATAGTAATAGTAGCTTTGGTCATATAGTTTACATTTGCTACGTGGCAATATAGACTAAAAAAACTATATTTCCTATAAAAACTATGTTTGGTATTGAAATAAGAACGACATAATTGTGTGGGAAATGAAAAACAACTATAAAATCGGCTTCTTCTAGGCAAATGAAAAGTAGTGGTTTTAGGCACCTGGTTTCATGTAGATGATTTACGCATTTTTTTACTGAAGACTGTCAAGACTCTGAAGAATGGGTGACTTTAATAGGACACCAGAAGCTACCCTATTGAGCTACTTTAAATCAATTATCTATGGAACGAATCCTGTCGCTTTAAACCAGCTGAAGGAAAAGATTATCTGGGAAGTTAAAGCCATAACCAGTAATAATGATTGCCAATAATATTTATTAATAATTTTATGTTTAACTGGCATGCTTCCATGTGAAAAATCACAATATTTCAGTCCAAAAGTCTTTACTGAATCGAGGTTCAAAAGATTTACCTCGCGGCTTTTCCAAAACTTTCTGTATCAATATTAATGAATTCATGTGTTTCATATGTTGGACGGGCACTGTATCTATTTTTAGATTATAAACATCATATTTTTAGAAACCATAGGAAAGTTATTATTTTTACAAATAGTATGTCCTATATTTCTGTATATTTTTGAATTATTTGGAACATTTTAATAGCCTACCTTATCTCTATCAGAGTTGTGTTACTTGTCTAAAAACATCATTTCAAGAAACAAATTTAATACACCTAGTAAAATTTTGAGGTTTATGACGAAGTTATATTAATAATAAATTATTATTTCCAGAGAAGTTTTAGAAAGACGTGCGTTTTTACATAGATTGTTTTCAATAGCTCATATGTAGGTAAATGCAATCATAATAACAAAAGTTAAAAAGGGTTTCATACAAAATAGTAGATTTTTACACAATAGTATACTAGTACTTTTTACGTTAAAAACATACAATAAAATATTCATAAACTGCAAGGAATATGGTATGACTATGTTATTACTTAAAGCACTATCATTTGCAATGAATTCAAAAATATACGGAACGATTTAAAGTGAGATGGATACAATTTTGAAACAAAAATAAAATGTAAATTTTGTTCAAAGCGTAAAAATCCGGCGCATCCACCATTTCTACTAATTGCGTGAATTTATTAGTTTTTTCCGCCACATGATTGAAAAAAATCGTGTATTTATTTAAAGAAACAACAAATATTAATGAAACAGTTCAAATATGGATGATTTACATCACATAAGCCAAAACCATAAAACACAGAACTGAAGAAAGTAAATAGCAAACATTATTTTCTGTCTATTATGGTCAACTTGGGCGGGGGGTCAATATGTCGAATTTAACACCCCCAGCACGTTTCAATAACAAATTTACCGGCACGGCATATCGTGCATAACTACGACCCCAAAAATAATGCCTTCGTTAATAAGAGACGAAATCAATTAATAATTAAACCGAAAGAACCAAACCGAACTCGGAAGTACCATTGAATAATTGAGGTTTTATCGATTAACAAACGTCTAATCCACGCTCCTCTAAACTAGAATTAGTACAACTTCAAATGAACCAAGAAAACAAGCGGTTATGTCGGGAACAAATAAGTTTTGAGATAAAAACCCGTGACGTCAAACGCGGGGAATGTCAAGCGTTCCCCTAAAAGTGGGGGGGGACGTTTTTTAACAAGCGGCTTATTTCGTGTGCGTTGTGTGCAGATTTACCTTCATTTAAAAACACAAAAACACCGTATTCGATCCTCTCGCGGTACTATCACACTTACACCAACACATTTGAGGTTATGTCTTAGCGTTCGGACGAGAACAACCCTCGGAAAAGGTCACAGAGATAGAAATGTCCGCCTGAAACTCGTTATAGTGAACACTGGGGGGATGTTTTAGAGAGACGTTTTAGATGCGGGGTGAAGGGTAGGCGCGCTGCCCTTACTACGAGACCGCCATTTTGGAAGCTGTCAGCTTCCCTTGGACTCCCACGCAAGCCTGTGGACCACTTATCGAAGCGGGCCGTGGATGTAGTATAGAGTACAGCGCGGCCGAGTTGATAGTGGAGCGGCACGCTGCTGTGGGCTTTTTCTACCGTATTTGCCGTGCTTACGTCACATCGCGCACATGGGGTTGGAATTAACAGCGTACGTACGCGGGGCGAGAATCGCGCGACGGGAATGAAGTGCTGAAGGATGTAATGAGAGACCGGCTTTTTATTGTGTGTTGGGATAGGTTTGGATGAATCGATGTATGAAACCAGTACCATGCTGGTTTATGTGAAGTAAATATAGAGCGTGATTCGTGAAAGTTGATATTGTTTTCACATAAAAACAAAAGGCAGAACCTGACCCATCCGCACGGTGATTCATCTGCAAATTTTAACTGGACAAAATAATTTTTTTCATTTAGATGAACTTAAAATCTTAATATGGCAACTAGAAAAATAGTGAAAAGAATCTAAACCTTAAGGGGTTGTTTTGAGGGGGTTGACACGCTTAATGTTCGTTTAATTATTTGAATCCATCTAAATGTGATAGTATTGTACCCACAAATACATATAAATAGCAGATAAAATTTTAAGTATGAATAGGGTAGTGTTTGAGGGGGTTGAAAAATAAAGTATAATTAAAAACTCTGAAACTTTGCAAATGTGTTAATATTACACCTGGGAACTCGTTAAATAATTTTTTAATTTATTTGATAAAATCGGTAGTAAAGAAGGTCGTAACTAAGTAACTTATAATGAACGTTTTATATACAATATATGAAGTGACACAGATATTCTTGGTATAATTTTTCTATATCAACATGTATTTTAAATATAGATAACTAGATATTAACACTGAACATTATGATCTCCACCAACATTCTGAAACTTTATGATTATAATACTATATTATCCGAGATAACATACTAAAAATGATATTAAAAATCAATTAGCAGTGTGTTGTTTTTTCTTGTTGTAAATATGATAATATTATACCTATCAGCAATCACAAGAAAAATGTTTTTGTAAATCAATTAGCAACAGCGAATCGCCTAGAACAAGGTAGCTGGACAAAATTATTTTATAGTGCGCTTTGATTATTTATTGATTATATTATAGTAAATATTTACTCAATATTATCAAAAACAACAAAATATCTTTGACATTAAATATAAAGTTAAAAAGCTTGAGGAATATACATAATCTATATTCAATTTTAAATAGAACATTAGTTTCGAAAGGAAAACTTATTAGTTTTAATTTTATTCGATGCTGCCCAGCCAAATCTGGACGAGACATTTTTGACTGAATGCGCTTCAGTAAATCATTTTTTATATCCGCAACATTAAATTTGTAACTGATATAATCCATTAGACGAGCATTATGTTCTTCTTTCCTATGTTTTTGCCATTATTAAAAAAACTCAAATGTTTTGAAAAAATAAATCAAAGTAGCAAATGTGTGGCAAGATATGGTATTAAAATTTATGTAATTTAAAAGGTAAATGTTTAAACTATTATATAAAAAATATATATTGAATAAACGTGGATAAAAAAAGTTGTATTCGACGAAAGTTTACAAATATAAAATGAGCATGTATTTTCGATTATCTTTTTCAACATAATTATTACACCACATAGTGTGTTATTTGAACCTAATTTGAACTGAAATACGAACCTACTTACCCTCTAAAGTAAAATCCATCACAGTACATATTAATTTATAGATTATTAATTTATAAACGACAAATGTTTGGGTGTACTATCGAAACCACTGCAAAAATGCAACTTAACCGGTTTTGAATGCATTACCATTTCACATGGTCTTCCTGGGTCTATAACTCCTCCATGTGGAATGTTTTACACTTATTACCTAAAATTGACACCTCGGGGGGGGGGGGGGGGGGTTGTTTATAACATGTGACCATTAATTAATTGATTCTAAGAAATGACTTTTGTCCACGTAGATTATTATCGGAGATTCACTGTAGCATCCAAAAAACATCGAACAAGCCAAATAGGGTAAATAATAAATAGATAAAGTTTTCCCCTGCGTATCATTTCCAAACATAGAGGAAGTGAACGCAAAAGGGACCGTTTAAGCAATCTCCTAAACAAAGGGTGCGACTTAAGCGTGCATTATTTAAATAGATATGTGCATTAATAAATGTAGATATGTTACATACAAAATTACATATTGTGTGATAATAAAAGCTAAAGACAATTTAGGAAAACAATTTACAGAAGAGTGAAAACAGCCCAAAGAAAACAACAAAAAAATAGAAACTACATATAATGGAAAGTTATTCTAATACAAAAATGTATCGGCTATCAACATGCTCACAAAACAAGAAAAAAATACTAGACATCTTTGTTAAAGAACAACTCACTGATTACGTGGATAAAAATGAAATTATTACCTACCAATAGTTAGGTCATCGTGGTAACCATTCATGCTAGAGAGCCCTTAATTTAGTACTAACAAATCGGAAAGGAGAATTAGTAGACGGGAAAAGGATGGTTGCAGTTTTTGTAGACCTAACAATTGCCTTCAAGACTATTTGTCGCCAAAAATTGCTACAAAAAAATAGCAACTTACGGAATCAGAAGAGAATAATTGAAATATGAAAAGTCTTTAACAAACAGAAGGCAAAATGGTAAGGTTGGAGAACATGCGTCCCATTAGACTCATTTCACAAATTCACCAATTAATAAACAGCGTCAAGGTGTACAAAGTTCTGATTTAAGTTATGTTTGAGTATGATCAAAACGAATACGTATGGTATTGCGAAATAGAAAATCGGTAAACACTATTCCAGAAATCGTCATCTATAACACAATTGTCGTGATAGTGGTAAAATTAAATATTTATGTGTATTTTTTATTGTCATATGAGACAACACGTTAAAATTTACTAGTATTACAGACTATGTATCTGGTGAACAGAAAGATTAGTTATTTAGGAAGAATATCTAATAAACTAAAATTTAAAACTAGAATATCTTTATACCATATAATATTTTAATATTTTAACAAAATCTTAATTAATTTTAATTTTAACAAAATCAAGCACTGGGATAAGTAGCTGATAACTTTAATAATAATGCAAGCACATTTAGTGTAAATATTATTATGTTTTTTAACTTATTAAACTACACCAATAAGAGAGTTAGCTATATTCCAGTAACCATTAATGAGTTATATACGATATTCCATACGCGGATACAGCGAAATACCTTGGCATGACACTGGATGCCAAGCTTAGATGGAAAGCACATGTTAAAAAAAGCGGAATGAACTCGACCTAAAATTCCGCAAAATGTATTGGCTAATTAGACGGAGGTCAGCCCTGTCAGTGCAAAATAACCTCCTACTATACAAGCAATTATTAAAGCCAGTATGGGTGTATGGAATACAGTTATGGGGATGCACTAAGCAGTCCAATCTCAACCTTATTCAGTGGTTCCAAAATAAAGTTCTAAGGGCCATTGTTGGTGCACCATGGTACCTCAAAAACACCAATCTTCATCGGGACCTTCGCATGGAGATGGTACCGAAATATCAAAATTTGCTAAGAAGCACGATGATCGTCTACTCTACCGCGACATCCAACTGCTTGACAGTGCGCTAGTGCGTCGGCTGAAAAGAACTAAACCATTCGAACTAGTGCGGGAGTGATTAAAAGCAGAGTCCCTGTAGTGTATTCACAGCGATAGTATAAGTGAAAAAACCCGCTGTCTACATGAGTGGTAAAAACTATCAGACTTAAATAACTTGGGTCAATGGACAAAATTGTAGATATGCTCATTATTTTATCAGTTTAGGTTAAGGAAAATAACTTGTTAGTCATTGACTAGGTGTTATGCCACAAACACTCTGTGTCTGAACAAAAAAAAAAAACTTGATAAACATTATTATTATTTCAATAGGTATGGTTGAAATTCATAACATTTTCAACAGCTTTTAAAAAATAAGGATTGCCTTGGCACCACGGTGTGATGTGTTAACATGTTGTTATTTAATACTATGACAGGCGAACTGACTGGCGTTTTGACGTTACACCAACAACCGAAAAGTAAAAGTAAATTAATAGTCATACAATTATGGAAAGTCACCATTGACGCGCCAGTACCTCGCTCTTGTCCGTATTTTTAAGTTGCCAATTCTCAGTAGGTTTGCCAAAGCGGCAAATTTCCCTTCAAGCTATTTTATTTTACTTACAATCGAGTATTGTTTCAGTAAAATAACATACAAAACAGAATAAATAGAAGAATAAAATTGTAGAGAAAAATAATGTGCAGTGAGCGATTACTTAATTTTGATCATATACTAGATATAAAATTATCTAAAACTTCCGGCTAGTGAATCTATGTATATAAAAAAATAGGATAGTGCGTTTATTGATGTTATTATTTATAACATAAATCCTCGTTCATTCCAAATTAGCTAACGACCATTACTTGACCTAGTTTTTATGCCAAGTACTATAAATAATTGAAGCTCAGCTTAAAAGAAGAACTGTTATATCTTAACGTTTTGGGATCAGATAGTTCATGGTTCTGCAAGAACTTTAAATAAAGTGCTTGCTATGGATAATGGAGACATGTAGTTACACGTACGGCATCTTCGCCATGACTAGCTGTAGTGGGAATTTATTAATGATAAAGCTTTAGAGCTGACAACTGAAGAAATACTGGAATTTATTTAGAGGACAATCAGGAATATGGATCTCTAAATACATAATGCTGTTTTTAATTAAAAGTGAATTCCTACAAGTTATTTACTTATAGCAAAGAAAAATGATTTAAATATTATGTTATTGCTTTAAATTATATATAGGTGACCGGACAAACGCATTAATCTTTATTATTGTTACTCCAACAAAATGTATACGATGGTCAGATAGATAATAATAAATGATTGGATAATAATAAACTATAGATTTTTAGTCCTACATTATAGGCATGCAACATGTAAGTAAATAAATTGTCTAGCTCTATTTTGAGAACAATAGAAACCGCAGCATTAATACGCAAGTGTTTTATGCATAAATATTTGCTGCCTTTAATAATAGCCATGTAGCCCTAAAAATAGTACCTTCATTAAAGTATAATTGCGCTGTATGCATAATTCATAAACAGTGTGACAAATAGTAGCGACTAAAGCAATTACAGGGACTGCAGAAGGCGTGCTGTAATATCCTTGCGTATATCATAAGTTAATTTCGAAATATTGATCGGTACTTCGAAGGCAGAAGGAATTAATATTATTTAAATGCACCGACAAGTTTAGACAATATTACTTTAAGTTTAATGTTTGATATTTCCAAAAAATCGTCATTATTATAAATACACTGTAAGCCAAAAAAAAAAAAAAAACGGTACAAATGTTCAATTACCCATATTTCCAAAGATTTTAAGTAAATTCAAGCATGCATTTCTTTGAAAAACTAATTACTTATATTCTGAGGACTAATAACATACCATATTCGCAATTCCACTTCTTTTTTTAGTAAAAACAGAAAAAAACGATGTTTAAAAATTTCTTATTGTATACAAAAAAATCACCCTGTATACGATGCCATAAAATCGTTACTATCCCTTTATAACAAAAGAAAACAAGTTAGTGCGAATATGGTATGGTTTCAATCATCACACCACAAGCAATTCGTTTTTAAAAGATATATTTGAATTGATTAAGTATAATTGGAAATACGAGTGATTAAAAATTTATACCGCTTTTTTTGCCTACTGTGTATATACTAGAATAAAAAAGGTGACTTTTTACACTAGTTATAAATCGCCGTGTTTGCATACATGAATCTCGTTAAATATTAAATTGAAGAACCTAGAGAAGTGTTGGACAACGTAAGTTTAATAGTTAAAAAAAAAACAAAAATTAGCTACTACTTATCAAGAATAACAAAAAAGTCTGGTCTAAAATACCAACGACACAACTTTATAAGTATTTAATATTGGAACGTTCAAAATAATAAATGAGATTTTAAAATCTAAATGGAATAAATGGAAAACTAACACTTAACTAAAACAGGCAAAAGCTCTCTAAAGCTCTGAATATGTAACCGTCTCGCCATCTGTGAACGGCGGTCTAAACTTGGCTTGCCGCAGCAGACTTCCCAGGCGGGAAACGGGAAAAGCTACTGGTAACTGCTAGTTGAGCTTTCCACCACTAGGAGGCGGTGAGCGCTACAGTTCTGTAAATCGATTTATCGTATATAGGTTATGTTTTGTGTACAAATTTGCGGGAAAATTCTTTGAGAGTAAAGTAAACGTCCCAAATTCAGGCACAGTCCCAAATTCCGGCATATTTCTGTTTAGTTGGATAAAATAAGAAATCTACAAAATTGAACTTAATTTTAGCACATCCGGTTTGTTGACTTGACATTACACTTATCAACCCACAATCGTTTCTTATTCTACCAATGTTATAACGGACAGAATATAACCTAAAAGTTAGACTGATCTTGATAATTAAGTGTTATGCTAAAAGTAGATTTTTTTCCTCATAATGTAACTGCAAGTCGACTTCTTTTTACATCGCTACGGGATAACAGTAATTAAGAAAATTCTAATAATATTCATTTCGCGTGATTAAAAATTATTTAGGTTTTCATAATAATACGGTGTACTACACTTTTAACAACTTTTATTTACAAATTTAGGGGTGTCCGAATTAGATACATGTAAATATAGCACGTCTTTAAATCAGACATGTGTGTCGGAATTGTGTACATGGTTAGAAGTAATACATATGGCTCTATTCCTGTCTTTACACAAGAAGATAACATATTTTACATCCTTTGCTATATTACAATTAATTTTACGCATTTTGTCCAAACTGTGACACGAGTAACGGAATTACGGATATCAATAATCCCTAATGATTACACTGCCAGCAGAGAGTACCGATTTTGCCATTAATACACCACCTTTGGAGATAACAGATGAACTCATGCAATGCCGTTCAAAAAATCATTGTTCTGGCCTGATACTTCCAAATAAAGTAAAAAGAAAGTGTTCTTCTGTTTCAAATGTAACAAAAATTTCTCAACCTGTATAAATTTGGGGCGTTTACCTTAGATACGTTTTTAGGTTAGCTTTTATGGAAATACGGGGGACATTAAACGTTTATTCAATACGACATAGATCGTAAACTAACGTATAACTAAGTAGTTATACGTTATTGTTTTCATGAGATATGCTAATCTGAGCGTTGAACTGTATAATTCGTTCAGTAATTTGAATGGATACAATGAACGCAATGTTTATTTGTTGATTAATTTCTAGACACTCGGTAAACAGTCGTTAAATTCCTTAGCTAGACAGTCTACAACGTTGAACATATTGGAGAACGTCAATCAAAACCAGAATGGCGGAGCCGCCGGATTATTGTTTAATTAATTAATACTATGGCAATTAATTCACCTACCTGAAAAAATGAGGATAATTAAAACTATTTTCTAATAAATTCGACTCCCAATAGTTATTATCTATACAGATATGTTCACAGTTTAGTTTAGGCAAAGATATATTTATGAAAATCAAATTTTTTTTCACAATATCTAATCAACTAATTCTTAACATTAATGCATTTATTTTTATTTCGTATATACTTATTTCAAATTAATATAATTCATTTTGTCTCCAGATACCGTGTATGTGCAATGTGCATACCAATAGTGTAACATAAGCAGATTAAATTTCCTCTATGCATGCTTTCAGGCTCAACTCAAACGTACGGATATCCGTAACATAAAGTGCACCAGTATATTTTCCGCTGAAGTGAATTTCGATCTCAGCTGCAGCGCGACAATGTGTCTTCGAAGAGATAATATTTAGCTAACGGATAAAGAGCACATTTCAACACAATGCAATAAGGTAAAACTGGTATTTTCCAAGAAAATATTTTGCGATATAATACGGTAATGTATGCCGGTCGATTTTTCATCCGCATTGCCACGAATTTATTAATTATTAACTTACTTAATTAAAAACCCAAAAACGGAAAAAGTTAATTTAGTTATTTAACAATGTAGTCAACCGGATGTGTTTGGTAGAATCGGAATACTAGCGTTAATAGGCGTTGTATGGATATAAATTTTAATTCATGTACACACGATTCATTAAATTTTAAGCCAAACATGTGCAATATTTTTTTTAAAATTTTGTTTTAAATGCATCCATCTTATTACAAAGATGAATAATCTAATGGGAATGTGTAAATAAAAAACCTCTTTTGCTTTGTTTTGTTTAGTGATTTTAATGGGAACATGTTGCGTCATACGACCTCTTGCGGCCAAATTTAGAATATAGCGAAACAGAACTTAATCTAATTCTTTGAATAAATTACTTACGGTCAAACTTAAAATAAAATACGCAGTACACAACAACATGTGTCTATCGTTTTAGAACACACAAGACGAATGACAAAACAACCGTTGTGAAGTTAGCAGCGTAATGGAGGAAAACAGGTTTGGCAAATTTAGGAATTTAATGTGTAAGAAAAAAATTGTTTGTTATTAAATATTAATTGATCGTTAAGCAAAGGGACGTTATTATATCTTTTGTGATTTTCTATTTCTAATTGTTCTAATAAATCAATTTAATAACCCTTTTTACATCGGTGGATTACTTTGGATGTATTATAACTAATATGATGACCTGTGTTTAATTTATGTTGAAATAAGTGATGTTGCTCTGTTTGTATGTTCCGCCATCCGTTTTTATTTATTTATTTATTTGGACACAGTACAGAACGAACCTGTAATGTGCAGTTATGCCAAACAAACAATGAACCAATAAATACAAAAAATCAAAGAAGCAGTTGAGATTGCTGTCTGCTAACTAATAATAACCTAATCATAAGAATGTTAAAAAATGACAGAAATATCCATAATAATAACAATAACAATAATAATAATAATAAACCTACAAACTCAAACCTACAAACCATACGCTGGAGTTTGTGATAGCTAAATCGGAAAATATCGACACTGTTGCGGTCGGAGGCGCGGGCCATCCTCAGCATCGGCGAATTTAGGAATGCCTTTGTGCTAACTTCCTACCGGCTTGACCTACATATATAGAATTACATTCTGAACATTTGCCTGAGGAAACACCACACTCTTCCATAATAGATTTAGGGGTTTGAAATTTGAGAGAATGTTAGAAATTGTATTATTAGTTTTGAATGGGGGGTATATGTTGAATTTGGGTAAAACATGGTTAAATTTTATGTTAATACTATTATATGAAAATGGTTTGTATATTCTATTAGTGGGCTTTTAAGTTGTGTATAAAGGGTCATTTGTTGTTATTGTATGATGTAGAAGTTTATTAATATGTTTTTTGGGGGTCAAAGAAAAAATTTAGTTCATCTCTTCTAAAATTATAACTAATAGGGTATTTTAAACAGCGATTCAATAAAAAATGAAAGGAAGACAAATGCTGGGAGAAACTGTGAGTGAAATCAAATGGAATTATAGTTGGTAAAGTGGTAGGTTTTCTGGATATGTTATATTAAATATTATCATTAGTGTTAGTTAACGTTAAATCTAAAAAGTTTAAAATTTTATCATTTTGAATTTCTAAGGTGAATTTTAAATAATTGTGGATGATATTAATGTAAGTTAAGAAATTATTGAGGTTTGATTCGTTGCCCTTATACAAGCAAAAACATCGTCCATATATCTGACCCATTTGATGGTATTAGACTTAAAAGATTGTAGTTATTTAAGATGTGATGTTGTTCTATGTGATCGAGGTAAATAACAGAAAGTACAAACTTTTCCCAACCTGTTTCTCTTGCTGCTAACTTCACAACGGTGGTTTTGTCATTCGTTTATGTGTTCTAAAATGATAGACACATGTTGTTGTGTACTCCGTATTTTATTTTAATTTTGACCGTGAGTAACATTATTAAAAGAATTGTATGTGCCTACCTAGATTAAGTTCTGTTTTGTTATATTGCAGATTTGGGCTGAAGATGACGTATGACGAATCATGTTCGAATTAAAATCACTAAACAAAACAAAGGAAAAGGGTTCTTTTATTTACACATTCCCGTTTCAAAGTTTTGCAATCGCGGCGAAAGTAAAAGGCTGGTTAAGAATAGAGAGCTTGATTTTTGGAGTTGTTGAATGAATCGACCCAAAACTAAGCTTCGATATTACAATAAAGTTGTTTGGATTAAGGGCCCGTGTGCACTAGAAGTGTCTCGCGGCGGCTTCTATACAATATTCCTGGACGCGGCGTTTTTGTGGCATCATCTACAGTTTCTTGTCGATATCATCTGTCATACCGTCTCCTCAAACGCTAGATTTAATAGTATATTGTTTACCAAGCAGAGAAAGTGGTTCTTTTCCGGGCGAGAGAAGAGTTGCACAGGCGAGCGTAGCGGGCCTGGGCACTTCTTGAGACCCGGAAAACCACTTTCTGGGCGTGGTGCACACAATTTTTTATATGTCGTTTTGGAGCACACAAACCAAAAAATCATTGCACATTTTTGCGTATTTATAGCAATTGACCCCGATGTACTACCAAAAATGAAATATTAAAAGGATAAACTTATACTTTGCAGTTCTACATTTACGTTGTAACTCTTTTGTTTACATAAAGCTATGTCAGTTTCCATTAACAAAATCCACACTGTAAATAATGTACCTTACTCACTCATCTCTCATCAACATGTTAATCCGGCTGACTAAATCGATCACCAATTTCCCAAATATTTCACATTTAAATTTTAAAATTATTATTAAATTATTAAATTCGCTAGAACTCGAAAATCGCAGAAAAACATTATTAGTATCCCTTAATCCCAATTATGAGCTACAAACTGTCTTCAATCATTACAAAATGCAATGTATATCGCTTAAAGCATATCGATCAGTAAGAAATATTCAATTATTCAATTTTTATTTAACAAATTAACAATAAACCCGCAATTTTGACCACAATTTAAACGAACGAAAAATGTCAACGCAACCAACACGCTTTATATTGGAGAACAAAAGAGCCGCCCGACAATTCGCTTTAATTGTGTCGGAAAACAATAATCGCATCGAGTTTCATATCCGCTCAGCGGAAAATGTGAACGTGTTTGTCATTTTCCTGTTGCGGATGATAAAAATCGATAACGGAAAAATGGAGGAAAGGCCAGAAATATTACAGAGGGCAAGAAGACCGTAATTACGATGAATGATGGGAATTAAATACAACGTTATCCGTAATAAATTGTTTGGAGAGCAAACGGAAGCGATGACGGATCGTTTTGTCGCTGTTATGACTTCATGGAAGTATAATTTTTTAGCCAACGGGTAGAAACCATTGATAATTTTTCAATCTTTTGTTGAATATTTAGTTATAATTTACACTTAAAATGCACTTATATCCATTCGGACAAGATAATAATGAAATTACATAATTTACAATATCTTAATTATTATTATTTACCTTGTCAATATGAATAAAAAAATTGATTATTCCATGCTTCACTACATTTTATGATTCCCACTCAGAGTTTTGTAGGAATACTATAATATTTATATAGGTGTCCCATAATTACATCGACAAACTAGGCCTCGATTGTAGCATGTGCTATAAATATATATAAACGATTTTGGTCAATAAATAAACTCGTGTTTTTTATCTAGTTTTTTGAATATAATGAGCAATTTTTAATTGCAACAAAACAGAGTTAAAGACTTAGTCTCTTAATGTTCATTTACCGAAATTGTTTACATTTTATGGACGCTTACTACCCCATTTATTCTGTAGCATATTATGGGACAGCCTGTAAATATAACCTGCTTGAAATTTGACAGTAAATAGTTTTGAGAAAACGGCAACAGTAAACAAAATGCGCAACTGTTCGTGTGTTAAATTTAAATTGATGAACTTGACGAATTTGATTTGCTTTTAATTATTTTCAGTGATTTCAGCGATTGAGATAAAGATGAAAATAAAAAGTCAGAAATATTTCTATAATGTTATATTAATAGAAGTGAAGGGAGAACGACAACTAAAAAAAACGAAAAGCAAATGGACAATGAAAAGATAAAATGGTCTAGTAAAGATACGTCTATAAATGCCTAAATTAAAAAAAGTAGTAATACGCTGACGTTTTAACACAACAAAAACAAACTTATAAAATTCATAAACTTGTATATAAACAAACGGCAAAAAAGTGATTAATACAAATATAAGAATACCGCAATTTTGTTGGTTTGAAAGTTTCTTGATAACCGCAATTCAAACAAACTTATACGGGACCAACTTCATGTGCAAAGTTTCCTATAATTAACAATGAACACCAAAACAATTTTAATGAAACTCGTACGTAATTCAATTGTATATTTGTAATGACGTCGAGTAATGTATATTTTAATTAGTAGAATGCACGCACTACTTCGTTTTATGTTTCAACAGTTGGAATGAGAATTGCACCGGCAGGGTTTCAATTAGACATTTAGAGAACACAAGAGGGAAACGCGATATACAGAATTTAGTTTCATCATATTATCTACTAGCTGCAGTACGAAATTCGATATGATATATTCAATTGTTAAACTAAACTACAACTAAAACTAAAATATAATAAAATATATAATACACTGTGGGCCAAAAAAACGGTACAAATATTCAATAGCTCATATTTCCAAAGATATTAAATAAATTCAAGCATTTATTTGATAAACTATTTGCATATATTGTGAAGATTGAAAACATACCATATTTCCAATAATTGAGCGGTTTAATCCAATGTAATGTTGGTTCTTGTATGGCAATGCAACATTTCAACATTGTTTAAATATTTCAGCCTGTGTATGAAAAAAATCACCCTGTATACGATGCTATAAGATCTCTAGTGCCCTTTTTTACCAAAGCAAGACAAATGTCATTACCAATTGATTTTAATACACGTTTCATTTCACATTAAATTGAAACCCGATAGTAATATCGGGTTAACATAAAATGCAAGAAATGTTGCATAGGCAAACATAAAGCAACATAACTTTGGATTGAAACGTTCTGTTATTGCAAATATGGTATGGTTTCAATCTTCACGCTACAAGCAATTACTTTTTTAAAGAAATATTTGTATTGACTAAATATTATTGGAAATACGAGTGATTAAAAATTTGTACGATTTTTTTGCCCACAGTGTATATAATATAATAAATCATTTATTGAGTTAGATAGATAGTATAGATATTATTGACTAACATGATGATCAATATCACTTTTTTAAATTACTATTCACCTTCATCGGTTAATTTATGCCACCGTTATGTCCATTTTTTATACAAACTGTATAACAACAATTTCTTTGTCAGGAAGCCATATTACTTCGACGTAATTTTCCTAATACTGTCTGAGACAGGCTTTTGCTAAAATCAGCAAAGGCGAGATGTACGAAGGAAACCTGAATTTAATTAAAACTTTCTCTTAAACGAGCCACAACAAGCAAAGATCTATGATGGACAGCTTACAGCAATATGCGAGTCAAATTCAGCAGCCTAATAAAGTATTACAAATTATCAAAATAAGAAAGTTAATACACA
Source organism: Melinopterus prodromus (assembly GCA_964023965.1). NCBI lineage: Eukaryota > Metazoa > Arthropoda > Insecta > Coleoptera > Scarabaeidae > Melinopterus > Melinopterus prodromus. The sequence continues at coordinate 58,457,502 of OZ030392.1, read as the reverse complement.
GGTTTGATGTTTTAAACGCACCCAGCTAATATATTTGCCGGTATATTGTTTTCCATTTTTGTCCACCTTTCATATCGAGGTCATAGTTTGACAAGAAATTAATATAGAAGTTTTAGGAGAAACTAGTCAGTAAACTACACATTATTTGCACATTACTTGGGATGTCAAATAAAATTAATCTAAAAGAAAACAATTTTAGGAAAAATAAGCTAGACCTGGATATGAACCAGGAACTCCAGATTTCGGTCGAGAGCTCTCCCAGTTGAGCTACCTTACATATTATGGATATTCATATTATTTATTACAAGCTTATTTATAATTTATTAAAAACTACATTATGTACGAAACGTAATATTAATTTGCTGTATAGTGTATACCCCCAAACAATCCCTTATATAGAAAACAAAGCTGATAAATACATTAGTTATAAGTATGCCTCAATCTTATATGTTGATTTTTTGCCAAATTAAACATCCCCCTGCACCAACCGTGTACATTGTAGTCCTTCCTAACGGTTCTCTAACAATTTTATTGATTGATACATATTCATCATTTATCGATAACAATTCCGATCACTACAATTGTTGAGCATGTTCATAATCTCAATCTTAGATAGGTAATGGGCTCAAATTTCTCTCCCCAGTTAAAACTCTCTTCCATAAAAAGTGGCCTTTTTCTTTTATCGCAAAGTAAAGCCATTGCAGTGGCTTCGGTTATATCATAAGTGAGGTTATATATAATTTATATTTATGTCAGATCAAACTAATTACTCCGAACGTTGACAGTGACTTTTATAATCCTCCCTAACGATTTCTAAACCAATAAAATTCAGCATTTAAATATATTTGCAGATATTTTCCTGGAATGCCTGGAAATGACTTATTTGTAGAAATAGCACAAACCGATCGTAAAACCTTGATATGAACATAAATAATATCCAAATCCAATACGGTCAAATTTCTGCTCTAACATTTCTTCTTATACGCTAACCCGCAAGAGCGGACAAAAATTCCACCTAGCTAATAATAATCTCATTCATAAAAGCGTTTCATCACGTATAAAGAGTATTTGCTGACTCTTCAGAAAGCCATAAAAGTCGGAGAACTTACTAAGTCGATCATTAAAAACACCGAAGTGCTTTTGAAAGCTTCATAGTTTCCAACTTTGCGGCTCTTGGAAAGCTATCAAAGGCACTTCATTATACAGCTTTCAATACCGTAGTTATTGAGTATATCGTAAAGAAGGTATATAGTGTATACTTATATAGTACCACACGAAATGTATAGACTTAGATATTTTAAATTTAAAATATACACACAGTAGATTAATGCTTATAGTTTACTGTTACCGTATATATTATCGAAGATAGCAAAGATCCTTACCTGAAACAAAAGGAAAACACAAAATTAGTCATGTCATACAAAATTGATTACAGGGAATATAAAAGCGCTACTACTGCAGTTGTTTTTATGAACGAAATCCTGTTTTTGCATTCAATCAAAGCCTGTTTTGGATTGCCGTGGTGATCTTGGGGGTTTGCTAAAAATAGCTGGTCGCGGCATCCATAATTTGTCAGATTGGAATTAATTGAGTGCTGCGAGCACTCCCGGGATAAAATTGATATTTCAGTGAACGAACCCTGTTTCAAAAGGAAAGGGTAAGTTTTTTAATTAGCGGTCTAGACTGAATCGATGAAAAGATATACCAAAAAAATAGCAGACGTCGCGTCTGTCGATTAATAAACTTCAAATCTGTTTCGGATAGTGATAAATTTAAAATTAGTTGCCTTAATGCTAGAGGTGACGTGTTGCAGCATTGGCGGATGCGCCTCAAGGTTTGAATGATTTTGCGATAAGAATTAGTTAATTAAAATTTAATAACTAACGGTAAATTATAATAATTAATAGACAAAAAAACACGGATATGTTACAAACGTCATGGTGATTTGATCATTTGACCATATTATAAATTGCCATTAAGGGATTGTTCTCCATAGAGCAAAAGTCTGAGCACCGAAGGGCACTAGGTCTTTTAATTACCGACAATTTGAGGTATGATAGAAACTTATGCAACAATTTTTAAAAAAGTTATAAAATATTTTCTGTGGCAACCGATTGAAATACGTTTGCTATTCAAACGAGATTATCGCCATTTAGGGATTGTTGTATATGGGGTAAAACTCCGAGCATCCAAGGGCTACGAGGTCTTTTAATTACCTAAAATTTGGAGTATAATAGAAATTTATGCAATCATTTTTCCAAAAGTTGTAACCATTTTTCTGGAGCAACTGATTGAAATACGTTTGCTATTCGAACAAACATTATCGCGATTTTGGGATTCTTGTTTATGGGGCAAAACTTCGAGCGTCGAAGGGCTACTAGGTCTTTTAGTTACCTACAATTTGACAGAAATATATACAATTTTTGAAAAAGGTATAAAATTTTTTGTAGCAACTGATTGAAATACGTTAGGTATAAGAGCGGACATTATTGCCATTTACGGGCTGTTGTCTATGGGGTAAAACTCAACTTTAATTATCACTGTGCAAGAAAACGAATTTATTTTTTTTTAAAGCAGAAGACGTTCCTAGTAAAATCAATTCGGGTACGCTGAATTAAGTAGTGATAGTCATTTCACTAGGTTAGGTCATTTAATAGAGTAATTTAGTCCGTTTTTGAGCGAAATTTCACGATTTTCAATTGCTCTGAAAATTCGTATTGGAAGGTTTTTTGGTGCGAGGAATCCGAATTTGACATTACTTTTGCGATCCGTCAAGTACAGTTTTCATACAACAAACATAAAACAATGACCGAAAACGACCAAAAACGTTGATTTTTTGTATGGAAATGGCCCAAAATTTGATAGAAATACATTATATTTTTTTGACAAAAATACGTAACTAAAAATTCATTGCAATAACAGAAGAAAAAAATTACAACCCATGAAAAAAATTTCTATTTCGTGAAATAGCCCCAACATTTTGTATGGTAATTACACATATTTCAAATGAGGATGTCTTTAACCTTGGTTAGATTATATATTTGAGTAAAAAAAAACGTCAAAAAATGAACCACTGGTACGGCAACCACATTATTCACATTCAAATCAATTTTTAATCATCTTCATCTTCATTATCTTCTTGTTAATTCCAACAAATATCTCCCAATAGAGCATCAAGCTTCTATCTACTATACCAATTTTCCAGGCTTGCAAATAAAGCCTTGATAAATCCTCAAAACATCAGTATTTGACACTACCTACTGTCATTAGAATGAAAATATCTGTCAAATCCTGGCTGACTAGTTCTATATTAATGCAGACACGACCAATCTCAGTCAAATACAATTTGCTCATGCAGCTAGAGCTTTTACCAAAAAATATCATAGACATAAATTATACAAAATTTACTCTACTTTAAATTATTATCTTGACAAAGTTATTATATTATAAAACTTCTAAATATGAAGTTTCTCCGAAATCGTTTTCTAAGCGTTGTAAAGTAAAAAAAAATGTAATGAAACAAATTTTAGGCCATTTCCATACAAAAATCAACGCTTTTGGCCGTTCTCGGACATTTTTTCAAGATTTTTGTATGAAAACGGTACTAACTGTACTGTAGTGTTCCTCGCACCAAAAAACCATCCAACACGAATTTTCAGAGCAATATAAAATCGTAAAATTGTGCTCAAAAACGTGTTCGCTCCTAAAAATTTCAAATTAATATTATTTGATTAAATGACCTAACCTAGAAAAATTACTATCACCACTGAATTCAGCGTACCCCAATTGATATTTCTAGGTAGGTCGTCGGATTGTTGAGTTTTTTTACCAGCACAGTGTTACCTACAATGTGAGATATGATAGAAGTTTATGGATCAAATTTTTAAAAGTTATAAACATTTTTCTGTAGCAACGAATTATGTATTATAAAAATCCAGGCATTTATTTATATTAAACTTTGTAATCGCTATTTTAATTCAAAATCAAAAAACGTGCTTTATAAAAATGACGGAGGCCCCGCGCGCCGTACAATTTTGTCGTATTAATATTATATTTCCACCTGCTTTATCATTTCTGTACCATTCGACACGAATCCTATTTCCTATTGGACAGAATGCAGTCAATGTAAATGTTAACGATCGAATTTACGGTGTCCCGCCAGTAATTTCGAACAGATAAGCAAACATTTGTGTGTCATTAGAGAAAACAGACCCGCATGCGATGTTCTGATCCAGTAGACGGGCTGAGAATACTCATATTGAACATGCAACCGCAACGACCAAAGCTAGGTTTTCAGTTCAAGGCCAACCGAGTTTGCAGTTACTGATCGATTACCTTTTGTACTACTGCGCGATTTTAATCGAAATGACAACGACACGCAATACAATTTCCCATAAATGTTTTATAATTTTATATTCCTGCTCTAACTGATAATTTACGGAAAACATCCCTCATCGGTATTTTAATGTTTCTGGCATCTGGAATTTTTAGTGTTTTTCTTGGCGCAGCTTTTTATTCTGTTCCTTTTGCTCAGCAAAATACTGAATTATCAAGATCAGTCAAACTTTTAGGTTATATTCTGACCGTTAGAACGGTGATAGAATAAGAAACGATTGTGGTTTGACAAGTGTAATGTCAAATCAACAAACCGGATGTCCTAAAATAAACTTCAATGTTGTAGATTTCTTATTTTGTTCAACTAAACAAAAAATATGTCGGAATTGAGGACAGTGTCTGAATTTGGGAAGTTTACCTTAAGTTTTAATTTATAATATGCAAACAATACTAAAATTTGTAGTAGATACGCATTACATATTAAAAAATCAAATTTAATTGAACATTTTAGGTTCACTGATTTAATCTAATACAGTGATCTAGTACAGTAAAACGGTAAAATAACAGACACTTTCTACGCAACTTTTATTTTAACTAACCAAAACTATAAAATCACTTCTATTTAAATTTTGCGGCCACCCATAACAAAATGTTCCTGCTTTATTGACATAATAACAAATAATGCATACAGCGTAAATATAGCATAAATGCAAATACGTAGCGTATGCAGAGAAGTGAAACTGTGATCGTAAATAAAAATACGATAAAACTATAATAAATCAAGGCACCTTTCCACGTAATGGCTATATCCCACGCCTGCGTTCACGGTTTATGCGTGTTACACTATCTTATCGCATCAGGGTCCAGCAAATATTCCAGACCCACTTAATCGATATTATAAACACCAAATAATATCTGGTAATTAGAATAAACAGGGAGACCATGTTTTGGTATTATGAGTAATATATGAGGTTATGTTTGGAAATGGAAACTAATTTTCATGTTTTGTTGTTTAGTTAATGAAAGACAATAGCCTATAGGACGAAGTAAAGTTATACCTGTAGGTATATAAATTATACGTCACACTAAACGCAAGTTCACAACTTTAAAAACTGAAAATAATGTATTCTGGTAAATTTTGATATTATGCAAAGATTTTCTGCTAATGGCACGGTTCATAAGCACATTTAGCAGATAGACACCAAGTTGAAGTTTGTATCAATGTTCACATCAAATTATAACTAAATTTGTATTGCTGTATCCAAAGTGTGTACCAAAACATCTCTTATTTATATGCTCAAAGAAGCCCGTTGTATATCATTACAACACACAAGTTTTAGTTAAACCAATTATTGACATCATTGCAGACATTCGACAAAGATTGAAAAATGGCATCATTTTTGCATATTCCCACAACAAGCACAAGTACAATAGATAATATTTAGAAAATAAACTGCTTCCGTTGCTTCATGTTGCTTGCTTCTTCAAAGCTAACTGAATGCTGTATATAATCAGTATTCAGTTAGCTCTGAAGAAGCGAGCAACATGGTTGGCAAAACGTCAGCATACGTAGTTACTTAATAGATAATATTATACAGAAAGATACGTCTTTAGACTACATATTATTGATTATGTTGTACAACAAACATGTAGTTTTGATATTATTCATATTAACTAATAAGTAGATTTATGCTTATTATTTATTATTATTATGATTGTATGAAGCGAATCACCCATTACCATAAAACATCGACAAATTAACAAATTTAAAAAAAAATGTCTGAAATAAATTTCACATTGAAGAATGTAAAATAAATATATTTGCTTGAGCAGCTCGTTTCGGCTAATTATTCCTCTTCGTGCAGTTCAGTTCACACTGTGACAGCTCGGCTACACACTTTATGGCTAGTGAAACAAATTATGCCATTATTAAACTGCAAGATTAAACCTGACTTGAAATTTCTGTGTGCGGGTGGTTAGCCGAAAAAGGTTGCAGAAATAAAGGGAAAATATTCTAAAAGAGAGAACGTGTGCTATTGATCTTCATCAAATCATAAATTAGTTTGAAAATATGAGCAAACTCGCCGAAATTAAAAAAATATAGATTGGTGTCATCAATATGGATTTAGCAAAAATTAAATATAGTTTGACAATAACCTACTATGTACACAAATCCAAACATCCAAAAACTAGATAGAATTTGGTGTATTATGTGTGAAACAGACTACGGATGCAATTCAAATGTAAGGGAAGACGACAGAAACATCCACCTAGACAAGCTCCAACAATTTGCAGCGGATGTACACTACAACTACTCCAACCACAGATGGACTTCGTACACACTATGTTATGAGCCGGTCACTAATTACCACGGAAAATTAATTAGGAACGTCATTGAAATCTGGATTTACTTGAAATTCGACGTTAGTTATTATTATTACTTTATCATACGCAGCATGATAAAGTATTGTAATCGTGCAAAAAAAATTAGATTTTAGCGAAAATTTGTCCTTTTGGGTCCCCTGAACATATTTGACCAGGGTACAAAAAATATGTACAAAATATATAGGTATTTCTGTGTAGGTGTAACCTTTTTTGTGGCGACGATTCAGGAGAAATTACTAAAAACTTCATATTTAGTTAAGTTATATGACCAAACTCTGAGCTGAAAAGCTTTTGGTTCAAAAGGGTCCAAAGGAACTGCATGTTTGCTCTTGGAATTTTTCAAGGATGTTGTCGCCATTTCAGTAATTTCGTCAAAACAGTTAAATAATAAATTAAAGTAGAGGACATTTTGAATACTTTAAGTCAACGACATTTTTTGGTAAAATTAATACTTTAGCTGCATGAGCAAATTCTATTTGATCGAGATCGGTCGTGTCTGCATTAATATTGAACTTGTTAGCCAGGATTTGAAAGATATTTTCATTCTAATGACGTGGTAGTGTCAAACGATGACGTTTTGACGATACCTACTGCCAATAGTATCAAAATATCAGTCAAATCCTGGAAAACTAGTTTCATTTTAATGTAGACATGACAGATCTCGATCAAATGGAATCTGATGCAGCTAAACTATTAATTTTATATATAGAAGGATAAACTCATATGTCTGGCCACATGAGATTATCTTTCTCTAACAGAGAAAAGTTGGCATTATTTCTATCATATAAGCACGAATAGTTCTTAATAATCTACATTCCGTTATAATTTATCTATGTAATTTAACGAGGTGTAAAGAAATACGTAATAAACAAATGTAAACGATCATTTTTTTACGGCTACAGTTAATTTCAACCGCAGGAACAATTTACATTCAAATGCAGGCCTAATGAGCATCATATTCTAAAATATACAAGTAGAGCGAGTTAATTAATTTCATTATATGCCGAGAACTAGGCCAGGAATGTATTTCATAAGTGTGTACCGAGGGAAGATTTGATTTTCAAGAAAACTTCTATTTCCTATATAAACATAGAGAAGATGTTTTCAGCAAACACCACGAAATTTGTTATTAATAAATACTTCTCGATGATTTAAGCGAGTTCAATTTAGGTTAATATACAATTAATTTAGTATGTGCGGTCCAGATTGAGTGATTTTATTAGCGGTAAAGTTATAAAATAAACAATTTCTCGAGACCACGAGAGCGCATAAAATATGGCCCATCAAATTTAGCTAAAATGTGAATATATGCGGATCGTAAGGATACTATTTATTGCCGCCTTTAACCGCGAGATAGTGCTATTCCTAGAATCTTATTTACAAGTATACATAGGTTGTGAACTATATGGCTTCTTTTACAATCTAGTGCAAAATCGATCATGATTTATTATATCATCCATTATCTCATTATTGTGTATGAATTTCTTTGATAATAAACAGATTTTTTGAACATCCACAATTTTGCAATTATCTGTATTTAATAACTTGAATATCGTTTACGGTGTAATAAAATTTATATTATTAGGTGAGTATATCGAACAAAATAACCTCATAAAGTGCAGAATATCGCATAAAGGGACCCTTTTAACCTAATTGTGAGTAGACGCCATGCACAAATAAACGCTCTACACGTCATATAAGACTATAAAATCCTGGAATACAGCAGGCTCATTATTACAGCCAGACGGTATCCATCACCAAAACGATTTGCACGTCATCTCTTTTCAGAAAAGATTTCATTCGGATATTTGATTTTCCTGCCCATGATAGCTTGATCCCCAGCATGATCTCTTTGTCACTTTGTAATACATGATCTCCTACGGTAGATGCTGGCAATTGTTTCTGGCAATTCGCTCCAGACGTTAAAAAATGTGACAAACTTCTGAATCATTTTCACATAAGATATCTGACTGTCAACATTTTATGCCTGTCAGTTTAAACATAAGCGCGAGAGAAGTGAAAAAAGGTACCTGATATTCACATTTTTTAGTTAACGTCCGTCTTTCCAATTTTTCTTCTCCTAAACCGTTTACCACCAAGATATCAACATTTCTGTAGGTTATAGGTTCTATAGCTTGGCAATTTTGTTTTTTAAATGATGATTAAGGATTATAACACAGTTTCGTTCATTTTTTGTTGAGTAGTTTTAGGGTTATGAGCCCTCAAACGCAAGAGTCAATATTATTAAAATGAGAGATGTCAGTTTGCAATCTATGAAAGAAACTTTGAAATATTGAAATTACCTAACATCATTTTTGAGAACAAAAAATTATTATACAGGCGAATTACGATTTATGGAAAAAAAGAAAACATTCTGAACGTTATCTGCATTTAGCGAGCCACATGGTTTCGCAAACCATCAGCACTTACGAGTTTTTGCACACGGCATAACCCGGAAGCATTTACTTTCTAAGATAGAGTTACACTAGGTTCGCATAACAAAATTGCGTCATCACTAAGATTATCATGAAAACTTTTGCATTGTGCTTTTAAGATTAGACACAAAAAGTTCACCGCTTTCTTTCTATTTGACGCCTTTTGGTACAACAATTTTATTGTGTGCCTGGATATGAAAAGGGAGCGGTTGTCCGAAATTGAGTTATAAGTGTTTTTGGATAGAATAAGTTATGGCAAAGGTAATCTAACATTTTAAACCTATTACCATAAAGGGGAATTTCAAAAAAAACTAATAATTAAGATGCTAATAACGCGCATTTGCAATGTACGCCGACTCAAACATTTTTGTAACAATTTCGATATTAGTTTTGCGATTTTAGTAGAATTTATCATTTCATTATTCCGTTTAGGTTTTATAGGTTTTTTTAATCTATAGCGCCATGGGCCTGGGGGCTACAAAATAGTCTAACGATAGGACGAATTTTCAAAATGTTTGCAAATTTTGGAAAACTTTTCAATGTTTTCATTGATTCGTGCAGTGTCGCCAGAAATCTGTCCATATGCAAAATTTCAACTCGATTGCACTCTGGGAAGTAGGTAAAATATGGTAATGCGCAAGAGCGTAGCGTAATATCGACAAGTGGCCCCTTTTTCTTTCGCAACAAAATGCATTTTTTCATTCGTTTCCAACCGCAAACGGGTTTCAGACGAGCACATCTGATAAAAAAACTCAATAAAGAGACTAATTAGCGAATAAAACAAAAATGTGTATTTTGAACCAGTTTAACTTTATTTGCGATTATCTGCGTAACTAGAAACGGACAACTGGTCCCTTTTCACATCCACGCATACATTAAAAGAAAACTTAAATAATGTAACTAAATTCTTCTGTTTAATACTAAATAGAAGTTAATAGAAAAATATATAAAATTATAGTAGCTTTTCGTTCCTTTTCTGTTTAATCAAATGATGATTGCAGTCTGTTGAGCTAAATTTTTATTCGATTGTCTCTTACTTTTGCCTAAACTAAATCTTTTAAATTAAAAGGATTTTAATTCATTTAAATTGTTTCCCAATTCTTTATAAAGAAGAAGTGTTATCAGTAGAATGTGAAATAATAATAAAAGCGTTTCAAGAATATGCATACCTTGGATTATTTTTGTGTGTGTATATGTATTTGTATATATGTATTACAAAACATTGGCATAACTGAGGAAATTGGTACATTGTGAAGTAAAATAAACTATACACAATAAGTAAACGCTATATATATATTATTTAAAAAAAAAACAAATATATTCGCTTATACGTAGGAAGATCAAAAATTCAGTATCTCAAAGGTATACTGTGTGTTAAGTACATAGGATTTTAATGTACACTGTTTGCTTCGGAGGGACTTAATTGAACTAAGAAGCATGTGTTTTTCCACCTAGCTGCGCGCTTTATCTGTGCTTGCTTTTTTCGGTGTAGATTTAACCACGTGACACATTCTTCTTAGTCCATATTGTTTCCATATTTAAACGTAGTTGAACAAATTGCACAAAAAAATAATAAAGTTAATATGTATTAAAAAACAACTAACGTCATTTATTTCAATCCAAGGAGCATGGAGTGCTTTATTACTAATCTTAATATGTATTACTGAAACAATGTAGTATGGCTAAGAATTGAACGTTAAACTTAAATATTTTCATTTCAATACTGTAAAATAAAGCGACAAAATATAACAAAATAGGCCAAAAATTAAAACAATCGCTACTAAGAGACAAACCGTAAAATAAATAATTGTAAATGTTTTCATGGGCATCTGCAGAATATTGTCTTTGTTTTGAATAATTAAATCGGGATTTTTTTATCTATGTGGCAGACAGCCATTTAGCCTTAATATTTAACATTTCAAATACACTATAAAGTCGAAAAACTCTTGTGTTGTGCGCGCGTTTATAGCCGGTATATCACAATGCATTAGTAGTAGTGATTTCGAGTGATTTTTCCGTTTTTTGCGATTTTTGAGACGCAAATGCGCAGACGTACGACATCTAGAAATCACCAATCACAATGCTCAGCCTGACGCCATCTACTCGGCGTATACACGGCAGTGATCGAGTCTTATCGGTTTGTTTTTGTTTTTGTCACCGTCGCGTCGCACTAACCCGCTAAAAACGGGTATAAATACCCCACAAAATTCGTAAAAAGTTAAAATAAGCAGGGATATGGCAAAATAAGCACATATCCGCAAAATCCGGGAAAAAGGCTAAATAACCAAAATAACAATAACGCCAAATGGTTTATTTTTTCTAAATTCGTGGAGATCGTTCAGCTTTTGAAACTGCTTACATTAAAACTGTCCTAAGCAAAATGCTTAGAATCCGAACTCTAATTATCAATATTATCACATGCCATGGTAATTTTGGAAGCTAGAACTTTCCCACCTGATTAAATCGGGTAAACCATTACGATGTTTTTGACGACTTTTGAGACATGCTGTGGAATAACATCATATATTCTCAACATTTTAATTTTTAGTTCATTCCAATATCTGAATGCTTGTAGAAGATACACAACTTCAAGTAAATAATAAATATCAAAGTAAATATCAAGCATATATTGGTTGATTGAAAATGTTAGCTTATTGTTTTTAATAAGAGCAACGATTTGATTTAAAGCTAGTGACCAGAAATTAACAGATTAACGGAATGGTCATTAAAATAATATTTTATGAGTGAATCTTAACATGAATGTATTAAAATAACAGCACGTAACTGCCGCTGCTTTTGCCAGTGTTTGTGCTGTAAAAACATTGCAAAATCTTACTAAAAACTGTGTATCTTGTGTACAAAATGCTGAGAATTGATTTTCCTTGGGCACAGTGTGTCTCAAACTTGATATCTCGACAAAGAGATTTTTGTTCTCCTAGTATGACTATTACCTGATTTATCTTTTTCAAAAGTAGGTATATGATAATCTTGATGAATTTCTTTACAATGTTCCAACAAACCAATGAAAATTAGTAAAATATTACAAAAGATTGCATGGCTGCCAATTTTGTTATAGATTTCGATATAGAAAAGTACATAAAATGTAAATAAATCAAAATTTAAAAATATTTTCGATCCATTAAATTCAACACTTACATGTTCACTCATTTGGTGCCTTTCATTAAACATCGTCGCTTATTCATACAAATTAAAATAAAAACCCTTCGTCCTTCATTCAAACATACCATTATCATGTTGTTTTTGTTTTCTGTACAGCTTTTTATGTTTTATTTATCACTGTATTCGCCGTCCTTTTCACCTGCCATCCACTAATGAAACATAATTTAATTTTTAGATCCACGAGAGCTTATTTTTCTTTTTTCCTTTCTCCACCCCAATTAAATAACGGTTTTTTGTTACGCTAAAAACGCTACGTAATTCGTTAAGGATGAATTTTAATTTCGAATTGCTTTGCTCGGAGACGATTCCAGCGCTCCTAGCGCCCTTGGGGTTATGCTAAGCTGCGGATGTTGCTTCCTTTAGACCGGATATGCAAAGTTGGGCAAAGGAGTACGATGAGGAAATGCAAAATAGTATTTTCATGTGCTCAGGTAGCCAGAAATTGATGTGCTATATATAGATATACGGGGTGACGTAACGCTAGAGAGAAATAATTTCCGTCAAGATGAAACGAAATTTTAGTTAAAATACGTTTTCCCTTTAAAATGTCAAACTGCATATCGCTAGATGAAGATACCCTGACACCCGTCATGTTTTCAGTTAAATTTCAAAGCTTAAGACCTAGTACTACCTCTCTAAAACACGTTTTCAAATAAAACCGTTATTTATTGTTCAACGTTATGAAATTTTCACTGCAACTGCTTAGATAACTAACGAGTTGGACTATATGAAAAATAATTTTTTGGAATGATAAAAGTTAATTTTACTTCTACATCTTTGGCTTTTATCAAATATAAAACATCTAGCCCAACTCATGATAAAAAATCTGATGTGGCCAGGTACATGACTTTATCATACAATATATAAAATTAATAGTTTAGCTGCATGAGAATCTATTCTATTAAGATAAATCGTAGGTATTGTCAAAGCATCAGCATTTGACACTACCTACACTACATCATTAGAATAATAGTTATTTATGTCACAAATGCCGAAAGTACGGAATAGCGCGACGAGCGGTGATGCGGCGCGTCACCGAAGGCGGAGTGTCGCCGTCGCATGTGAGCGAGTCGCGCTATCTAGTTTTTGGCAGGAGCGACATCAACGTTTATTGTGTTGCTTTTTAAGAAATACGTATTTAAAAAAATAAATAAATGATTTCTGTATAGTAAATGCTAGGCTGGTACCACTTTGACGAAACGTCAAGTTTAAAGGTGCGTTCCGATTGGTAGGTAATGGTAGCTAATGGCGGTGGTAGAATACGAAAATATAGTATTTGTTACATATCGTGATAATGACACATATTAGTTTGCATGTACATAAACATGTCACTAGCAATTTGAAAATGAAAACGCACCTTAAAAAGGTAATTCAAATTCTGACAGATTTATATTTGTTCATGACACATCCCTACCAACCTACTAAAATAAAACTACACTCATCGCTATACTTTATTTATAATTTTCGCAATTTATCGTTTTTAGAATTAGATATAAAGACGGGTTGATATTTCTTATCAACAAACAATCAAATTGGTGATCTTATTTTATTTGAAATTTGTATTTTATAATTTGCCGCACTACAGCGGCAACGTTCCATAGTAGACCAGGCAACAGAGATTCTTGTGTGACAAAAATACTAGCAGGAAGCCGACGGTCCCAAGTCACGTGGAACAGTCCGTAGATGTATTGTGATATGTTTCCTATTCACAAATATCATTTCTTAATTTGTTATAAACAAAAAACCTCAAAAAAACGTGTCATTTTTCGTTTTTCGCTTGTAAAAACTAAATCGATGGAGGAATTTTGTTGCTGTCAACAGACCAATTGTAGAGAATGAAAAGACGAAAAAAATAAACTTTACACGGACTTGATCGCATTAAACATAACGGAGGGAATTCGGAAAAACCGGAAAAATCTGCGCATTTTTAAAAATTTCAGAACTCCGCGATTTTTAAAGTAGTAGCGGAGGCTTTTCGCGACAAAGTAGGGATTGCTGGGTACTTTGAGTGTGCACAACCCAGGCCTTGTCCGATGATTAGTTCTTGCACTATTGCGATTTGATTGTTTTTTATGCAATATGGTTCGGCGAGCCTGGATGCGTCGGAGGTGGTCCGATTTTAATTTTATTAACGTATTTCGAAAGTAGAAATATTGTGCTACAAAACGTGTATTCTGATTTTGCGCTAAAATGTTGCAAAATAGGCAAAACATGCTTTCAAATAAGACCGAAAACTGCACCGCGCTCCAAAACGGTCGATTAGTGGGGGTAGGCGGCAGACGCGGGGAAACGCGTATCTATAGTAATCCCAGCGCGTTGCGCGCTTCCCCGAGTCGGCCGCCTACCCCACTACTGGACCGTTTTGGAGCGCGGTGCAGTTTTCGGTCTTATTTGAAAGCATGTTTCGCCTATTTTGCAGCTTTTTAACGCAAAATCAGACTAGACGTTTTGTAGCACAATACCTATACTTTCGAAAAAAGTTAAAAAAAATTAAATCGGACTACCACAGACGCATCCAAGCTCGCCGAACCATATTGCATAAAAATATTTAAATCACAATTGTGCAAAAACTAATCATCGCACAACGCCTGGGTTGTCCACACTCAAAGTACCTATCAATCGCTACTTTCACGCGAAAAGCCTCCGCTACAGCTTTTTTCCGGTTTTTCCGAATTTCCTCCGTTAATAATATTTCACTCGAGTCCCTGCAGGGGTCATGTTTTTCGTCGTTTCATTCTCTACAAGTGGGTACAAGTAAAAATTAATTTTTACTTTATCATACGCAGTATGGTAAAGTATTGTAATCGTGCCGAAAAAAAAAATTGGGATTTTAGCGGAAATAGGTCTTTTTGGGTCCCCTGAACATTTTTGACCAAGGTCCAAAAAAAGTCTCTGTGTGTGTGTGTGTGTGTGTGTATGTGTGTACCCGATTTTTGTGACGACGGTTCCGGAGAAACTACTAAAGGTATCGGGACGAAAGTTCATATTTAGAAGTTTCATGATTAAACTTAGAGCTGAAAAGCTTTTGGTTCAAAAGGGTCCAAAGTAACTGGCTATTTACTCTTAGCATTTTTCAGCGATTTTGCAAATGAACCGTCATTTTTGTAATTTGGTCAAAATAGATAAATAATAAATTAAAGTAGACGAAATTTGGTATAATTTATGTCTATAACATTTTTTGGTAAAATTAATAGTTTAGCTTCAAGAGCAAATTCTATTTGATCGAGATCGGTCGCATCTGCATTGATATGAAAGTACATAGTAGCCTGGATTTGTAGCCCGGCAACCGCTGATTTCATCAGGGGTTGGAGAACCGCTATGGAACGTTGCCGCTCTAGTGCGGCAAAGTACAAAATTCAAATAAAATATGATCACCAATTTTATTGTTCATTGATAAGAAATATCAACCCGTTGTTTTATCTAATTGTAAAAACGTACGGATGTGACATCTACAGTGTCATGAACGAATATAAATCTGTCAGAATTTGAATTAGCTTTTTAAACTTGACGTTTCGTAGAAGAAGTATCATACTAACATTTCCTGTACATAAATATAACCATTTTTGATTTTCTTTAAATGCGTATTTCTCAAAAACCAACACAAAAAACGTTGATGTCACTCCTGCCGAAAACATCATAGCGCGACTCGCTCACATGCGACGGCGACGCTCCGCCATCCGTGACGCGCCGCATCACCGCTCGTCGCGCTATTACGTACTTTCGGCACTTGTGAGATAAATAACTATTATTCTGACAGTAGGTAGTGTCAAATGCTGATGCTTTGACAATACCTACTATTGATACTATTGACTATCAAAATATCTGTCAAATCCTGGCTAACTAGTTTAATTTTAATGCAGACGCCATTTATCTCAATCAAATAGATTCTCATGCAGCTAAACTATTAATATTATATTTTGTATAATAAAGTCATGTGCCTGGCCACATCAGATTTTTTATTTAAGTACAAATTTAACCCAAACATTATAATTACGATACTAAAGCGTAATTGCCAGAAATGTACTTATTTGTCCATATTACTGCTGCCCGGTGTAGACAGCAGACGTCAGGAGCTTTAAACATCGCCTATGACTGGTGACTACCGATTAACGTTGGTAGGGGACAGCCCGACTACTCCCAGCAAAAAGAAAAAAACGTCGAAACGAAATATTACGTGTCGGAGTTGCGATGTTTTTAGGACGGAGCCTTAAGCCTTCCGTCATAAACAATGAAAAACGTACCGCCGCGCTCGTAGTCGGAGTAGAGAAAACTTTTGTTTTAAGCTATCCGAAGACTAAAACAAAAGCAAGGCGCGCGTAAGCTGAAACTTTAGAATCCTGGATTTCAGGATGTTGGCGGTCTCAAAGGTGGGTAGGCCGTAAACAACGTGTTGTAAAGCACAAAAAGCATGCAGAGATTAGGGTTCGCAGCGTTTTAGTGCTCAGGAAGGATTAACACCCCTAATCCTGCCATTAATTTCAAAGATATAATAAATCCTGAATTCTCTATTACAGTTCATGGTCTTGGCAGATCTAATCTATGTTTTGTGACGTCTGTGGATGACATACATTTTACCCCTTGAAGACCTGGTCTGTAAATGTTTATTTTCTGTATAATTAGATCGTATCAACTGTGATTAATATTGCTGTCGTTTAATTGCAATTTGTATGCTCATAAAACAAAGGTGTAAATAGTGCAGTTAATTTATAGTAATCAAAAATAAATCAGTGTTACGTTTGCTTACAGCGCATGGTAGGTTTGATTTTATCGGTTTAATTGCATGATGTGGTAAAGGCAAATTCTTTAGAATCTCAGATTTTAATAGCCTACTGGAGGCATGCAAAAATGTGTAGTAGTATTATACAGAGTGTCCCGTAATTCGAAGGATGTAAGTGCTAACCACTCATTCTTTGGACGAATATAAAATGATTTAATCCAATTTATCTATGCATTGTTATACAGACTTACAATCCACACTACAAAAAAAGATTTTTTATTTTTTTGCGGATTACGAATTTTTACAGATATTATTTACAAATTGGATAAACTAATGACTACACAGCATGTCTCACGGGACGTTGGATTGTATGGGTACTTTTGTTATTGATAGAGAAAGAAAGTCGGTTAAATGGGCAAAGTAGTGCATACTTTTGTGCTCTTTCATAATCTGTTCACAAAACAGTTGAATTCCAAATGGTTTCCAAGCTATTTTGAAAAAACCAAAAAATTAAATTTTTTAATTATGGTCTAAACTTTATAAAGGCACTTTTTTGTCTAAAATTTGATTATGTCAGTTTAAAATTTTTTTCGGCAATTAATTCGTCAGAAGCAAACGAAACTTTTGTGTTTTTATGGACGCCATATTGGTTTTATACATGTTTGGATTCAGATTTTCTTCTGAGTAATTTGGTATGCCACTTGAATACAATAAGCCGGCAAAATTGGAGTTTTTATTTAAAATCTGAAATGATCGCATGGTGCCATGAAAAACACATTTGAGTGATACAGTGTTTATGTGCCCATAGTAAAGTTACAGTAAACTTTTGGAATGTATTTATTTGTACTAACTAGACAACATAAAAAGTAACAACATTTGAATAAACTAAACAATGTTTTAAAAAATGTCGCAATTTTCATGGAGGCATTTTTCACAGCATTCCGTAATATGGGTATATCGTCCATTCTTTCTTCCACGTCCTCAGAGAGCAATATGCCGATACATATCCGAAGTTAAAGTTTTATAAAATTGGTCCGGTTAATCGGTTGGCCACTATTACACCATTGGCACCATACATTAAAACCAAACCACACCTGATTATGGCGCGGTGCAAAAAGAACTGATTTTTGCGGGCCCGGTCTTCTTTCGGTTAAAAATTCCGCAGTTAGAAAAATATGTTTCATCGACCCATAATATTTTTTTATAAATTCTCGGTTTTCACCAATTTCTTTCAACAGATGGCTATATATCACATTGTCTCACAAAACGTTTTCCATGGCAATATGAGATTTTCAGCAATTCTCGAAGTGTACAACTTTCAGTCAATTCCATTATCTTATTGTAATCAAAACATGGCATGCTGCATACCAAATTACTCAGAAAGAAATGATGAATCCAAACATGTTGAAAACCAATATGGCGTCCATAAGAAAAACAAAAGTTTCGATTGTTTCTGGCGAATCCATTGCCGAAAAAAAAATTAAACTGACAATCAAATTGTAGACAAAAAAGTGCCTTTACACGATCAAAACGCTTTTTTGATGGGATAATAAATATAGTATATTATAATACAAGTTTTATAAGACAAAAATTGGCGCACGAGTAGTTTTGGGCACGACGAGCGTAGCGAGGAGTGCCCAAATGGAACGAGTGCGCCAATACGTCTTATAAAACGAGTGTTATATACTATTTTTTCTACTTTGCGACATTAATTTTACATAAATGTCAAAAATTGCGGTTGTCATCTTACAATCTAGTGTAATTTTTTTCTTCAACAGTTGGTACTTGTAGTAAAATTCACAAATACGATTGAGGCGAGCCAATAGCAATTCAGATGTCAGCCTTACTTGACACTGAACGTCAATTTCATCAATCTTGGAAAACTAAAAGTCACTAAAAGTTTGTGATCTAGTGTTTTCATAACGACACCGAAAGCGGTTTCGTTATGAGCTTATAACGAACGCAAAGTAGAAAAAAGAATTTATGATCATTATTAAAAAATGAAATTTTTTGGTTTTTCAAAATACCTTGAAAACTATTTTGAATTCAACTGTTTTCTGAACAGATTAAAAGAGCATATTATCATGCATTACTTTGTCCATTTAACAGACTTGTGAAAAAATATTAAGAAATAGTTGTAGGGTCTATTTAGAAAAAAATAGTCTAAAATATTTCTACCATGCTATCATATTTTCAGTCTATTACGTCAAATGTCAAATCTACTTAGTACAAATAGTATCTCCGAAAATTTTAAGGTTTTATCTAAATATAATTTCAGCATATAAATATGTATGGCGTTGGTCATGCTTGTAGTCATGCTTGCAGTCATGCCCGTACGGCATAGATAATAATACTGTAAAACAATTGCAGCTGGCCAGTTGCATACATAATGTGATTGCACAAACAATGGCGTGCTGTTTTTCCCGCATTCGCCTGCAATTGTTATAGACTGACCCCTCTATCTGTCTCTCTCTCTATTCAATCATACCTATTTGCATAGTACTCGAGGCAACATAAACGTTTCGCATGCTTTTGGAGGGAAAGAAAATAGGTATAATTTTCCTCTACGATTGTATGAGTGTTGTGTTTTCAGTATGGTTATGTGTACGTGGCCTTATTGTAAAAATTCATATGGAGTAGCATTATAAATTACTTCCAGAATGTTTTATGAGAATGTACTTTTAATGTAAAACTAAAGGAATTTTGATGTGTGCTTTATTATTTATTCTGAAATCTATAGCGAACAGTAACACAGATCTAGCATTGCATTTCTTCGCAAAAGTATGAAGGTTGTCTGCTAAGCACGAAACATAAAAGAACAGATCTGCATTACTGTAACTTTCAGACAACACAATGTCAAAATTTTTAAATGTTAGTTAAGTGTAAGTGTGCCCGTCACCGTATGTAGCTGTGTTAGTTAAAAATGTCATATGGTTAGCAAAAAAAAAAACTAACACCAGCTACAAACTTTAGACTTACTCAAAGCAATTTTCCGAAAACACCTCACTTATATCAGAGTCACTGCGCGGTAACACCAACCTTGGCAATACTAAAGCTTTCTTCCTGCGTATCTTCAGCGTCGACTGCGAAAGATGCATATAATCCGGTCCACGCAAAGGCGAATGCGGCGACAGGATAGTCAACTTCCTATCACCAGGACTCAAATTCAAATAACCAGCCGGAGGTGGCAAACTAAGATGTTGAGGAACCCGAGCCTTACCAGACCATAAGCCTCTTCTTCTCTCAGCACTTATACTCTCGTCAGAACAACCTAAAATCGAACCACCATCACCGCTGACAGCGTGCCTCCTCAACTTCATCTCCCGAGCTTCCATGGACTCAACGCTTTCCGAAGACATATGCCTCATATCTCTTTCGCTGGTCGACAAAAACGATCTAGTACTCGTTCGCAAACTCTCCATACTTTTCGCCGTCTCCTTCCTAATACCAGCTGATAGGAATTGTCCTTTTTTCGTGTCTGGTTCGTAGTCCTCCTGGGAGGAACTGGAGTGAGGGGATTTGCTGAGGAGGGAATATCTGGGCGAGATGCGGGTGGACGTCGATTCTTCGCTCTCTTGGGAATCCCCGCTCGCTTGATGTGTCACTATTTGACATTGGGGAATGGTTGGCTCCGTGCAGACGCCTTCGTGGGCTATGAACGTCGACGAAGACGATGAGGTCTGCTTTATTGAGAAGCTCTGTTGTGTTAGCGTCACCGTCGAGGCCGCTTTCGAGACGGAGGGAGTCGGTTCCTCGTCCTCCTCTTCCATTTTGCGGACTCGATCGTCCTGCTAAAGTACAAATTTTGTCGGCATTACGTCACGGTAAATTGGTTTGCGGGTACCAGGCTAGATGCTCGATCGCATATTTTAAGAGATTCGGTAAATAAATCCTTTTTAAATTTATCATATTTTGTCCCAATAAATGAGGTTTGGTTATTTCTTATTATTTTTGCCTTCATTCTATTATAGCTTGTTTTCATTCTGAATCAGCGAAC
Organism: Melinopterus prodromus; assembly: GCA_964023965.1. Classification (NCBI taxonomy): domain Eukaryota; kingdom Metazoa; phylum Arthropoda; class Insecta; order Coleoptera; family Scarabaeidae; genus Melinopterus; species Melinopterus prodromus. The sequence continues at coordinate 58,436,453 of OZ030392.1, read as the reverse complement.
TCCAATTCATATCTGAGTTATCGTACGTTGTTGTATTTATGATTATTTTCATTTACTCACTTATTATATAAAAGAAATAAACATATTATTAAAATAATAAAGAAAATGTTGAAACAGTAATAACTTTTCTACCCACCCACTACCAGATCACTCCATCAAGAGGAGAAAGGAGGCATGGAGAAAATTGTGGATAAAACAAATCCGAAAATAATAAATACATCAGAAATATTTCATATTTAATAGAGAAGGAACAATTGCATCTAAGAAGATGCTGAGACAGTGATTAGCGAAACATACAGAGGAGTGGTCATCATCACCAACGCTAAAATAAGGAAGATAAATAAAAAGGTAAACATCTAATTGAACACAATTTGAGAAGTAATGCCTAACTTTTAGGAAGGTGAACAATTTTGACTAGATACAGCAACAGGTTAATCCGTGTCATCTTAGCTATACTAAGCAGACGAAGACCAAGAGCTTCAAACCTGCAATACCAAGAGAATAGAGCCTACAATCAAAGTTTAACGCGTGGGCTACGTTCGGTTAGTCTCCCCGGTACTGCCTGGATAACACGCAAATAGATTTAATGTATACTATATAGTGATTATTTCACACACTATTCGTACTTACTATCTATAGTACTTTGCTTTTATAATTATTTGAATTCGCTATTACTTTTTTATCAAAGTATGTATACAGACGCTATCAGAATAGTTGTGTTGTTTTGAATGATGAAGATGGGAGAGGTTCAGTTAAACAAAGTATAAACAATAATGGAAAATTTTGGCATTAAACGCAAATAAATACCATATTAATAATAAATGATTTAAATATAAAAATATATGTAATAACAAACGATTTAATTTGATATGATCATGTAAATAAGAAATGTGGTAATTATTAGTTAAAATTTAAATATAATTTATGGAATATAATAGAAGAAAAATGCCCAAACTAAAAAAGAAGCCACAATCATTAATAGAATATCCCTGAATAGAATAAGAAAACAGTAATTACTATTTTTTACTTTATCATACATAGTATGATAATGTATTGTAATCGTGCCAAAGAAAAATTGAGATTATAGCGGAAATATGCCTTTTTGGGTCAGCTAAACATTTTTGACCAAAGTACAAAAAAATTTCTGTGTGTATGTGTGTGTACTCGTGTTTTTGTTGCGACGTTTCCGGAGAAACTACTAAAAGTATCGGGACGAAACTTCATTTTTAGAAGTTTCATGACCAAACTTAGAGCTGAAAAGCTTTTTGTTCAAAGGGGTCCAAAGGACCTGGATATTTCCTTTGGATAATATTCTTTTAGAATTTTTCAACGATTTTGCAAATCAGCCGCCATTTCTGTACTTTCGTCAAAATAGTTAGTAGAATAAATTAGTAATAATAATAAAATATTATTATTATAAATTATATAAATATTATTAAATAAAAAGTAGACAAAATACTGAAAAATTTATGTCTATGGAATTTTTTGGTAAAATTAATAGTTTACCTGAATGAGCAAATTCTATTTGAACGAGATCGATCGGATTTGCATTCGTGCCTGCATTAATATTAAAAGTTAGGATTTGACAGATATTTTCATTCTAATGATAGTAAATAGTGTCAAACGCTGATGGTTTTGACGATCCCTGTTGTGATCAATATCAAAATATCTGTCAAATCTTGGCTAACTAGTTTTATTTTAATACAGACACGACCGATCTCGATCAAATAGAATCTCATGCAGCTAAACTATAATTTTTTACATATTTTTTATATAGTATGATAAAGTGATGTGCCTGGCCACATCAGATTTTTTTAATTTTTACCCTAAAATCAATTTCTTCTTAGATATTGCTTCTTTGGTTCAATACAGCAGGTTTCGAAGATAGGCATTTTTTAACTACTATCAACTTGTTTAATTTAATTCTTATTAATTTACCACAACAGTTGATTTCTTTTTAATGGAACACTATGTGGATTCATTTTTGGTAGTTCCGTATTTTTCAACTTAGTAGTATTTCCTTACTGTTAAAACACAGATAAAACCGTGGCACAGGTCAGCTAGAATAGCAAGTGCTATGAGACAGAGGTTTGGGTTTTCTATTCATATTGCATATACAAGTACAAATTGCTAGCTTTATTTTCATCCTACTTAGAAAACTCAATCAGGCCGAATTAACTTCTCTCGAGAGTATCAAAAAGAAACAAAAACTTATCGAAATGACCTGTCTTATATTTTGTGTAAAACATAAAGAAAATCGACCACTAATAGTTGATTACTACTGATACACGATATTTATAAAATAATCAGTTACCTCAAACATATTTTTGCATAATAGTATTAGAACTATCTTACATAATATAATAAGTAGAATACAAAAATATAAGAATATACAGGGTTGTCACATTTAAAAAGGCTAGCTTTTATGGTAAAAACAAGTTGTCAAACTAACATTGTAAGTCGTATGTCATTAGATTGCTAGAATTCTAAGCGCTTTCTCATTAAACTGCTAAGTTAGATTTACAACAAACACGTCAAACAAGAAAGAATTCTTACGAATTACTTTTAAAAAATGGCACAGAGGAAATTTTGCATGAAGGCAAAGTTCTTAATTTTTTAATATTGGTACAGACAACATCAAAACACTAAGCTTATAAATATGACAGCGCCCACGAGTTCAAAGAAATATCAACGCATAAAATCCATCGCTGCGTACATAAATTCTCTTTGAAGTAGCAACTGTTGCCCTCCATGTAAATAATATAATCCGTTTTTACCCTGCTCTGTATCCAGGCAACGTCTAGCCCGAAGAAAAAAAGAAAGCATATTTTCCGAGTAGATGCATTAGCGTTCTACGTAGCATACAGAGGAAGCTCATTGTAAAGAAAACATCGCTTCCCATAATGGAGTTTTTCACCCCAGTTCGTAAAGGGCACAGGTAAACCATTCAATGCAATTAACTTATTATGATGGTATTTTGCAAAGGTAAAAGTATCTATTGAACGTTTCTTATTTGTGAAAATTTTGTTGAAAAATGAAGGAAGCAGAGTGATATACGAGATAGAACTGTAGAATAAACATAAATATAGGTTATGTTGAAACGACTGATGCTGAATATTTCATACAGGCGGTTTCTGTGTGATGAATTATTAAAAGGAGGTGCTTTCTCAGTTGGATGAATTATTGTCTGGGGATTTCACGTCAATATCATTTTATAAATTATAAAATATGTACGTATGTAATGCTTACGCTAAGATACTGTACCAATATTGACAGTAGCGTAGGGTGATTATTGATTGCTATTTCCATTGCTGTGACAATTTGATATCAGTCGGTGAGAAGACCCAATAGTCACAAAAAGCTTTTTCTTTGTGGACACCTAAACAGCAATATCTACAGCAAAGACTGCAATACTTAAAACGATTTAAAGCTTGTGTATTTTTGCTATATTCTATGCTATATAATTGCTCACAAATTTACTATTTAGATCAGGATTCTGTCATACTTTTCTATGGACTTTTGGCTTAATTATCTATTTGCTATTAAGATTGCAGCCGAATAATTTTGGCTTCGTATTAAATGAAAACCTGGAATTAATAATGTGTGCCTGGATATGAAAAGGGACCAGTTGTCCGAAATTGAGTTATAAGTGTTTTTGGATAGAATAAGTTATAGCAAAGGTACTCCAACATTTTAAACCTATTACCACGAAGGGAAATTGAAAAAAAAGTAATAATTAAGTTGGTGGTGCAAAAAGTAAACTTATGCGCTATGACGCTTCAAACTTTTGCATAGTTTAAAAGTTAATATCTTCGCGCATATTTGCATCAATAGCGCCATGGGCCTGGGAGCTACAACATAGGTAGTGATTACACAAATTAAAAAAAAAATTGAAATTTGGAAAAGGTTTAATTTTTTTATTGATTCATGCATTGTCACGGGAAATCTGGCCACATGCAAAATTTCAACTCCATTTGCCAAATTTTATAAAAAATTTAAAAATTTCTGCAAATTTTGTAAATGTTTCTAGTTTGTTTTATTGATTCATGCATTGTCATAGAAATCTGTCCGTATGCAAAATTTCAACTCGCTTGCTCTCTGGGAAGTATGTAAAATATGGTAATGCGCAAGAGCGTAGCGTGATATCGACAATTGGTCCCTTTTGCTTACGCAACAAAAACGAATTTTTTCATGCGCTTCCAACCGCAGACGGGTTTCAGACGAACACATGTTATAAAAAAACATAATAAAGAGACTAATTAGCGAATAAAACAAAAATGTTTATTTTGAACCAGTTTAACTTTATTTGCGTTTATCTGCGTAACTAGAAACGGACTTTTCACATCCATTATTATACTTGAATCGGTAAGCGGAAAAACAGAACAAGTCCAAAATTTGACATTTCAAAAAACTAAGATAGCCATTTTGTATAAAATTTCTCGATCATTTCGAAAATATTAAAATTATAATTCTACCTATTACCAGTATTGCTGTGGAAACAGCATGCTCCGTGCAATGAGTGGAAGAACAAAACTTGTCCAGGACATCCTCTGGTCTTCCACTCATTGCACGAAGCACTGCAATAGGCAATGCTTTAGGGTAATTTACTTTTAAGTGTGAAGATAACAACAATAAATAATTATATTTAATATTATTAATTATGGTATTTTTTTGGTATTTTACTTGCCCGCCACCCTTGAAGCAAAAAAGTAATTCATTAAATAGATCTTGTATTAAAAGTACAAAAATCAATTTCATTAAAAATCAAAAATATCTTTGTTTTACACAAGTCTTTAATCACATTAACAGGTAATGAAAAAAAAAAAAACGTTTAGCTGGTGGTGCGCCGTTATATCTCATCTAATGTCGTTAAAAACCGGACATCTCAGCTAATTCACACTTCACACCCAATTGATTTGAAATTTCTCTGTTACATAAACAGTTGGGTTTGGAAAGTGTTCCATGACGAGCCAAATTATGAACAATAAGAGTATCGACAAAATTCCTCATACTGGACTGGCTTATGAAAAGACTCCAACTCATAGTTTTGGTGATTTTAAACGTAACCAGAGACATGTGATTATACAGTTAAATAGTTGTGTAAAATGGGAGCATATGTAACATTCTAAATAAAATTTATGTTTGTACTTGTATCATACGCTGAAACTGAGGAATCATGTTACGACTTCAGTTGTGGCGGTTTGTTTGCCTTAATGAATTCTAGCAAAAGTATGTACCTATTATTTAAACTTATTTGTTACGTTTCATTCAGAACTAATAGTTCTTCACTTTTTTGTTTTTGTTTTCTGCGAAATCCACAAATCATATGTTACACGGGATCCTACAAAAACCCATGAACTGACACTACAGTAATGTCTGTTTATTAGGTTTGCTGTTTCTTCCTTTTATATGTATTTTTTTTTAAATAACATCAAAGAAGATAATTATTTATAAATATGTCGTTGAGTGGAAGAGCAGAAAAAGTCCAGCCGACGGCTTAGCTAATAGATAATTTATTTATTATTGCTCTTTGACCGAAAATTTAACATCCAAACAACTACCAGTCACATTTACTTCAACTTTTCTGTTCTGACCAAATCAGTAAAATGTACAGTTGTCAAATCACACAGTTTTCTTCAGTTTCCAAAAAACACCCGATTCGAGCATACTGTGTTCTTCCACTCACAGTTTCACTTACATTTACTATATAATTATAATTTCCATTAAAAGTGTAAGTAGAAGATCCAAATTATCTACAAAATTGCTTTAATACACTTCTTCAATAGTTTCTTAACTAATTGTAAGTGAAGTATATTACTCATAATCGCATAAACGATTAATCATTTTCCGATATGGTAATAATTTTGGAATTCTTAACAAAAGTATCGTCTCTGATGATTTTTGTTGGGAAATTCTCGTTATCATTTTAATTCATTTCATAATCATTTCCTTACATTTGAAATCGGTAATATTCCCGCTAAAGAAATGATTTGAGCTTTTGAGTTTTGACATTTGACTAATTCGAGAAAAAACAAAAAAAAAACAATCATGAAAAAAACGTAATCTTTTAATTGATATGTTTATGTTTAACTAACTAGCGATGGCATTTGGTAGCGAAAATTATTTAAAATGCATCCATCATTTTACAGTGGGCGCGTAAAGTATGGACCATGTGTAGAAACACGACAAAATCTCTGAGACGGTACCAAAGTACGCTTTTTTATAGAAAATTTAATTTCTGTCTTCAATCGTCGGGTTATTACAACCGAGTATTTTTTTGTGATTTTATAGACCGTCTGATTGTCTTAATGTTAGCGGAAACAAATTATGGCCTTATAAAAAAATCGACAAAAACAGAATAAAAAAATGCAAAATATTCTGCGTTTTAAAAAAAGGGAGGTCTGAATACTTATCAAAAAGTGTGATCTTAGCAATTTTTCCTTGAGACCTAAAAACAGTGTCATACAAAACCTTAAACTTTGTACCTGCAATGTGCCTGAAATTCTACAAGTTTCTTTACAAATGTTTTTGAAGCATTTACAGCGATTCTTTAAGTGTTTACCGGCGCTTCACAAAATATGCAACCAAAAAACCTAATAACCAGAAGTGATATTATACACTCAAGTCCGGATTCATATTCAGCGCAAGGAAAATTAATCAAACACGCCTATTTGCTTTCCATTTAGAAGCACATGTAAGCACTATACGAACTATAAAAATCAGTAACAGTAAGTTAAAAACAATTGTTAGTCGGAAATTAAGTTTATTATAAATGTGTGTATTTTAATATTTCGAACTCGAGAGTAACTGTTTTTTTTTTTTTCAAATTGTGTTTATTTAATTTATGCATATTTTATTTAATTATATTTAATTATGTTTGCAATACCAATCTAATAATGTTTGCAAATTAACTTTCAAACAACTGAAGTTAGACAACATACATTTCAACACGTATGCAACAATGCTAGTATACCAATTATGGAGCAAACCGCAGATGTACATTTGTAAGGGCACTCGAACCGAAGGCATGCAGTATGCGGGCAACATTTCATTGGATAACCGCAGAGTAGTTTGGTGTCTATAGTAATTCCCTCTGGTGGTCCATATATTAATTAAACCTAGTGGACATCGTACTAGATCAGACTAAATCTGTAATATCACGATTCGGTTATTGTAAACGGAGAGTATTATTTACAGTAGCTATTGGAAACAGATGCAATTCAGTTGCTTATTATCAGTTTATAATCCATTCAGAGAATTTATAGGTTGGTGTACGCAATTAACTCAAATTACTGTCAATTAAAAAATCCGTTAAAGTAATGCAATAAATTGTAATATTTAGAAATAGACTAGTTATTTTAAATAACACAGGATAAAAGGTCTTGACAAGCATTTTTAATATATTTATGTATTTGAAATACTTTGAGAAATATACGACCATAATATATCGTGTCACCTCATGAAAACATTCGAAAAATGCTGCGAATTTGGCTAATACCCCTACCTAAAGTCCGCTCAACCGTTCGTTAGAAATTCAGCGACTTGTTATGGTGCTTTTTAATAACATCCTCGTTATTTAACAAGGCGTGCGCGCGCGATCGATAAAATCCTTTGCGAGCGGTGAAATATTGGGTACTGTGAAATATTTCAGTACCCGGAACCCTTAAGCATAAATCCTCATTCGAGGAAACACGGGGACGATATCGTTATATATTTATAAGAATTTGTATTCCGGGTTCAATTATCTCCGTAATCATTTCTGTCGGTTCGCTTTATTACTTTGAAGCTTGGCGTTAAATTGCAAAGTCTCTAAGATGTTGATAAAACAAAAACGAATTAAAGCGCAGGAGAGACCGTGGAATGCTAAGACGGGAAGGATAATCTTGGAAAGTTAATAGTGGGAAGTCACTGAAGGGGATAATTTCAATTGTAGTGCGCCTGAAAACATTGAACGCGGTAAGGTTTTGCGGTGGAGATATTTCATTATGTTGCTTCGGGTTTTTCACCAGGTGACGCTAGATATCCAATTAAAGCCCGGTTGCTTGATCAATAATTCGACTGGGCATAGAACATTTTTTAAAATACATTACACAAACAATATTGCCAAAGAATACATACGATTTTTTGTTTAGACATCAATTACAAATTGTGGGTAAAAAACACTAAAAATTTGTAAATACAGGCATTTCCAATAATATTTAGTGAATTTATTTAAGTCTTTAAATAACGAATTTCCTACATTGTGGGGATTGGAAACTACCATATTCGCAATAATAGATCGTTTCATGTCACCATGAACAGATTTATTGTTTTTCTTTTCTAAACATAAATTAAAACATAAATTTAATTACACATACTTGAGTTATCTTTTAAGATGGTGGATAAACCATGTCAATCTTTTAGCTTTCTTATGGGCGCCATGCTTTATTTTAACATAATGGGAGGATATTTCGTTTGCTCACGTAATAAACCACACCTATTCAGTCTTTTTTTATTAAACTAAAATTATAATAGTTTCCTTTCTAGACATGTGAATGGTCAGGTCTTGGTTGTTCGTTTTACACGTAAAAATTACAGTTTCAAATGAAAATGATAGAAAAATGAAGACAATGTATTCACATGGTTCAGGTGGACGTTGGAAATGCCTTTCTTTATTTAAATATAAAACTAGCTCATGAAAAACAAAATACTGAGTTTAAAAAGATGCGTTATACAAAAAAAAAGAAAAACGCTAATATCATCCCTGATTCAACAATTGTCTATAATTGTAAACGTCGAACAAACAACATGTGTGATACATCATAAATGAAAATGAAGAAAACAATCTAAAATTTTAAAATAAAGCATGGCGCCCACGAGAAAGCCAAAACTGAGCAATAGTTTCTCCACAACCTTCAAAGATAACACAAATATCCAATTAGATATCTCGTGCCTGTGCAATGTTGTCTTACAAACGTTCAATTCCAGCGTTTTTCTTTGGCAGAAATGTTAAAAAGGCAATTTTTAAAATTTTACACTGGATTTGAAAAAAAAAAATCACTTGTATACGGTGCTATAAAATCTAAACTGTTCTTTTTGACACAAACGAAACAAATGTCATTTACCTACTCATTTTAATACACCTTGCATTTCACATTAAATTGACTAGATATTAGCACAAATACTGCATGGTCATAGAGAAAGTAACAACACTTTGGTTTGATAAGTTTTGTTATTACGAATATGGTATGTTTTTGATCCTCACAACATATGCATGGCGTTTTACAGAGAAATATTTGAATTGGTCGTTTTTTATACACGCTTTTTTGTCACAGTGTACAAGTGAGTATTGCTGACACTTATATTTGATATAAATTGGTGGTGCAAAAAGGCATTAAAAACCTAATATCTTAATCTGTGATTTCTTTAAAATAATTCTTCCTCTGGATCTAAACATTAGTGTGCATTAATCTTAAAATTTTCTATCAGTCTGAGGAAGTTAATATCAATTGTTGTTTCTCTTTGGCAGTGAAGTTATCTGGTATACTCATAGTTTTTGAAGTTCTGATCCAATTTTCATTGTCATAGTTTTTAGTCATAGAAAGCCTTCTAAAGCCGACAATAAACTACATTTATATTTATTAACTTTAACTTTATTATTGCGTTAAATTTACAATAATAAAATAATAATATAAACAATAACAATAAACGACCATTTCTCCCTGCAAAACTAAATTTATATTATTCAACCTTCCAAAAATATCAGCAAAATATGCTAACCGGACTATCCACAATTCATCAAAGAAACAATAATTGAAGTCGAAATTAGCTTCTGCATGGAACGCCTGAACTTCTGATTTAAGTATGAAGAGACACTGTAATCTTTTTACTGCTGGATCCAATACTGTTTTTATTCTGTCTGGTATAGATTTTGCTACTAGAAAATCAGTGAGTGAATTGAGCTTCTGGAGCTACTGCTTTAATTTTTTTATGAGGGCCACGATTCTTTTCTGTTAAAGCCCAAACTCCATCAGTGCAGACACCAATAAATTTCTTCCATGGAATGGAATTGTTAAACATACAATTATTAAAATTTATCACCAGAATTTCTTTCGGGCAGAGGTTCCTAAAATAAATATTCTTCTGCAATTTCTTCTTCAACCTCAAATCAGTTAAAGACTAATAATTGATCAAAATAACTTAGGTCGGTATTTTCATCTAACTGTAGCGTAAAATGTTTACTTTGTTATGCCTTTTTAACTGCACGTTCGTTTACACAATCTGCCAATTTAGAAATACGTCGGTATAAGGCACCATTTAAAAATGGAATATTATTTAATTATGCCGTTATAATTTTGGGTCAAAGATTATCATCAAAATAAATATGACGTTTGGTGAATCAAAAACGCTGACAAATATGGAATATATTTCTTTATATTAAAACCATTTCCCTTACTCGTATACTCGACGATTTAAAAAATAAATAAATAAATATAGACTTTATTTGGCGAAGTCCAACGTATGCTGCTATACTTAACCATAAAAAAAATAAAACAAGAATATATAGTAATAATTAAATTGAAAAGAAAAAAAACCAAAATAAATCGATAAATAATTTCAAATAAAACATTGCAGAACAAAGAAGGTATGAGGTTTGGGAGGGGGAGAAGTATTTTGTCAGTATTCGTTGGTAATTTTGATTGTTGAGGTTGGCAATGGGTCATTCATAAGTTTATAGTTTTTGGGAAAGGAAAGCAGTTCTAAAAAACGCTTAATCGGTTTCTTGTATATTAATCAACTTATTTCAATAGAATGAGTTTTTTAGAATGAGTGTATTTCAGGAAAATTTTTAAACCACGTTAGCTTGGAATACCGTAGTAGAAGAAAATAGACATCGTAAAAAGTTACCATAAACTGTCTTTACTACATTGTATTTGAATGGAAATTAACAATATTAGCGTTGACGCCTAGAATCTAGATAGTCGACTGATCGAGTTAAAATCTCCACCATTATTATAATAGCGTTTGGAATCCTCGCAATCTCAAGACGTTAAATAAAACTCATCCGCAATATCCACACCGGAATGAAATAATAGAATTGCGCGTTATAACTTTGGAGTGGTTATCCTTTCCAACGCCGTCCTATTATCCTAGCCTCCATAGTCCTGTTCCATTATTGCAACTTATTAAATTACCTCCCGACCAAGAGTTTAAAAGGTCACGTAGACATGTAAGAGATACTCGCCTTCCTTTCACGACTTTAAAGTTTCCATGAGTACTTGATTATTCATGAAGTGAACGAAGCTGTTTGTACACTAGAATAAATAAAAGAATACCGAGTATATAGAGTTAAAGTGGGTAGAAAATAAATTGTGGGTAAACATGACTGAATAAAAAAACGGCTGAATAATGCAAGGTATGGTCTGGTAGCCTTCAGGCAGTGACGTGTGGGGAACAGTTTGGGTTTGTGTATCGGGAAACGGAGAAAAAGTTTTCCCGGGAAATCTGGGATGTAATACAAGCCATGACGAAGGATCGAAAATTTGACGGATGGCAAATGAAATTGTTCCGGTCGGATGTGCTGAAATGGGTATTTTTTCAGATATGAAAAACCAACTAACACAGTAGATTGCTTGTATTCTTCTACTCATATGATCTACAGAAACTAGTATATCTGGAGTATATCTAGTATTCTGGAAAGATAACCAAAATCTCGAACCTATCATACATAAACTATCAGTTGATATTGTCACATAGGGTATCCGGAGCATTAAACATAATCAGTCGCGAGGTTAGTTTGTGTTTTGGGAACCTTGTTCTAGGAATGTGCAACGAAAAACAACAAACAAGTCGACACCAGGAAGGTCGGCTACGTCCCAATACCTTGAAGAACCACTATAAAGGATTGAAATCATTTTATACAGTTACTTGTATACAGTTAGTCATTAGGCAGTTACTAAGCAGTCATTAAGTAGTCATTAAGCAGTTCTTAAGCAGTTATTAAGAACCATGTAACGTACAGCAAAATAAACTGATTACTTAAACAGTTGTGCAGCGTATTTATCCCTTCGGGGAAAGTGCGGGTGGTTACCGACCAAGGGGTGACCACCCCTCACCTCCTTAAAAATGTCACAATATTATCCAAATTAACACAGCGATATGTCATTATGAAGTACGTCTTTAGGCTTTAGGCTATAACAAAAGTTATTAATTATATAATATATAACTTAAGAATATAAATTATTAAATATAACTTAAAAAATCTGATGTGGCCAGGCACATGACTTTATCATACAAAATATAAAATTAATAGTTTAGCTGCATGAGAATCTATTTGATTGAGATAAATCGTGTCTGCATTAAATATAAACTAGTAAGCCGGGGTTTGACAGATATTTTGATAGTCAATAGTATCAATAGTAGGTATTGTCAAAGCATCAGCATTTGACACTACCGTCACTACTACTGTCATCAGAATAATAGTTATTTATCTCACAAGTGCCGCAAATACGGAATAGCGCGACGAGCGGTGATCCGGCGCTTTCGGCAGGAGTGACATCAACGTTTTTTGTGTCGCTTTTTGAGAAATACGTATTTAAAAAAAAAATGAAAATTGGTTATATTTCTGTATAGGAAATGTTAGGTTGATACCACTGGTACCACGAAACGTCAAGTTTAAAAAGCTATTTCAAATTCTGACAGATTTATATTCGTTCATGTCACTGTAAATGTCACATCCGTACCAACATACTAAAATATAACTACACTCATCGCTATACTTTATTTACAATTTTCTCAATTTATCGTTTTTTCAATTAGATATAACAACGGGTTGATATTTCTTATCAACAAACAATCAAATTGGTGATCTTATTTTATTTGAATTTTGTATTTTGTACTTTGCTGCACTAGAGAGGCAACGTTCCATAGCGGTTCTCCAACCTGTGATGAAATCAGCTGTTTTCGAGTGTGACAGCTGATAGATAAAAACGTTATGAGCTAAAATAATCTTATAAAATTTAAAAACACGCAAATACTTGGGCACCTTACACACGAGGATGTGGAAAAATGACAGGAAAGTGACATCGAAATGAGAAATAAGCGTGATTTTTGTATTTGTTGGGAATTAATTGAATGATCCTATAATGTGCTAAAAACCAACAGAGTACAGAATAGTACAAAATCAAAATTAAATAATTAATAGAAAATAAAATCAATGAGCTAGAAACATGACTTCAATTTCAGACTTTTGGGTATAATTACCTAAACGATAAATAAATAATTATTTTAGATAAAAAGGCATTCAATACCACACGAGTTATTTAGGTTATTAAGAAGAATGTTTTTAAGTAAAGCAAAGCCACACACCATTTAAAAATAATAAGTTGAATGAATGTAATTATTACCTTATTAATATTACGATTCTTTATGATCTGCATACATAATTTTTTTAATTACGGTTTCTATTCCCTGGTATGACTATAAACATTACCAGTTTTTATTTTAGTCAGAGTTTGCAGACTAAAAATATCCTCCCACAAAAAGTAGACGCTTAAAACAACAAGCCAAATAATATAAATATATAACATAAAGGTAGGGTAATATAAAAGTATAACAAACAATACCTTAAATTGAACAGAAAACACCAAAATCGTAACGATCTGAGAGAAAATTAAAACTAAATATATGAAAAACTGAAACGCAAGAAATGTCAGCGTTGTTATATAAATAAATTGTTATATAATTGTTATATAAATATAAGAATAACGTGCGGTTTTGTAAAGAAAAATATGAAAATCAACCAATTACTTTATCAGATTCTTTAACTAACTTTAAAAGTAAAAACAAATATATAAAATCCATACGACCCAAAATTGTACATTTTACCTTTAATTTGTCAGAGAAAATGTGGGCATTTTTTACACTTTAGAGTATTTTTTTATAAAAAGGACCCTGTGCACAGTTATAGATGTTACTTAGAAAGATTTTTCGTACTTTTCTCTCCGATTTAAACAGGCAACTTGAAAAACAAATTAGGATATGGTCGTGTATATCTGAGATTTGAGTACAACATTTCACATTGATATTTGAGCAAACAATTATATTTAAAATAACTAACACATTTTTAATTTAAATGTAAATAAAAATATAGTTTCCAGTGGCGTTAATGTTAAATCAAACCTTTGATTGTGGCTATGGAGTTTTCAGAGCATACTGAATTATACATAAAGTTAGATCCATCGTAGATACACTGTATATCAAGAAGGGTAGTGACTTGTTATAAAAAAGTTCAATTCAATTAGGAACTGAAACAGTTTTACTAAAATAATTTAGCGAGCATCATATGTAATGAAGTCGCAGAATATGAGTTTGAGTTATAATGAATGTAGGTTTTACTGAAACTATTAAATCAATAAAAGCAAATATATTATTGTATTGTTGAATGTTGGGAACAATACAAGAAGATAAATAACTTTAGCGGAGAGTCATTAATTGCTAAATAAATGGAGGATTATGTGCAGAACGATGCAGGAATTATACATTCAGTTTACTTAATTCTTCATTCAGCACATCTATTAACTTATTACACACAGAAAAATGACTATTTGGATCGAGAAAACATAATTTCTGGAATTTATTTAGTATGTTCAAATGCGTATTTACTTCGATGTAGAAAGTTGGGTACATACAAGAAAATACCACATACTCAATCTAAGTAAAATAATTTCTCATATAAATGCTGTCGACAAATAAATTCTATCTTTATGAGAGCCAAGTCCATCCAAGTGCGTAGTTACTTGATCCAAGAAAATAAAAATAAGACATTTAGTATAATATATTAATATAATATAATTATAATATATAATTATATATATTGTTTACTGAATAAAAACCCACCAATTATTTAACTGAGTGATTCTCACTTCTTTCAAGTAATCGCTTTCTAATAAATATGCGCATCGTAATTTTGTCAAGGCTAGTGCGCTCGCGCGTAGTCCTGGCGCCGTAAAGGAGCGGAACCTAGTACGAAAACAACAACGAAGTACCCGTAGGGGATGTGCCTTGTGATTAGTGTACAATAAACGTTTCAACACGGAATAGTTTGATGTAAGGCACGCAACAGTAAATATACCATACATATATTGTTAATTACCAATAGAAGACGTATTTTTGCCAAATCTTTAAAATACTTATTACTTACATTAAGTAGCTAAAAATATATACCGGGAATAAAAATATACATTTATTGAAGACTATTTACTTACTTCACCAGAATAAAAATTTTCTTAAATCTAGTAATTATTCCAAGAAATAAAATTTCTTGGTTCAAGTCAACAATCTCTCGCGTATATACGAACCTACCAACTACTTCATCCAAGTAATTCTCTCTTCGTTCGAGAGATTACTTTCCTGTGTGATACACTTACTCTTCATCAACACTCAATATGTTTACACAATACAACACAATATTTATGAAATACAACAAAATATTTAACAAAAACTGAAATCTTTATGGTCGATTAGGCTAAACAATTTGAAAACGGCCGAAAGTATTGGTCAGGTTCACGCAGTCAATTTTCATGAGGCGATTAACAGTGATTTAATGGCAGAGGTATTAAGCATTCACGCCAAAATCCTAGCGCAATATAAATTGGCATTTAGCGGTATTCAAAGCGTAAAAATCGATAGGGCACAATTACGTCCTACCTGTATCAAGGGTAGCTACGACCATATATAGACACACAACACACACACACACACACACATCATCGAAATATGTAATCCACAAATGATAACAGGCCATTCCGCTGCAGGAATATGGCAAAATTATAATCGACAACCGCTAAAATCAATTGATAATATTGCGCAGGATTAATCGTTCCATAACTACCAATTTTGTGTGGCTTAATCCATTTATTATCGTGTAGGTATTATCAGAATTTAAAAAAATGGTGGATGCGCCGGAAGGTTTATTTTGTAATAAATCAGAGTAAATTTTACTTGTAATCTTCATCAAAGGTATGATTTTAAACCAATCTATCGCAATTTATCTATACTGGGAGTTTACGGTCTTAGGATTTAATTATCAAGGGGTAACTAATCATCTTAAAAGAAGATCGTTAACGCAAAATTGTAAAATTTACATACCAAGAGAGATATTACTGTTAATTTTTTTGTTTGTTTTGTTATTAACGCTAAAATGATTGACCAACAACTTGTGCTAAGTAAGACGATAAGTTATCAGTGATTTTTTTACTGAGTAGGCTCTAGTCAGTAACTTAATATATTTTTACTGTGTAACTTTTGTAAAGACATTTGTGCGTTAATGGCCTTCTTTTAAGATCTTTAATCACCCCTTGAAACAAAAACTAAAAGGCCGTATTATACAGTTACTCCCTATAAGCAAATGGCTTACTGAAATTTGTATTAAAGACTTTAGTAGTAAGCGACTAATAGTAACTAACGAAACTGAATATTGTTCATTGAAAAGTCAACATTATAAGTAGAATGACAGTCTCGTGTTAAAAGTTAGTCGGAATTTAATTAGAAATTCTGCACTGCTTGTTTGTGCTAGTTGATGGGGGTATTGAGGATCATCGAAACTGAATTTGTATTAAGTCCTTGTCATAGCTCTATCACCGATGTTTGCCGTACGTGTCCTATAATAATCGATAGTAGGATATGTTCGAGTGGAATATCAAACTATAGTCTAGTGTCCTAGGTACTTGCGTAAGGGTTGATGCACAGTGCACAGTTAACGTTAAATGTCCATGCGCTTGTCCGCTTTTATCATGTTGTGTTGTCTGTCAATAGTGTGTAATTTTTTTTGTTTCTGAGGAAGCATACAAGAATTTGCGAAATATTGAACAATAGAAAAAAGGTCTAATAAAAAACAGCCTTTTCTGAGCCCTATCATCCCAAAAAATACAAATTTATTAGTGTATAATCAGGGGCAAAAAACTTTCACATTGGAACTATGCGTTTCCATTCCATCTCACAGTGAATCGCCTATAATAATCTAAGTGGCCAAAAGTTATTTCTAAGAATCAATTAATTAATGGTCACATGTTATAAACACCCCCCCCCCCCCACTGCATTTTTGCAGTGTATTCGATAGTACACCCAAACATTTGTGGTTTATAAATTAATTTGTACTGTGATGGCGTTTACTTTAGAGGGTGAGTACTTTCTTATTCCACTTCAAATTAGGTTCAAATAACACACTACGTGGGGCAATAATTATGTTGAAAAAGATGATCGAAAATACATGCTAATTTTATATTTGTAAACTTTCGTCGAATACAACTTTTTTATCCACGTTTATTCGATATATATTTTTTGTATAATATACTTTAAACATTTATCTTTTAAATTACATAAATTTGAATACCACATTTTGCCACACTTTTGCTACTTTGATTTTTACTTTATCATACGCAGTATGTAAAGTATTATCATCATGCCGAAAAAAAAAATTGAGATTTTAGCGGAAATAGGTCTTTATGGGTCCCCTGAACATTTTTGACCAAGGTACAAAAAAATGTCTGTGTGTGTGTATGTGTGTGTGTGTGTGTGTGTGTGTGTGTGTGTGTGTGTGTGTGTGTGTGTGTGTGTGTGTGTGTGTGTGTGTGTGTGTGTGTGTGTGTGTGTGTGTGTGTGTGTGTGTGTGTGTGTGTGTGTGTGTGTGTGTGTGTGTGTGTGTGTGTGTGTGTGTGTGTGTGTGTGTGTGTGTGTGTGTGTGTGTGTGTGTGTGTGTGTGTGTGTGTGTGTGTGTGTGTGTGTGTGTGTGTGTGTGTGTGTGTGTGTGTGTGTGTGTGTGTGTGTGTGTGTGTGTGTGTGTGTGTGCGCGTGTGTAAACGATTTTTGTGACGACGATTCCGGAGAAACTACTAAAGGTATCGGGACGAAAGTGCGTATTTAGTAGTTTTATCACCAAACTTAGAGCTGAAAAGCTTTTGGTTCAAAATGGTCCAAAGGAACTAGGTATTTACTCTTAGCATTTTTCAACGATTTTCGTCATTTCTGTAATGTCGACAAAATAGATAAATAATAAATTAAAGTAGACGAAATTTTGAATAATTTATGCCTATGACATTTTTTGGTAAAATTAATACTTTAGCTGCAAGAGCAAATTCTATTTGATCGAGATCGGTCGTATCTGCATTAATATGAAAGTACATAGTAGCCAGGATTTTGACAATAGTATATTATAATACAAGTTTTATAAGACAAAAATTGGCGCACGAGTAGTTTTGGGCACGACGAGCGTAGTGAGGAGTGCCCAAATGGAACGAGTGCGCCAATACGTCTTATAAAACGAGTGTTATATACTATTTTTTCTACTTTGCGACATTAAATTTACTTATATTTCAAAAATTGCGGTTGTCATCTTACAATCTAGAGTAGTTACATATTCAACAGTTGGTAGTTGTACTAAAATTCACAAATACGATTGACGCGAGCCAATAGCGATTGAGATGTCAGCCAGATGTCAGCCTTATTTGACACTTGACGTCAATATCATCAGTCGTGGAAAACTAAAAGTTACCAAATGTTTGTGACCTAGTGTTTTCATAACGACACCGAAACCGGTTTCGTTATGAGTTCATAACGAACGCAAAGTAGAAAAATATTTTTTTTGTGCTGTCGCACTCGAAAACAGCTGATTCCGTCAGAGGTTGTAGAACCGCTATGGAACGTTACCGCTCTAGTGCGGCAAATTACAAAATACAAATTGCAAATGAAATAAGATCACCAATTTGATTGTTTGTTGATAAGAAATATCAACCCGTCTTTATATCTAATTCTAAAAACGATAAATTGAGTAGAAAAGTATAGCGATGACTGTAGTTTTATTTTAGTAGTTTTGTAGTTTCGTCAAAGTGGTACAACCTAACATTTCCTATACAGAAATATAACGATTTTTTTATTTATTTTATTTTAAATACATGTTTCTCAAAAATCAACACAATAAACGTTGATGTCGCTCCTGCCAAAAGCTAGATAGCGCGACTCGGTCACATGTGACGGCGACACTCCGCCTTCGGTGACGCGCCGCATCACCGCTCGTCGCGCTATTCCGTACTTTCGGTACTTGTGACATAAATAACTATTATTCTAATGACGTAGTGTAGGTAGTGTCAAATACTGATGCTTTGACAATACCTACGATTTATCTCAATAAAATCGATTCTCAAGCAGCTAAACTATTAATTTTATATATTGTATGATAAAGTCATGTGCCTGGCCACATCAGATTTTTTTCAGAACATACGGTCTCCATTTCAAAATTTGAGTTTTTTGAAGTATGAGGAAAACATAGGAAAGAAAAACAAAATGCTCGTCTAATGGATTATATCAGTTACAAATTCAATGTTACGGATATAAAAAATGATTCACTAAAGCGCACTAAAGCGCATTCATAAATTTCTTGTGTTTCGTCCAGATTTGCCTGGGCTTTCTTTTCGAAAATAATGTTCTATTTAAAATTGATTATAAATTATGTATATTCGTCAAGCTCTTTATCTTTATATTTAATGTCAAAGATATTTTGTTGTTTTCGTTAATATTGAGTAAATATTTACTATAATATAATCAATAAATGATCAAAGCGCACTATAAAATAATTTTGTCCAGCTACCTTGTTCTATGCGATTCGCTGTTGCTAATTGATTTACAAAAACATTTTTCTTGTGATTGCAGATAGGTATAATATTATCATATTTACAACAACAAAAAACAACACACTGCTAATTGATTTTTAATATCATTTTTAGTATTTTATCTGGGATAATATACTGATATAATCATAAAGTTTCAGAATTTTTGTTGGAGATCATAATGTTCTCATACTTCATACTTTATTTATCAACCCCCTCCAAAATCAGCCGGTTATGAAATGTTTTAAAAAATATTTTAACGAGTTCCCAGGTGTAATATTAACACATTTGCAAAGTTTCAGAATTTTTTAATTATACTTTATTTTTCCAACCCCCTCTAACACTACCCTATTAATACTTAAAATTTTATCTGCTATTTATATGTCCTTGTGGGTACAATACTATCACATTTAGATGAATTCAAATTATTAAACGAACATTAAGCGTTTCAACCCCCTCAAAACAACCCCTTAAGGTTTAGATTTTATTCACTATTTTTCTAGTTGTCAAATTATTATTTTAAGGTCATCTAAAGGAGAAAATTTATTTTGTCCAGTTAAAAGTTGCAAATGAATCATTATGCATCTACGTAAAATATGCAAAAAAAACGAATAATTATAACAAATGAAAATGATTATTAACGGCTGGTCGCAAAATAAAGTTAAAGTGACTTTAAATAATTAAAGTCGAGTTTAACTTCGTCAGTTTCATAATCCAATTTTAAAGATAACGTTGCCTTTATCATAAGATAACGTTAAAGTGAAGATTTTCCCATTTACCGCCTCAAGTCAGCTAAAGTCGAATTCTGCAGCATATGTCACTTAACATATTTAACTTTATAGATGTAAATTTGTCATCGTAAAATACAATGAAAGTGAATGCATTGAAGGTTCCGATTGACGAAAACAACGGTACTTCCTCTATACAAACTAATTAGTCCAGTGAATAGGGATTACAAAATGATGTTCTAGCTAGGATGTTTAAAGCAGGTCTGATGTTCTATGCAGCACATAATATGCTCCTTTCAGTGGTTTTGTTAGCCTATGTTGTACTTTGACGAAGGTAACACATTTCATAGCGATGACATTTTGACATATTTTGTAAAAAAAATATTTGTAAAATTCATTGTAACCAACTTTATAACAATACCTAAAGTCGACATTTAAAGGTGGCATCTGACTGTATTATGAAACGTGATAACTTTAAAATCGAATTGAAAGCCAGGTTCAACATGAAGCCAACTTTAGTTAAAGCCACTGTAACTCTCTTATTATAAAACACGGCGTAACACCCAGCTGCATGCAGACCCTAGATTCTGTTTTGTTTGCTGTAACAAAATACGCCTGTAACCGTATATTACATTATAAAGTATAGATATGGAATGGAAATGGAACGTATAGTGTGTATCAACCATAATACGAAACTATGGAATGAACATTCGTTTGTTTAATCTAATTGGAAAGTAAAAAATCTAAAAGTAATTTCACATTTTTTACTTCGAATTTGATGCTGAATTTAGCACATAATTATTTTTTTTTGCTTTGAATCATTGACGAATCTCCTGTATATAATCATAATCATAATTTTGTAATTCTATAGAAAAATACACAACAACTTAAAATCTATATTTGAAAGATCACAACAAACTTGTCACATTGGAAACAAAGGAACAACTAGAAATATCAGAAAAGCTAATTTTATACAGAATTTAGTATAATCAAACATTCACTCGTGATAACAATAAATTATGTAACAATAAATAAAATTACCTACGATTGATTTGTTGAAATGTTTGATTGTAAAAAGCTAACTTTGGATTTGCCAAAACATTGAAGAACCGATTTTATAGGCTTAGCGCACAATACAATTCAATTTTAGTATGTATTATTTTATTCATATTTGGATATTATATTTATTTCTATTATTTCTAGTTATTCAGTTGTTTCCTAGAGCCCTTTAGAACAATATTCCCGTCTTCGTTTTAAACATTCGTTTTCCCTTAAACTGGTATAATTTAAGAGAATACAGTCAAAGCAGTTCCGTTATCAGCAAGGATTATTTTTGTCAGTTGCCTAATTACCCAATGATTGAATAAAAGCCATAATTTTCAATAGATGTCACTATGTATCGAAGGCATCCCTATCAAGATTTATGCATTAAACCTGTTGACAGAAGCCAGTATGCCAATGGCGGCTTATCTGCTAATGATATGTCATGTAATGGAAAGCTGAGGTTGTATCCAACCGACTATATATCCATAGTCAATCTCTCCCGCGGCATTTCCACGCATCACATTGGCAACAAGCCTTTCCACAAGACCCCTATTAATTATACATCAATTATCGACCGAACTAGAGTAAACGCAGTGAAGTTAATTATTTAACCCACGACCGGTGTTATTCTGTCAAGTTTAAGGCGATTGCTGAACTGCCTTCATTACACACGCTTAATTATTGAAGCTACATAGAAACATCTGTTGCACTTATTTCCGTACAGTTGGGAATTAACAGGCGAATGCATACAGACGCTTCGGTTGCGATTTTCGTTTTGACTTTGTTGTTTGGAATTAGTTTCTGGTGGGGAGAACAGCGAGGTCCGTCCGGGTAAACCATCAAAATCGCCGGATGTAGTTTATATAGCTACAAGATTTTGGTGGAGGACTACATTAGGGACAAAACAGCGTGTTCATTCAAAATAATTCCATCCAGAATAACTTTGTGAGGACGGTTTTGAAATTAGCAACCTGTTTTATTAAATGCTGATAAAATATCGGCGAAGATGATAAAATTAAAGTAATTGTTATAATTTATTTTCAATACTAATGAAGAAATGAGATCTTTTCTCATTTTAAGAAATCCTCGATATTGCCTTTGAGCTATGACGTCATCGACTACTTTTTGTTAATGGCAACCTTAACGGTAACAAGTCTAATTAGAATCTTTGATAAATCTTTTTATTCAATTAATGGTAGCATACAAATCTCTTCCGTAAACAAATTTTTAGAGAAAAAATCCATAGAATATTGTGAAATACCTACATACCCTTGCACTGAAGAGGAATCCAAACTCAAAAGATTTCCATAACCTAAGGGTTTCCAAAAAGGTGGTTCTAATTGAAACTTTAACATTGCACCTTTACATGACATACTAACAGTGTCTTTTAGTTGTGTTCTGATAACATCCAGAGAAAACCAACAAATATGAAGGGAAATTAATAATCAATAATTCATAAGGTATTATCATAAATTTGATTACTACAATAATTATTAGCTTAGATATATAAAAAAATAACCTATAAACTTTTTGTAAATGTCAGAACATTTTACCATTATTTCATTTGTCAACAATGCAATAATTGGAACTAAATAGCCTGGCTAACTTAAATAAACCGGACAAGAGACAACTGATTCTAGTACGCTTTTTAGCTTTTATAAATCACTGCAATAAAAAACAATAAAAAAGCAAAAATACCCTAAACATTTTAAAACTAGACAATTCAATATTTGAAATAACATTCATTCATTTTAATGAATTGTAAATCTCCATCGATGTTATATGTTTAATAATTTAACTCGCGATTCCGAAAAATGCCGAAAAATGCCACTGGCTATGTGTACATGTATGCACGTTTGACAGTAAGAGGATTATAAGTTTAATATGTAAATTTTGTTTAACACCTGGAATTTATCCGTAGTTTGCACTGAACGAAACTCGGTTCGAAACCGGTCTGCAAGAGTCTGCAAGTATTGTAATCGTGCCAAAAACAAAATGAGATTTTAGCGGAAATATGCTTTTTTGAGTCCCCTGATCCCCTGTCGTTTTTGGCGACGATCCCGGAGAAACTACCAAAGGTATCGGGTCGAAACTACATATTTAGAAGCTTCCTGACCAAGCTTAGAGCTGAAAAGGCTTTTGCTCAGAAGAGTCCAAAGGGACTGTAGGTATATTTCTTCTAAGCATTTTTCAAGGATTTTGCAAATGAGCCGCCATTACGGTAATTTAGTCAAAATACTTTAAATAATAAAGTAGAGGACATTTTGTATAATTTATGTCTGTGACATTTTTTGGTGAAGTTATTAGTTTGGCAGCAGGAGCAGATACAGATATTTTCATTCTAATGAGAGTAGGTAGAGTCAACCGCTGATGTTTTGACAATATCTACTGTCAATAGTATCAAAATATCTGTCAAATCCTGGCTAACTCGTTTTATTTTAATGCAGACACGATCGATCTCGATCAAATAGATTGTCATGCAGCTAAACTATTAATTTTATATATAGTATGATAAAGTCTGGCCTCATCAGATTTTTTAATATTGTTTTGTCCTAAAGTAGGCTCAAGTCAAATAAATGTTTTACCTCAGATTCAGATTCTACTGAAAAGGTTTATAACTTTAGTATGCAAATTTATTATAGTAAAACCGAATAAAAAAGCTTTTTTAATTATTTTTTATCGTATTAAAGTTAATATTATACCATTAATATAAAAAAATGGAAGAACGGTGTGAATAAATGATTGAAAAACAAAACAATTCTTGATAAAATAAGAAGCACCCTAAGAAGCGCGTGTTTTGGGGATGTGTTAAAAACCACATAATAAAAAGAAGAATTAAAAATCTTAAAACCTAAAATCAATGAAAAGCTGGTCATTCAAACAAAGAATTGCACATCAAAACCAAATGTGTAAACCGTCTGTCCCATTGTGCCTATGAATACGGCATCAGTACCATAATGCCAATGATTTCTAACATTGCTGCTAGCTCATATATGCAATAATTCTGTACTAATATAGTTTACTTGAAATTCGTTTGAACCACGTGGTTTGTATTCCAAGTTGACCTCATTTAGGCCAGAACTTATCATCATAGGAAGCTTTTGACAGTACTTCCCATTTATATATTATGTTTGTGTACAACTCGTACCAATAACTCATTGCTGTCCTTTCCTAGTCAATTTAACGAAAATGGCGGAGGCGCATACATATTCTTTTATGATGTCCCTTTCACTGCTCTTTACGAATATATTCGCTAAATGGTGCGGACAAGTTTTTTCCCAAATCATGTAAAATAAGGATCTGAATGATCATACTCGAAACTATTAAATAGCAAAATATTGCCGCAGTGAAAGGGTTAAAAACCAATAGAACATTTTTTCTGTTCCTCGCTATTTGGAATCTAACTATTATTAAAAACGAATACAATATAATATGGTAACGTATAGACTGATGATTAATTTCCTAAATAATCATGATTCTATTCGATAAATTGAATATAATTTTATTGGCCCTAAACGAAAATGCCTGTTCTTTGTTCTTAGCGTTCTTGTGTCCAGATAACGATCTGTCGAAACAATCTCAGCATCCACCAAAAAACGAACAATAACACGCGCCACCTGCTTCGCAAGCGGTGAAATTTCGTTGACAGGTAATCTCTTCCAGGTCTTGCCCATGAACAGGGCATCCCAGGGACCTTTTCCGGACCTAACAAGGCAGGAAATCGGCCGTCCATGCGTGATATCTGTGAAAGTATAGTCTGCCGCAGTCGATAACCTTAAAATAGCTAATCCACCCCTGTAGTACTACGGAATATTGCCTCACAAATGAACCTTACGTGTGTCCAACAACTACAGAATCGGCACATCCAATTTAAAAGTTAAAGTTGGAGCGACGGTATTAAACTATCTCGGTAATTTATGCAGAATGTTTAATGTCGCTTAGCTTTGTCATATAAAATTCGATATGACGACAGTATAACAAGTTTACGATGGAGATGTGGGGGTACATTCCGTTTTATTATTCAGTGCGGAAATAATATGCAACCGGCGGAAAAATAAATTATTTTTTAACGAGGTCGGATCCGACAAAGCAATAACGACGGCCTCTCAGGTGCGCCTTCCATTATTTCAAAAGCGAATATTTGGTTTTGAATAAGGGTTCAGGAAAGTTTACGGTATTACCAACGTTTTATTTGGTTTTTATATATATTTCTACAGACATTTTAATGTCGTTCTTACAAACAGACGAAGACTTCTGTTTATTGTTTCTCAATAATCCTTAGAGAAGATGTAACCTAGAACTTTTACTGTGCTGGATAATTCAGTGCTGCATTATTTTACCAACTGAATCCCAAACCAAAGTAAAACTTCAGAGTCACAAATCCTTTTACTTGCTAAGCTACGATAGAAGAGAGAATACTTATTTTATATAAACAAATGAAATCCTTGGTGTTGGTTCCGTTTTATAGTTAGAGAATGTAATCCTCAAAGGCAAAAGTATTTTTTTTTAATGTACTATTGCTTGTTTTGCTACAGTCCCAACAATACCACTAACATGTGGTTTCGTAAAATAGAAAATCATCAAGTTGTTTTGTAAAATATCTTAGAAGTTTTCAAAAACTGACAAAAATATCAAAACATCCACTATAAGGTGGTAATGTACATACTTTGCCATCAATTCGTAAATTATTTCTAACATTGAGTAAATAAATAATTGAGATAATACCATGAGAACTATTGAATGTAGGTATTGTCAAAACATCAACGTTTGACACTACCTACTGTCATTAGAATGAAAATATCGATGAAACCTGGCTAACTAGTTTTATATTAATGCAGACACGACCGACCTCGATCAAATAGAATTTTGTCATGCAGCTAAACAATTAATTTTACCAAAGAAAGTCGTAGACATAAATTATTCAGAATTTCCTCTACAAAGCTGAAATTGCAGTTTTTCTTGATCGGTGCAGTCTTCACAAACATTCAGATATTGGGATCAAAACAAAAGCAAAATATTCTCTGCAACAGAGAAGTATCTTAATTGCTCCAAAACGTGTCTTAAACTTGGATCATGAGCCCACCATCTTTGTTCTGTCGGTATATGATAGTGCAAGTTTATATTTTTTTAAAATTTAAGAGACGTGTTATACAAAAAAAAAACTTTCAATAATATGTGCTGAAAAAATAATCAAAAACTGTTAAAGTTTACAAAAATTACATGTAAAAGATAAAGCAATACAAAAATTGTATATCTGTATATTTTACAGACTTCCAGATATTGGGACGAATCAAGACAATAAACATTGGGAATTGATGATAATTCATAAACTTAGACCACCAAAACGTCACGTGTCTCTCCCGGTATAGCAGTAGTACAAATTATTTATTATTTCTTATACTTATATTTCTTTTTGTCAAATTGCAATTTCCTGTCATACAAATTATTACAGAAGACTACAAAAGTTACTTAACATCAAATTTGATCAAAGTATTAGGTTTCCGATTTTTTGTACGTGGGAGTGTAGTTTGTAAAAAAGATAGAAAATACATGTTGGACAAAAACTTATTCCAAGTTGTTTAAAGTTGTAATTTTCACTCTAGGGTCCCAAACATGTTTCGCACTTTTTAGTTATTGTCTACCATCTAGCCGTTTAAGCAGGATTTTGATACTTCTATTATAAATCGACCATCATCTAACCTCTGATATGTTGATGTTAAGAGACAAGAACCACCAATTAAAACTCGTTGACATCTATTTCCATCCCGTGGAGATTCACAATTTAATTAAACCGAAAATATTTTTATTACACTCCGACCTAAATTGTCAATTACGTCCATGTACGGTAGGCTGTCCAGATTAACTTGATTAACTCCACTCGCCAGAGATTCAAATTCATCAAAGATTGCGGCGCTATATTAAATTTTGCACCATCAACGAGCGAAATTGGAAATTCGACGGGGCAGGTACGAAACTGAAGCCGTCAAACATAAATTTAGCAAACAATCGAATGATTGTGCCCGACCTAGCGCACTACTCCGTCAGCGCTGCTTAATTGAGAGTTGGGAGAAAATTGAAATTGAGGTAGAGTATTGTCGATCTATAATTTAGATCTGAATGAGCACCGATTTAACTTTATCGTTCTCTTTATAGCTCATTAAATTCCGGGATATGGTTCCTACTTACTCGTTGAGATTTGTGAGGTTGTTATGGAGGAGAACGAATGGAAAACGTGGTGTAGTAACGACCTGCAGATGTTTCAATCAAAATGCCTTTGTGAAGGCCCACTCACAGTAATTCGTAATCGTAAGCATAACTATATCCGTTGAAAACGGAGAATCGGTAAACAAACTCTAGAAAACTCTGGGAGGTATTTAAAGTTATTTTTGTATTACTCGAGCGTATGATATCTTTGAATTTATATTGTGTGTTTATGTTTGCATTGAGTTCAAACAGTCACTAAGTTCTTCGCAGTTCTACACAAATGAAAAGATTTCAAACAACCAGTGAAGGCTGGATTTAACATATTCGAATAAATACCACGACATTGGGGTGAAAAACGTTTAAATTTTCGGATGAGTACGTGTTTAGTGCTAAGGGCTGGTTTTTCCGTAACAGTTTAAACTACGGAACACTATTGAACGGCATTCATTCTCCGTTCAAGGAACGTGGGTTTTTCAATGGCAGTTCAATGGTTAATCGCAGTTTGTCAAAGAACGGTCGACACGTTTATGTTCTGTTCAGAATTATGTAATGAAGTTCAAATTTTTTTTGACATCATTACCTAATGTCGCTGTCAAGTCATGATTGTTACGTGTTATCCATTGTCTGTCGATCGCGAGAAAAGAGAAAACAGCAAAAACAGATTTCAATACCTTAAATTTTGACTTCTTTGATCGGTATCTTAATGACGATGAAGGTGGGTGAAAAATTTAAGAAACCATAATTGTAGAGCGTAAGATAAGGAACAAAAGTATTTATTCAAAATTATCGTATCTCAACGGAGAACTGAGTTATAGTAAAAAAACTAAATTTAACCCTTTTTCAAGGCGGCGGAAAATGCACATAGGAAATCTTGGTCGACAATTTGATGTTAAGCTTTCCTAGGCCCTCCCCACATCATATCAAAAATTTAGCCTTCTCGGTTCATTTGTATTTCCAAATGTGTATAATGACTGGACTAAATCTCGTCATTAAAGTGCGATCGATTATGTAACGTTTTGTTTTTGATGTTGTTGAGTAAACTACATAGCTATGATATTAGAGTTTTTCTTGTATCAATGGCATTCCCTAGGAATTATGCTCAGTCGGCCAAATGCAGTCAGTTAAATTAAATTGCTGCAGAAATCGAATTGAAAACCCATTTACTGTAAACGGCAATCATGAACTGAACGGCGTTTTCGTCTTTTGCAAAGTGTCCAAAACAAATACTTAGTATCGGATCGACAAAATAAGTTAAATTATATAAATTGTCATCAATAATATATGGTAATAATTTTAATACAATTAAATAGTATGTTTTGATCTGAAACCTTGTTGGACGATTTAGTAATACCCGATATTGATGCCAATACATACATACATACGTAAATATCCTGTATGTTTCGATCCAAAATCAGACAAGTTTTTTTTAGTAAAAAGCCCGATTGAACTAATATTTCAGAAAGATCTGTTGGATTTGATGCCTTATAGTCGGTAAAATGAGAAGGATACGTTTTACTAATTATATAGTTATTCGTCATTTGGTCAATTTGTATTTCAATCAATCAACTTGTAGGTATATATTTTTTCTTAAAAAAGGTCTGCAACTGAATTGCCGAGTAGTAGAATCTATTTAACCAGGCACCCTTTGATATTCATCGTACGCACCAGCAAACATTTGAAATTTCTTCACTAAAAGAAGGGAGTTTACATACAGTGGCAGCCCCACTTTTATCCTCGACCCATCTATCTCCCCCTTGAACTGGCTAAAAGCACCCCGGAGCGATATTGCCCACGTTGGGAACCACTGCTTTAAAGGGATCAAATATTTGCTTTGGTTATGGATACGTTTGTCAAAGAAATTCAACTTCGATTTTAAGAAAAAAATTTTTAACGTAAATTTGTCTATCACTTTTACTACTCGAAATTTAAACTATCATAATAAAGCTTCAAAAGTAAATTACGCCGAAATTAACAAGTGTGAAACATCATTGGATGCACTCACAAGAAACCAGGGATGTAAACGCTTAATTTACGCGGTAAATTACCAAATAAATTACCGTAATAATGGTAATTTATGGAATTTTAAATACCGTAATTTAAAGCTTAAATTGCTAAACGTAATTTAGTGTCAGTATATTTTACAGTTGGTAATTTGCCGGAATATACAATAATTTCAAAAGCCTGAAAATTTCATTAGCAGTCATTAAAAATACTTTATTTATGTTTTTTATTATTATATATTATTACCATTATTTTCTTTTTTTGTGACCCTTGCGTTTCTAGCACAATGCTCTCCCATCTGAGCTACTGAAGCCTATGACATTTGTTAGATATAATTGTCATAAACCAAGGAAATGAAGTAGTGATTACTACCAAACACTAACCTATCTTGACGTCCCTTATTTAAAATTTACATCCAAATATGTCACCAAATTATTAACTTATAATATTACTTTGCCAATGTATCGTTAAACACTTTCAGTTAAGCTTGCGTAGTGTACCATTTTGAATTATTAATTACGTGGTATTTTAATATTTCAAATTAATAATTTTAATTTTGACCGTAACTTACCCGAAAAAAAAATTACCGGAAAATCCCTGGAAGAAACACTTTATCCAAAAACTATCAAAAATATGGCGCTCATAAAGGAAACAAAAGTTTCAAAAAAGTTTCTTAGATTACAAACGACTAGCCCCATTGGCAGTGTAAAATTAAATACAAAGAAACTTCATACTTCTATTGAAACATCTTATTCATATCTTAATCATCAAGCTTCTAATACTGCCGCTTTTTATAGCTTATTAATTTGCTCTAAGAATTTTTGGCTTATGATATCAACCCTTCAATATCTGTTCTAAGTGTCCAAAATTGCTACAAAACCAACGCATAGCTTAGCAACGTGTCATTTACTGATTTGACGTCAGTAATGCTGCTATAAATGAATATAACCTCGTGCAACGTAATTGAAAATGCTCACTAGTCGCAACTCCGCTCAACGTATTTTTAGAGCAAATACGACATCTAGAGCTAAAAACGTTTTGGAATCATCAGTGGTTTGATAAATTGTAGGTATACATCTTTAAAATATGCAGCATCCAAACGAGGCGAAAAAAATCCTCAACTAGGTAATTATTTGTGTAATTTCTGTAAACATTATATTGGAAACCCAATTATGACTAATATAAGACAAACAATTTTACAAGTGAAGTAAAAAAGCTGCATTATGAAGATAATGAATCAAACTTAAATTCTTCTAAACTGATTAATTAATGCAAAACATTGATCAGAAACAAAGCATTGCCCGTATTTTCCCGAGAAACAACCCTTCCGCGTTACTTCATTATTCCAGACAATTTATATAATTAACGACTTTACTAAAACAAACTTTTGCATAATACCACAACGCCTATATCTATGAGAAACTTGGAGTGCATCTCTATGTCTTCCTTCAACTTTCCAGTCCTGTTCTGCACCTTGCACTCTATTATTCTGGATAAACATTTCCGTACTCTCTAATAAACCACAGAATTGTATGGATAGATGTTGCGGTTGGCGTCATCAGTAAACTCAACCCTGTGAACCTTTCGACACTGTATTTTCTTAGGTCGCGTCAGGCAAATACAGGTTGAAAAAGAAACGTCTAGTCGTGTTTACTCTAAGTTAATAAAGGTTTTTTTTGCCCCGTGGGTACAGAGCTTTGTGACGTGCGCTTTACGCTTTACGCTTTTCACTTGTTCTCGACGGGTTTACTACGGTTTCTTTTATTTTTTAGGTGACGATTTTACCCTTTTTGCTTTATTGTAACGTAAGCCATAAAGAGATCAACGGACACGAACCTTTTTTGGTAATTTAGCTGGGAATGTTGTTGTTGTTTTCTCCAGAGTTTGCGGCGTTTTTGTACATATACGTTTATTACATACGATCTGATAGATCTGTAAATATAGTTGAATCGGCCAGTTCGAAAACAGTACAAGTCCAAAATTGGTCATTTTGAACTGAAATAGCCAAAATGTTCACTATGGTTTATTCTATCGCATAGCCCTACAGAGGAACCTGGGCGAAATAAGCAAGTCCAGAACAGTGCTTTTTTAACCCACATTCAATGCGTTTCTACTCAGTTTCATAAAAAAATCTCTTAGAATTAAAGAATTTAAAATATCTTTTAAAAAAGAAAAGGTTTTCTAATTTCCAGAATAAAATGAATTTAAAATATATTTAGACGAGGGACTATTTAAAACCAAAACTTTTGTTTGAATTTTTCTTTGAATTTCTTTACCGTGGAAGAATTTATTTTGAAAATGTGACTAGACATTTGTAATTATCAACCTACAAATATTACGGGAAATAAGTTCCATGCAAATCCAATATTTTTATATTTTGGGTCGCCATATTGATTCCGATATTTTGAAGTTTGAAAATTGGACAGTGGATTTAGTGTCTTGGATCTTCAAATATCATAGCAAATAAGTTACATAAGCACCCGATATTTTTAATATAGCGGTGTTTATTTTATTCTGGATATTTTGGTAACCATTCCTTTTTCAAATAGATCATCCTAACAAAATTACCGAAATACTTAAATAATTCTACAACTAAAAAAATAACCAAAAAAAATAAAATTCTGGTTTTCAACAAACTATTGTTTATTCCGGAAATTTGGTAACCGTTAGCACACCCCGTATATTTATAAATTTTTTAATTCTAGGATTAATTTTTTACTTATAAGCAATTAATCAAAACTCAAGGATTTCAAATTAAGAATATTTTCCCACATACATTTCTTTTAATTTGGTAACTTGAATATTTAATTTACTTCTATTTCATAGTTTAGTTATTTTTCTAGACTTTTTTATTTTTTATCCGTTAATGATTGATTAATTGTTGATAACTCAAAGAATATGCATTTTATAAAACAATGAGGATTACAAAAATTCTTAGAATTAGAAAATGTAAAATATACAGACTGGTCTATTAGAAAAACAATTTCCAGAAGAAAATGAACACCTGTATATTGAAAATATATTTAGACGATAGCTTAAATAGTTTAAAACCAAAAAAACTTTTTTTAAATTCTTTTCCAAGAAAATCTTTTCAGTTGAAGAGTTACTAAGTTATCCCAGTAATTTTGACTAACCATGTATAATCCGCCATTTTGAATTTATTTTGAAAATCTGAAATAACATTTTTAATTATCAATCTTCATATATTACGGAAAGTAAGTTTCTTGCAAATCCAAGATTTTTTACATTTTCATCCATATTGATTCCGCCATTTTGAATTTTATAAAATTGGTCATTGGATTTGGAGTTTAGGATCTTCAAATCTGATAGCAAATAAGTTATATAAGCACCCGATATGTTTCTAAATTGCCAAATCGCCATACTAAACCCGCCATTTTGAATTGAAAACATATGACAACGTGTTTGGAATCAGTTAAATAAACAAATACTGTAAAAAATGTACGCTGTTTTTCCGTCGAGTTCAAAAATACTACATGTCTATAATGATTGTTTTAATGCAAACATAATCAAAATATGTAATATTCAAGATATTGCACCGACAAAATAATTTTATTAATTTTCTCAGCACTCACTTTGTAGACTTGATATAGACCTCGTCCAAAATTACACCAAAATTTTATAACAATTGCATGTTTTCACAGGTAGGTAATATTTTTGTTATATGCGACCAAATCTAAACCCCAAAATATTTTTTTACAAAAGAACTGGAAAGATTACTCGATTAGAAACCAGCCTATAATTTGAACCTGATACCAATCCATAGAAAACAATAAATGCCACAATGATTTACATTTCTAGACAAGGATAGATGTTGGTATATATCAAATAAAATTCTAATAAAAAATGCCTTGTTTCTAAGAAAGCTGACTAGAAACGTTGCAGTAAAATTCAAAATTTGGTGACTGCATTTATTTAATTTTTGTTTTAAAACAAATTAACAAAACGAAATTATCAAAAATATCTATTTACCTATCACAACTAGTTACTGCACCTAGAAAGACATTTCTAGGACATAAAAATGAAGAAACAAACACCATGAATATTTTTTATTGGCGTTCTCCCGGCTTCCAACCCATTTCAAGGGTTCCGCAAGGGTATAAAGGTTGAAAAACGCTTCCCAGTAGATTGTTATGAGTTTGCATCATGTGCAAGTACGAGCAAAGTTGTTTCGAAAAAGCAATAACGTCCCAACACACCTTGATCACAGATAACAATATCAATGTGTTACAATAGAGATATAAATGAATTAATTACCTTGGTGTTCTCCCAGCGCTAGGGCGGATACTATCTTTCCTAGGAAGGCACCTTGTACTTCCGTGTAGGAAGAAGTCGACCACCCAGTTTGAACACAAATTGAATGCAACATTTTGAGTACAAAAACAGTGAAAGTTATGGTTATGGATGTGAATCAATACTTGTCGAAGTATTATGGAAAATTATGAATAGTTTCCAGACACAATAGTTCACGTCACACGAACACATACACCGTAACCGACTGCTTGTGAAAAATAGTAATAATTAGTGGTAATTAAGAACCAAAACCGTACAGATCTAAAATATATTCAGGCACGCACAACGAGACCAACTGAAAACACGCGTTGTCGATTGTGGTGACGTGGGTGTTTGCGACCTCCCCACCCCTCCCGAGCCCGACTGGTTTTTTGTCCGCATACCATCTCGAAACGCATTTACCTAATACCTATGCATGCATAATATGTAAGATATTTTTAAATTCGCAAAATAACCAACTAAAATTTTCGGATTGAAAAGTAATATTAGTAATTTAAGTACCTACCGTTAAGGTTACAAATTAAATTATAACGACGATACACTATAGGGCAAACAAATCTACATATTCTTATAAAATGTAGTAAGATTAGACAAAGCAGAAAATAGGTACCTACCTAGTTTTAATATAAATTATAATATAAATCAATTAGGACAAGAAACTGATGTACATGCAGTATAAGTAACACAATTTGTATCTTTGCCCCATTTCTAATGAAAGCGCATTATTACTTATTACTGGTTTAAATACAGTATCGTCATTTAGGGGTTGTTCCAACGATTTGACATACAATTTGAGATATGAACGAAGGTTATTCAAGAATAATTTGTCAATGTTACTTTCTTAACGGTAGGTAGTTCTTAACGGTAGGTACTTAAATTACTAATATTACATTTCAATACATTAGGATGCATAATTTCACGAATTCTGCGAATTAGCGAAAGAGCATAATTAAAAACATTCAATATTTAAGTTTTCTGTAGGTATCTTCAAACAAAAAAAAAGATAATTAATCAATACACAAATGCGCAACATTGACAATTTTTAGCCATTTATATATTTCCTGAAATGGACGGATACCTGGTTCATTTGCGGACAAATGTTAATGAAGAATTTTACTTTATTTTGATCTCTTTTATATGTAGGTTAATTATCTTACATTTATTTTGTACCTCCCTGTACTTCAAATCAATTGAGATTTACGATAATTTCTTGTCAAGGACAGATTTTTTTTACTTTATCATACGCAGTATGTATATCTGTGTGTATATGTGTATGTATATCTGTGTGTATATGTGTATGTGTACCCGATTTTTGTGGCGACGATTCCGGAGAAACTACTAAAGGTATCGGGACGAAAGTTCATATTTAGAAGTTTTATGACCAAACTTAGTGGAAAAGCTATTGGTTCAAAACGGTTCAAATGAGCTGCCATTTCTGTAATTTATAATTTTTTGGTAAAATTAATAGTTTAGCTGTATGAGAAGATTCTTTTTGATCGAGATCATGTCTGCATTAAAACTTAGTTAGCCAGGATTTCGACAATTATGTATTTTCATTCTGACAGTAGGTAGTGTCAAACGCTGGTTTTTGACAATACCTACTGTCAATATTATCAATCAAAATATCTGTCAAAACCTGGCTACTTGTTTTATTTTAATGCAGACACGATCTATCTCGATCAAATAGAAGCTCATACAGCTAAACTATTAATTTTATATATTGTATGATACAGTCCTGTGCCTGGCCACATCAGAGCTTTTGGTATAAATAAAACTATTCTTAAAATGTATGTGTATACTTACAATGTACTTATGTCATTTGAAAGTGGATACACAAATAGTAACTCAATTTGAAAACTAAACTTTAAAGTCGCTTTTCTCAGACCTGTGATTTAGTGAACGTAAATTTTAAACCTACGTAAATTCCCCAATTTCTATCAAAACGAACTTTCATTTAAACATATAATATACAATAACGTGTGACAATCTAAATTGCTCTCTTTGATATTATATCCGAAGTTTAATGATCCAAAATTGAATTATTAGTATATGTCTTGTTTTCTCTGAAAATACCATTGCAAATGATGATATCTCCCCAACAGGATATTTGTTCTATGTAATAGAATAGAATAGAATTGAGCAGCGAAGGTTCTGTCATTCGTATAACAATTTGCATACAGGGTGATCATATTATATTAAATCTTTAGTATTCTATCCTGACGGCACGATAAAAAAATTCGCTTTGTGCCTAATGCGTGATTATGATTTAATTATGTAATTATGTTTTAATTTTAAAAAGCCCAAAAGTATTAAAGCCAGATAACATAGGATCGGTAATGAAGCGGGCGCTTGGTTTTAAATATAGATTCATTAAGTGCGAACTAGAAAAAAAAAACATATTTCCGTAACCAGAACAATACCATTCGACGCTACTTAAAAATTAATTACAAAACACAAACGAGTGACAAACAGTAAAATGCAGAATTGTGGCAAAAATGCATATCGAAAATGCATATAGTCGCTGAGTGGCAGTGCTCGTTTACCAAATTATAATACAACGGGAGGCTTTTTAATATTCATAGGTTGCCGGCCTGACAGGATGACAAGAGCCCCACAGGCGCATAAATTTTAATAGAGTTTACCCGTTCCATCCTGCAAAACATATCTAGGTATCGACTGAAATATTGCACTGATTATGTAAACTACGCAGAAAAAAAAAGTTCACAAGTACCGATCATGTAAAAATATGTGAATAGTTTAATTATTATAATATATGCCATTATTTTGGAAATATAGGTAGCTGTTTTGCTATTACCTATACTATTTAAATATACAAAGCTGGTAGTTTAGAATATTTCAGTTATATCTTACAATTCTGCTGACATCAATTACCATGTCAGATACCGTTTAATAATATCAAATGACGAACAATTTATTATTCGAATCCATTAAGAGTTTCCGTTATTACATCTGCGGCCTGAAACCCAAATTACCTTTCAGGCAGAAGGCTCTTTGTCCTTGGTTAAGCGGTTATTTTCAACTTGCCATTTATTATAAAGGAAACTCAGATATCACAGGAACAAAGCTAACCGTAATTCATTCCGAGTGTTGATACCAAAACCGACACAAAATCCATTATTCACAGCGTTTTCTTTTCATTTAAATTTTGATTTCTAAAAGCTTTAGATAAATTATTGCCGAACGTGACGTGAAAAAAAAAATCAAGGTCGTCTTGGTGCATGCAGATTGTGGGGTTAATTTCCCTAATGGAACCTATTAGGAACTCGTGGCTACCTCACGTACCCAAAATTCCCTTGCACATAGTCAATGAGATAAACCGCACTAACACAATCGATCGACCAACCATAAGGGATTACAGGAGTAGCCTGAAAACTTGCAGCACCTAAATTTAGCCGAACGTAGGGTTTGTAATTAGAGATTATTGGGCAAGATAGTATGATATTGTGCGAACTTCCAGTTCGGTGGTAACTGGCATGATGTAGTTTGTGTGTAAAAATCTGATGTGGCCAGGCACATGACTTTATCATACAATATATAAAATTAATAGTTTAGCTGCATGGGAATCTATTATATTGAGATAAATCAAAGGTATTGTCAAAGCATCAGCATTTGACACTACCTACACTACGTCATTAGAATAATAGTTATTTATGTCACAAAAAGTGTCGCGCTATTCCGAAAGTACGGAATAGCGCGACGAGCGGTGATGCGGTGCGTCACCGAAGGCGGAGTGTCGCCGTCGCATGTGAGCGAGGTGCGCTATCTAGTTTTTGGCAGGAGCAACATCAAATTTTATTGTGTTGCTTTTTAATAAATACGTATTTAAAAAAATAAAATAAAAGGTTTCTGTATAGTAAATGCTAGGTTGGTACCACTTTGACGAAACGTCAAGTTTAAAGGCGCGTTCCGATTTGTAGGTAATGGTAGCTAATGGCGGTGGTAGAATACGAAATTATAGTATTTCTTACATATCGTGACACATATTAGTTTGCATGTACATAAACATGAGTCACAAGCAATTTTCTATTGGAAATACTATAATGGCGTCTGGTACCACGGCCATTATCACTAATGAAAACGCACCTTAAAAAGGTAATTCAAATTCTGACAGATTTATATTTGTTCATGACACATCCCTACGAACATACTAAAATAAAACTACACTCATCGCTATACTTTATTTATAATTTTCTCAATTGATCGTTTTTAGAATTAGATATAAAGACGGGTTGATATTACTTATCAACAAACAATCAAATTGGTGATCTTATTTTATTTTCAATTTGTATTTTATAATTTGCCGCACTACAGCGGCAACGTTCCATAGTGGTTCTCCAACCTCTCCTCTGATGAGATCAGCTGTTTTCGAATGTGACAACACAAAAAAATATTTGTCAAAATCCTGGCTACTATGTACTTTCATATTAATGCAGATGCGACCGATCTCGTTCAAATAGAATTTGCTGTTGCAGCTAAACTATGAATTTTACCAAAAAATGTCATAAACATAAATTATTCAAAATGTCCTCTACTTTAATTTATTATTTAACTATTTTGACGAAATTACAGAAATTGCGGCTCATTTGCAAAATCCTTGAAAAAGGCTTAGAATAAACTACCAGTTCCTTTGGACCCTTGTGAACCAAAAGCTTTTCAGCTCTAAGTTAGGTCATGAAACTTCTAAATATGAACTTTCGTTCCGATACCTTCAGTAGTTTCTCCGGAATCGTCTCCACAAAAATCGTTTACACACGCACACACACACACACACACACACACACACACACACACACACACACACACACACACACACACACACACACACACACACACACACACACACACACACACACACACACACACACACACACACACACACACACACACACACACACACACACACACACACACACACACACACACACACACACACACACACACACACACACACACACACACACACACACACACACACACACACACACACACAGACATTTTTTTGTACCTTGGTCAAAAATGTTCAGGGGACCCAAAAAGACCTATTTCCGCTAAAATCTCAATTTTTTTTTTCGGCACGATTACAATACTTTACATACTGCGTATGATAAAGTAAAAATAGTTATTTCGTAAGAGTTGTTTTTTGGAAAATGTTTTTTGGATAGACTAGAAATTTTCTGTGTTCAATTATAGTACTGCATCTACAGCGTCTCTAACACAATATGTCCCATGGGAAATAGGAATGACTTATTGCTTGAAAACGCAAGAACTAACGCATAAAAGAGCATGTCTCATTCTAACGAACAGAAATGGGCTGGAACTCTCAAAATAATAGCTCGTATCGATGAGTCACTCTCAGTTTTCGTAGGACATAGCATAGTTTCGGAATTTAGGTTTAGGCACGTTCAAATCTATTAATTTGATCTAGAAATTGTAGGAGTAAAACGTGGATAAAAAAGTATATATTTTACTTTACTTTATAACAATGTGAACGGGCTGAGGTTTTAAAACACAATTTTTTTATTGTTTTTAATCAGGCACGTGACTCCTTCAGTTATCTTTAAAGATGATGAAAAAGGCATTGACAACTTTTACTTTTCTTATGGGAGACATGTTTAATGTTGACGTTTTAGATGGATTTTCTTCAATGCTTACTCATAATTCCCCTGAATATTTTTGTAAATGTAATTGTATTATGAAACACGAATATGTATAACGAATACCTGGCCAGACAAGTGACAGCAAACTAAGATAATTTTGGTTCAATATACACAATTTGTTGAGTTTAGTATAACTGAAATACGCTATTGGATTTCTCGTGCAAGTGTAGTATTTTTGCTAACGTCCAAATGAACCTGATTGCTGAGGAAAAAGAATCACAAAAGAATGTTACAAAATTTCTCCACGGTTCCTTTTGACCATAAACAATTGAACATAACCAGCGTTTTTTACTTTATCATACGCAGTATGTAAAGTATTGTAATCGTGCCGAAAATTTTTTTTGAGATTTTAGCGGAAATAGGTCTTTATGGGTCCCCTGAACATTTTTGACCAAGGTACCAAAAATGTCTGTGTGTGTGTGTGTGTGTCTGTGTGTGTGTAAACGATTTTTGTGGCGACGATTCCGGAGAAACTACTAAAGGTATCGGAACGAAAGTTCATATTTAGAAGTTTCATGACCTAACTTAGAGCTGAAAAGGTTTTGGGTCAACAGGGTGCAAAGGAACTGGTAGTTTATTCTAACCCTTTTTCAAGGATTTTGCAATTGAGGCGCCATTTCTGTAATTTCGTAAAAATAGTTAAATAATAAATTAAAGTAGAGGAAATTTTGAATAATTTATGCCGATGACATTTTTTGATAAAATTAATAGTTTAGCTGCAAGAGCAAATTCTATTTGATCGAGATCGGTCGCATCTGCATTGATATGAAATTACATAGTAGCCAGGATTTTGACAAATTTTTTTTTGTGCTGTCACACTCGAAAACAGCTGATTTCATCAATTTTATATATTGTATGATAAAGTCATGTGCCTGACCACATTAGATTTTTTTTTCCTGCCACAGCGTATACTCAGCAAAAAA
This sequence comes from Melinopterus prodromus, assembly GCA_964023965.1. Lineage (NCBI taxonomy): Eukaryota > Metazoa > Arthropoda > Insecta > Coleoptera > Scarabaeidae > Melinopterus > Melinopterus prodromus. The sequence continues at coordinate 58,395,924 of OZ030392.1, read as the reverse complement.
AAACAGAGCACTTTGAAAATTGGTAAAAATTCGTAATATTTTGCTATTAAAAGGAATGACTATTGTAAGAATAAAACTGGGAATAAATATTTAGGCTTCAAGTTATGTATGCAAAACAACAAAGAAGATTTAATAGTTTGAATTACTTTATAAATAAAAATAATAGTGAAGTAATGAACCCATTTCGTTCTTCTGTACATAACAACCGATTTCATGGAAAATACGATATTCATCATTAGCAAGAAACCGTCGAAACATTGTCATGTAATATCACGTAAGAATAGATTAAAACAAAAAGATTGATTATCTACATAAGATACTAACTACCATTTAGCACTGAACTACATTTAGCACTGTGGCGTCCTTATTTTTTTCAAATATAACAGTTTACGTAAGTTCTGATATTTTAGGAATATATCGACATTTCCCGTAAATATTTATAGTTTTGGTAACCTTCAACTGTTAATACATACGTATTAAATATTGATCTATATATACACATATAACTATTACATATCCATAAAATAAGAAATTTTTTTGTGCACTCACTACGAAAGTGAAAACGTTTTCCAAACGTTCTGAATTTCATAATACACAATTTCATTATTCAGTATTTCACCAGCTTTTTTTGTTTTTGATGATATTCATTTGTATAGATATAACCATAGATATTCAACAAAACGTTAACTTCGTCAAAATGTATACTGCCTTGCGTGATAGCAAGGAATACAAAGCAGTTCCTACAGTTTTTGACCCCTCCACAAAGTCGTTTAGATAACGTCCACAATGTCTCTGCCGTGCTCTGTGGGAGATACAAACGATAGCGCAGTTTTATGTCCCGCGCTTTCCTTAATTTTTATGGCGACATTATTACTTGGAACGATACCACTAAGAAACCCACTATAAACTAGATTTATTAGTCACCTCAACTTTACGGTATACAACCTTTTGTAAACCAGGCCAGATGTAAAATAGCTGCAGGGTGGTTTATATTTAGTATGATATGTCATATACCGGGTGATTCAATTTCGAGGCTCACCATGGGAATCTCGCTTATTAGTGGAAATAGAACCTATGTTTAAATTTGGCATTTGGTTTCGTATTTTTGTGTTGATCAATTATCTGAAAAGAAATTTAAGCTATCATTTTTCTTTTTGGAGATATCCGCAAAAAAGACTGAAATGTTAAGGTATCGTTTTTAATTTTTTATTCAAAAGCAAATGTAGCTAGACGTTTGAAACAAAATTCCCCTTTTTACCAAGGAATGCAGTGTCATTTTTTAATTTGAAATAACATCAAATATTGCGCCGTGACCATGGTCAACTTTAGTTTTTCCTATGGGCGCCATGTTGAATTTTGGCATTTTCCGATAGTCGTGTCTTTTCTCATTTCCGCAAAGTATAACATGTTAGTAGATGTTGAAAACGATCAAAGAGATATTTTGGAAATGGTAAACGTTAGATTGCCATAATTTGCAATGCTTAAACTGCTGGTTTTTAGATAAATGACGATTCTCGGATTTCTACGCGGAATGTAGCCTCTAATTTGGTATTGCCGCAAGCACGTGTTTGGAGAACATTACGAACAAAGAAATTGAAACCGAACAAACCCCACACAAGTCAAACTTTGCAGTTGTACGAAATTATTTGAATCAACAATTTTCAAATCGCTGGATTGGTAATGGTGGAGTGGTGGAATGTTCTGCTAGATCGCCTGATTTAAGTCCTCTGGACTATTTTCTATGGGGAACTGTGAACGACAAAATTTATCCCGATACTCGCAGAAATATCGAGGATCTGCGGGATCGAATAACAAATGCGGTCAATACTATTCCGGGAAGAACAGTTAGAAGCATAACAACATGTAGAAAAACAGACGTTTACTTAAAAAATAAGCCTTTTGTTGTCTACACTTGCTTTTTTGCAATCTGAATGATTTAATCCAAAGCACTCTTGGTCAGTCCGGCGCCAGCGGTCTGTAACCAACCTCCAGTTGGGTACCTGAAAAGCACGACAAACAACGAGAAAAAGAAGAAGTTTTTCTTTATTATTAAACCATTGTTTTAAAAGGTAATGCCAACATGTTATATAGTACGGAAAATGAGATGTTTTTTGACGTTTTTTCAAATTAAAAAATAACATTACATTCCTTGTTAAAAAGTCGCTCTAGAATGTTTTTGTTTCAAATGTCTAGCTACAATGAAAAATGATAGCTTAAATTTCTTTTGAGATTATGGATCAGCACACAAATACTAAACATTGCCAAATTTAACCACAGGCTCTACCTCCACTAATAAGTGAGATCCTCATGGTGAGCTTCGAAATTGAATCGCCCGGTATACACCGAAAATAAATACGGACGGGTAAAAATTTAATAAATTTGAAATCCTTTCTATGAGTCGTTCTATGATTAACGGAGCTGAAAATGTTCATTAATTTTCCTGATAAAACTATATGTTCTGTAAATTTAAACGGATTAGTCAGTGCGGATTTAACGTTGCAGATAAATTAGTTGGTATGACCACTGAGATTTCTACAGAGCAAAGCATATTAATAATGAAGGCAGGATTTAGTAGTTATTCAAGCCAACTTTGGGCGAAATGGAATTGCGCTATCAAACCTGGGTGTATTTATTAATAAGCACAATTCATAGGTACGCTTTGGCCCAATTCCAGAGGTATTTTAGAATAGCTGACCGAACAATAGTCTGGCAGACAGCATTCTGTGCATGCCGTTGTTCCATGGGGATAGCAAAAGACTTTTTGTTTGATGTAGGTATAGTCTTTAAATATAATGCAGTAATAATAATGCCTACACATCGTTGAACTAAGATGGGGGTATTCTATGTCATTTTTATGGACTTACAATTACATTTCTTGTTTTTATTTCTAGAATGATAGGCTTTTATTCTAAACATTGCAGAAACATGTTCTTGTGACAGAAAACATGTTAAAGTTGTAGTTTTAAGAACTATTTTAGGTCTCAAAAATTTGTAGATTCAACCTAAATTTAAAACACATTAGGTCAGGTGATCTAGCGGCTCATCCAATGGGATTTTGTGATGATTTTCATAAACGTGTTAAACATGGTTGTAAATTATTTTTAGTATTCCACTTAATTCTGACAAAATTAAATATAAATATACCATTAAAAAGTAACAGACAAATAAAAAAGTTGAATATAACCAAAATAAAACTGTTAGACAAGAAAGACGTTTTTGGTATCAAAAAACTGTACTAAAAATGTCTATTAACTAAACTTATTTACTAATTAATATTATTGACGTATGATTATATTCGATATATGTATCTATAAATAAACAGCTTTACAAGACCCTGAAAGTCTTTGACCCAAATTCAGGCAGAAGAACATATGACCATCATTTATTATCCTAGCAGAAATGTAAAGCGGTACGATTTCCCGTGTGGTAAACTTTCGACACTCGTGCTCTCCAAGAATAGGTCGTCCATCACTAGCTGTCACCAGACGTGCAAATGGGAGTAGATTTCTGCTCCAAATTATATTTTTATGAAACAATTTACATGGAACTGAATAAAGAGGAACTAAACCTTGAGTTCAGTTTCTAAAAGAACTATACACAATTAACTACTAAAAAGTGACAATGTAAAAGATTTATATTTTTTATTAGCCTGTAGGATCCAAGACAAAGAAAAAAGAATCAAGTTTATTTTGCAGAAACTTCAGATAAACGGTCTTCAAACGCAGTTAAGTATCTGCGGGTCTTTAAAAATCACAGATTAACTGTAAAATAGTTTCCGATCAAAATGTGTTCAAAACAAAAACCTCGTTGATAATTTAGTCACAAAGCCCCTTTCTTCGGTGCAAAGCTGATACTATATAGTTATACCGTCATTGTAAAGTACAGGCTATACGACAGCTAAATAATCATACGTTAAAACAAAAATCAGTCAGCATTTTATTAGTATTTTTCTCTCTTTTGATTTTATACATTTTTTTTTGCTGCTGAATTTGATCATTTACCATATAGAATTAATCATATACCTTCCTAACTCAAGGTGGCAGATTTTATTACATTGAAATTGCACAATGATTTATCTTTTCTGTATGAAGAGGTTTTACGGTAGCATCATTTAAAACATAAATTCACTCTCAAGACACAATTTGAGTTACCGCGTCTAATCGTACTTAAGGATATTTAACTCAGACCATCTCTGATCTAAATTTAAACCAGCAGCTAATGACATATCGTATATTCCGACTAAAGTATACAGAGCTGCTGTTCTTAGATGGTGACGTAGTTCTATATGGAAATGGAGCACCTTAAACAACATTTAATTGGAAAATATGAAAACGACGGAAATCGTGTACGTACCTATCAATAAATCCCTACTAAACAAATACTCTATACCTAGTAAAACTTTTGTTTTTGAAGATCTGGAGAAAAGAGCGGCAACTCACGTTTCAATGGGGGAAACGGGAACCTTAATGCGGAATAATGCGGAAAATAACTCATTCCAGGTTCATAGTGCAGAACACATATTTTGATTGCAACGCAATATAGAGTTCGAAAATTCATAGGTGCCCTTGATCCTGTTATTGTTTACCTCCGAGTGCATCCATGAATATTCATGAATTAAAAGCAAAGTTCGTCAATATCGAGTTAACGTTACGTGTGGCTATATATGAAGTGTTGAATACTACACCGACGGTACAGATGATGATAATTCTATTCACGTCAGGACCTCAGATGATACCCTAGGGCATGTCTATCCATTAGACCGTATATAGTAAGCCAATACCCTCGATTATCAAAGGGGTAATGTAAACACCCACACACACACACAAACACGGTGGTTAGTTATTTCATCCGGTTTAAACAATAATTAATTAATGAGTTTTGGTCTAAAGCCTGCATAATTCATATTACGTGATAATTCGCGCTTAATACAATATTAAATATTGTGGCTCGGCTTGCGTTGGTGCGCTGATTTCCACGTCTCATGTCATGTTGACACATGTTCAACGCCTCCCCATATTCGAACAGTAGCGGTGTATGTGACATCGATTATATTGGCGATATAATGAAGTTAAAATATGAATAATGTATTGGCAAATATCAGGTAATCCAACTGGGGATTCTGTTTGCTGATCTCATTTATGTTAAATTGATGATGACCACCTTGGTCTATAATGGTGAAATGCCTAATAGTAAATAGGTTAGTACAAACGAAAGTAGTGAGTTGTATTGTACTAATTACATAATCGCTTTTTTTAACTAAATAATTTTTCATTATTCTAGTCTAGAACCTGCTGCAAATCTTGACTCATGGATTATGCAGTGCATAAGTGGAAAATATTGGAAAATAATAAGACCTACACAACCATGTTACTTTAAAAAATACTGAACTAACAATAGGCAAATAGATACCTGTATTTGAATTCTGTTTTATTTATTTGTAACGGTCAACAATTATTGAAGACGATAACTTCTAGAAGAATTCTGTCTACCCCAACAATTCACCCTATAAATAACGGCTCGCAACTAGCTTCGACCACTAATCCACATTATGTATATCGCACGCTAAAGTACTGGAACAGCAAATTATCGAGATTATACATTAAATTGGCTTAAGCCTATTAAGCAAGGTATAATTTATTGATACAATGCAGATTATTTAGAGGAAAATATACTCGCATATATTCAAAAACAAGATTTCAATGATAATATTACTTTCAAAAATTACTTACCAATAAAATGTTAATTTAAGTGTGGGTGTATCTAGACTGACGCTTGCACATTACAACACACACTGCTTAGTACATTACATTAACAGAACTATTACCGTATTTTGATGAGAATTACCGGGTTGTGTGACAACAGCAATACATGGCCAGACTGCGATCTTCTCTATTAATTTTCTCGGGAATGCGTTAAGTTAGACCAGTGTTTCTCAACCTGATCTATGGACACATTATTTATTGACTTTGAGTAACAAGATTACTTTGTTAGTTAAATAAAAATTATCTTCTCCGTCGATCGTTTATTTATGAGTAAGATTAGTGAATACGAAATTGTTAATACATGATTTGTTATAGCCAATCACACGACGTGAAGAAGTTGTTTGATTGGCCAATCGAACATATGTGAAATGAAACCTTCCAATCAAAACACCGCCCTCTAGAACTGTCAGTGTCAAACTACATAAATTGTCATATAACTTGATAGAAATCTAATGTGGCCAGACACATGACTTTCTCATACAATATATAAAATTAATAGTTTAGCTGCATGAGATTGTATCGAGATCGATCGTGTTTGCATTAAAATAAAACGAATTAGCCAGAATTTGACAGATATTGAAAGTAGGTATTGTAAAAAAATCAGCCGTTGACACTACCTACTGTCATTAGAATAAAAATATCTGGCAAATCCTATATTAACGCAGACACGATCTCGATCAATTAGAATTTGCTCCTACAGCTAAACTATTAATTTTACCAGAAAATGTCATAGACATAAATTATACAAAATTTCCTCTACTTTAATTTATTTGTTATCTATTTTGACGAAATTACAGAAATGACGGCTCATTTTCAAAATCGTTGAAAAATGCTAAGAGTAAATAGCCGGTTCCTTTGGACCCTTTTGAACCAAAAGCTTTTCCGCTCTAAGTTTGGTCATAAACCTTCTAAATATTAACTTTCGTCCCAATACCTTTAGTACTTTCTCCGGAATCGTCGCCACAAAAATCGTTTACACACACACATACACATACACACACACACACACACACACACACACATACACAGAGATTTTTTTGTACCTTGGTCAAAAATGTTCAGGGGACCCATAACAACCTATTTCCGCTAAAATTTCATTTCTTTTCGGCTTGATTACAATACTTCATCATAGTGCGTATGATAAAGTAAAAAGACATTGGCAAAGAAAAATCTATGTAGACGACGCTAGAAGAATACGATCGACGAAAAAATTTTGTAGCCAACTCGAATATTAAACGGCGACTAATGATCTCGATCATTTATCGCGCTTTTTAATATACTTGTTGGTTAAATAACTATTAACATACTAACAATATCTGCCAGAATTGTTCGTCAAAATCTAACATTATTTGTTATCAATATTTCACCCTTTCCACACAAATTAACCTATAATTTTAGTCTGCTGGTCATACTGGAAACCTGATTTGAGAAGAGCAGTCTGTGGGTTTCAGTATGAACTTATACTCCAGATAATAACACTAACCTATTGCCAAACTAGTCCTGAGGTTCTGTGAACGAAATTGTATCCTACAATTATTATTGTTATTATTCATGAGTAAATAAAATGCTTTATTGCCAAAAAGCAGACAATACTGTTGATTTTCCTGAAGGATTCATGAAGATTAAAACTTTTGTGACAGAATTTAACTAACAAAATATAATTAAGTTAACTTTTAAGTTCCAATTTGTATTAGACAAGATAATATAATTAATGCAATAAACTGCAGCATAAGTCGAGTAAAAGAAGAATTTATTATTATTAAAAAAAGGAGGTTATCTGATACCAGCTATATTGATGTCTATTTTTATATTCACATATTTCTGTGAAATTACATAATTATCACAGTAATTTTATAAGATATTTTTGCAATTGACATACGAAAAGTACTGTTATTGCACAGTAGAACTGCGCTTCTTTACAGTTAGTTGCTTTACAGATATTCCTCTCTGTGTAACTGTTTACTGGGGATGACATTGTGTAGAATATTGCATATTTTCTTGTGGGGGTTCCTCTAGGGTCCAACCCAATTTTAAGGGTTCCGCAAGAGGGAAAAGCTGAGAAACGTTGATGCTATATGCGTTATTTGACATATAAATTTATCTGTTATTTCAGAAACAGCCTGTATAATTCTGGAGATGGATCTTTTACAGTTTCCAACACACGAAAAACAAAATCTGCGTTGATCATTAAAGGTAGGTTACACAAATGTCTCTGTTCACAATATATATTTTAAATTTTCATTTAAATCTGTTTTTTATGAATTGCAATAAAATATGATTACGTTTGGCATAATTTTAAATAGATAAATCTAGTTGTATGTGTATATCTATTTCTAATAAGTTGATTAAGTATGTAAATCGGACTAGAACGTTATAAAGCCTCCCAAAGCCGCTGCGCTTCCGTTATGAAGTAAGTGTACGTGCTTCAATCTACTACACAAAGATTTGATGGGATGTTGGATCCAGAGAGAATTTACTGGAGCGCATGTTAGAAATATCTAACGCTACACCGTAACGTTAACTTTACAGCATATTCCAATACAGGTGTAGTTAGTTTTAAACCTCCAGGGATTTAATGTTGTATGCATCGGAGTTTCTCCAACAATGTCTTCGAGATGAGTATAATATATGAATATTTAAACACTTTATTTTTAAAACAAAAACGTTTCCCTATTAGGTTAAGTTATTAAGTTAAGAGATGATAAGAACTGTAGACGAATGATTTAAAATCCAAATTTGACACAAAATAAAATAAAATAATAAATACATCAATAAATAAATGTACATAGAATAATTAGATAATATATTTTGATACCAATATACCCCCGTCCACAATCTAAACGCAGTCTCAGGGGAGGACATAATTTCTCAAGGATCCTTTATCCCTTTAAAGCACGATAAAGGACTCAGGATCTGGAACGGTGTGATAAATGCTATTTTGTATAGAGAAACCCGAGATGCACGTAGATCACTTGAATACCTCTAAGGCTGTTGATCAGCTGTATCGTAGTCGAATATAATCCACAAGGGGGTTGGGTTACCCTTGTCGGCATAACACAGCCGTCTCCCTTTTGAATTTCACTTGTGTGTGAAATATTTTTTTAAATGTTCACGCTGCGTGAAGACAGCGTCCCGCCTCTAGCTGGGAACGTCGATGGCGTGGGGACGAATATAGAACATCGGCGGCCATGCTATATATCACAATCAGCGAAAACGACGTTGTCTATGTAGATTATAGATAATGAAAGCGATTTGTTACTGTCCCACCATTTTAGATTTAGACAGATGTAATGACTGGTATCATACCTATATGCATTTACCAACATTTTGTTTTTAATACCGAGCTCTATTGGTGCTGTTTCTAATAAGATATTTTTATTTGTATTGTGGTACTCATTGAGTTTGTGTACAGGCACACATTTGTTACAAGTTTTTAAAAGGCCGTTTGAAATTTGCACCAGAAATTGTCTTTGTGGTGTCCAAAAAGGGATTTGAGTAGGAGAGGGGCCAGTTGGGATGACCTTGAAATGCCATCGCAAGATAATCACCAGCTTCAGAGCTAAGTTACATCTGTAGTCAACCTACATCTGTAGTCTATTTCAGGGGTTCTCAAACCTTTACGTTCTATGTACCACCTAAAATATATCCAAGTTTCTGTCCCACCACTACAAAAATGCATATTAATACGGGCAAAGCTACATAAATAAAAAAAAAGTTGATGTCGTATTTAAATATACCTATTTTAATAATAAATATTTAATAATAATAACCTATTTTAATTATTTTGTATCAAAATAATAACTTTTATATGAAAAGCTGACTTGGTAAACAAAATAAAAACATATTCGCAAAAAACAGTAATAAAATAATAAACAATTATATAACAAAAGTTCATTTGGCAGTGAATTTATCTGGTATATACAGTTTTTGTTCTGATCCAATTTACATTGTCATAGCTTTCTGGAAAATAACTATTAAAAGAGGTGCAATGATTTTTTATATCCGACACTAATTTATCATCATTTAGTGCGCTTTCTAATGCTGGCAATAAACTACATTTATTTTTATTAACTTTTTTTTATAATTAGCTAACTAATTTTTTTCATTGTTGCGGTAATTATACCTTTAACGATAAATAAATGACCATTTGATCCTAAAACGTTACAAAAATATCAGATTAATATGCGAACCGCCATCCACAATTCATCAAAGAAACAATTTTTGAATTCGAGATTAGCGTCTGCAAGAAAAACTTGACGTTCTGATTTAAGTTCAAACAGACGACTCAAATCTTTACCTTTTGAAAGCCATCTCACATCGTAATGTAACAAGAGTGTGTCATGTTCACTTCCCATCTCCTGACATAATATTGAAAACATTCGTAAACTTTTAATAAAATCGACAACTTTTACTGTTTGGTCTAAAACAGTTTTTAGTCATTCTGGTATAGATTTTCCTACTAGAGCGTCCCGATGGGTGTTGCAGTGAGAGATTTGAGCTTCTGGGGCAAATATTTTAATTTTTGTAAAAGCGCCGCAATTCTTTTCTGTTAAAACCCGAGCGCCATCAGTGCAGACACCAATGCAAATCTAGGTACGGAATTGTTAAACATAAAATAATTAAGAATTTTTATTATTTCATCAACAGGTTCACAATATAAATATTCCTCTGCAATTTCCTCTTTTAGTTCGAATCGGATAATAATAAATAATTGATCAAACTGAGTTTTGTTTGTTGTTTCATCTAACTGTAGAGCAAAATATTTACGTTGTTTTACCTCTGTAACTACACTTTCTTTACCAATTTCATTCAAATAAATATGATTTTACCAATAAAGTTTGGTACCTTTCGAGTACCACCTGGCGTACCACCAGTGGTACGCCTACCACCGGTTGAGAACCCCTGGTCTATTTGATAAATCGTTACGTTTTTAGTTTACATTGAATTTTACCACATTCTACATTAGATAGAATTGTAAACACAAAATATCTGCGTTTAAAAATAAGGAAGAATCGATCAGCATCCGAATAACCCTTGAAAGTTACAACTTTGCCACTAGATAATGATGAAACGATAATGTTCTGTCTTTTTCTATTAACGTTTTATATTTACTTAGAAACAATAGAATGAAGCAATGTTTGTAGAACGCGCAGAAGTAATCCAAACAAAAATATGTCTGAGATATTAAATTAAACATTTTTTTTTTGATAATTAGAAGAAAAATACACAACTAGAATCCGAACACAAAAAAATTCATAATGAAAACAACAAAACGTTGATACGATACTGTTTTCTGGGATAAAGCTTGAGCGGAAAATACATGAGTATATGAAGTTTGATGGTTCTGCATTTACCCAGTGGTAAACATCAACAGAAATACAGATATTTACGCAAATGCGTAAATTATCAAATTATATGCCGCAGTAGGTACATTGACAGTAATTGAAGTTTACCTAGTGCTTCATCAATTGCAATTTACCTCTAGTAAATTACAGTAGGCTGTGTCTATCATACTTACAACTACACCTATAGTATACAGGTTAACCCTCGCCATAGGTGAGGGTAGATGGACGCTAGACGAATAAAATTTGGAGAGTGCTACCAGGAAAAAAAGGCCATAGGTTTGGGTGTTACTTTTTTGTTTATTAATCTAGGTGGTTATGAATTGGTGATAATAATCGAAAATTATCAAATAGAGACACTACCAAAATCGATTTTGGGCCAAATTTTATTACTAGTGCCCTCCAGGGCGATTTAATAAATAAAAATTAGAAAATATGTCGATTTCAATGAATCGGCTATGAATTAGTAATAATAGTCGAAAAGTTTGAAATAAACCCTAACCAAATCGATTTTAACAGAATGCCTCCAGAACTAATAAATAAAAATTAATCCCATTACCTATGGCCCGGGTTATGCGTGAGGTCTCATTAACAAAAAAACATTTTATTAAAAAACGTGTTTACTGCAGTGCACTGAATACAGCCCGCCACAACATTCATGAACTGCTCTTGCGGGCAATACTGCTCTACGTAGCTGGACTATTGAAAATGTATTATAAAAGCCGTTCACTGCTTATTATTCTCTAGTTTCTGTACAAAAATATTTACTGAATGGTTGTCAGTACATTTTCCATCATTTTGCGTGCCTCTGTATATCGTATCTAACGTCAATTTCACTTCTACCAGACGTTAACCGACATTAGCACAATTGATACCTGCAACACTATACCTATCTTATAGAATGTAGATAATTAAGCTTCGAAGCACAATGAGTATTTTCGCTGAGACTAAAAATAGTTCCTTTCGACGTAGTCAGGTTCCTAATGGAAAAAGTTTGAAGAATAGCGGCTTTGATGCGTCTCAAGAAGGGAGAGAAGGGAGCTTTAGAATTCAACTGCATTGACGTATGCTCATTAGAGAAACTTTTGCGGTATATCAACATTGTCAGCAAATAATTGACTGGCATTATAGAATACAAATTTAAACAGGTTAGTTAGGTAGTTTGAAGTACTCTATTTTTGAACAAAGTTTAAACAAATCTTTGTGTAGCGACTTTGTGTTTATTTGTTTCTTTGTGACCTAAGAACTTGAAACGTTTGAATCTATAGTTGTAACCCAAAAATAATCGAACAAATCAACAAACAGATCGTAACACAAAGGAACAAAAGAACTCTCTAATACAGGAAGTTTGGACTCGTATAAGATTTATACAATAAACAGGATACGATCGTCATGTTTTCGTTTTTATTTTCGGAGGGAACAAAAACGTTTCGAGTGATTTACTTTCGTAATTTTTCTCAATGGTGGCTTCGCTTGAAATTTAAAATAGCGGCGACCGCGAAGAGAACTATTTAGAAGTTGGCACATTCGGTATGTAATTTGGAATGGAAGCAAATATCCGAGTGGTCGCCGTCACCAATGGCCGTAGCGTATCTCGGAGTGTAATTTCGTAATTTCGGGGACCTTACCGCTCACTACGATCATTAAACGTATGTTCGAGTCGGAGGCCTTTGCCAAATATTTGGAAATAAATTAACAGTGAGATGTGTTGTGCTTTTATTGTGGAAGTGGGCACGTTCACGTGGTATAAATATATAGTTCATTACAAATACACATTTACTATTAATTATTATTACAAACTTCCAAAAAGCCGTTAAAACCCACAATTTTTCCTCATAGATAACACAATTAATGATGTTTATAATGTTTTTTCATATCTAAAAACATTGACAATATTTTGGAGACTGTGGCAAAGTTAATAATAAAATTATAAACCCCTAACCACAACAAGTATTTTAGAACCTAAATACGTATTTCAGCAACTATGTTGCCATCTTCAGTAGAACCTAAAAAGAGGAAAAGAGAGATTAGCACTGCATAGTATCTTTACTGTCAAATGTCATGACTGTGAAAAAGAATACGTAGGCCAGACTAGAAGAACAATTTTAACTAGGTTCAAAGAACATGTAGCTCATTTTAAATATAATCGTTTTGAAAAATCTAGTGTGGCTCAACATATTTTAGACACAGGTCATAAAGTAGTTGTAGATGACTTAAAACTTGTAAAAGCTGTGTCAAATAATAGGGAACTAAACAGCTTGGAAAGTATCTTTATTCACTTGAATAGAGATAAATTAATAAATTCAGACAGGGGTCCTATACCTAGTTCGCCATTGTTTGACCTGCTTTAATTAAAACTTGTTTTTTACGCTTCAATGATCAAAATTCACTCAGGTGTGAACAACAAATGGGTATATATAGGGTAATTTTTAACATGGACGTCACTTCCACTAGTGATTTGCTTGGACAATATCCAGTAAAGATACTATGAAGTGCTAATCTCTCTTTTCCTCTTTTTAGGTTCTACTGAAGATGGCAACATAGTTGCTGAAATACGTATTTAGGTTCTAAAATACTTGTTGTGGTTAGGGGTTTATAATTTTATTCTAAAAACATTAATAATTACAAAAATATAATTAACCTAGTACAGGCAAAACAAAATACTTACTAAAAAATAAATCCAAAATTGAGAAACAATATATAAAAAATCATAAAATGTCCTGTAGCCGATTGCTTATTATGCAATCGGCATGCAATTGTTAAACTTATGAAATTGAATATAAATTACATAACTATTATCAACTTTCCTTAAAAATGCATAGCCAGATGTCTTTAGAAGGAATTATTTGTTTAAAAAAAGTTGACATAGTCATTATCACTACATAAACATAAATCCTACAGTTACAAATGTAAAAAAAAATCCTTAACGAGTCTGAATTAAGGGCGTTTACCTAATATAAAATAATTTACTCATCAGCAGAATTATAGGAACGCTTAAACAAATTTTGCTAAACTTATATGTTCAATAACTTTTGTAGTCATTGACCGATTTTCATTATTTTTTCTGTTCATGTTTTTGGCATTTTAAAGAAATTCATAAAGATTAGTAAACACACCTTAAAAATAAAAGTAAAAATGTTACAGTTGATTATACTACGAAAGAAAAAATTGTCATATTTTGAGCTTTTCGAGACATCCAATAAAATAACAAGGGAACTTGTGCAGGTTCTCAAGTATTCCGTTACAAGGCCAAATCAATTCTCAATATTTTCTATTTTAATTCATGGTAATATTTGAATTTAAGTAAGAGATACACGGTACCTTTTGGATTGTTCACCAGAATTGTAGTTGTAAACTGCCTTGTAAACTATACTTTGTGAAGCAAGCTTGTTTCAACAAGGGGTGGACATACACATTATTAATCAGGTAACCAGTACACTTTTAACATATTAAATTGCAATTTTCTACTCATCGGTCATTATTTTTAAATCGAATGGTTGCTGGTATTAGCAACAATAGTCTAAATCCAGTCACATTTGTCTTAAGGTTTACCGCGTTTCAAATTCCAGAGACTTTTTAAAAATTGTGTATCAGCGAGAAAACTTCAGATACTGAAATGAACCAAAATGCTGTAATAAAGTACTTCAGAACTGGTTCAAACTCGAACAGTTATTCCACAACGTGATTCAAAAATAGATCACAAACAGCATGGACTACCGGGTGTAATATCGATTAGAAACAACGTAGCAATGGTTTCAAACAATTCCTTATTTTTACATATTAATTCCAGTATTTAAATCCTCCTTGAAGGCAACACAAATGTGTCACAAAATAAAGGTTAAGCAACAGAAAGGCAATTAAATACAATGTATTAAAGAAAAAAAGAGCAGAAATTCTCGCAGTGCAAATACTTTCCTAAATCTATATAAAATACTGATTTTGTTACTTTTTTGTCGTCACATAACATTTCGAATTAGTCCTTGAAAATGAATAACATGTACTCAGGTGTTATTCATTCCTTTGAAGTAGAACAATTCAATTTTAAATAGCTGTCAAATCCATAGAAATTGCATCGTATGCCACGTGTTATTGAGTGTTGGTCGTTGACAGTCGTCGCACATAGACGTTAAACAGTTTTTTCTTCATGGCTCGATTACCGTTTTTGTTAATTCGGTCGTCGTGTAGTAGTATTTAAATAAATTTTTCATATCCTTCGAATACAAACATGTACTTCAATTATATTTTCATTCATTGATATTATTTATATGTTTACCAAGTCATAATTTAACATGCATCGTTAGGTATAAAGCAAGAATTACAAAAATAATTTTTTTTTACTTTTATTATTATAAAACTTTTAACCTCTTTTTTCAAAACGTTGTCATTTCTGACATACTATTGAAATAAAATCAAGTCCTTGCACATAACCTAACGCGCTTTGAGTATATTTTACAGTTATTCAACATGAATTTTCCCGTCTCCTCAACCTTTCCTGCGAATTTCCTGGGACTGTTGTAGTCCCAATTACCAGATTTCATAATCCTTTATCCCTCTTCTAACCAAATTACCCAACTAATTAATTAAGCCCAGGAACATGCACAGGCTTCGGTAAACTTACGTCGGCTACACCCTATCCTCCCGTTCTTTTGCAGATCAAAAGGGATTCGTAATTATATTAGGTCCATCAACCTAACTTCATTCCAGTCAAGGTTCTCCTCCTCAAAGCATTACAGGAAAAAAAAATAAACATAAACTTCAGTCGTATATCAGGCCTTCGAATCTTCTTTCCCTTTAGGGTTTCATGGCGGCAATCCCAGAGGCTTGTTTCCCATTACTTTCCGTCCCGTGCGCGAAAGTTTTCCCTTTTTCGTGTCGAATTTGCTTATTGGATCCAATCGAATTCGATTTTCACGATTTTCCAGGTGAAAAACGGCCGACGAGAACTGACGACGACGTAAAAGGATTATTTTGCAAAATTTTGCCGTTTGAGAGAACATGGAAATACGTATGGGATTTATTAGTCGATTTATTAATTAGATATATTTAAATATTTAGAACACATTTAAATGTGTTCTTTAAAATTGTAACCAATCGAGATACCCATCACTGTAAATGATTAAAGAAGTTTGTGAGTTAAGAAAAAGTTTGCTATTCGGTTGTCGTCAAAAGTATTACTGAAGCGAAACACGTTTCATGTTTTTCACGACCCCTGCGACTGCAGAACTTGGGCAGTTTATATCGCCTGAGGAAGTTGTAAACTCGCCGTGAATAACTCATGCTACGTTTCGTTGTGGAAAAAAATAACGGTCATAAAAACCACAATTGAATAATAAAATTGAAATTAGAGAATCGTTAACCTAAAGATACGTGAAGTCAGTGACACTAATACTAGAATGTATGTTCAGGTCAAATATTATACCATTATTTTGGAAAAATACTTCAGAAGTAAGTATAAAATTCTTCAATAAATCTAATTTGCAGAAATTTTAAATTGTGGCCGATATTATGATTGTGGTATTTTCAATCATGATAACATTCTGAATACAAAAGCATAACGATCATCATTTCTTCTTTGTGATATTTCAATTTTGCTTTCTGAATGCAATAGTAAATAATGTTATGAATGTAAACCAAAATGTAAAATTAAAGCTTATTTAGTAGTATAGTATACTAGAAGTAGAACCACATTCTTTTTACAAGGTTACTTCTTATTTTGTCTCAATTTTTTAAGAAAAAGGCAGCTAACAGGTGTTTTGGCAATTTTGGTGAATTTACGGTGCGTGAACCCAATACAATAACTTCAAACGGGTCTCAAACTAAACATGAAACTTGAACTTTTGCCTGATATCTTGGAAGTTTGTTTAAGAATTGATTTCAGCTGCTATAAACTTATAAACATTTTCACAATTTCAATTTTGTAAATCTATCGAAAACACCTGTGCACTTTCCATTCACACAATCAAAGTTTTTCAGAGTTAACAATAATATACAAATTATTAACAAAAGGTTAAAAAAATTTCGATTTTTTAAAAATATATGGCCATACAATTTGAATATTGAGCATTGAATTCAGAAAAACAGCCACAAAATGTCGAACAAATATGGTGGAGAGAAGGTGTGGTACTAAACTAATGTCCCACACCTAGTTTGTAATATAAAATACGCCATTTTGTTTACTTATTGGCTTCCATCAATCGGATGATAAACATCCACGTTATGGTTTGTACAGTTATTTTTTATATAGCCTGTATAATGATAAACTATGATAAACTATAACGATAAAAATGTTAAAACAGTTAAAAGTTATGTCAGGCACCTCAAATTTTTATGATTGGGTAACGATTGAGCATACGAAAACAAGACACGAACTTTTTAATAGCAAGTTTTACGACCTACAACTTTAGGTAATAAGTAATTCACTTCAAATAATTTTTAAAAGTCACCCTTATATATGCACTAAAAAGTAGACAAATGTGAAATATTCTCATTAACCTCACATAACTTTACAAAACGTAAGAGCAACTGAGGGTTAATAAACTTTATCTACGAATCACATATAATAAGTTCATTGCATACGTATCTATGACTATATAATCCCCATCATTATACGCGCCAATGATTATAATGACACTACCGTTGTATAATAACGACAGTTCGTTCAAATAATTACCTCGTTATTTGAACTAACTGTCATCATTATACAACGCTAGTGTCAATGTCTGTCAAAACCTACGTGGATGACAGTTATTTGACAGTCGCTTCGCCATCATTGACAAATACATTAAAAATATTTTGCATAAAATGGAATTTATGAGTCCTAGATAAAGCGTCGTATTTGACTCGCACATAACGGATATAAATCGCTCGCATGATTACACGCTCGCCTACGGCTCGCGTGTAAACTTCATGGTCGCGATTTATATCCTTAATTATGTGCTCGTCAAATAATATACTATTAAATTCAAGCATGACACTTATCGAAAGTCATATTTTTACCTGCGATTATGAAAATTTGTATGAAAATACGTTTTTATAGTCTAGGAAGTTTAGACGTGAAATCAATAAACATCATGGATACAATATAAAAATAAAAATTCATAAAATATTGCTTTTGGTCCCAAATAACGCTAAGTGACGCGCTAAAGCGTTTGGAATAAACATCTAGTCTGCAATGTTTTCTACGAATAAATGCAAAGCTGGGTAATGTTAATCAGAAAGTTAACTTCGTTAATCGTTAGTCCGTTAACTTCGTTAATCGATTGTCCGTTAGTTGTAAAACGAAGAGTAATTTGGCAGTCAACAAGAGGGTATTTCAACAGTTCCCGTTGAACCAGCCAAAAACTGTATCAGAGGTATAATACCAATACACAAGTTTAAGACATCATACGTTTTATTTCCAAATTCCAATCCCAACAAAGACATTGAAAAGATCAACTAATTTTCGTTGAAGATAGAAAAAAAAAGATTTTTGGAAGGTTGGTTTTTTAAGTTTAGGTTTCTGTTTTGAAATAATAGGTATTTATTAAAAAGTAACATGTATAATATTAAAAATAAGTCCAATATTTGTTATACATTATAAATAGGTACAAACAATAAAATGGTTGTTGATGGCGTTGACGCGCAATAACGTATAGTTTTTAATTAATTTTAATAACATCATCAAACATTCAGTAAACATTTCGAATTGATGTTCAGTACATTATTCAGAATCTTATGGTATTTTTTATACGTGGCTATGTCTACCCAAACCTAAATTGACGAGACTATTACGTAATAAAAAGTACATTATAGCAAATGTGGTAAAAAAAGAGTACCTAGTAATATAAGTAATAAATATAAAAATAAGAAAAGTAGAATTCCAGGAGTGTTTAAAAACAGAGAAATCCACTACATATCTTTACAAATCCAATATTGCGCGAATCATATTTTCAGCGACCTGAAAACTACATCACTTGAAGCCCACTGCATTGTACGTATATTGCATTTTTCTCTCATCGTAAACGGAACGTTCAATTCCGTGTATTGTTTCCATATGGTCAGCTTTCAGTACGGTCAATACCGGCTTCCGCTTTCAGGGCTTTGACGTGTAGTAACGGTTTCAGGACCAGCACTATGAGTGAAGCTGAATATGCGCTTTGAACTGCACATCTGTTGCTGAACGAATTATGTAGACGTACAACTACGGCGTAAATCTGTAGCCTGAATAGATGACGTAGGTTTTGTTTGTGTTAATTTTCAGGTAGGGTCACTTAATTTTCTCGCTGAAAAGTTAGTGAAGCGAATTTCTGCGTCAACCCCAAAAACTAATTACACAAATGGAGGGAATTAGCAGCAATTTGGTTACCTGTTTTCGAGGGTGTTTTAACGAATTTAAATTTTAAATAAGTTATGATTGGGCTTGATGATATTCAAGCTGGTTGGAATTGTATAAAGGTATTACGAACGCAACCCTTTATTAGGTTATAAATCTTGTTTAGTTACGTCTAACAATGTTATTTACTTAAATCACTTCTGCCAAATATCTTATATTCAAATTAATACTCTCACTCGTATATTAAAGTTAAATTTGGAGATTACCTTTTTTTGAACTAAACCCATAAACACATATTGTGATGGAAACGACAATACCTACATTGTTCGTACTATAAATAAGTTCCAAGTTCTTCCAATGAAACATGGAAATTCTGTGCATTACAATGATTGAAAATACCACTCACTGGCACCGTAAAAATAGCAAAATGTTTACTAAATAACTAATTGAAAGCAACATATTGCGTACGGTCAATAGACATTCCAGGAATTTTTCGATTTTCAGTGAACAATGCGCATGGATTCTCCATATAAAAGCCTATATTTGTCACAACCGCAACCGCAAATTGAATATACCAACAACAGGTTGACAATGCTTGCTTTATAAAATAACACTAAATGTTTCTCGGACAATTCATTATAACAAATTACAAATTAGCAAATTAGCAAATTACATCGTATTTCCTTAGAATCTCTGAAAAAAGTACCTAATTATAAACGGGTATAATAAACGTCGAGTAGGCAATTTAGTCGGCAGTTAGTTTTTACTAGGCAACTGCTATAATTTACTCTGCAGATTCATCTTTTCTAATAGACAGACCTGCCAAGTAAATTTTGCTCTGCGAGCACTTCTGGGGAATTTCTTATTCGAAAGTTATCAATAGACATCCACTGCTCAATTAAATTTTAATTGACAAGTATATTTAAAGATAGTAGTTAAAGATAGTCTATTTTATGAGTTTTCCGCTGTTTGCCATCTTCAGGGTTCTGATTCAAATTCACTCGCTAATATATCGGAGATGCCGCCGCTTACCGAGAGATTTGAGACTTCATCTGTCGATTTGAGCGAAAAAGAATTTTAGGTTAGAATTGTTTCATTTTTTAAAGGAGACAAACTCGTCCCACACTGGAAACCATTAAACTTGTGAAGTCTTACTGGCTGGAGACTCTGGAGAGTCGACGTTTCGATACAAAAGAACCTAACTCATTTTTCTTACGGAAAACCCTGCAAAATCGTTCTAGAGTATGTTGATACTTCGTTTACACGTCTTTCGAATGCTTCACCCATAGCGATTCTAACGTCCTTCAAGCTGTATTAAGAGATACAGTAATGTAGAAAAATTAGCGATAATATTAACGTTAAAGATACATTACAGAAACACATAAAGTAAAATGCATATCGTTATGATGAGGATCGCAGATAACGATTATAAGGCCTAACTCACACGGACCACGGCATAACCACACCACTACCACAGAACTGTCGGTGATAGCATAAAGCCATTAATACAACATAGAAACGCATTGTAGTGCTCACACGAACCACTGCGTGAAGTTGTTTACTGCGACCGTCGCACAGCGTCGACGGTATCATCCACAAAAAAGTCGGTGTTGGTGGTTGATCTCAACTCAGACGAGTGCGACTTAGCAACCACACGACTACGCATGCATTTTTGAACGGGCGCGTTGCAAGAAACAATACAGAAATTCACCGGCAGACCCATGACATTGCACAAAATTGCGCTTTTAATGCGATATGTCGGCTCATTAGTCGGTTAATAACGGAGATATTCAAGGTCCAAAAAGCAAAAACCCAAAACGCTTTTTGAAATATCGGGGAGTGGAAATCGATTCTGGGCATATGTCGGAGTATGTCGGTGAAAAAAAGGCGGTGTCGGGACAAATACCTCAAAGTGATTGAAGGTAAAATTTTTCCAAGAGGTTTCTTGATATGTCGGGGAGTAAAATTCGAATTTAGACATATGTCGGAATACATCCGTGAAAAAATATATATCGGAGCAATGACCGAAAAGTTTTTCAAAGTCAAAGTTTGGCGCAAAAACCCAAAACATTTTTTGATATGTCGGGGAGTGTATTTCGATTTTAGACATATGTCGGGATATGTCGGTGAAAAAAAGAACGATATGTCGCGTCGGGGCAAAGGCATCAAAGTTTTTCAAGGTCAAATTTTTCCAAGAGGTTTCTTGACTTGTCGGGAGTAAAGTCGAATCTAGAGATATGTCGCAATACGTCCGTGAAAAATATCATATATCGGAGCAATGACCAAAAAGCTATTCAAAGTCAAAGTTTGGCGCAAAAACCCAAAACATTTTTTGATATGTCGGGGAGTGTATTTCGATTTTAGGAATATGTCGGTGAATAAAAAAAACGATATGTCGGGGCAAAGACCTCAAAGTTTTTCAAGGTGAAATTTTTCCAAATTTTTCCAAATTTTTCCCCGACTAGCCAAGAAACCTCTCTTGACTTGTCGGGGAGTAAAGTCGAATCAATGACCGAAAAGTTATTCAAGGTCAAAGTTTGGCAGCAAAAACCTAAAACATTTTTTGATATGTCGGGGAGTGTTTTCGGTTTTAGGCATATGTCGGGATATGCCGGTGAAAAAAAATAACGATACGTCGGGGCAAAGACCTCAAAGTTTTTTAAGGGCAAATTTTTCCAAGAGGTTTCTTGATATGTCGGGGAGTGGATCCAAAAATTTGTACTTCGTCGACGTCATCTTCTTCGACGTAAAAGGAGCCACAACAATGCTTCTTCTTCAAAATCCATTTTATAACTGATTTTGTGGTGTGGTTTGTTCGTGGTTAATACGGACTGCAATCAACCACCAATCGGTGGTTCGCGCGTGGTCAGTTTGGACCACAGCAGAACCACAAAATAAACGCATATAAGTGGTCCGTGTGAGTTAGATCTAAAGGGTCCCCACACTGAAGCGATATGAGTTCGGGAGGATATAATCGGTACGGTACTCGGTCGGTACGATCCGGACGTACACACTAGGGCGATCGGTAACAACGAACCTAACCTCCAACACATGACGTATACGCCAATTATTGACAATTTATACAAGAAAACGCCATTTTAGGGATAAGAATTCTATTGTTAATAGTTACGCTTTGTTCTTTTTAGTGTAATGTTTTAGTTGTGCATGATGGCAAGTTACATTTATTATTAATTTTAATCTAATGCATGTTCGTACAAGTTTATATTGTAGACCACAGTTGTAGACGATGTTGTCTACGTTACCGACTGCTGGCCTACGTTCGTTATACATGAATTACTTATTAGAATTTACACTATGTAGCTGTACGCTGATCTCGAAGCAAATAAAGGGCATATAATATATTTAGTCATAGTGACTAATTATTAACAAACAATACAACAGTTGATACTATTAGTTTTTGCACTTATGTGCAAAGTAATTGCAAGTACGAAATGCCACAGTCGCATGTTGTAAAAAATCTGATGTGGCCAGCACATGACTTTATCATACAATATATAAAATTAATAGTTTAGCTGCATGAGAATCTATTTCAATGAGATCAGTCGTGTCTGCATTAAAATGTAGTTACTAGTTAGCTAGTTAGCCAGGATTTGACAGATAAATAAATAATTAAATAATTCCTTTATTAATGTAAAACAATATTAAATGCAACAAAATAATATTTATATTTAGGGGGGAGATCAGCACACTTGTCTCCAAATTGCCTTGCTCTTCCTCTCAACCCCTTACGCAAACAAGAACTAAGACATAATTGTACCAATAATATAACAATAATGCCGAGAACTTATCAAAACAAAAACAAACAATCAAATTTATCTAGAATCTAATTACACGTAATTGCAGCAAATCCAACAACAAAACACCGCACATGCCCATAAAAAATTAAAATTAAAACAGCCTCCGATGTGCGCTCAATGCCTAAAGTCCCTCCTGTTGAGCAAACAGTCAACACTTCACCTTCCCCCAAAACTGTTTAGCGATATTTGTATCATATCTTCCCTGAGACCATTGTATATGTGACTGACCTGGTAAGAGAATAACCGTTTTACTTTTTTTTTCAAGTTTTACCTTGATATAATTTTTACACAAAATGTCATAAAAAAATTTAAATAACAGATTAATACAAGAGTTGTTTGACTCATTAGTTTCTATAACGTAAAATTATTTTCATTTACATAGGCCGTTGCATTTAGGCGTGACGAAAAACACGTACATTTTTTAAAATGGAACATCCTGTATATCCTACCGTATTATGAATACTAACGAAGTTGTCTTTCCAACTGTGTAAATTGTACTTGTCTATATTAAGTATTTTGATTTGGCGTGTTTTTTCTCATCATTTCACATGCGAAAAAGTGCGTTCTTAGTTGCTTATAGAAAATTTGGAGAAGCCTTTTCGGGCGCGCGAAGCGCGGCCGTCGCCCTAAATGGACCATTCTACGTTGCGTGAGCTTTTGAAATCGACGCAAAACGGCCTCTAGGGCGTTTTTGCTTCAAAATTTTCCAAAAAGCGAGCGATTTTGGTGAACGCGCCTCAACATTCCAACAGCCATTTATTACGCGTTGTCATGGTTGCCAGCTAAGAAACGTCAAAAGCGCAGACATAACCTTATCATAACCTCAAACCTATTTACTTTGCAGTAGGTATCTACAGAGCAAAGCGATATGTTACGTCCCCACAAGTATGATTTGAAAAACCGATAACCATGTTGTTCGTATAAAAATATGTATTAATTTGCGTTAGTCTTTGTTACGTACGAATGCGTACCTATTTAATACCCTACCTAATTGGAATGATATGGTAAAATTTGACAAATAGTGAAATAGCGAATGCTACCGCGCAGTTAAGTTACTACGAAAACAGTAAGTAAAATAATAGAAATGATTTCCGTTTCGTTTAGTATGGCCGTTTACTATCCCTCTAATTAGTCTAATTGATTACAGTTTGAGACGTAGGCTCTTAGATGGCAGCAATGAACAACAATCGGGTCTGCGCACAGCGCCAATGTCCGCCCTAACCTAATATTTTGATGGTGAGATTTCCCAAACAACCGCACTCATAGCATAAGGTGAATTTATTGTAGATTATTTGTAAAACACATTTACTTATTTATTAATAATTTCAGGTTGTAATCAAACTGTCGTACAGTAACTAATTTGTACGTATTTAGCCCCACATTCAATAGATCTTCCAGGACAAAGTATATCTAAAGAACAGATGGCATATAACTCAGTTTACCATACCACAGCCCCTATAACTACCAGAAACCCGAAGTTAAAATAGTGTGCGAATTGACAGAGCGCAAGAGAGAAGCCTAGAACGTGAACATCAGCTCATTATGCCAGAAATGGGGATGACTCGAAAGAAAATAAACAAGAATTTTTCCTCTATCAAACATTTACTACAAGAATATGAAGGAATGAAACTATTTATCGTTATTTTAAGGTTACATTAATTATTATATTTTTAGTTGAATTTCTTTTAATTCGATTTTTGCACAGGTAACATATACGATGTGATAAATAGCCTGTGGAACAAGGAATCTAATTTTGGGTTAAAGAAAGTTATCTGTTACATCGAACAAAACAGATTTGTATATATCCGAACAAATGGGACGAATATCAATATTAGTGATTCGGAAGGGTTATTGAAGCAGACTTATCGCAATATCGCATTGGTCAATCGTAACTCTCGATCACCCGTAATGTTATTGTCAATTTCATATACATACACGTATCAATCATATTACAAAGAGTACAATTTCGAATCAAGGTCTGTATTGCTATAACCATAAATGAGGACAAACTTTGGATTTAGTTCAAATGTATTTATTTCAACACGTTTTTGCACAGCTAAATGTGGCATTTTCTACGGCTAAAAGGTGGTATTCTCCGTATGTGTAAATTGACAAAACGTTTTCTCCGGGGCGATTATGGAAAAAGATTCTATTCACATTAACAGTTACATGTTACGAAGAAATATTTAAATTTGTAAATAATCCAGTTTTTACTTATTGTTTTCTGTACTATATACACATGTATACAACAGTGATGTGCAATGTTCTACAAATATATCTTATATGCACAGTCTCTGTAAAGGAACTAATTTAATTTTTTAGCCTCAATTATGTTTTACTTTCTTAATTATCATTGCTTATTTGTTATTTAAAAATACTAATCTTATTATACATATATTACATATTCTGCAATATATGTACAATGTTATTAATCTACAATACCAATCTGTATAAGTAGTGACCACCCAAGTAGTAGAGTGTTTAAAATGAACTTTTTTGAAAATCAAAGTTTTAAGTTGATTTATGTTATCTCTATGGGCCCACATATAACATCAACAAGATTAACCCAATTGAGAAAAAAATAGGTCTCCCACAAGAGGCCTAATATATATAATTTTTTTCAATTGTTTGTTGTAGTTAGGTTAAAGTTTTTTTTAAGTTGAAAATTTTCAACTATAGTTTGTGAAATAATAGTATATAAATATTACGTTACTGCAAGATTTAGATTTCCTGCACTTGGCATAAAATGGAGTAAATTTAACAATTGGACCTTTTTTTGTATTCCACGTAATGGAATAACTGGGAACAAAATATAACAATTGTTTTTGTTTTCAAGTAACAAACATCTTTAATAAAATCTAAAATAAAAAAAAAACAAATCAGAAAAATGTTTTCCATTAAAGCCTTCTATATAAGAGTAGATTGTAGTTGCTGGGCCAACAACATGCCATTATATGAAAAATAATTTAGTGTTTAATTTGATAAATAGACAATTATACAAAAATACATTATATAAGTTGATAAAAAGGTGTCTCTACGGACCCACATATACCACCAACAAATTTTGCCCAGTTGAAAGCAATCTGAGTCTTCCACAAGTGGTCTAAAATATGTTTACATTTTTATTAAGATCATGCTTGCCACTTGAAAAAAAAAACAATTGTTAGATTTGTCATCGTAATTTGCATTGATTATATAATCAAATAATTATGAAAGTAAGCTAAATTTGTTAAAATTACTAAATTTTATGCAATTTAAGTACGTTGCATTAGAATACTATATTTTTATACTTTTGTTTCACACCATACGTATTGTTAAAATTATTCAACTTGAAAAGAAAAAGCTACAAAAAAAATCAAATTTCGAGCGACAAATTATATTTTTGTTTTCAATTGCGGGAGACTAATTTTTTTTTTAACTGCACCATTTTTGTTTTATATATGAGTCCATAGAAACAACTTTATAGGTAACAACTTAAAAGTTTGGTTTTGGAAAAGAGTATTTTTTAAAGACGTAGTGTATATGCGGTCTATCGATTCCTGCGATGTACCGATTCACTGATCTACCCAATAGGCGGTCTATAGGTCCACTAGTGTAATGTAAATAGTTTCTGAGATATTCAATTGTTTGTCAAAAAATTGGCAATTGCAGGCCTTTCTTAAAAGTTACGTTAATATTACATTTTTGCAGATATTCTGCTACAAATTTTGTCACATAATAAATAAACACATAGCTAGATGCTGATGTCATGAAAAATTAGATACGCTATACAGGGTGATCGTAGCATGCACTAGTTTTTAAACATAATACATGGCCGTTTCTTGAGATTTTTAAATGGAACAGCCTGTATATTATTTGCTAATTGAATTGTCCCTTGCAATTCCAAGTCCTTTGCAATTTATATTCACTATACCGTATATCTATTTTTACTAGTTTTTGTGATACTTAATTTAAAGAGTAGTTGGCTATTTAGTATATTAATATTGCTCTGTATACAGTGTGCTAGGTAGCATGATGTAAAATATTTAAAGAGTTATAGAGCAAGCTATTTAGAACCTATTTAACTAGATTTATTCATATAAAAATTATTACGGTTAACAAGGTATTACACAATTTTATAATTTATAATTTATATATTTTATGTTTTGCAATTTTTTCAAATGTACAGCGAGCGGACCTGAAGACCTAGTAACTCCAGTTAGGCTCCGAAGTAAACCAGAAACAGTGTAATTTTAGGGGAACTATCGTGAAAAATTGTTCATTTGTGTAAAAATTGTGTGGAGACGTTTCATTGTAATAGTATGTGCGTTCATATACAACAACAAACAGAAACGTTAAAACCTGTCTTGATGAGCTACGTTTGAGAACGGATTTGTATTCAGTATAAAAAACAACCAACAATATCTACTTACTACTGTTAATTCGTTTAAAGTAGGATACTTTTCTAGCGAGACAATTCAAAATTGGGATAATATGTACTATAGTATGAGTAATATTGATAATGTGAATGGAAATTGGGTTATTTGGAAGTGCTTTTAATAGATTTTTTTTGCTATGAATGAAAATCTTAATCTGACAATGCCTATCAGTTTGTTTTTGTTGCATATTCCGTGTTTGTGTGTGAGCACATAAATCATATCAAAGAAAATCTGCTTTTCAACGAATTTTCAAGAAGTCAATAAATTTTTACGATAGTTATCCTAGAAGTACAGGGTTTACGGTTTACTTCAGCGATAATTTGAAATTTTTAAATCGTGTGTTCGGTTATCATACGGTAAAATTTACTTACAAAATTTCATATAAAATTATTAATATGTTGATAACGGTAATACTTTGTATAAGGATCAAGCTGGTTAAATCGTTTCTAAATTATCTCTTCTATCGCCATTTGAAGACTTTACATCTAACTACCAAATACCTTAATCACAGCAATATTAAAATTTACAATTGCATTACAATTTCGTTAAATTGCAAACATCACAAAAATAGTAACATTTGGTGTATGATATACGGGATACTAATAACTCAGCCTGTATAAAAGCCACAAGTTTATGCACTAATTTGAAATTTATACGTTTTTGGTATTCTTTAAATTAAACGGAGGCAAACAACCAAGGTTTCGTTTACTGTCATCATGAAATTAAATTAAAAATATACACATTTTATTTTTTCCAACGCTCATTGAATCTCAAATACGATCAAATTGATAATAACCTAATATACAACACACGTTACTGATTGAAAACAATCGCGTAGCATAATTTAATAGAAACCGTCACCATATTCTCCATTTTGCACCCATGGCGCTCCACATAAAAGCTCCAAACTCGGCACCAAATTGAATTTACCAACAACGACGACCGATGACAATACACAGCCCGCATCGCTTCAGTTCGAAATAACGTCAATAAACAAAACAAAAAAGTTGCGTTAAACGTCACCGACACAATACGGTAAATTGTGTAATTTTAGCTCGTGACCTGAGTGCGCGACCGGAAAAATCGTCACACAGCAGAACCGGTACGCGAGGCCATAATTAAAATAATCCCAGCGAGGATAGGTGCCCGAACGGAGAGATAAATCGCGTGCAATATTTTTCGTTCAACGTCGGAGGAGCTGTGCACATGTCGTGTCATATATTACAGGAGATCGGGCGTTACTTGCGATATGAAACAAAAATGTTGAGCAAAAAGCGTTTGGACGTGATCTCGTTTAATAATGGTGTCGGTAGATCGAAATTTAGTACGGCGTCTCATCACAATGCTAAGCTGAGCTTAAAGGAACGTGTTCGATTATATTTAAGGTGCTGTTGTTCTTTTAGTCTTATTTAATCGTATAGTGGGTTTAGCCAGGTTTCATTAATCTTAGTTTAATTTAAAAATCTTTATTTGTCCAGATAAAACATAAGCTACGTTATTGCTTTAGTCCGTTTAGTATCATTGGCACTTACTACAAAGTCGCATAAAATATCCTATATTTTAACTGTTAATGTTTAAGTTAGTTTTAAGGTTATTTGCTAGGATTATCAACGACGTGAAGTTTGGGTTATTTTAGAGAGCGGTGAATAATTTATAATAATGTTCAATTTATTGGCGTCATCATAAACCGCAAAAATTTTAATAATTACAAAGAAACATCAGAACAGACACCTACAGCACACGAATGTCGAGAAAATCCAATCACTTGACAATACTGCCATCCAAAGGTAAAGTGCCGTATCTACAAAAATGACGTTTGTATTTGCTCTTGTATATAACTGTCATATAGTAAAAAGAAGTTTTACAAAATAGTATTTTACGTACAAATATTTAGGTAAAATTTGTAAGATAAACGTCTCAAATTCAAACACTGTCCTAAATTCCGACATATTTTTATTTAGTTGGATAAAATAAGAAAATTACAACATTGAACTTTATTTTAGGCCATCCGGTTTATTGATTTGACATTACACTTATAAATCCACAATCGTTTCTTATTCTACCAATGTTCTAACGGTCAGAATATAACCTAAAAGTTTGACTGATAATTGAGTGTTATGCTAACTGTTCTTCTGTAACATTATTATCTAATGCTTGGAGAGAATATTTGTTAATAAAAAAGAAGAAAACACAAAAGAAAATTATTCTATAGAAATAAGAAAGAAAGCGAAAAAGGAACAGAATAAAAAATACAGATACAAGAAAATTTAAAATACAGATGAGGAAGAGAGGGCAGACAGAAGAAGACTAAGGACTTATTTTATACTGTGTTTCCTTAAAAATAGTACATAAATGTTTAACATTTAATATTAATAATAAATCATATTTAACAATATTTAAAACACAATATTTACTTGAATTTTTAACTCCCTCCGTCTTGTGCTGCACTTTTAAAAGTATTTGACTGCTACACTATTATCTATTTTTTCCTAAGAAATCTATAACTGTAAGTTGTGACCGTCCAATTTTTTTTAGTGAAATTGTGAATTTATCAGTTCTCTTTGTCTCTATTTTTAGTGTAAGCTTTGATAATGCACAGTGAAGAAGATCTTATTGAAAACCTTTCCCCTATTATCATATTTCTTTTTAAATAAATATATCTTTAGAAGGAAATATTTGTTTAAATAAAGTTGACATAGTCATTATTACCACATAAATATATAATATAATTCTACAGTTACAAATAAAACAAAAGTTGCTGAATTTGGGGCGTTTATTTAAGTAAATTCTTGTATGTAGAATCTAGGCTTTCTCGTTGTGTTGTGTAGATTACTATTTATACTTATACCGTTAGATTCGTGTCAAACATATCATTTGTCACAATCACAAGTTTTTCTTGTACAGTTTACCTACTTTTTCGAGGTGTTCCACTTGATAGCAAACCAACAATATTAATATGAAACACTATACATATTACGGCGGCAATTCCCATAGAAAAAAATTAAAATCTGATGTAGCCAGACACATGACTTTATCATACTCATAGAATACCTAAAGATTATTCTATACTGCAGGGACAAACTCTGATACTTTGACAATACTGTTAATAGAATCAAAATACATATATGTTTTTATGCATACACGACCGATCTCGATCAAATAGAATTTGCCCATGCAGCTAAACTATTAATATAACCAATTTTTTTATACACATAAATTATTCAAAATTTGCTCTACTTTAATTTTCTATTTAACTATTTTTAGAACAAAACTTTTACAGCGGTAAGTTTATGTAGTCATGAAACTTCTAAACATAAAGTTTCGTCCCGATACCTCTAGTAGTTTATCCGGAATCGTCGCCACAAAAAACCGTCACACACACACACACATACATACACAGACATTTTTTGTACCTTGTTCAAAAAAGGTCAAAAGACCCAAAATCAGTTGTTTAGGAATATCAAGAAATCATTGTTCAAATACACTGAATGTAAAAACGTCAGTGTTAAAGAACACCAATAAAAGCGAAATAACTCATATAGACATATTATATTAAATGCTCTGAAAACAATCTGACCAAGTTGAATAGCAAGTTGGAGATACAAGTATACATTAACAGGACATGTTATATATATATACATTTCTTAAAACTCATAAATATTTTTCAGAGTATTATTTGTTTTTGGAGAATACTTGCTGATCATACCCTCTTATATGATACGCATTTACACGCAGCTAACTGCAATTACCTCGTTTTTCTTTCAACAAAATGTTAGAAAACGTAAGTTTTGAGTGATTTACCAGTATCTGGACTATATTTTTACTGCTTAATTATATTAAAGTAGGTGTTCGTCTTTACCTATCATGGGCTGTTAACCAATAAAAATAAAAATAACATCACTCGAGACACCGAGTATCCTTGAGGTATGCCATGATACCTCACACAGCCTTTCCTTATAATGTTTCAGAAGTTGGTACAAATATCACCAACTGTCTACTCAAATAGTATAAATATCGAGTTTACCACCGCTTTGTTAGGTATGTTATTATTGACAGCTCGTTGATGTCAGGTGTAGTAATAACAGGAAGCGAAATTATAACCATTGAGGTCTGTTATTGAATATCGACAGATTTCAAGTTCAGTGAATTTAATTAGGCGCATAGCAACTATTATAATTCCTATAATTTAACTAATAAATCTATTGAGTATAATTTTATTAATGTGAGTATAATTTCATTTATATGCACAACCAACACTGCAGGTGTCTCCATGTGGGTAGTTTTGATGATATGCGATACAAATTGATGAAATTAGCTATTTTCTATACAAACCTAACACAAAACCTACAGTCGTTTTGTAAATTACACATTAGTAAAATTATCGAGAAAAAGCATTCCTGGTGACAAGCTGTACGAGAAAGACTCCGCACATATGGATTCCGTACCATACAAGTTTACAAAACAAACAGGTTTATGGCACGCTTTATTACATATTACATACCTCGGATAAATTCACGAAAGCGATGAATCTCGATCTAACCTTGAGTGCGATGTTTATTTTTAACTAGGTAATTGCATATAGATGGTATCTATTAAACGACAGCAGTTTACTCCTGCTTTCATCTCTATTTGAAAATCTACTCGCAAACCCACTTTGATGCACTTAAAATATTATCACGCTCACAGAAAACTCGCGAATCCAAACAGTCGCAAGTGATTTTGAACTCAGTTTGCATAAAATCTTTTCGAATAGTTTTACAGGAAACGCCTCTTACTACTAAAATAAAAAGATTTTATAAATGGATTCCCTGATTTATAAAGCCGTAAATGTAAAAGATTATGAAAATAGTGGAAAATAGGAGAGATTTCATAAATTAAATGTGTATAGTGGACTGACCGTACTATGAATAGACATTTAAGCTTGATAATATCGGCAAAACATGTAGTGGCATTAAAACATACTGCGAGCGCTGTTAATGGTATTATGAAAGTATGTACGGTTGGTAAATCGGGTTATTTTCGAGCTGCTTTTGTCGTGGGATGTTGTACCCCCATGGGTATCGTTTCAGTCGGTACAATAATGGATCCGGACTGTCGTTCATAGTATAAAAAGATCCAGTGCAAATATCAAGCGTACTAAAGCAAATGTTTGCACGTATATTCACAGGTTGCTCGCTCGGTATGGAGTTTTGCTGGCGTTTACGCTACAATGAAACACATAACAACTTAATTCAGGTTTGTATGGTGACATAGGTAAACTCGTATTGTCCCTAATTTTTTGGTTTTGATGTAATCCAGAAACTACCCAGCAAATTTTTACCGGACTTTCGCCCAGAAATTCTTTTTATTTTAGGGAATATTCAAGAAAGGCCAGGTAAAAATTTATTGGTCATTTAAAAAATGCAGGAGATATAATTTTTGTTCCATTAGTGTACTATCGTTGCCATATATTATTATGTCCTTTCTTTAGACGTTGATTTTCTAGCAACTATACGGGCGAAAATATTTGAAAAAATACCAGCAAATCCGTTATTAGAAGAGCTAGTCATGTGCCGGGCCACATCAGACTTTTTTTTGTTGTATTGTGATAACGTAGCTTATAAACGATAGCTAGGTACTGCTCAAATGAATTAAACCAAGACAAAATTTATTCAATTCAATTCTAGATAAAAGAAAGTTTGTTAAGACGCTCTCTTAACACGACTACAAATAATAAAATTATGAAAGTTGTTGCTCCCGCTTAGCATATGGGAAGATCTGATTCTATTAAGTTATTGTTTTATCTAAATTTAACCAAAATATACATAAATCCTACACGCCGGCTATAAGAAAAACAAAGTCATCAATTTATTGGCAAATAAATTTTAAACAGGGCAAATCTGCTGGTAAACGATACAGTTCCCGCAGGAGTTAATCAAAACAGCTCCATAATATCGCCAATAGCAACAAAAGTATTCATATACTCCAAACTCTAATGAGGGCCAATAATAGATTACGACAAAGTTGTATGCAATTTGTCGCGGCGTCCGAAGTACATTGCATTGACGTTTATAACAATAGCTCTTGAGTTGCATTCAATTAAAATCGATTGTTTGTTTTCAACGTTTTGTCGATAAACGTTGAAAAGATATATTCAATAATAAAACCTTCAGAACTAAGTAATGATGTAATTATTTCCTATAAAATAAACTCAATATAAAGAACGTAACATAATATTTTGCTTACGCACGGTATTCTTGCCAACACAATAAAACCAAAAAGACAATCCCTCAGCGGTTAACAAAGTTAACAACGCGGTTCTAGCCAACAAACGTGTAAGTTAGCTAATAATAGACCCATGCCGCAATATGACTCAAACCTCTAAATTTCTTTCAATTCTTGTCCGAAAATAACCTGCGTGTCACGGTATACAAATATGACGAGCTTCCATCAAATGCGTCAAAATTTTAACCTGGCGTCTGAACGTCTGGCTTGACTACAACCGTTTGTATTAGTCAGGGTGTTCTTTATAAGTTATTTTACCGAATATATATATATATATATATATATACCATTATACTTACTTATAGTTAGTTGAACATTATCTACATATTTTACTTATTACCGGAGGTCCCGCAAATAAACGTTGAGTTTATTGAAAGAACTCAATTAAAAATGTTAATTTACTAACAAGTATACTTTTGGAATATTTAGTCAGTAGGGATTGAAGAACACAGTAGATATTTTCTGAATGTGCCAACAAAATGTAGGAAATAAATTAACTTGTCTGACATTTGTGTGTTCCACAATAGTACAATTTATAGATACTTCTATTAGAAATGACTTTTCTCTCTAGAAATTATGTGAGCAGACTTTATCATACTAGACAGCAGTGTTTTCCAATGCAAACGCTGAATTTCTGACATTTCTGTCAATAATATCAAAATTATCAAAAAATATCATAGACATAAATTATACAAAATGTCTTCTATTTTAATTTATTATTAAACTATTTTGACGACAGTTGCGTATGATTTTATCTAAAAATAACGAATTCTTAACAAAGCATCTCTAAATTTTCGATTTCGAACATTCTCTGACGTTCAACAACATACCCACTTTTCGAAAAAATCCACAACGCAACGCCCTATTTTGCCTTTTAAGTACCTATCAAGAATAATGCTTTTACGCAATTTACTACAGATTTGATCTCTTCTCACCCTTTCAATCGTTAAGTATAGTAAATGAGTTCCAGTTACCAATTTCGAATAATAAAATAATAAATTTCAGCTATTTATACAAATATCTGCGTAAATACTTAACAAATTCGACCTGAAATGACGCAATGGACTTTGTGGAGGTAGTGGACAAAGTTCAGAGAATTTATCTACCCCCAACTACTCGTATATCGGTAGGTGTAATTACTGCGGTTAGAAAATTGTGGGAAATAGCGCGTGCAGCCCAATTGACGCTTGGACTCATTGTCAAGTCTAGGTATTTACGGATAATTCTGTGGAGGATGGTAATTGGATGATGGCGAATGCAGCTAGACAAGCTATAATTATTTATAATTTCTAAGATAATGTCAGGTTGTTTAAAATAATCTGTTCGGGAAATACAAAATGTGTCATTATCATCAACTGATAATAGAGTTTGCGCGATTTGTCACAGTAACTATTTATTTATTTATTTATAAGCGGAGTAACCGTTTTAGCAATACCAAAAAATTCGAAAAATTAATGATGAATTGAGATTAATCACATGTAGCCTCTTTGGAGATGAATCAAATATGATAACATGACAGATACCCAATTATTGATCGTAATCAATATAACTGTAAATTAATAATTGATAAGTATTATATTATAGAAGTATTTGATGTTTTAACGTACTAATTTGAAAGCCATTTCCAATTAAAAGATAATTCAACCAGAAGTATGATGATGGCAAATAAAAAACAGATTAATAATATGGTGACATACAGGCGGGACGTAAATTTTAAATAAATTAGAAGTTACAGCCGCAATGCTCTCCCACATGAGCCTGTAAAAAATCTAAAAAAAATTAAATTTAGTTCAATTAAATAACTAAATAAAAATTAATTAATTTTTAATTTAATTGAATTTAAATAGGTATAATTTAAATTTTATTTTTTTAACATATATCCCGCTTGTATGTACCATATTATTAACCTATAATATTACTTGAGAAGTGTGTCTTTAAACATTTTAGTAATAAAAACATAGTAATAACAGTAACATTTTAATTTTAGCTATTATTTGTTGTGAAAAGGCCATTTAATTTTTTTACTTTATCATACGCAGTATGGTAAAGTATTGTAATCATGCCGAAAAAAAAAATTGAGATTTTAGCGGAAATAGGTCTTTTTGGGTCCCCTGAACATTTTTGACCAAGGTACAAAAAAATGTCTGTGTGTGTGTGTGTGTGTGTGTGTGTGTGTGTGTGTGTGTATGTGTGTGTGTGTGTGTGTGTGCGTATGTGTGTACTCGATTTTTGTGGAGACGATTCCGGAGAAACTACTAAAGGTATCGGGACGAAAGTTCATATTTGGAAGTTTTATGACCAAACTTAGAGCTGAAAAGCTTTTGGTTCAAAAGGGTCCAAAGGAACTGGTAGTTTATTCTAAGCCTTTTTCAAGGATTTTAGAAATGAGCCGCCATTTCTGTAATTTCGTCAAAATAGTTAAATAATAAATTAAAGCAGAGGAAATTTTGAATAATTTATGCCTATGACATTTTTTGGTAAAATTAATAGTTTAGCTGCAAGAGCAAATTCTATTTGATCGAGATCGGTCGCATCTGCATAGATATGCTACATAGTAGCTAGGATTTTGACAAATATTTTTTTGTGCTGTCACCACAGAAATGTCTATGGCTGTCACCACGCTGTCACACTCGGAGAACCATCGACTATAAATCTGTCAGAATTTGAATTAGCTTTTTAAACTTGACATTTCGTAGAAGTGGTATCAACCTAACATTTTCTATACCGAAATATAACCATTTTTGATTTTTTTTTAAATACGTATTTCTCAAAAAGCAATACAAAAAAGGTTGATGTCACTCCTGCCGAAAACTACATAGCGCGACTCGCTCACATGCGACGACGACGCTCCACCATCGGTGACGCGCCGCATCACCGCTCGTTGTGCTATTCCTTACTTTCGGCACTTGTGAGATAAACAACTATTATTCTGATGACAGTAGGTAGTGTCAAATGTTGATGCTTTGACAATACCTTCGATTGATACTATTGACTATCAAAATATCTGTCAAATGCTGGCTAACTAGTTTAATTTTAATGCAGACACGATTTATCTCAGTCAAATAGATTCTCATGCAGCTAAACTATTAATTTTACATATTGTATGATAAAGTCATGTGCCTGGCCACATCAGATTTTTTTATTTAATATATCTTACTTTATTACGAAGCATCACCAATAACAAGCATATTAATTAGGAAAATGTTATTATTTCAGAGCGTTTTTTTGTCTTAAAAAAACCTATCTATAAAAAATATTTAAAAAAATTTTTCGGAATTTATCCAAAACCAGTGGGACTTTACTTAACATCAGAATAACAAGATAGGCATACAGACAAAAACACTAATGTTATACAAAACGTAAAAATCTGCGTCCCTTTGTGGACGTTATATACGTCGTTTACAGTACTACACAGATAGACATTTTTGTTTGCTTCAAATAAATATGCATTGACTCAAAGAAATCTGATGTTTCAATAGATACAAAGAAATATTTATTTGCGGATATAAACGCATTCGTTTGAAATATTTGTTTGATAGAAGGAACGTTGATTTGTGTCAAACAACTTATGTTTCCAGTTAAAGTTTGCAATTTGTGCCTATATTATAAGAAACGAGATTTATATACTTCATTTTAATTATGATTGTGTTGAGTGAAAGAATTATATTTTTTAAATTAACGAGATTGTTGGTTGAGGTAAAATGCTGTATTTTAAGGTTTTAATAAATGGTTCTTTGATTAAAGAAATTATTGATTTGTTGAAGGAATTAATGTGGTACTATTATAGACAAGACTTTTCGGAGAGTACAGTAGACTCACAAGCAAATAAACTAGAGTATTCAATGAAATATCAAATTTTTCCTTTATAAAAATTTATATTGAATTTTCTATGTCGTCAGCGTAGACTAAAAATAATGTCAGTTTTATTGTTTATTGTAATATTCAGCGT
This sequence comes from Melinopterus prodromus, assembly GCA_964023965.1. Lineage (NCBI taxonomy): Eukaryota > Metazoa > Arthropoda > Insecta > Coleoptera > Scarabaeidae > Melinopterus > Melinopterus prodromus. The sequence goes on along the minus strand of OZ030392.1, from coordinate 58,358,060 downwards.
TTTTTGCGTAATTTTAAACAGAACTTAATTTTTTTATACAGTTTTTGGGGGAGAAGATATTTTTGTTGGATGAAGTTATTAATTTAACTTTCTTCACTCCACCATACTGTGTAATGTTCAACTCTTTTTTACACCGATGCGATGGTAAGAACCATTTTTGTCCAGTAACAATAAGAATTATTGAAATTCGACATACAAATTGACCTATAATATTAATATGAAGATTTTGCACATTATTTTGAACCAAATCAGTCCAAAACAGAAGAGAAAATTGACCAAACAAAAAGTACCCCAATAAAAATGAATGTATAGATCTTTGATAAATTTATTGGACTTTTTTGTAAACACATATTGTTGATTTACTTGTTTAAATTACAACAGATTACTCAGATAATGTACTAAATCGATACGCATGTATTTACTACGTCGCTATGCTAAAACAGATAACAGTAGTATTTCTATTGGGACCTCATCAATCACTTCAAATACCTAATTTAACATGACAAAGTATGAATTATTATGTTTACCTATTGTAATATTAGTGTAATATTATGTGATGTGGGCAATCTCTGCCATCAATAATCTCATCCGAACAAATTGTTTATTATTTTATCTTGGTTACACTCACGGTTTTATTCTATTTTGTTTCATCGCTTATTTATTAATTAACGAACATTTATTATTTTTATTATAAATTTTGTTTAAATTCTTATTCTATTCTTTTTTTTGTTGTAATTAATATGTACGTATTATACAAAATTAAGTTTTCTTAGCAATATACGCAAAATCTAGCCTGGTACCACCTTAAAAGCTAAAATAAGTAACTTGCTAATTTTTACTGACAGTTATCAAGAATTCCTGCCAGCTGCTCACCTTTTATCTCAGTCGGTAATCCCTTATTTAGTCCAGCGAATTAATCGGCTAGGTGGCGTAGTTTACCCCTTTTTTTTGACCGGCACAGAAACAACACACGCACCAAAGGACACACTTTGATCACGTATTTCACGCGGCGATCGGTCGTACTACTCGCGTCGCGTCAGAAGCGGCCGGTCTGCCGCGTTTCGCCGCAAGACTGACACTTCGGACCCGGAACGCTTACCGGAAATCAACGACGCGCGCCGGATTCGTCCGACGTGAAAAACGCGCGCGAAAAGTTGTGTCGAAGGGGGTTACTTATCGCGAAAAATTTGAGTCGAGAAGGGGTTAGATGGCATGGATAAACGGATAAAATAAGGGATGATTGGACACAATTTGTGATCTGTGAAAATGACTTATTATAGAAAAAAGTATATAGCCAGATTATTTTGCTTTTTAAAATTGTAATCAAATAACTAAATTAGGAAACATGATATTTAAAATAATATTTATATATAAAATAAGTTTGGTCATATAAACATCATTCGGAACGTATTGATTTTCGATTATAGCCCAAAATGGTGGATGCGCTGACATATTCCTTCTTTATTTCAACAAGAGTTTAAATAAGTTGATTGATTTTAGTCATTCTATAACTTATGGCATACTTCTAAAGTTAAAATCCGACGGGCGACTGTAATTCGTGGTTGATGGAAAACTTTTACAATAAATCAATTTCATAAAAGAAGAATAACGGGATTATGAAGCCAAGTCCAATTCTTGCACTGTAGATAACTGATAAACGTCTGTTTTCAACTTTTCTGACAATCTTTTTCTTGGAATCAATTCTTCCTGTAAAACCCGTGGAAAACGACAGGTGCTGATCTCTTTTATGCACTGTGTTAAAGAAAATTCCCCGCAAATTCTTTTCAAAAGGAAAGTAGATGAATTGATTTTATTATTCATACAAATATAAAGTATAATTTAGAACATAACAATGAGGAATTTGGCAACAAAAATGAATAATATTTTAAATACGTTATAAAATAAATTATCCACACAACACGCAATAAAATAATAAATAATTTTTACAGTGTGTCTCATGGGACGTTGAAATTTATGATTATTTTTGCTATTATTAGAGATAGAAAGTCGGTTAAAGGGAAAAGACACTGCAGACTTTCTGTGCTCACTAATAATCCGTTGAAAAAACAAATTAATTCCTAATACTTCCAGTGATTTTTAGAAAAATAAATTTTATATAAATTTTTCCACAAAGTGCCAATAATTTAATAATAGTTTCTGCAATAAATATAAAAAGTATGTCAGTAACAATGTATATATTTGTTTTAACAAGTAGTATTTGTTTAAACAATTACAAATTAGTTAATAAAGGTCAAAAACCACCAATAATCTCATAATCATTTAAGTATGCAAAAAATATAGAAAATTATATCCATTACAATGTATATATTTCTTTAAACAACTGGTTTGTTTAAACAATTTCAAATTAGTTAATAAATGACAAAAAAATAACAATAATGTGAAATGTCAAAATATGTGCGTAACAACATATAATGTTGTGTAAACAAATGGTAATTGTTGAAACAATTGCTAATTAGTTTGATAAATTCTTCCATTGTAGTCTGTTAAATTATGACGAAGAATAAAAGCTGGTTGGTTGGTTTTTGTCAGGCTAATTAATATGTTTTAAATCATTTTAACACGATCGATCGGTCTGCAACCATCTTCAGGTCAGGTGTAAAGCTGAAAAAACAACGCAACTGTAAACAACATAATTAACGATATAACAACGTTCCCAGAACGTCACTTATTCAAATATTTTATATAACATAGAAGCATCTGCCGGCGAAGCCTTCATATTGTATAAAACACGCCCTATCACATAACCTGTCGCTCAGTCAATAGAGGTACACACGTGATAACTTAGGGTTTATGTATGGTTCATGAATTTATTTTATTTCTCTGATGGTGAGTACTTAAGATGATAATTGATTAATTGATATATGTTCCTGAGCTTTAGCCAACGTTTTTGTTTTGTTTTTATTTTATTTAATTTTATATGTTTTGTTATTGTTATCGTGTATTGTGTTTTACAAAAGGGGCGTGGTTCGTCGATCAATTCTGAAAAGTTTATAATTGCGTTGTTTTTGCAGCTTTACACCTGATGATGGTCGCAGACCGAAATCGATCGTGTTAAAATGATTTAAAATATATTAGTTAGCCTGACAAAAACCAACCAACGAGTTGGTTGGTTCAGTCAATTACTAATTAGTTAAAACAAAGAACAAAAAAACTAATAACTTCTGCAAAAAATGGATTTTTTTTTGTAACATCGGCAGATTCTGTTTAAACAAATGCTAACTGTTTAAATAATTTTAAATTAGTTAATAAATGAGAAAAAACATGTCAATAATCCAATAATAGTAATTTTTGTCCAAAAAATAATAAATAACAAAACTTTGCAAAATTGTAAATTTGAGGAAAATGCGGTCTCATTTTTAGGGTACTGCAGGAGAGTGGCGCGGTGGAAAAAAAGAGTGGTTGTGGATTTGATCTTTGGGAAGTTATGAAGTTATGTTATTTCTGACGAGCTGAAGCAACTTTTTTTCTAAATCCGAAACGTGAAAAAAAAAAACAAAAAAGTTTTCCAATGTATTTTAAATGGGAATTTTGCGGTGCTCGGTGGCACCACGTGATCCGAGTCATCGCAAATTTTGAGGATTTTTTTTGGAAAACCACAGATTGGAGGGGATCGTTGCCCTCCAGCGAAAAAAAAAAACAATCTAAAAACAAAATGTTATCCTTAGTCTTAATAACTCAAATAACTAGAATGGTCAGCAACATTTGCAATTCTCAACAGTAAATAAATACAAATTCCAATTTCATGAATTAAGAATTTTATATTTTTTAAATAAAGTTATCTAAAAGTTATCATCCATCAAATTGTGAAAAGAAAGCGATACGAAAAGAAAAATAATCATTATTAAATTTAACTCACAGTCATCTTGTTTGATATCAATCACCAATTCGCTTTCAAACCATCAAACAACAGAGGTGTTCGGATGTTAGTGAAAACAGAAACGACATCCAAATACATCAAAGTATGGCATTCAGGTAAACAAACATCTCGATACTAAAAAAAGTGATCTTTTAATAACATACAATTCACTTAAGAGTCACTAAGAACTATAAATGCTAAATTTCCATTTTATAAATGGGGAAACAAACACAAGAAATAATAGGGAAATTTGGCATTTAGCTAAACAATAAATCTTTGCAACTAGTTTGAAACAACATTTTTATGTTTCTTTTGCATAAAAGAAATAACTACTAAGATCAGTTATCATCCCCTTACAAATATCAGCAGTATCGACGTCAGCCCCAAAAAGTAGAGTTATGGATAGTTACCGCTAAACCAAAGGTATTTAAAGAAAAATATGTACCATATAGCCAACGTAATGAAATATTCTAGAATCTGATCCAAAAGACCTCCTGATTTCTTGTACAAGCTAGGTAGGTTTCTGTTTGACAGCCACAAAAGAAAACAACGTATACACCGTCTGAAAGCATTGGTGTATATACCTACCAGTCCCTGTATAAGGTTCACACTCCACACTTTCTTGTTTATTATTGTTATAGTAGTGCGTTTGACATATTGTTTATTATTTGATGGATATTTCCCCTTTCATTCTATTTTCGCGCGTTAGCAAGATTAATTACCTTAAAGCCTCATCATAAACCATTTGAAGGTTCACGACCCATTCTACCTATGAATAGCTAACAAGGTGATCTAGTTTAACTGGGGTCTTTATTCGAAATGGATGGTCTTTAGCGGTACATTGAGGCCTTACCGCATCCTCTCACTAAACAACAATAAACAGTGCGAGAGTGAGGCGTGACCACATTTGCTTCCAGCCCGGCTGTCTTCTCTAATTTACGCCGGCACATTAATTTTCAATTAACCCATAACTCCCAGGGCATGCTCACGCATCCCAGTAAATAGGACGTGTTGTTTTTTCATAAGAGTGGAGCGGTAATTACCGCGCCATGTCAACTAATTTGCCACCTTTTATTTATTTAAATTACGTACAGAACAGCACCGGAAATGAAACAGCGAGTATATTATAGTTTTTTGTTTGTGTTGTCCGTCGTTTTTGGTTGTCAAAGTGTATTTTAGTTCTGCTTTAGTTCCCCAAAAAATCGTTGTATACAATAGCGTTGTCATCACTTTTCATTTTAAACTTTTTGCAATGTTGGAAATACATATTTATTGTTTAATTATTTCGATCGTGTTGCCAAAAATTTTGTGCATTAAAGAGTGAACTTCAATTATGCAGAAAGGAAAGTACTAGGTAACTTTTCTTTCCCTTTAGATGAAAACCAATAATAAATAGTTTCACGTCAAAAAGGAATTTCTAGGATATTGCGTTAGAAACCTAGACTCATTTGCAAATATCAGTTGGGTGTATTACAGCATATGAAATGTACACACAAAACAAGCAAGGCGGTACTTTTTTGAATAAACTTTAATTTTTGAAGAATAGTTTTTTATTTTAGGGGTAGTATCTACCAAATACAATTACTGATGCATATTTTAATGAGCTTCGCAAATTTGTTTACATCATAGCTATGCGATGTTTCAACATGCTCTTATTATGTGACGCCAAATTTTAGGCAAAATTGTATTATGAATTTTTGGACAGAAATTCTGGTTTATAGCTCTTGAACAAGACTATTGTTTGGTAATGATTTCATAAAGAATTTCATTATTAACAGTTATGGCTACTTCTCCGGAGTTGAATCACAAAACTCGCATAACAAGGTCGATTTCTGTTGTGAGTTTATATAAATAATAGAATTTACTTTTTCGCAAAACACGGTAGCCCTTATTTGTATAGAAAAAATATAAGTTTACATACAAAGCATAAACTTACATACCACTTTTACCTTGATCTAAAAAATATAAAATATAAATAAAAATATATTAACCTTAAGTCTAGTATCAGCGGATTTTACACATTTTCAAGAAAACTAATTCAGATTTGCTTTTTCCATACAATCTGAATCTGAAAGCAGAAATTCCAAATTGTGTCGTTTCAGAAAGAAATGCGTTTTGTTTTTTTGCAGTTTTCAGCAATGCTATTCTCAAAAACTTCAGATTCTACGAAAAATGCGTACCAGAACCAGTTATCACTTGTTATATTTTGTTCATTGTTGGTCAGTATAGTCACGTTGGCTTTGCCATTTTTGAAAAAAAGCGAAATGCTCGAATAGAAAAACTAAACTTAATTGATTATTTTTTAACTATTCAGTTCATAACTGTGGATATAAATTTATTGTAGTACATTTGTTTTCACCGTATTAATTAAAATAAAGCAGTTGGTATATTATCGTTTGCCAACTGCATTTGATTTATTTATTTTTATGTAAGGTATTTTTGCATGTAATTTGACGTAATAGCGTTGAAAATCCGGTATACATACGTACCTCGACAACAAGCAGTAATACAGTGTACAGTATAATTATTCAAACTTATAACAATAACCAATCTTTTTTATTCATACGGTACAAAGTTTTGTTTTAATTACAAGGAAATGTAGAGCATGACAACTGTAGCCGACATACATAATAAATTATTTAGCTTTGAACAATATAAATTATGCACACGCGCAGACAGAGGCGCATAATGTTCAACAAGTACATATCATATCACGCCAGATATTTTAGCATCGATTGTTAAAAGTTTTTAAATATTTTACCAGCAAATAATTGGTGTTGTTACAACAATAATTTGTAATAATAAATTTAAACAATTATTCCGCCATTCTGTCTAATTAAATAATTAAAAATACATTAGTCGACCGCAAATATATTGCACATATTCCTATTACTACAGAAAAAAAAATTGCTGTACCTGAAATCATGGTGAGCTTGAAATAATGTGTTATTATTAGTTAATTACCGTATTTTATGTTAATTTCCGCGCGTTAATAGGTACAAAAGATATTTTATTATTATTATAAATAATTATTTATAAATAATTATGTTAATACTACATGTACTTACAAATAATAACACCTAAGTTTTAGTTGTATTTAGGCTGTGGATGGCATGGAACTTACCTGTAATAAAAAGAAAATGTTCAATTAGTAACACAGCCAATATAAATAATAATAACAATATCCATATAAGAAATTATACTACAGAAAATCTGTACTTTCTCCGTTGTACATTGTATCCATCCATGAAATTAAATCGGCTAAACATAATGGGATCGTAAAACCACTATCATTGCAAGGGTTTCAATATTCGTAAAATGCGGGATCCAGCATGAAGTGTGACCTATTTCGGTTAGGAAATCTTTCATCCCGTTTACTCGCGATATTACGTATGGAACATAATATCCGTAATGGGTTTGACATTATCAAGCACACGTTATTTCAAAGTCTACCCTTACATTTCACTTACACTTACAGTGGATACGGGAACCCATTTTCAAAAAGAAATCTCATTTCTAAAAGGCAAATGAGTGCAATAATATCTATGGGGGGGGAGATAATTGCAGTAAAAATTTCAATTTACTTAAAGCACAGCAATACCGAAGACGGTGACGGTTTAAATATCAAAATTATAAAGCTCACTGCACCGTATATAACCGTATAACTTGCAGAGGTAATAAATTTAAGCTTTTCGTATGGAATCCTTCCAGATGGACTGAAACTGGTAGTTCAAGGCATGATAAAAACAACTATAGACCAAGCCATACAACCAATATTTTCAAAGATTATCGAGCAATTACTCAAGTCCAGACTAATCAACTATTTCGAAAAACGAAATCTTTGATTTAACCTTAATACGGTTACATAACGAACAAATCAACTATAAATGCCCTTATAAGTCTGATACAAAATATTTAACACTAGCAATTTTGATAAAGCAAAAAAATGCTCTGCTATATGCATCGATTAAAGCTAAAGTATTATGGAATCAAAAGAATACCACTGAAACTCTTTCAATCATATCTTGTGGGGAGGAAACAGGTGGTTGCGGTGAATGGTGGGGTGTCTTCTCAGCTGTCTGCATCTCATGGGGTTGTTCAAGGGTCTGTACTTGGTGCGATCTTATTTATCATCTATATAAATGATCTTGCTTCCAACATTTCCTCGAAATAAATTCGGTATGTTGATGACACGACCATTTTCGACATGGGCGATAACCAGAATAGTTTGGAAGCGATTAGCGAACACTCTTTTAAGGAGGCACAAGAATGGTTAATAGCGAACACCTTCAAACTAAAGGTGTAAAAATCTCAAAATTTGTACTTTGATAGTTGATCAGAAAAGTCAAATTAAGTTGCTAGGAGTTTACATATACAACTGTTCAAACTGGATGACTCAGATGACCATGCTCTGCAGGAGACTAAACGCCGTCACCTTCCAAATTAGAAATTTTTTATAAATAGTGGATGTAAACACAGCCAAAATATTGGCCATACCACAAGAGTTTTTATCTCGCAAAAGAAAGTTAACCGAGTACTTTTCAAGATACCTTCTAGACAGATGCAAGCCGGTGTTCGTTAAAGAAGGACTTCTAACTGTTTGAAGTCCATGCCTACGACACTGGGTTTAGAGATCATCTGACAATACCGTAACATAGATTAGTAACATCTCAACGAACTATAAGTTACCAGAGCACAACAATTTTTAATATACTTAGAGACGATATAAAGCTGCGTCCAATTAAGCTTTTTAAAGTAGCTGCAAGAAAGTTATTGGTCGAAGATGCCTTTTATTCCACGTAGACTATCAGTGTAGAATATAAGTTTTCTCTTACAGTATCTAAGTTTGAATTCAGTAATTTTGTATCTTGCATTGAATTTTGTTTTTTGACCTTCCTGTGTTGTAAGATAAAGAGGAAATAAAATTTATTTATTTACTTGTTTATTTATTTATTTATTTATTGATCTGGCATCAGCTTCCGATGTTTGCGTCCCGTGTGTGCGTCGTTCCTGGTAGTCTGTATCGGGTTTTGTTGTTTAAGTAATCAAAATTGATAATTTCACAATTAGACATGCTCATTTATGAAGAATGTGGGCAGATTTTCTTGCGGTCGTTTGAAGACCTTTTAATGAGGGACGCCGCATAATTTTGAGTAATTTGTTTAATTTCTTCGTAATATCAGCGTACTAGAGATAGGTGCGGGTTTGTATATGCAGTGTGTTACAGTTTAAGATGATACACCACAATATCTTTCTTATGAAAAAGCAATTAGTTTGAAATTCACGCCCAGTTATGCATTAAGGGGTATATTTTTAGAGAGGAAGAATATTTTTATACATTGTTAAAATTTTGCAAACTACAGTTAGAATAAGAACTAGTATTTCAAGTAAAGTTATAACAATGAATACGATAGACAAATCTTATTTTTTAACATTTACAATCACTAATGAGAGTTAGATAACAATTTATTATTGATTATACCACGAAATAACGTTGGATGTACCAAAATGTCAGTTCACAAAAACAATTTCCATCAGTGACAAATGTCGGTAAATACTGTACGCTGTTGTGATAAAACTACGTATTATACTAAGTATTCCTAAAAAGGTTTGAGTTAATTATACATATTAACGAAAGTGTACTATCTACCCTAGTAAAGAGCAGTCTTATCGAATACAGCCTTTATGCTAGAAGCAGAGATACTATAAGCCTACCACAATAATCGTCGTAACAATATAAGGGACAATTTCAATATTTATTACACTCATTTTTCGGCATATCTTTGTTGTCATAAATTAAAAGATTGTGAACCAAAATTATTACATCCTCTTGAAGAACCAGATATGAGTAGACAGAATGAATAAGGTTTGTGGAGTCAGGGCAATTTTTTTGAACAATAGAGGTTTTACAAAAACATTGTGATAGGTAATATTCGCATACAATTAACGAGTGAGTGGAATTTTAGATAAAACACCACCTTGTTTTGAAAGTAATTTTAACAGTAAAATAACATCAGAAACAACAAAGATTGCTAAAACATAAAAACAGTAATCTCAACATCGTTCGCATTATCTATAATTAACCTTAAAATCGATTGCTACCGAGCAACCTAAACTCAAGGATCAGAACTTACGCGCATAATCCCTAAGGGCTTATAGCGGTTTAGTGGCCCTTTCGAACTTAATTGAAATTTTAGCTATCTTCTCTCCCACGCTAAATATACCAGCATTCGCATGCAAAACACTCATGTATATCCGAAAGCTGCACGCACGTTTCACGTTTACTCAAAGCATATGGAGTTATAAGCTGCCTGTGAGTATCCATTCAATTGATGGGTAATCCAATCTGCTTCATAATTGTTATTGTATTGCTGGATAGGTGGCGGTTAATTTAAATTCAAGAGGCACAACGGGGAAAATTATACGAGACGGTAGCTTCGAGTCGAGAGCAAATTGGCATGAAGCGCAATCTAAAAAAAAAACATAATAAAGAGGGATGCACCGTGTACTCTGGTGTACCCGGGGGCTACAAATTAGATCTTTTGATGCTACTGCTTCTCTCATTTAGCACTGTAGACTGGATAAATATTTACTTGGGAATTGGAGGGATGAAGCAAAGTTGAAAAGGTAAATAATAATATTAGCTCTATCGATTTTTTTCTGTTTGTTGAATCTGCAATGAAAACATCCGTATTAATGACATTTTGAAACCAATCGAACCCTAGAAAGAAATGAAAAAAATGTCTGCATGTGTGTGTACCAGATATTTGTGGCGACGATTCCGGAGAAACTACTAAAGGTATCCGGACGAAAGTTCATATTTAGAAGTTTTATGACCAAACTTAGAGCTTAAAAGCATTTGGTTCAAAAGGGTCCAAAGGAACTGGATGTTTACTCCAAGCGTTTTTCAAGGATTTTGCAAATGAACCGCCACTTCAAAATTTCGTCAAAACAGTTAAATACGAAATTAAAGTAGAGGAAATTCTGAATAATGTATGCCTATGACATTTTTTGGTAAAATTAATAGTTTAGCTGCAAGAGCAAATTCTATATTTATTGCTTGTTACCCAAATGCTGTCAGATGCTTTCACAATACGTACTGTCAATAAATTCTGATTTGAATTTTTACAACACCCAAGTGCATAAGCTAACATAAACTTTACAACATCTGCATAGTTACATTATATTTCAAATATTTCCAGATTACCAGTTTATAATTTTAAAAACCCAGGGAAATAATACTTACGACAAAAATATTGATATCGAACAAAAACTTTTTGCAGACTACATGCATGATCTCTTCAGTGCCAATAATCTCTGTTTTATTTATTTCAAAGTAAGCACAAACAGATATTCTTGGTTTTTATGTAACAGCGAATATAATGTGCAAAATTTATCCAATTTTCAGTAAAGATCCGGCCGGTCCGGTTTGGCATAATGGTCGGCTATACGGTATCCGGCCGAATCTTGGCCACATCATGACCAGATAGTTCACTAAAAACATCCTGACATTACTGTTTTACAAAATGGCCGGATACTTCTACAACCAATGTTATGACAAAATGGGAATGTAGTTAATATAAAAACACCTGTCAAATCCTGGTTAACTAGTTTAATTTTAATGCAGACACGACTGATCTCAACTAAATAGATTCTCATGAAGGTAAACTATTAATTTTATATATTGTATGATCAAGTAATGGGCTTGGCCACATCAGATTTTTACTTCATACTAGGGGATCACTATAACACATTTTAGATTATAGATCGCCTTGTGAGTAGATTACTCTTTAGACTAATTTTCTATAGTTCGTGATTTCGTAAATACTAAACAAATATGAATTATGATATAAAATATATATTTCCCATTCTTATATTTGGCAACTAACTGTTACTTATGACGAAAACTCATCAGTGCGGAATATTTTTAGGTTAGGTTTGAGACGTTGCGCGATCCTAATTCATGTTCTGTGCTGGCAACATCGTATCAATGTTGCTAAACATTGTAGGAGATGGTAGGTGTTGCAAAATTCAAAATAAGCATTTTTTTGTGAATTAAGCAGGAGAACGACAAATTTGCAACCAAATATTAACTCAGAGACAAACAATCGCCATAACCTAGCGTCGCGAGTTGTTATTAGGTCGCTCGACAACAAACGTGTATACAGGTGAGTTTGACAATACGATATAAACATGGCTACCGTTGCTAGGCAACGCATGATGATGGATTGTGGCGCTTTCATATCATTGGTGTTTTGTGACGAAATCTGGTACATGTTAAATAAAATTCTCATAAAAGGCCCGTTTGCGATCCGTCAACTATGTTTATCGCATTTTACGTCTGTAAAAGAATAATTTGGCAGTTTTTTCTTTGCAAAATAACTGTTTTGTGGAGTTTTCAGCATTGAACCATTGCGTGGTTATCTGTTTTGCCATCTTTTTATTTCATCTTTTGGTTCATATGCATATTTGATTGTAAGCCTATGGGCCTATGTTACACTTTGTTTTAATCCTTTGGTTTCCATAAATTAAATAGTGTATCGCCATCTAAGGGACGCGGGTTGCAATCGAAGTAGTCATATCATAACTGAATATCGGGTTTATTTTCTTCTCGTCTTTGGACAGATTTAGGGAAAAGACTTTGCTGTATTGGGTATGTCGAAATGTTAGATTAATTAGGGGACGGTTTTGATGTCCCCCCGGAGTTTGTTGGAGTATCCTAGCTACCCCTGTCCAAGGGATAGTCCATCCTTTGTCAAATAAATTTATTTAGTGTACTACTGGCCGTTGGAGACTTGTTCGTTTGTTCAAATTAAACTTAATTTTGATGTAAAGTCGTCGTGTGAATCAAAATTTCAAGGCTTTAGATTTACTTTATTTTATTTCTATTGATGAGGATGATTTATGTCAACAAATGTTGAAAGTTCTTTTAATTGTTATTTTGAGGTTGTGAATAAATTTAGTTGATTTTTTCTTGTTGTATTTCAACTCGTTGATGGGCTGAATGTCTTGATTTTGATTTTGTAGATAAGTATGATGCTCCGTTTTGACGTTTTATAAGGGATGTAATATAATGCACACCCTCTCCCTGAGTGGGCCCGAGCAACCTAAGGACGTGTTAATACACAGGTAAAAATTTGAGAAATTGATCAGTCGCTTTAACGTTTGTTCGCTTTCGTTAAAATCGAGGTCCTTCAGATTCCTAGTGGCATCATCTTCAGTTGTGGTAAGTAAGCCAAGAGTTCCAAAAGACTATCCTGGGCCCAAAACTGCTTCTTTTACTTCTTTTAGCTCAGAGTGTGCGTCAATCTGTCATATAGGATGTTAGTAGCTTGACGTATTGTTACCAAATGTTACTAAAAGCTTGTGTCACAACAAGAAATACTATTTGGCAAATAAATCCTACAAATGGTTCTATGGTCTTGGTAGAACGCATGAGAAAACCTAATGGTCAAGAATCAAAGCTTTAATTTTAATCCAGAAAGTTCTTGAGTATCGTTTTTCTGTATGTGCTTAAAAGTAAGCAATGGGATCTAGTCAATTACTTCCCAGCATCTGTAAGGTTTAAGAAGCAATTTGTACAAATTAAGACACATTATTATAGAAAATCAGTACCCTGACAACTTGCTTAACAGACTTTTATTCTCGACTGCTAATTACAGAGACAATATTGACCTAACAACTAATAATCAAAATGCAACTATTGTATACCTATTGTATACCTATTGTATACCTATTGTAGTGTATACCTATTGTACACCTATCATGTACAAGAAATGAACGAATAACGCTGTATTTACAAATACATTAATATATATTTTTTAAAACCCGTTAACTAGTACCTTAAAGATAATAGAACACTATCCATTTACTATAAACACATTATTTAGCAAACTTACAGCTAGGACTAGGTTGAATACCAGTCGAACATTGCGTATAGTCTTATAGCATTCCTTGTGGAGATTGCGAGGACAGATAGATAGATAGATTGATATATTTATTCAAAAACATTGGCCAAATATGTCAGTGGTTTAAGAGGCGAATTAGTGCACAAAAAAAGTGTCATAAAAACAGGCAAAGGTGGTTGTGCTCTAGCACAACATAGGTTAAATAGTGGCCATGTGTTTCAGTTCGACAATGCTACCGTCTTGGATGCTGAACGTGTAATTACAATGGGCGATTATTGTTAGAAATGTGTCACATTGTTGTCCTAGTTCTATATACCGACTCCATTATTGATATCGTTTATGCACGTAGTTTAGAAAACACTTCTGAAATTTGAGTTTTTGAATTGTTTGCTTTTGCTTTTAACAGAGGGCGCTCAATTTTTGCGCCGCTCCAATCTGTTTTAAAGAAATTTGTTTTCATTTCACTCACGCCAGCTGTATACACTACCTACGTTTTTGGCTTTTAATGCATTTGATTGTTTAATTGATATGTTTGGTTTGCTGTATTCGATGTCTTTTTGACTTCACTAAACTAAGTAAGTATAGATAGCTTCCTGTTTGTAATATAGTAATATAGTGTCAAAATATTAACATGAAAAAGTAGTTTCTGTTCATTTCCTGATCTTACTCCCGAAAGAAGTATCTGCTTACGCGATCGTCCAAAATCTATATTTTCAAGAAAAATACCTCATGCGCGAATAATATTTAAATTAATAATTTGGCTGGCAATATGAAATGGCAATAGTTCCGTTGTCGATGTAATTTATCCAAATTGTGGATCTCCTACTGACTATTGATATATTTATTAGAAACTGTTTTTTTTTTTCAATTTTGATTGGTCTCCTGAATTCTATAAAATCATGTGTTTTTGGTAATAATAAAAATACCCAATATGATGTAAGTGGACACACTGTACATTCTAAATTCAATTCAACTAAGTGTGTAAGTTCTATCCACTTCTATTCCTTTGAAACCCAAAAAATAATTAATTATACTTCAGATTCCTCCGACGGAATTACACTCGATCGCGGCATACTAGACCTGGAGTGATACTCTTCTAAGATGAGATGCGGCAAATAAAATTCAATCGCGACCTATTCAAACCCGAAGGCAATTAATTAGTTTTCCAGGTAATGAGGACACTCAGGCTGCAATCAATTCCTCAGGGCAAACTCAGCAAAACTCCGGGAAACTCCGGAAAATATACGACAGACAGAGGAAGGAAACGTCGCAATCTTGCGTCTCCGGGTCTCTTCACTCTGCACAGCTCGTTATTTTTCGTTATTGCGTTATTTGCGCTTTGCGTGAGTGTGTTTATAAAGACGAACGCGTTCAATTCGGTAGCCTTCTTCGTAAATGATGTCGGTTCGCGTCTTATTATCTTGGTCCGGATTTAGAACAGAAAATCGAAGAAATAAAGGTATCACTTGTTTAAAAATAAAGTCGACCTTATTGAGTTCTATTATTAAAAATCAAGAAGTTTGGATTGTTAGGGTGTTTGTAATGGTTGTTTAAATGCCTAAATACTATTAACTTTGAAGTTGAATTTTAGATTTCAGGACAATAAATTAATAATAAATAAATACTCAAAAGACACTGTTATATGTTACCTATTTTTAAAAATCACTTATGTGTCAAATACTTAAAATAAAACTGTAGGTACACTCACACATATCTTAAAAACTGACAAACACTATAAAATTGGTATAAATAATAACTTAATAATAAATAGTTAAAATTGTATATGGGACAATCACTAAGAACGTGTTGACAAATAAATAATTTTTGATGGTGGTAAAGTAGTGCACTACAGATCATGTTTGGTTACTATTGGTTCATTTCCACAGGTACCGATAGAGAGGAGGCACAGTGAGCTGTAGTTGATCGTGCAGAATGGTGTGCTTCCGTTCACGCTCGTGTTGTTCTATTTGAAAAACCTCCAAAAAATCTAACATTCTTCCCTTGTCTGCCCTATGAATCAATTTGATATTGTCGTCGTCTGTGCTTGTGTGTCCTGTTTCTAGCATGTGTTCTCCGAAATTAGATGTGAGTTTAAACTTTCTATGTTCGTCTATTCTCAATCGCAATGCACGCCCTGTCTGACCTACGCAAATACTGTAAAAACAGTGTCTATTGAGTATTTATTACAATTTCACGTGTAAATAATGGAAATCCAAGCTCTTAATAAAATAATAGTTGTTAGCAGTTTTAAAACCAATCCTGTAACGTGCGTTCAGGCCTATAAGTTTTTCATCACGGCAGGTTTTTGTTAAAAGCTACCACAGAAGCGTATTTTCAACACCAACAAAATACAATGTGCAATGCCGCATTGCCCCAAAGTTCTAAACTCGCAACCAAATAATGATTTCAATTATCTCAATTATAAATGCTACCCGAAACACGAAATAATCCACTACAAACCGCAGACCTACCGTGAGGGTCAGTTCGAAGTTTCCCAGTATCCATGCATACAAATATCGAAATATCCAGCTTTTATTTTTAACTCGAAAACAACCTAAGTACATTCAATTTTTCCACATCTCTGATATACAGTGTGTCCAGGAAAGGCCGCATCATATGGATTTTTTTTAATATCCATTTCTCGGTAAATTTTATTCTTTATAAAAGTCGGAGGCTTGGATTAAACCAATACGGCAATAGTCAAATATATAAATTACGGTACCATATACCAAGCGATTCACAATACATATATGAATTTGTGATGAGAGAAAAGTACCTTTATCTTCGTTATCATCTATCAAATTTATTTGGAAATGTTTAGAAGTAAAAATTATATGCAAATATGAACTCATTACCACCTATCTTGAATTTTTTCTTTTTTTAAGCATTGAATAGTTTGGAACTAGAGTCGCCTCCACTCCTGCAAGAAGGTGATGTCGGTCGAAAATTATTACAACGTTGAAGTGGATGATTTAATTATCATCTTTTGAACTTTGCTGTGTTTTCTGCTATTTCACATGTTGTAGTGTGTAAAACGTGCAAATCGAAATTGGCCGATAGTTGCAACCGTGACTTAGGATTTCAAATCGTGGTTTCTTGTGAGAATTTTGAACAAACTTTCACTCCGAGTTGCCCATTTGTTCAAAAAGGGGAAATTCAAAAATGAATAGCGGAAGTGTCCTTGCCATGCGCATAAGAATAGGTGTAGATAGAAATGAAATGTTTTGCGCATTCAGGGACCTTCCTCGACAGATTTTTCACTCATTTTACGATAAAGGTGTTCGCACCGTTTTTGTCGCAACAGAAGCAGTTGGTCAACAAAGTATGCAGAAAGCAGCAGAAGAAAAGACAATTAAACAATTTTTTTTTATTAATTAACAGCACCCTTACGGGTACTTGTGTGTAACACCTAGTCTGATGCCTATCTAGCTATATTAACCTAACCTAAATTGCTACGTATAAAAGGTGTTCTATATTAAGTGTTCCCCATTGGTGTAACTTAAATTTAATGCTGACGCTTTAAACTTCACACACTGCACGTTGCTCTGCTTTGTTCACCTATCGGCCTTCACTCACATAACACTGTGCTCTGCCTTTTTAACATCACTTCACCAACTCAAAAGGTTTGGTTCTTTTGAGTCTTCGCACACTGTCACAATTGTCAAGAAGCTGCATTGATTGAACAAGTGAACAAGTGAACTGAAAATAGTAAGAAAAGAATGGCGTAACTGTCTCGGACGATGGAACATGGAGAAAACATAGGTGTATGTATGATTGCTGGCGCTTATCTGCTGGAGAAAAGTTGTCATAAAATCTAAATACTGCAAAGCTTGCAAATTTTGCAATAAGAAAAGGATAGATCACGTGCAAAAACTAATGGCACTTGTCCCCGCCATTTGACAAAAACCAGTTAGGGCAGTTGACCCAGAATCCTATAAATGAGCTTTGAATTTACGATGGACTAGCCATTCGTCGTAATCATGATTCAATTGGTAAAATGAAGAAAATAGATCTGGGCGACAGTGCTCAATATATTCTGACCGATGAAATGCCGAAAATTGTCCACTTGGTGATTTCATTTTCACTTTCAAGTGGCAAAGTAATTGTGTATATTGCAGCAAGTATAGCCATATGTATTGTCAATGATACATTATCCAGCCTTATGAATATTATGGTGGTATTATGTATGAGCATCGGGCCAAACTGCAATAATTTCTGCGCGAAGGCTGACTGATGCACGGCGCATCATGTTTTCATAGCCTTCGCTGACTGATCGCCCGTCTGTCGTCAAAATCAAACAGAAAGAAACAAGAGGAGGAAAATATTAATTTGAAAAGATAATTATATGATCCAGGCAACGCCGACTATAGTAAAATATAACAACTCTATACATCAAAGTTTCACAATACTTTAAACAGTGTTTTCTCAAAACCGCATTTTTCAAATTGTCCCGAAAGATAACTTCAACTGATCTCCATCAATTCACTTGAAATTTTATATGCAGCTTCAGAACAATATTATCTAGAGAAGTACGTGCGGAATTTACGATAAGTTCAAAACTTTTTTGTTATAAACAATGTTTAACCTAATTTTTTTATCTAAAAGTGATAATTTGTGTTCAAACGTGCGCGATTTTGTTTTAAAGCGGAATTTTATAATTTCCGTACGTACTTCCCGAGATAATCTTATATAGAATCAATTTCCTTTTTGTTTTTATGGCTAAGTAAAAACCTGCGTGCAAAATCTTTCCGGCCGTACAACCCTGTCCGCCGGAAGAGCTTGCCTTTGCTGACCTCTAACGCTTCAATTTTGTATTTATTTTTGTTTTTTTCAAGAGATTTTGTAATTCATTTACTATATTGTAAAAAATATACCTACCAAAGCGGCTATTTTTTCTGGCGCTAGAGTGGTATTACCCCTTAAGAAGTTTTGCGTTGTGGTGTCCAGCATAGATCGTCAAATTTTCAGCCGCATTACGGGTACGATCTCTACATAAGCGCACTTCTTCGCAACCACCTAAGACAAACAACCATTGAGGATTAACGCTAATTTTATTTGTGTAAAGCATTAATATTTATTTTATTTTATGAATAATATGTATGTAATATTAACTTTCTGAATTAAGATTTTTCTTTCGAATAATACTAAGAAATTTGTTTTTTTCGAATTTGAGTGTTTCTTCGGTCCCGTATTATCAATCGCTTATTGTTATCAAGAACTCCGATGTGATCACATTAAGCGGCGAGTACTGTAATGACAAAACATATACATATTTTAATTCAGTTCCTTGCACACCCTCTGTAATATTGCATCACTAATATGTTTGATATGAAATTCCATGTTCTGCATAGTAGGATATGTCAGATATCCCATCATCAATAGCAGATTATATCGACTGATATTATCCATGTTCTGATGGAGTGGCCTTAATTTGACAGGCAATTTTATGGATTATGTGATTCCCATACATACGCAACCGTATACATAATATCTTTCGTATACAGATCCACATCTTCACTGGCTAAAGGCCAATTCAAATATTTACTGTTGTACGTTTAGCCAATATTTGCATCCTCCAACTGCCTGAAATATATGCTGCGAGAGTACGCCTATTTACAAATAATAGTGCCGCTCGAAGTTTCTCAAGTCATTAGCAGCCTGTTCTGTGTTTATAACTCAACTATAAATTAGTCCAGAATCTTGGTACACTCGCATATGGGAACCATTGCTTTTAAGTATGCTTCAAAACATTTCTAATCTAGAAATAAAAATTCCTTATCAACTTCACAGAACCACATAATCTTCTTACCTTCTTGTTGCATTTGTTGTGCTTTATTATCTGTTTTACTTCAGCATATGTGTTTACTGCCTTCTCAACATCGCTTTCCACTTTTGGGGGACGTGATTTTTTTCCGAATCCCTTAAAATTATGCGTTTTCCGCCTGTGTTCGTGGAATCCACCGCTAAACGTATTCCGCTGGGACCTACACGTTATTATTACCTCCTTCGGGCTAGTCCCAACTCGTATATTATTTCAGGCCTCCCCTCTAGCATTAATAAAATATTAGCTGTAGCAAAAACCGACCTAAACCTACCTCCTGCTACCTCGAATCTGCAGGGTGCTGCACACTTCCTTGTGTAATTTAATCCGATTTCTTAAATAAATAATGAAAGCATTGTTATTATATTTGTATCTTTCTTCTTCCCTTCCTGGTTCAGTTGTGTTTGTTACGTTTAATAAGTTAGAGCAACTTGGGTACAGGCACATAACGCTTTAGCATCAATGTAGTGCAATGTTTCTGCCGTAACATATGTGTGCGTGGATGTGAAAAAGGACCAGTTGTCCGTTTCTAGTTAGGTTCCTAACTGCAAATAAAGTTAAACTGGTTCAAAATGCACGTATTTGCTTTTTTCGCTAATTAGTTATTTAATGTGTTTTTTATCTATCGTGTTCGTCGGAAACCCGTCTGTGGTTGGAAACACATGAAAAAATGCGTTTTTATTGCGAATGAAAAAGGGACCAGTTCGACATATCACGCTACGCTCTAGCGCATTACGGTGTTGCCGCATACAGTGGCGCAAACAAATGTCCGTATGAAAGCAGTTTATAAACTTGTTTGTACGCAATATAATTAAAAAAATTTTTAATATTCCGGAACAATTAGTGCGCTTATGTTAACTACACTTGTTTGTTTGTTTGTCTGTTTAGTTGTTTGTCTGTTTGTTTGTTACGTTCAAATCTTGTAATCCATATTTTTCCTACTTCCCAGTATCCAATCGAGTTGAAATATTGCATGTGGACAGAAAGGTAACCGGAAAGGTTACCGGAAAGGTAACAATACATGAAGCAATAAAAAATAATTGAAAAAAAATAAATTTGTAAAATTTGTCCAATTGAAATAAATTTTGGTATATGGACAGATTTCCAGCGAGAATGCCTTAGAGTAAAATTTTCTGTTTTTTTTAAGTAAAAACGTAGTTTTTCCTACTTCCCAGTGTCCAATCGAGTTGAAATATGGCATGTGGACAGATTTCATTTCGTACGGATGTACACAACATTAATGTACGCAGCAGAGGTCATGTTAGTCCGCCCGCTCATAGAACCGCGCAGTTTCGGGGATCGTTCAGTTACAGTTTGCCGCATCTATATAACCCAATGCCGGGCCAGTTCAAGACATCTCGCGTTGCGGCATTCAGGGCAAAACTTGTGGCTATGTTTGTTGAGCGTCAGAGGTTTAATGTATAATATGTCGGATTGAGTGTATGTGGTGTGTATCGTCGAGTGGTTGCGTCTATTTGTAAGGCGTATTCTCATCCTTGTTATTATTTCATGTCATTTAGTTAGTAGGATAAACCTATTATATTTTTGTTTGGATTAGTGTCTAATGGATTCGGATAATATTTTTTTTGTAATTCTTTCTTTCTGTTGTCATTTTTATTTTTATTTTATATTTTATTACAAGGTTAAGTGGAAGAGAAGGCTTGTCCTTAACTTCGCCTTGCCCATATGTGTTATTACCAATGTATTTTTATATTGTATTTTTTTTATTGGGAAATAAAGTCAATTATTATTATTATTATTATTTCCGGTAACAATACATGAAGCAATAAAAAAAAAATGTAAAAAGAAAATTAATTTGGAAAATTTGTCCAATTGAAATAAATTTTGGTATAAGGACAGATTTCGAGCGAGAATGCCTGAAAAAATAAAATGAATAAAAAAACAGAAAATTTTAAGAAAAATTCTCGAATATTTTGTATATAAAGCGTAGTTTAAAAAAAATCTATAAATTTATTATGACTGTGTTTCCATATTTTGTGTACCTACTTATGTTTATTTCTGATCAGTAAACGTTTAAAATAATTTGACACTATCAGATTTATTTATATTTTATACGACGTCAGATTGAATTCGTAAAACAGACAAGTCTTGAAATCAGAGAGCTGCATAATTCTGTTAAAAGAAATAGATAGGAAAAGAAAAGTTGCAAATTTACGTTATGGTTGCCAGATTGCACTTGGTCCCATTTTGAATTATAAACAACTAACATCAGATATTTCTGTTTTCTTGCGAATCCGATACTTAATTAGATGTTTAGTCGCCATATTGGAGCCGCCATTATGAACTTTATATCTACGTCTTTCACCAGATTTGGAATCCGAAACCTTCGTATACCATATGTTGTTATTTTGATATGAATCCGACGATTTATTACATGTTTGGTCGACATATTAGATCCAACATTTAGTATACTAAAAATCAGAAATCAAATTTGGAATCAGAGACTGCAAGAACGTCTTACGAGAATGCTTAAGTCATCTTAAGACTCGAGAGATAAAGATACCTTGTTTACACTATTTTGTAGCCCAAGGCCAACGGCACAATAGATTAAAAAACCTATAAACCTTAAACGGAATAATGAAATAATAAACTCTATTACATCTATTATATCTCTTCTATATTTCTTCATTGTCGGGTTGGAATGTCGTAATATCTTTGCAATAACTAATTTTATCTAAAAACACTTATAACGCAATTTCGGTCAACTGGTCCCTTTTCATATCCAGGCACACATATATGTAATATTAACAAACGAGAAGCTCTCTAGTTTATTGGTCAACGGCGACTAATCGCCGACTATAACTGGTTTAAGTTCCTTTTTCTTCTAAATATTGTGACTCTATAGCGGCTGAATTGAGTTCCCTAACTTTTTTTTTATTTCTGTATCATTCAGAAATATTTCACTTAACCATGTGTGAAATTAAGCACCATCGTAACATTTATTATATAAACATCTGACACACAGCTCGGCATATAAATCAACCAAATAAATTTTTCGTGATATACAAAATGTGATGTAGCCTGAAGCGAGAAATACATTTTAACGGGTTCGATCGTTCGGAGTAAATATTGAACGGCAAGCAGAACGCGTTAAATTAGCGAGACCAACTTTTAGCGGCCTGCTGGCGACTGGGAAGTTTAATTAAGTATCGACTTATTAAAAAAAGTTTGGGATCGCGCCCTATTAAAATAGTATTGCCATTAAAAGTTTGGTGGGATACTCGGCGCAGCACTTGCCAGCACATGTTCAAGCTAACGATGACGTTAAAGGCAGTTCACCAGGTTTAAAGGTAATTATTACCCTGTCGTTTATGATAACCTATAACTTTGCATGACTACCTATTTTCATTTCTTGTTAATGACATTATGTGGAAATTTATATACATAGTTTGTAGTGTTGGATAAAAATTAAAACATCCAATTTATTTAATAATTTTTATAATTTCGCCATTTGGCATTTGTGCCATTTCTATAACAATAATATTTATTTAGTTAAATGAAATGAAAAAATACAATAAATTTGTTTTCCTTAGCCAATGCATAAACCAGACTTGTAGGCTGTTAAATATATTTAGTGCTTTGTATTTACATGTGCTTTGCATAGTTTCTTCATTTAGTATATTTTGGTAATCTGAAGTATCGCATTCATACTGCTGTTGAAGTTAGTCATATAATTTGAAAATTTAATACTGATATTGATTGTTGAGCATTCTTATATAGGGTTAGCCAAAAGTATCGGGACATCTAAATAATTCTCCAACGCTAAGGAATTTTAAAAAAATTGTTTTAAAAAATTGGCTTTTAACAAGCTTTAAACACAACGTTTAAATATATTTTCAATATACTGGGTGCTTATTTTATTATAGAAATGTAGTAACCTCTCCTTTTTTAAAATAGAACAGCTTCTATATTATAACAAGATTGAATTCTAAGGTTAATTCTAAATATTTTTAAAATGCATTATTTTTAAATTATAAGGTATTAACCAAAAATACAATTCTTCAAGTCCAATTTTTTTTTTCAAGTACATGTTGTATGCGTTTAAACAACCTCTCGTTTAAATATAGTTTGAATATACAGTGTGTTCATTTTATTATGGAAATTTGCAAACCTTTCCATTTTCTAATACACCCTGTATATTTTAGTTTTTTTCATATCTAAGATTAATTCTAAGAACTATTTTAAATTTTTTTTTTAAGAAATGCATTATCTGCTATGAGCAATTAATCAAAACTCCTGACATTCAAATTAAAAATATTTTGCCACATACATACACACTTATTTTATTGTGGCAGTTTGAACATTTAATTTAATTCTAATTGATTGTGTTGATATTTTCTCTCGGATGTTTTAATTTTTACCCCTTTGGTTCAAGTAAAAGTTTATGATTTTTGATTAATTGCTTATAATTAAAAAGTAATGCCATTTTATAAAAAAAAAATCTGATGTGGCCAGGTACATGACTTTATCATACAATATATACAATTAATAGTTTATCTGCATGATAATCTATTTGATTGAGATAAATCGTGGTTGCATTAAAATTATACTAGTTAGCCTAGAATTGACAGATGTTTTGATACTATTGACAGTAGGTATTGTCAAAGCATCAGCATTTGACACTACCTACTGTCATTAGAATAATAGTCACCGAAGGCGGAGCGTCGCCGTCGCATGTGAGCGAGTCGCGCTATGTAGTTTTCGGCAGGAGTGATATACCACGTTTTTTTGTGTTGCTTTTTGAGTAAATATGTATTTAAGCATATTTAAATAATTAAAATAATAGTTATTTATCTCACAAGTGCCGAAAGTACGGAATAGCGCGACGACCGGTGATGCGGCGCTTTCGACAGGAGTGACATCAACGTTTTTTGTGCTACTTTTTGAGAAATACGTATTTAAAAAAATCAAAAATGGTTATATTTCTGTAGGTATAGGAAATGTTAGGTTGATACCACTTCTACGAAACGTCAAGTTTAAAAAGCTATTTTAAATTCTGACAGATTTATATTCGTTCATGTCACTGTAGATGTCACATCCGTACCAACATACTAAAATATAACTACACTCATCGCTATACTTTATTTACAATTTTCTCAACTTATCGTTTTTACAATTAGATATAACAACGGGTTGATATTTCGTATCAACAAACAATCAAATTGCTGATCTTATTTTATTTGAATTTTGTATTTTGTACTTTGCTGCACTAGAGCGGCAACGTTCCATAGCGGTTCTCCAACCTCTGATGAAATCAGCTGTTTTCGAGTGTGACAGCCATAGACATTTCTGTGGTGACAGCACAAAAAAATATTTGTCAAAATCCTGGCTACTATGTAGTTTCATATCAATGCAGATGCGACCGATCTCGATCAAATAGAATTTGCTCTTGCAGCTAAACTATTAATTTTACAAAAAAACTTCATAGGCATAAATTATTCAAAATTTCCTCTACTTTAATTTATTGTTTAACTATTTTGACGAAATTACAGAAATGCCGGCTCATTTGCAAAATCGTTGAAAATTGCTAAGAGTAAATAGCCAGTTCCTTTGAACCCTTTTGAACCAAAAGCTTTTCAGCTCTAAGTTTGGTTATGAAACTTCTAAATATGAACTTTCGTCCCGATACCTTTACTAGTTTTTCCGGAATCGTCGTCACAAAAATCGGGTACACACATACACACGCGCACACACACAGACATTTTTTGTACCTTGGTCAAAAATGTTCAGGGGACCCTAAAAGACCTATTTCCGCTAAAATCCCAATTTTTTTTTTCGGCACGATTACAATACTTTATCATACTGCGTATGATAAAGTAATAATTCTCACATAAAATTCTTCGAATTTAACTTAGCATTAAAAAATTTTAAATATACAGAATGATCTGAATATTAAAGATATATTTTGTTAAAAAAAAACTGCTATGTGAAATTTTTTTTGCAGTTGAAGAATTATTAATGTGTTTCGGTAATTTTACCATTTTTGGTTAATAGCTTATACCTAATTAAAAAGAAGTTATTTTACAAAAAACTATTACTATAAGAGATTCTTTGAATTAATCTTAGAATAAAAAATTTAATAATATATGGGTGTCTTATTAAAAAAGGAAAAGATCAAATGCCAATTATAGAATGAACACTTGTACATAAAAAATATATTTAGACGATAGCTTAATTAAAGCCAAAAAACTTTTGTTTGAACAATTTTGTGAAATTTCTTTTAGTTGGAGAATTATTTAGGTGGTCCGGTAATTTTGGCTAACCCTGTATAATTCTGAGTAATCGATTTTGCTGTACTAATATTTCTATTTGTACTTAATATTTTACAGCAGAAATTTTTTTAAAATTTTGTTGAAGCAAAGCGTGTTTGTGACATAACACCTAGTCAATGACTAACAAGCTATTTTAACTTAACTAAGTCAACTGATAATTAAAACGGATAATTAAAAAATAGTGTACCTATTATCGTATGGTATAAGATATACTACCTTTTTTAGTAGCGCATCTTTCGGCTTTCCTTTTGAAATATATACTGTATATTACCAGTATATGAAATAACAACAAACCGACAAAATAATCTCAATACATTTTTACAAAATATGCAAAATGAAAATTCAAAAGTTTAATTGTCGCTACGCAATGTTTTCATAATTTAGTGCGCTGATTTAACAACGATACGTTTAATAATAAACAACGATATGTTCAATGACTGCTCAAAGTGAGCGCAGTGCATTAGCCTCCAAACAAGCTTCTGTATAGCGCCACTAATTTGCACTTAAACAGCGGCGTCTAATGTCATCTTAAAAACTTTGAGCGACCGCAGCATTCTACCCAGCTACTCCGTAAATGAGCATCTTGTCTACACATACACTACTGCATTTTGACAACAGAAATACAAAAACAGAAAACAAAAACAACTACTAATCTTTCCAAAAACGTAAAATCCCAAAAGCTGCCTTTTAAATAATTAATTAGTCACAACTTGTGCCACATAGAGAAATAAAGTATTAGATTTTTTTCACTGCAATTATTTTTACTACCTATAACTTTTTGCACTTATGTCGAATATACTCCGTATTAGTAAATGCCAAACATGTAACAACTCGTAAAAAATACGAAAAACAAGAGTTGCAATCCGTTGTAAAATTTATGACGGGGTTTTGCTAGCTTATCCATATTAGATAATTCCGATTTTATTACAAAAAAATCTGATGTGGCCAGGCACATGACTTTATCATACAATATATAAAATTAGTAGTTTAGCTGCATGAAAATCCATGATTGAGATAAATCGTGTCTGCATTAAAATTAAACTAATTGCCAGGATTTTACAGATATTTTGATACTATTGACAGTAGGTATTGTCAAAGCATCAGCATTTGACACTACCTACTGTCATTTGAATAATAGTTATTTATGTCACAAGTGCCGAAAGTACGAAATAGCACGACGAGCGGTGATGCGGCACGTCACCGAAGGCGGAGCGTCGCCGTCACATGTGAGCAAGTCGCGCTATGTAGTTTTCGGCAGGAGTGACATCGACCTTTTTGTGTTGCTTTTTGAGAAATATGTATTTAAAAAAATTAGAAAATGGTTTTAATTTCTGTATAGGAAATGCAAGGTTGATACCACTTCTACGAAGCGTCAAGCTTAAAAAGCTAATTCAAATTCTGACAGATTTATATTTGTTCATGACACTATAGATATCTCACCCGTACGAACATACTAAAATAAAACTAAACTCATCGCTATACTTTATTTACAGTTTTCTCAATGTATCGTTATTAGAATTAGATATAACAACGGGTTGATATTTCTTATCAACAAACAATCAAATTGGTGATCTTATTTTAATTGATATTTGTATTTTGCACTTTTCCCCACAAGAGCGGCAACGTTCCATAGCGGTTCTCCAATCTCTGATGAAATTAGCTGTTTTCGAGTGTGACAGCACCATGACAGCACAAAAAAATATTTGTCAAATCCTGGCTTTGTCAAATCCTGGCTACTATGTAATTTCATATCAATGCAGATGCGACCGATCTCGATCAAATAGAATTTGCTCTTGAAGCTAAACTATTAATTTTACCAAAAATGTCATAGGCATAAATTATTCAAAATTTCCTCTACTTTAATTTATTAATTAACTATTTTGTCGAAATTACAGAAATGGCGGCTCATTTGCAAAATCCTTCAAAAAGGCTTAGAATAAACTACCAGTTCCTTTGGACCCCTTTCAACCAAAAGCTTTTCAGCTCTAAGTTTGGTAACAAAACTTCTAAATATGAACTTTCGTTCCGATACCTTTTGTAGTTTCTCCGGAATCGTCGCCACAAAAATCGTTTACACACAGACATACATACACACACACACACACACACAGACATTTTTTTGTACCTTGGTCAAAAATGTTCAGGGGACCCAAAAAGACCTATTTCCGCTAAAATCTCAATTTTCTTTTTCGGCATGATTACAATACTTTATCTTACTGCGTATGATAAAGTAAAAATAATAAATACGATGCAAGTTTAAATATTACTTTATCATACGCAGTATGCTAAAGTACTGTAATCATGCCGAAAAAAAAAATTGAGATTTTAGCGGAAATAGGTCTTTTTGGGTCCCCTGAACATTTTTGACCAAGGTACAAAAAAATGTCTGTGTGTGTGTGTGTGTGTGTGTCTGTGCGTGTGTGTGTAAACGATTTTTGTGGCGATGATTCCGGAAAAACTACTAAAGGTATCGGAACGAAAGTTCATAATTAGAAGTTTCATGACCTAACTTAGAGCTGAAAAGCTTTTGGTTAAAAAGGGTCCAAAGGAACTGGTAGTTTATTCTAAGCCTTTTTCAAGGATTTTGCAAATGAGCCGCTATTTCTCTAATTTCGTCAAAATAGTTAAATAATAAATTAAAGTAGAGGAAATTCTGAATATATTATGCCTATGAAATTTTTTGGTAAAATTAATAGTTTAGCCTTTTAGGTTATTCTAAGCCTTTTTGAAGGATTTTGGAAATGAGCCGCCATTTCTGTAATTTCGACAAAATATTTCATTAATAAATTAAAGTAGAGGAAATTTTGAATAATTTATGCTTATGAAATTTTTTGGTAAAATTAATAGTTTAGCTTCAAGAGCAAATTCTATTTGATCGAGATCGGTCGCATCTGCATTGATATGAAATTACATAGTAGCCAGGATTTTGACAAATATTTTTTTGGGTTGTCACATTCGAAAACAGCTGATCTCATCGGAGGTTGGAGAACCACTATGGAACGTTGCCGCTGTAGTGCGGCAAATTTTAAAATACAAATTTCAAATAAAGTAAGATCACCAATTTGATTGTTTGTTGATAAGAAATATCAACCCGTCTTTATATCTAATTCCAAAAACGATACATTGAAAAAATTATAAATAAAGTATAGCGATGTCTGTAGTTTTATTTTAGTATGTTGGTAGGCATGTGTCATGAACAAATATAAATCTGTCAGAATTTGAATTACCTTTTTAAGGTGCGTTTTCATTAGTGATAATGGCAGTGGTAGCAGACGCCGTTATAGTATTTCCAATAGAAAATTGCTATGGACTCATGTGTATGTACATGCAACCTAATATGTGTCATTATCACGAATGTAAGAAACACTATAATTTCGTATTCTACCACCGCCATTAGCTACCATTACCTACTAATCGGAACGCACCTTTAAACTTGACGTTTCGTCAAAGTGGTACCAACCTAGCATTTACTATACAGAAATCATTTATTTTTTTTAAATACGTATTTCTTTAAAAACAACACAATAAACGTTGATGTCGCTCCTGCCAAAAACTAGATAGCCGACTCGCTCATATGCGACGGCGACACCCCGCCTTCGGTGACGCGCCGAATCACCGCTCGTCGCGCTATTCCGTACTTTCGGCATTTGTGACATAAATAACTATTATTCTAATGACGTAGTGTAGGTAGTGTCAAATGCTGATGATTTGACAATACGTACGATTTATCTCAATAGAATAGATTCTCATGCAGCTAAACTATTAATTTTATATACATATTGTATGATAAAGTCATGTGCCTGGCCACATCAGATTTTTTTAATTTAATGTAAACCAATTGTCATTCTTATTCCAAATTAAAATACCGAAGGCCTTGCAATATTTTTTTTTTGCGTCGGAGGCGCTAACATATTTAGTTCGACTCCTTTCTAACACCATTATTCTTCTCTTTAATAAATTCTCTTAACACGAACTTGATAACACTAACAACGATTTACTTAATATTTTACGACTGTGTTATCTTTTGTAAGCCCCATCTGTAAAACCCATACATCATAAAAGCAATAAATAAACTCAAGACAAATTTCCAAATTAAGCAAATTATTAAATATGAATAAAGTAGATAGATATCGATATAACCCCCCGTTAATCAAATGCAAAAATTAAATTCCCCTCGCTCCGCCGAAATTTTAACGGCTACGTATAAATTTCCGGTAGTCATTTTAAAATTGCACAACCCGTCAGCTACCCTTAAGGGCTAATTTCAAATTCTATTCGCCGGGACCGGGGCAGGGCCGGGCTCACCGTTAAACGCGACCGATGTTCAAACAGTTTTCCACTCGCGTCCGTCGGTCTTCCTTTGATATACTGCGGAACATCGAGGGTACGCGGTAAAGGTTGGGTCTCGGGCACAATGAATTGTAAATTAGTTTAACGAACAACGGAGCACAGGTGCTTTCATTTAACTAGCATATAATTCAATGGTGTAAGTACACTTTGACTTTGGCGACATAGATGATGGTGGAGAATGAAAGTAATAATGTCAAAGTGGATATTCGAGAGTTGGTCAGAAGTGAAGAATAATTGTTTGTAGGGTGTTCTTATTGTTTAAATGCGTGGGTTACTAGCCAGCAACTAAAGGCAATAATTTGGAATGTATGGATATAACTAGCTACCTCTTTCTTTTTTCTTACTAGTCAACTGTAAATTCCGGAGTAAAGTGGGCAACCACCAAGGTTATTTTGATGCAACTCGGCAATAATGCGTGGTATGATTAAAAAGAGTGTTTATTTTTACGTTAAGTATGAGCTTTTACTTCATAGTATTTTGTGGAGTATAATCTATTACATAAAGGTAAATACCTCAATGGGTAGTTTTTACTTATGTTAGAAGTATAGACTTGGTAAATGCTAACACATAATATTTCCAGGAACAAAATTGTGAATTTCGGTTTTTCTCCACACTTTGCTGTTATGTAAGCTTCCTGGCCACGATGCATCCACAGACGTAAAAATTCCTTTAGAATTTTTAGAAAATTCCTTTAGAATTGCATGGAGCCTGCACATTAATGTACAAATTCCTTTAGGGTAGAAATACTCTTCCTCTTTGTTATGAAAACAACAACCAAATATTTTATCAGTGAATAAATAACGATAATATAAAAACTCCACAGGACATTATTACAATAAATATCAATTTAATTACTAATTAGTGAATAATTTAATAAAGTCACGAAATCGGTCACAAACCATACAGACCTTTGAAAGCTCTTCCAAATAAACAAAAAAACAGGGAAAGAAATTGTTGAATTATAACAATAACGCAACAACTAGTACATTATACACCAGAAATATCCCATATATTATAAAAACACACCGAATGCTCAGGACTCCGGGCGATCGATGGCCGTTTCCAAGCGAAGTATATACAAAATGATTTGCATATAATATAACAGAACCATATATATTATAAATAGCTTGGAAATAAACTTTTATATACTCTAGTCTAGTACATTATAAAATGCAGTTACCATAAAAAGATAACTATTAAGGTTTAAAATTTATGTTTACTCTACCGATTGTTACTATTCGTGTACCCACGACTATCAAATTTGAAAGGGTTGGTAAAAGACAAGAGTATAAATTAAAAAAATAAATAAATTAAAATTAAAATTCACATATTCATTGGTTCCTTAAATCTTTCTATTTTAGATATTCTATTTTATCTATAAATTTATCAATAGGGTAGCGAGCAGTTATTCCCCGATTTAAACTTTTTCAAATAATTTTTAAATAAATAAAATCACCAATGATGTTCTCGAAAAACGGACACTATAGTAAAACACCATCAGACAAAAAAACAATTGACTAAGAAAGATGTCGGTTAGAATTGGTTTAATTAGGGTTGTTTGCAATTACGACTATTTTATAGACGGACATATTCATTATTTTAAATTAACAAATTTTTCTTGTTGTTTTGGGGATCAATAGTGCTGTCAATAGGTTTTTGTATTCAAAACAGTATCGTGAAAATAGCAAAAAAAAACTACAATTGTGCAATTTAAATAGTTCACAAAAGATGTCATTTCTTAAAACACAGTAAGTTAATGAACTTCCTGATTAATATTAAAATAAACTGAAAACATTTTATCTCTTTGTGTATCTGACAATTTTTTTTCGTCCAAATTCATTCGCGTGGGTTCTTAAATAAAAAACTTCCTTCCATATATTTGTTTAGTATTTCAACAGTGCACTGTAATAAACGGACTAAAAATGTACAAAAAATTTATTAATCACAAATCTTGGTCATAAACGGTTGGACGACACACTATTAAAAAACGTAGAAACATAAAAAACTGCTGATAAACTATAAAAATCGACAAGTTTGACTTTCAAGCGCTTTACTTGCTCTACTAAATTTGATTTTTGGTATAATATGGTACCCTTTTTCGGATTGTATGACAAATATTAAAATTTGTATCTGAACATTAAATATAAATACAAAACAACTTTTCAGTAGCAACATTTTTCCATTTAATTGTAAAAAATTGATGCTTTACCATTGAGCAAATTTAACACTTAATGAAAAAGAAATAGACTGGCATCATTTATTTTTTTGCATATTGTAAAAGTAGGTCAATACATAAGTTACCTAAGTCACAATATTAAACAAATAAGGGACTAAAATTTTAAAAAATATCGATAACACATCATTTTGATTGTTAGTAAATTTGTTCCATTAGGCTATAGTAACTCCTAGCGCCCTTATGCGTTAATTAACGCATTCCAAATTTCAACATTACGAGCTTATGTGTTCCTTACATAACGAACACAAATATCAAATAATAAGTAGTAAGACGGAGCTTAAATAAAATTACTAAAATAAATCTCATCCAGGTCACTGAACTCAAGTGCCTCAAGTTGTAAATGTCGACAGCGAAGCCAACATCAATGAGACAGTCACGTTCCTTTTATTTTGGTGGTAAAGTATCATAAACTACCTGTAACTACCGATCTATAAAACAGTGTATTTATACTTTATAGCCAAATATGTCTGGTAACTTTATTGATTTATCGAAAAAGCTAAAAAGAACCGGAGGGGGATAGACAAAAACAAAAACAACTCTATATCCCATAAAATATCCGAATTTTTTTCTTTATACGTAACAGTCTACTGGCCACCAAAGAATAGCTCTCAACAAGTAATCCAAAATATGTACAGTATCAATTGCCCAAGATATGAGATTCCGGAGTTAGTAAGGTAATTTTGCTTATTTATGGCATATTTCAAAAATCGAAATTTGACCACTACTCGGCTACCATAAGAGATAGACCATTTTCATGTGTTCGCAATCAGCTCATTTTAGTAATATAGCGAAGGTTTCACGTCGATCCGGTTCCTAATTTCCGAGATAGGTGTAATAATTAAAAATTATAGTTATAAAAACTCTTTCTTCGAATTTTTAAGCAAATAATGTCTTTCTTTTATTTTTGGGGTAGTAATTATGATTTGACCCGTCTACAATTACTAGTTTAGGATGTCGTGGTTTTTCCAAAAACGTATCATTTGTTGAAAAAGTAGCCGATAAACCTGTCAAGTCGAAAGCTAAAAATTTGGATCCGATTATCGGACAAACTACGGTTGAAACACGAAAAGCGAAGAAATTGGTAATCGGAAAGGACAAAACAGCCCGAACACAGACCGCAAAATATCCAAAAAGATCAAACGAATGTTTTAACAATTGTAAACAAATTAAATTAACGATAATTTTAACCTCATAACTTCTCAGCGTGGATACAAGTCCTTTCTCTTCCATTACAAAAATACTATTAGGTTTTTGTGTGTGATCAATTAATCATGAATTCATAGTAAAATTTTAATCAACAACCACGTAATCTAAATTAAATTTAAGTGTTGACTAAATATTCACAGAATTATAATTCAAATGTACACAACAAAATTCTAAGTGGAGCAGTCGAAAAACAAAGTACAGTATACTACAAAGGAACTGCTCCCTAAAATAATACCGCTCAATAGATGTTATCTGCCTGGAAACACAGTGGTGGAAAGCGTTTGACTCGCCACATGCAGTAAATAAACGTCACTACATGAAACAGATAGGCTGTCCATTCCACAAAGGGGCAGTAAAACGTAACTACTGCGCGAACGCAATAAAAAACTAAACAGGAAACTTTTCAACAGACCTTAACGTGGACATGCCAATACGATGCAAACTTTGTCCTTACTTTGAGCAAATAAAATGTAAAACATTGAAAATGTACTAGTAAAAAGACGCTTTTCAAATAGTTTAGCATTAGCATTAATAAGTCTTTTTTGTATTTCTAATAAACTACTATTATCCAGTTCCAAAGTGGTGCAGGCAAATAATAATTTTCTTCGAGCGACCTCTAGCGGACATATGCCGAACTAACATCATTTAACCTGGGAAAGCCGTTTTCGCGGCCTCTGGAAGCAGTTTCCCGGTAAAGATTCAGCTAGTGCTTCCGAGAGGGCAGCACTGAACCGCGCGGCACAAATCGATAAATCCGCGCATGCGGTGACTATTTTTATCGCAGGTATTTTGATTATTTTGGCGCCAATGTTGTGTACGCAAATGGTATGTTTACCGTTTATTGTGGATGTTTATTTCGCCGTTTTAAGTATATTTTTACTCACCAAACGCACCAAGGAAGGTTTCAGAAGTTTGGAACTTACCTGAAAAGAAAAAGATAATACCTTTAGTGGATGATAAATTTGATTGCGAATGGGGGAGAAAAAGAATGTTTCTGACTAGGGAGGAAATAAATTATGGTGTCTGAGGCGAACACGCTATTAGGGGAGAAAATAAGAGGGTGTCATGACCTCGCTTTTCTCGTATTGTTGCTTCGGAGGAAAATAATGTAAGACGGAACGTAATTGTTCTGTAAGATAAAAGAGTACAATATAAAACGTACAGTAAGATAAAAAATACTAGTGTTTTTTAAGTAACGGGTTTGTTATTGCCATTCATTTACGGAAAACTTGAAAAAAAAATCGAAAGTTAGTTACAGATGCGCTATGATTTGTATGTAGGTTTTCTAATCACTGGCATTGAAACCAAATATAATCGGGTAAAAGAATAATATGAAGACAATACATAAGTATAGATGATAAAACTTAGAGATTTTAATAATGCAGAAAATAAAAAAAATATTAGTAGGTAGCGATTTTTATGTAATGTTATGAACTGTTTACATTGTTAAATGTTTTTCGTATACTCACAGTAATTGTATTTAGTTATCATCTTAAAAAAATGCTTTCCGCGTTAATTTTAAGTAGGTAGTGCTTTTTTATGTTTAAATAGTAAGTCGTTCAAATTCTATCGGACCATCCCTGCAGACATTAGTAGAGATTTAAATTTTTGTACAGACGTGGAAGTTCATGAAATGTATTTTATAGGGCGGGGTTTTCAAATTGCGGTTTAGCGGAGTTTCAGGGGAGGTTCTCATATACCTATGTAATCGGCTTAAAAAACATTTTTTCCTTACGTATTTTGAAACCTCGGAGTGTATAAAATAAGCCCCTGATACAGTTTTTTTATTCTCACAAGTTTTACCGTTTTATAGCCTATGGCATTCACCACTAAAAATTTTCTGCAAGGAGACGCAGAGGTGTGTCTATTCAAATGATAATTTTCGATAACGCTTTAAATAAGGAATGTCAATTGGATACAGCACAGAGAACCTATAGATCTAGGTGCTAATGTTGATAACATTATTATATTTCGATGAATTCATATAGAAAAGGTGTTTTAAAAAGTACATATCATGTTTCTACATTCTCTTGTAGAGTTTTTACACCGATACAACTGACGCGATTTTCTAAAAACACGATCTTTCAATCTGGCTGGCGCGATTACTTTTGAATCGTTAAACAGATCGAGTTATTCTTTATTCCCTTAGAGAAAATACTTTTTATTGGAGGCTGAAACTACTAATAAATGAAACTTTAAAATAATTATATTATTAATAACGATTTAAAACCGAAAAAAAAGCTGAAAAAATCGATTCAAACAGCAGCTATTTTGCCAATTTTCAACTTTTTTAACTAAATGCTGATTTACCCTCCAACTAATTCCATCTAGTTTCACAGCGCTTTTGAAATTTCGATTTCTGTTTATTTTTATAGGAGCTATCCTGCATGTGGTTAAGACAAGCACGCCGCACAGGACCTGATACTTCCTACAACAGTATCCACTTCGTGCATATAGTTTTTTATGGCGCAATGTACTTTTCTACACTAAAGTATCATAAATATATGGCAAAAGAAAAATATTGATATCATTTACAAATTGTTTGATAAACTGTCTCAAACTTGAGCTACTTTTTAGGTCTGTACATGAGAACCTCCCCTTAAGGGGGTCTTCCGCTTTGTTGGCCGCTTTTCGAGCCTATTTTAAAGAATTGATAATGAAACAACCACTCAAGATTTCTGGCCAAAGTTTTTTTTTATTCTTTTGTATTACTATCAATGTACAAAATTAACAATTACAAAATTATTGTGATGATCTCGGTAACCTTGCAGATTACCTTGTGCGCGCTTTGGTGCAAACATTAATGTGCAACGGTAACCACGATTACACGTGTGCAGGTCGTCTGATACAAAACAGTGAAACCTTTTCTTAATTGTTATTTCGTTAGCTATCGTTCGATTGTTCAGTTTCTCAATATTTTGATTTTTAACAAAATGGCGGTCGTATGCCCAACAAAGGTCCGTTTTCGCCGCTCTTTTCGCAATATAGAACGCTCTAAAAATGAAATAAAACAAAAGTTTAAAAAAATGAACGATCGAACGAAAACTACATGTCTGCTGAATATAAAAAACAAAGAATTATCTCGATATATGAAATACATTTTCCAAAAGCGTGGTTACCAGTTGGAAAAGTACGACTTTTGGGAAATCGCGACCGAAATTACAAAGGGTATAGATACCAGTGGTGGGAGATCTATGACTTGGTCGAGTCATATGGAATGCGTTTATAAGTAGGCATTTCACACGGTCGGAGGGGTTTCTTCCTCCCTTATCACAACACTGATCGACGCACACACAAATCACCGGCTACAACTCCAAAACTAGGGCGAATTTTGCAAAACCCTCTTGCAGGTACAATTCTAAGACATTCTAGATTAGAACAAAGCAAAAAAAGATAATTTGATTTTTTAAAACCAACAAAGCGGAAGACCCCCTTAAGGAAAGTATCGTTAACCTCCACATAGCGCGCATATGAAGCCTAACGATAATTTAAGTTAATCTCTGCTACATTCTGGTTTAAATGATTCATCATCTGTTTTGCTCAGCTTAGTAGTTTTGGAGATATTAAAACACGAGTGGACAATCTAGCTAATTCAATCTAATAAAATTTAACGTGTTTTTAGAGAGACTTTATGTTATTGTGAGCTTGGCACAATTTTAGAAAAACTAACCGAATGATGTTACTAATTCTTGCGGTAATTTGTAGATTAACTAGCTATGGCACAAACCAGAATGAACCGGTTTCACTTAAAAAAAACGCAACAATTTCTAAAATAACGGTTCGGCTATTTAAATTAGTTCCGCAATTTCCAATATTTTTCAGTAATTCTGGTTATTATGTGTGTATTAGTAAACGTGTGAAAAAATTATAATTGTATAAAATTTAACGTGTTTTTAGAGAGACTTTATTTTATTGTGAGGTTGGCACAATTTTAGAAAAACTAACCGAATGATGTTACTAATTCTTGCGGTAATTTGTAGATTAACTAGCTATGGCACAAACCAGAATGAACCGGTTTCACTTAAAAAAAACGCAACAATTTCTAAAATAACGGTTCGGCTATTTAAATTAGTTCCGCAATTTCCAATATTTTTCAGTAATTCTGGTTATTATGTGTGTATTAGTAAACGTGTGAAAAAATTATAATTGTATAAAATTTAACGTGTTTTTAGAGAGACTTTATTTTATTGTGAGGTTGGCACAATTTTAGAAAAACTAACCGAATGATGTTACTAATTCTTGCGGTAATTTGTAGATTAACTAGCTATGGCACAAACCAGAATGAACCGGTTTCACTTAAAAAAAACGCAACAATTTCTAAAATAACGGTTCGGCTATTTAAATTAGTTCCGCAATTTCCAATATTTTTCAGTAATTCTGGTTATTATGTGTGTATTAGTAAACGTGTGAAAAAATTATAATTGTATAAAATTTAACGTGTTTTTAGAGAGACTTTATTTTATTGTGAGGTTGGCACAATTTTAGAAAAACTAACCGAATGATGTTACTAATTCTTGCGGTAATTTGTAGATTAACTAGCTATGGCACAAACCAGAATGAACCGGTTTCACTTAAAAAAAACGCAACAATTTCTAAAATAACGGTTCGGCTATTTAAATTAGTTCCGCAATTTCCAATATTTTTCAGTAATTCTGGTTATTATGTGTGTATTAGTAAACGTGTGAAAAAATTATAATTGTATAAAATTTAACGTGTTTTTAGAGAGACTTTATTTTATTGTGAGGTTGGCACAATTTTAGAAAAACTAACCGAATGATGTTACTAATTCTTGCGGTAATTTGTAGATTAACTAGCTATGGCACAAACCAGAATGAACCGGTTTCACTTAAAAAAAACGCAACAATTTCTAAAATAACGGTTCGGCTATTTAAATTAGTTCCGCAATTTCCAATATTTTTCAGTAATTCTGGTTATTATGTGTGTACCTATTAGTAAACGTGTGAAAAAATTATAATTGTATAAAATTTAACGTGTTTTTAGAGAGACTTTATTTTATTGTGAGGTTGGCACAATTTTAGAAAAACTAACCGAATGAT
This sequence comes from Melinopterus prodromus, assembly GCA_964023965.1. Taxonomy (NCBI): domain Eukaryota; kingdom Metazoa; phylum Arthropoda; class Insecta; order Coleoptera; family Scarabaeidae; genus Melinopterus; species Melinopterus prodromus. The sequence goes on along the minus strand of OZ030392.1, from coordinate 58,319,312 downwards.
GTTACTAATTCTTGCGGTAATTTGTAGATTAACTAGCTATGGCACAAACCAGAATGAACCGGTTTCACTTAAAAAAAAACGCAACAATTTCTAAAATAACGGTTCGGCTATTTAAATTAGTTCCGCAGTTTCCAATATTTTTCAGTAATTCTGGTTATTATGTGTGTATTAGTAAACGTGTGAAAAATTATAATTGTATAAAATTTAACGTGTTTTTAGAGAGACTTTATTTTATTGTGAGGTTGGCACAATTTTAGAAAAACTAACCGAATGATGTTACTAATTCTTGCGGTAATTTGTAGATTAACTAGCTATGGCACAAACCAGAATGAACCGGTTTCACTTAAAAAAACGCAACAATTTCTAAAATAACGGTTCGGCTATTTAAATTAGTTCCGCAATTTCCAATATTTTTCAGTAATTCTGGTTATTATGTGTGTATTAGTAAACGTGTGAAAAAATTATAATTGTATAAAATTTAACGTGTTTTTAGAGAGACTTTATTTTATTGTGAGGTTGGCACAATTTTAGAAAAACTAACCGAATGATGTTACTAATTCTTGCGGTAATTTGTAGATTAACTAGCTATGGCACAAACCAGAATGAACCGGTTTCACTTAAAAAAAACGCAACAATTTCTAAAATAACGGTTCGGCTATTTAAATTAGTTCGCAATTTCCAATATTTTTCAGTAATTCTGGTTATTATGTGTGTATTAGTAAACGTGTGAAAAAATTATAATTGTATAAAATTTAACGTGTTTTTAGAGAGACTTTATTTTATTGTGAGGTTGGCACAATTTTAGAAAAACTAACCGAATGATGTTACTAATTCTTGCGGTAATTTGTAGATTAACTAGCTATGGCACAAACCAGAATGAACCGGTTTCACTTAAAAAAAACGCAACAATTTCTAAAATAACGGTTCGGCTATTTAAATTAGTTCGCAATTTCCAATATTTTTCAGTAATTCTGGTTATTATGTGTGTATTAGTAAACGTGTGAAAAAATTATAATTGTATAAAATTTAACGTGTTTTTAGAGAGACTTTATTTTATTGTGAGGTTGGCACAATTTTAGAAAAACTAACCGAATGATGTTACTAATTCTTGCGGTAATTTGTAGATTAACTAGCTATGGCACAAACCAGAATGAACCGGTTTCACTTAAAAAAAACGCAACAATTTCTAAAATAACGGTTCGGCTATTTAAATTAGTTCGCAATTTCCAATATTTTTCAGTAATTCTGGTTATTATGTGTGTATTAGTAAACGTGTGAAAAAATTATAATTGTATAAAATTTAACGTGTTTTTAGAGAGACTTTATTTTATTGTGAGGTTGGCACAATTTTAGAAAAACTAACCGAATGATGTTACTAATTCTTGCGGTAATTTGTAGATTAACTAGCTATGGCACAAACCAGAATGAACCGGTTTCACTTAAAAAAAACGCAACAATTTCTAAAATAACGGTTCGGCTATTTAAATTAGTTCGCAATTTCCAATATTTTTCAGTAATTCTGGTTATTATGTGTGTATTAGTAAACGTGTGAAAAAATTATAATTGTATAAAATTTAACGTGTTTTTAGAGAGACTTTATTTTATTGTGAGGTTGGCACAATTTTAGAAAAACTAATCGAATGATGTTACTAATTCTTGCGGTAATTTGTAGATTAACTAGCTATGGCACAAACCAGAATGAACCGGTTTCACTTAAAAAAAACGCAACAATTTCTAAAATAACGGTTCGGCTATTTAAATTAGTTCCGCAATTTCCAATATTTTTCAGTAATTCTGGTTATTATGTGTGTATTAGTAAACGTGTGAAAAAATTATAATTGTATAAAATTTAACGTGTTTTTAGAGAGACTTTATTTTATTGTGAGGTTGGCACAATTTTAGAAAAACTAACCGAATGATGTTACTAATTCTTGCGGTAATTTGTAGATTAGCTAGCTATGGCAAAAACCAGAATGAACCGGTTTCACTTAAAAAAAAAACGCAACAATTTCTAAAATAACGGTTCGGCTATTTAAATTAGTTCCGCAATTTCCAATATTTTTCAGTAATTCTGGTTATTGTGTGTATTAGTAAACGTGTGAAAAAATTATAATTGTATATCTTAAGGTTTAAAAATCAAAAATCCTGTTTTTAGTGCGGTTACACCAGAATGTACCCTTAAACGTGTGGTTTAAACCGAACCTACTGAGACTTGGTTATAATTAACGCATTTTTGAATAGATAGCTATGCAAACAATAAAATTAATTTAATTTGGTTGTCATTTAATCGTTACTATTTAACATAACAAAGCTCGAACAGGAATTCGCGCAAATTTTAAAATACGGATTGAAGAAAACTACAAATAAGTTCAAAGCGCGAGTTTCACAATGAAATCAGTTATGTTTTAAGACAGTTTGTTTTAAAACATGTTTAATAACAAGTGTTCTGTTTCAAATACTTGTTTTAACGTTTAAAATGCATTTGAAACGTTTGCAAAACTGTTCATCACTACACCATTTTTGGAAACTACACTTCCGTCTTGATTTCCTACAATTTCCGGTTGAAAGCTCTCCCAGACGCAGTGGAAAGTTATAGGCTTAATTGCCACTTAACGATATGCACTCCGAGTTTTAAAAATAACAAACCAGTTACTGACGAGATTACGTAATAACCATGAATTAATTCAATAGAAACACACTTTATTCATTTGACGCCTCGCAACAATTATCTGGTTAAGAATACTATCATCGTGAGAATAATAATAAAACAAATATCAAAACTAAATCCAAAACTTTTTATAATCAACCCTTCGAATTTAAATATAATTTTTAATTTGCTCTAGGTATAAGTTTCTCTAAAGACAAAGTTCTCCAATAATCCCTGAATGAACAATTAATTCCTCACCGAAACTTCACTTCGGCCAAAAACTCTAATATCACCCAAACCAGTAATAATACACTGGCTAAAACAACTTGAAAGGGTCATTTAATTTAATACGTCCGACCAGGTTAGGAACTTTACGCTAAAACCAGCCGACGAGCCGGCAGCGTCGCCTTGATAAAACCCCATGAAATAAACAGAGCGTCTAACATTTCAGGCTTTCAGCGTGGCACAGCGGCAACGGAGAAGAAACTTGGCACAGGTATCTGCCAGGGATCAAAGTATTTACAGCTGGTCGTACTCACAGAATGGTCCCAGTTTTTACCGCGCGAAATAATACGCGAACCACCAGCTGAGTAAATCTATCCGCACTAGGTAATTGCAACAAAAAGGATTCCAAGTACTGTATCGCATAAATAAAGTGATAGTTTTATTAGACCCTGTAACGTTGGTACAAAATAAGTTGACGTAATAAACGGTCTAGTATTACAATATTGATTAGACGCTACTAATATACCTAATGGTGTTACTAACATGTGGACCGTATATTTCAGGAGCGTGTTCTACAGACTGAAATTAGGAAAACTGTTTAGGTAAACATACATATCAGTTAAAGTGATTTTCAGAATGAGTTAAAGCGTCTTGTGCACACATACAATTTTTTGTTAAACTGAAATAAAGGCGTGTTTGAACAGAGGCAAAAATATATTTACTGGCTAAAAAGAATTTTTATTTGAGTCAAATACCATTTGTTTGGGTAAACTAATAATATTGTTTTGACTCAAATAAAAATTCTTTGTAGCAAATAAATTTATTTTTGCTTCTCGTTAAACAAATATTTATTAGAGTTAAGGCTCCGTTGTAAAAACATCGCAACTACGAAACAAAATGTTTAGATTCATTTTTGATAATTGGGAACGTAATAACTGCCGAACCGTTCCAAATAAGTAAAATCAAATTATACCGGCGTAATCAGCGTCAAAAATTCTATCAAGAACCACAACCTTAATTTGATTGAAGGTAGTTGAGTTTTTGCCGACTGGCTAAATTTTTTTACGAAACCACATATTTTAAACAATAATTTTGAACTGGCACTCCTATCTCAAAAACAAGGACCCGGATAAACATGAAACCTTTGCTATCTTACTAAAATGGGTGCGCTGATTACAAATTTACATAGGAAAGGTCTCTGTCTCTACTGGTTACCGAGTTGTGCTGGAATTACGGTTTTTCAAATAATTCAAAAATAAGCGAAATGGACCACATAACATGAAAATGGTAAATCTTAGGCATATACAAGTATACATATTTTTGATAGACTCAACGAGAGCTATCATTTGGTAGTGGGTACACCTTTCTATCACCAACGGTTGCAATGTTCAATTTTTTTCTATCTAAAAGTGCTAAATTTAGAACGAAAAAACAATTATAACTTTTTGAGATATAGAGCGTTCTAATGTAGTCATGCTTATGCATTGGGATGTGCTGACTTCAACGGTGAGGTCGGTTTTCCCGTAGCGTGTACGGTTTGGCTAGAAAGTGGAAAACTATAGTTTCCGCGGTTTATCGCATTTTTCTAGCGTACCGCGCACCTTGTAGCAACGCGGCTTTCAGAAATGAATTCCTCGGCCAATTTCCCATCCGATGCCGTTTGAACCGTTAACATCGGTCGATTAGATCGGACACAGTTTGCGTTCAAAGTTTCTAACATAGTAAAATGGGTGTTTTTAACATCATTTTTGATAATTGGGAACGTAATAACTGCCGAACCGTTCCAAATAAGCAAAATCAAATTATACCGGCGTAATCAGCATCAAAAACTGTATCAAGAACCACAACCTTAATTTGATTGAAGGTAGTTGAGTTTTTGCCGACTGGCTAAAATTTTGTAAGAAACCACATATTTTAAACAATAATTTTGAACTGGCACTCCTATCTCAAAAACAAGGACCCGGATAAACATGAAACCTTTGCTATCTTACTAAAATGGGTGCGCTGATTACAAATTTACATAGGAAAGGTCTCTGTCTCTACTGGTTACCGAGTTGTGCTGGAATTACGGTTTTTCAAATAATACAAAAATAAGCGAAATGGACCACATAACATAAAAATGGTAAATCTAAGGCATATAAAAGTATACACATTTTTGATGGACTCAACGAGAGCTATCATTTGGTAGTGGGTACACCTTTCTATCACCAACGGTTGCAATGTTCGATTTTTTTCTATCTAAAAGTGCTAAATTTAGAACGAAAAAACAATTATATCTTTTTGAGAGATAGAGCGTTCTAATGTAGTCATGCTTATGCATTGGGATGTGCTGAATTCAACGGTGAGGTCGGTTTTCTCGTAGCGTGTACGGTTTGGCTAGAAAGTGGGAAACTATAATTTCCGCGGTTTATCGCGTTTTTCTCGCGAACCGCGCACCTTGGAGCAACGCGGCTTTCAGAAATGAATTCCTCGGGCAATTTCCCATCCGATACCGTTTGAACCATTAATATCGGTCGATTACATCGGACACATTTTGCGTTCAAAGTTTCTAACATAGTAAAATGGGTGTTTTTAGCATCATTTTTTATAATTGGGAACGTAATAACTGCCGAACCGTTCCAAATAAGTAAAATCAAATTATACCGGCGTAATCAGCGTCAAAAACTGTATCAAGAACCACAACCTTAATTTGATTGAAGGTAGTTGAGTTTTTGCCGACTGGCTAAAATTTTGTAAGGAACCACATATTTTAAACAATAATTTTGAACTGGCACTCCTATCTCAAAAACAAGGACCCGGATAAACATGAAACCTTTGCTATCTTACTAAAATGGGTGCGCTGATTACAAATTTACATAGCAAAGGTCTCTGTCTCTACTTGTTACCGAGTTGTGCTGGAATTACGGTTTTTCAAATAATACAAAAATAAGCGAAATGGACCACATAACATGAAAATGGTAAATCTTAGGCATATAAAAGTATACATATTTTTGATAGACTCAACGAGAGATATCATTTGGTAGTGGGTACACCTTTCTATCACCAACGGTTGCAATGTTCAATTTTTTTCTATCTAAAAGTGCTAAATTTAGAACGAAAAAACAATTAGATCTCTTTGAGAGATAGAGCGTTCTAATGTAGTCATGCTTATGCATTCGGATGTGCTGAATTCAACGGTGAGGTCGGTTTTCCCGTAGCGTGTACGGTTTGGCTAGAAAGTGGGAAACTATAATTTCCGCGGTTTATCGCGTTTTTCTCGCGAACCGCGCACCTTGAAGCAACGCGGCTTTCAGAAATGAATTCCTCGGCCACTTTCCCATCCGATGCCGTTTGAACCGTTAACATCGGTCGATTAGATCGGACACAGTTTGCGTTCAAAGTTTCTAACATAGTAAAATGGGTGTTTTTAGCATCGTTTTTGATAATTGGGCACGTAATAACTGCCGAACCGTTCCAAATAAGTAAAATCAAATTATACCTGCGTAATCAGCGTCAAAAACTGTATCAAGAACCACAACCTTAATTTGATTGAAGGTAGTTGAGTTTTTGCCGACTGGCTAAAATTTTGTAAGAAACCACATATTTTAAACAATAAGTTTGAACTGGCACTCCTATCTCAAACACAAGGACCCGGATAAACATGAAACCTTTTGCTATCTTACTAAAATGGGTGCGCTGATTACAAATTTACATAGCAAAGGTCTCTGTCTCTACTGGTTACCGAGTTGTGCTGGAATTACGGTTTTTCAAATAATACAAAAATAAGCGAAATGGACCACATAACATGAAAATGGTAAATCTTAGGCATATGAAAGTATACATATTTTTGATAGACTCAACGAGAGCTATCATTTGGTAGTGGGTACACCTTTCTATCACCAACGGTTGCAATGTTCAATTTTTTTCTATCTAAAAGTGCTAAATTTAGAACAAAAAAAACAATTATATCTTTTTGAGAGATAGACCGTTTTAATGTAGTCATGCTTATGCATTGGGATGTGCTGAATTCAACGGTGAGGTCGGTTTTCCCGTAGCGTGTACGGTTTGGCTAGAAAGTGGGAAACTATAATTTCCGCGGTTTATCGCGTTTTTCTCGCGAACCGCGCACCTTGGAGCAACGCGGCTTTCAGAAATGAATTCCTCGGGCAATTTCCCATCCGATACCGTTTGAACCATTAATATCGGTCGATTACATCGGACACATTTTGCGTTCAAAGTTTCTAACATAGTAAAATGGGTGTTTTTAGCATCATTTTTTATAATTGAGAACGTAATAACTGCCGAACCGTTCCAAATAAGTAAAATCAAATTATACCGGCGTAATCAGCGTCAAAAACTGTATCAAGAACCACAACCTTAATTTGATTGAAGGTAGTTGAGTTTTTGCCGACTGCCTAAAATTTTGTAAGAAACCACATATTTTAAACAATAATTTTGAACTGGCACTCCCATCTCAAAAACAAGGACCCGGATAAACATGAAACCTTTGCTATCTTACTAAAATGGGTGCGCTGATTACAAATTTACATAGCAAAGGTCTCTGTCTCTACTTGTTACCGAGTTGTGCTGGAATTACGGTTTTTCAAATAATACAAAAATAAGCGAAATGGACCACATAACATGAAAATGGTAAATCTTAGGCATATAAAAGTATACATATTTTTGATAGACTCAACGAGAGATATCATTTGGTAGTGGGTACACCTTTCTATCACCAACGGTTGCAATGTTCAATTTTTTTCTATCTAAAAGTGCTAAATTTAGAACGAAAAAACAATTATATCTTTTTGAGAGATAGAGCGTTCTAATGTAGTCATGCTTATGCACTGGGATGTGCTGAATTCAACGGTGAGGTCGGTTTTCCCGTAGCGTGTACGGTTTGGCTAGAAAGTGGGAAACTATAATTTCCGCGGTTTATCGCGTTTTTCTCGCGAACCGCGCACCTTGGAGCAACGCGGATTTCAGAAATGAATTCCTCGGGCAATTTCCCATCCGATAACGTTTGAACCATTAATATCGGTCGATTACATCGGACACATTTTGCGTTCAAAGTTTCTAACATAGTAAAATGGGTGTTTTTAGCATCATTTTTATAATTGAGAACGTAATAACTGCCGAACCGTTCCAAATAAGTAAAATCAAATTATACCGGCGTAATCAGCGTCAAAAACTGTATCAAGAACCACAACCTTAATTTGATTGAAGGTAGTTGAGTTTTTGCCGACTGCCTAAAATTTTGTAAGAAACCACATATTTTAAACAATAATTTTGAACTGGCACTCCCATCTCAAAAACAAGGACCCGGATAAACATGAAACCTTTGCTATCTTACTAAAATGGGTGCGCTGATTACAAATTTACATAGCAAAGGTCTCTGTCTCTACTGGTTACCGAGTTGTGCTGAAATTACGGTTTTTCAAATAATACAAAAATAAGCGAAATGGACCACATAACATGAAAATGGTAAATCTTAGGCATATAAAAGTATACATATTTTTGATAGACTCAACGAGAGCTATCATTTGGTAGTGGGTACACCTTTCTATCACCAACGGTTGCAATGTTCAATTTTTTTCTATCTAAAAGTGCTAAATTTAGAACGAAAAACAATTATATCTTTTTGAGAGATAGAGCGTTCTAATGTAGTCATGCTTATGCATTGGGATGTGCTGAATTCAACGGTGAGGTCGGTTTTCCCGTAGCGTGTACGGTTTGGCTAGAAGGTGGGAAACTATAATTTCCGCGGTTTATCGCGTTTTTCTCGCGAACCGCGCACCTTGGAGCAACGCGGCTTTCAGAAATGAATTCCTCGGGCAATTTCCCATCCGATACCGTTTGAACCATTAATATCGGTCGATTACATCGGACACAGTTTGCGTTCAAAGTTTCTAACATAGTAAAATGGGTGTTTTTAGCATCATTTTTTATAATTGGGAACGTAATAACTGCCGATCCGTTCCAAATAAGTAAAATCAAATTATACCGACGTAATCAGCGTCAAAAACTGTATCAAGAACCACAACCTTAATTTGATTGAAGGTAGTTGAGTTTTTGCCGACAGGCTAAAATTTTGTAAGAAACCACATATTTTAAACAGTAAGTTTGAACTGGCACTCCTATCTCAAACACAAGGACCCGGATAAAAAACCTTTTGCTATCTTACTAAAATGGGTGCGCTGATTACAAATTTACATAGCAAAGGTCTCTGTCTCTACTGGTTACCGAGTTGTGCTGGAATTACGGTTTTTCAAATAATACAAAAATAAGCGAAATGGACCACATAACATGAAAATGGTAAATCTTAGGCATATAAAAGTATACATATTTTTGATAGACTCAACGAGAGCTATCATTTGGTAGTGGGTACACCTTTCTATCACCAACGGTTGCAATGTTCAATTTTTTTCTATCTAAAAGTGCTAAATTTAGAACAAAAAAACAATTATATCTTTTTGAGAGATAGAGCGTTCTAATGTAGTCATGCTTATGCACTGGGATGTGCTGAATTCAACGGTGAGGTCGGTTTTCCCGTAGCGTGTACGGTTTGGCTAGAAAGTGGGAAACTATAATTTCCGCGGTTTATCGCGTTTTTCTGGCGAACCGCGCACCTTGGAGCAACGCGGCTTTCAGAAATGAATTCCTCGGGCAATTTCCCATCCGATACCGTTTGAACCATTAATATCGGTCGATTACATAGGACACATTTTGCGTTCAAAGTTTCTAACATAGTAAAATGGGTGTTTTTAGCATCATTTTTTATAATTGAGAACGTAATAACTGCCGAACCGTTCCAAATAAGTAAAATCAAATTATACCGGCGTAATCAGCGTCAAAAACTGTATCAAGAACCACAACCTTAATTTGATTGAAGGTAGTTGAGTTTTTGCCGACTGCCTAAAATTTTGTAAGAAACCACATATTTTAAACAATAATTTTGAACTGGCACTCCCATCTCAAAAACAAGGACCCGGATAAACATGAAACCTTTGCTATCTTACTAAAATGGGTGCGCTGATTACAAATTTACATAGCAAAGGTCTCTGTCTCTACTGGTTACCGAGTTGTGCTGGAATTACGGTTTTTCAAATAATACAAAAATAAGCGAAATGGACCACATAACATGAAAATGGTAAATCTTAGGCATATAAAAGTATACATATTTTTGATAGACTCAACGAGAGCTATCATTTGGTAGTGGGTACACCTTTCTATCACCAACGGTTGCAATGTTCAATTTTTTTCTATCTAAAAGTGCTAAATTTAGAACAAAAAAACAATTATATCTTTTTAAGAGATAGAGCGTTTTAATGTAGTCATGCTTATGCATTGGGATGTGCTGAATTCAACGGTGAGGTCGGTTTTCCCGTAGCGTGTACGGTTTGGCTAGAAAGTGGGAAACTTTAATTTCCGCGGTTTATCGCGTTTTTCTCGCGAACCGCGCACCTTGGAGCAACGCGGCTTTCAGAAATGAATTCCTCGGGCAATTTCCCATCCGATACCGTTTGAACCATTAATATCGGTCGATTACATCGGACACATTTTGCGTTCAAAGTTTCTAACATAGTAAAATGGGTGTTTTTAGCATCATTTTTTATAATTGAGAACGTAATAACTGCCGAACCGTTCCAAATAAGTAAAATCAAATTATACCGGCGTAATCAGCGTCAAAAACTGTATCAAGAACCACAACCTTAATTTGATTGAAGGTAGTTGAGTTTTTGCCGACTGCCTAAAATTTTGTAAGAAACCACATATTTTAAACAATAATTTTGAACTGGCACTCCCATCTCAAAAACAAGGACCCGGATAAACATGAAACCTTTGCTATCTTACTAAAATGGGTGCGCTGATTACAAATTTACATAGCAAAGGTCTCTGTCTCTACTGGTTACCGAGTTGTGCTGAAATTACGGTTTTTCAAATAATACAAAAATAAGCGAAATGGACCACATAACATGAAAATGGTAAATCTTAGGCATATAAAAGTATACATATTTTTGATAGACTCAACGAGAGCTATCATTTGGTAGTGGGTACAGCTTTCTATCACCAACGGTTGCAATGTTCAATTTTTTTCTATCTAAAAGTGCTAAATTTAGAACGAAAAACAATTATATCTTTTTGAGAGATAGAGCGTTCTAATGTAGTCATGCTTATGCATTGGGATGTGCTGAATTCAACGGTGAGGTCGGTTTTCCCGTAGCGTGTACGGTTTGGCTAGAAAGTGGGAAACTTTAATTTCCGCGGTTTATCGCGTTTTTCTCGCGAACCGCGCACCTTGGAGCAACGCGGCTTTCAGAAATGAATTCCTCGGGCAATTTCCCATCCGATACCGTTTGAACCATTAATATCGGTCGATTACATCGGACACATTTTGCGTTCAAAGTTTCTAACATAGTAAAATGGGTGTTTTTAGCATCATTTTTTATAATTGAGAACGTAATAACTGCCGAACCGTTCCAAATAAGTAAAATCAAATTATACCGGCGTAATCAGCGTCAAAAACTGTATCAAGAACCACAACCTTAATTTGATTGAAGGTAGTTGAGTTTTTGCCGACTGCCTAAAATTTTGTAAGAAACCACATATTTTAAACAATAATTTTGAACTGGCACTCCCATCTCAAAAACAAGGACCCGGATAAACATGAAACCTTTGCTATCTTACTAAAATGGGTGCGCTGATTACAAATTTACATAGCAAAGGTCTCTGTCTCTACTGGTTACCGAGTTGTGCTGAAATTACGGTTTTTCAAATAATACAAAAATAAGCGAAATGGACCACATAACATGAAAATGGTAAATCTTAGGCATATAAAAGTATACATATTTTTGATAGACTCAACGAGAGCTATCATTTGGTAGTGGGTACAGCTTTCTATCACCAACGGTTGCAATGTTCAATTTTTTTCTATCTAAAAGTGCTAAATTTAGAACGAAAAACAATTATATCTTTTTGAGAGATAGAGCGTTCTAATGTAGTCATGCTTATGCATTGGGATGTGCTGAATTCAACGGTGAGGTCGGTTTTCCCGTAGCGTGTACGGTTTGGCTAGAAAGTGGGAAACTATAATTTCCGCGGTTTATCGCGTTTTTCTCGCGAACCGCGCACCTTGGAGCAACGCGGCTTTCAGAAATGAATTCCTCGGCCAATTTCCCATCCGATGCCGTTTGAACCGTTAACATCGGTCGATTAGATCGGACACAGTTTGCGTTCAAAGTTTCTAACATAGTAAAATGGGTGTTTTTAGCATCGTTTTTGATAATTGGGAACGTAATAACTGCCGAACCGTTCCAAATAAGTAAAATCAAATTATACCGGCGTAATCAGCGTCAAAAACTGTATCAAGAACCACAACCTTAATTTGATTGAAGGTAGTTGAGTTTTTCCCGACTGGCTAAAATTTTGTAAGAAACCACATATTTTAAACAATAATTTTGAACTGGCACTCCTATCTCAAAAGCAAGGTCCCGGATAAACATGAAACCTTTGCTATCTTACTAAAATGGGTGCGCTGATTACAAATTTACATAGGAAAGGTCTCTGTCTCTACTGGTTACCGAGTTGTGCTGGAATTACGGTTTTTCAAATAATACTAAAATAAGCGAAATGGACCACATAACATGAAAATGGTAAATCTTAGGCATATAAAAGTATACATATTTTTGATAGACTCAACGAGAGCTATCATTTGGTAGTGGGTACACCTTTCTATCACCAACGGTTGCAATGTTCAATTTTTTTCTATCTAAAAGTGCTAAATTTAGAACGAAAAAACAATTATATCTTTTTGAGAGATAGAGCGTTCTAATGTAGTCATGCTTATGCATTGGGATGTGCTGAATTCAACGGTGAGGTCGGTTTTCCCGTAGCGTGTACGGTTTGGCTAGAAAGTGGGAAACTATAATTTCCGCGGTTTATCGCGTTTTTCTCGCGAACCGCGCACCTTGGAGCAACGCGGCTTTCAGAAATGAATTCCTCGGCCAATTTCCCATCCGATGCCGTTTGAACCGTTAACATCGGTCGATTAGATCGGACACAGTTTGCGTTCAAAGTTTCTAACATAGTAAAATGGGTGTTTTTAGCATCGTTTTTGATAATTGGGAACGTAATAACTGCCGAACCGTTCCAAATAAGTAAAATCAAATTATACCGGCGTAATCAGCGTCAAAAACTGTATCAAGAACCACAACCTTAATTTGATTGAAGGTAGTTGAGTTTTTCCCGACTGGCTAAAATTTTGTAAGAAACCATATATTTTAAACAATAATTTTGAACTGGCACTCCTATCTCAAAAACAAGGTCCCGGATAAACATGAAACCTTTGCTATCTTACTAAAATGGGTGCGCTGATTACAAATTTACATAGGAAAGGTCTCTGTCTCTACTGGTTACCGAGTTGTGCTGGAATTACGGTTTTTCAAATAATACAAAAATAAGCGAAATGGACCACATAACATGAAAATGGTAAATCTTAGGCATATAAAAGTATACATATTTTTGATAGACTCAACGAGAGCTATCATTTGGTAGTGGTCTATCACCAACGGTTGCAATGTTCAATTTTTTTCTATCTAAAAGTGCTAAATTTAGAACGAAAAAACAATTATATCTTTTTGAGAGATAGAGTGTTCTAATGTAGTCATGCTTATGCATTGGGATGTGCTGAATTCAACGGTGAGGTCGGTTTTCCCGTAGCGTGTACGGTTTCGCTAGAAAGTGGGAAACTATAATTTCCGCGGTTTATCGCGTTTTTCTCGCGAACCGCGCACCTTGGAGCAACGCGGCTTTCAGAAATGAATTCCTCGGCCAATTTCCCATCCGATGCCGTTTGAACCGTTAACATCGGTCAATTAGATCGGACACAGTTTGCGTTCAAAGTTTCTAACATAGTAAAATGGGTGTTTTTAGCATCGTTTTTGATAATTGGGAACGTAATAACTGCCGAACCGTTCCAAATAAGTAAAATCAAATTATACCGGCGTAATCAGCGTCAAAAACTGTATCAAGAACCACAACCTTAATTTGATTGACGGTAGTTGAGTTTTTCCCGACTGGCTAAAATTTTGTAAGAAACCACATATTTTAAACAATAATTTTGAACTGGCACTCCTATCTCAAAAACAAGGTCCCGGATAAACATGAAACCTTTGCTATCTTACTAAAATGATTACAAATTTACATAGGAAAGGTCTCTGTCTCTACTGGTTACCGAGTTGTGCTGGAATTACGGTTTTTCAAATAATACAAAAATAAGCGAAATGGACCACATAACATGAAAATGGTAAATCTTAGGCATATAAAAGTATACATATTTTTGATAGACTCAACGAGAGCTATCATTTGGTAGTGGGTACACCTTTCTATCACCAACGGTTGCAATGTTCAATTTTTTTCTATCTAAAAGTGCTAAATTTAGAACGAAAAAACAATTATATCTTTTTGAGAGATAGAGCGTTCTAATGTAGTCATGCTTATGCATTGGGATGTGCTGAATTCAACGGTGAGGTCGGTTTTCCCGTAGCGTGTACGGTTTGGCTAGAAAGTGGGAAACTATAATTTCCGCGGTTTATCGCGTTTTTCTCGCGAACCGCGCACCTTGGAGCAACGCGGCTTTCAGAAATGAATTCCTCGGCCAATTTCCCATCCGATGCCGTTTGAACCGTTAACATCGGTCGATTAGATCGGACACAGTTTGCGTTCAAAGTTTCTAACATAGTAAAATGGGTGTTTTTAGCATCGTTTTTGATAATTGGGAACGTAATAACTGCCGAACCGTTCAAACTAAGTAAAATCAAATTATACCGGCGTAATCAGCGTCAAAAACTGTATCAAGAACCAGAACCTTAATTTGATTGACGGTAGTTGAGTTTTTCCCGACTGGCTAAAATTTTGTAAGAAACCACATATTTTAAACAATAATTTTGAACTGGCACTCCTATCTCAAAAGCAAGGTCCCGGATAAACATGAAACCTTTGCTATCTTACTAAAATGATTACAAATTTACATAGGAAAGGTCTCTGTCTCTACTGGTTACCGAGTTGTGCTGGAATTACGGTTTTTCAAATAATACTAAAATAAGCGAAATGGACCACATAACATGAAAATGGTAAATCTTAGGCATATAAAAGTATACATATTTTTGATAGACTCAACGAGAGCTATCATTTGGTAGTGGGTACACCTTTCTATCACCAACGGTTGCAATGTTCAATTTTTTTCTATCTAAAAGTGCTAAATTTAGAACGAAAAAACAATTATATCTTTTTGAGAGATAGAGCGTTCTAATGTAGTCATGCTTATGCATTGGGATGTGCTGAATTCAACGGTGAGGTCGGTTTTCCCGTAGCGTGTACGGTTTGGCTAGAAAGTGGGAAACTATAATTTCCGCGGTTTATCGCGTTTTTCTCGCGAACCGCGCACCTTGGAGCAACGCGGCTTTCAGAAATGAATTCCTCGGCCAATTTCCCATCCGATGCCGTTTGAACCGTTAACATCGGTCGATTAGATCGGACACAGTTTGCGTTCAAAGTTTCTAACATAGTAAAATGGGTGTTTTTAGCATCGTTTTTGATAATTGGGAACGTAATAACTGCCGAACCGTTCCAAATAAGTAAAATCAAATTATACCGGCGTAATCAGCGTCAAAAACTGTATCAAGAACCACAACCTTAATTTGATTGAAGGTAGTTGAGTTTTTCCCGACTGGCTAAAATTTTGTAAGAAACCATATATTTTAAACAATAATTTTGAACTGGCACTCCTATCTCAAAAACAAGGTCCCGGATAAACATGAAACCTTTGCTATCTTACTAAAATGGGTGCGCTGATTACAAATTTACATAGGAAAGGTCTCTGTCTCTACTGGTTACCGAGTTGTGCTGGAATTACGGTTTTTCAAATAATACAAAAATAAGCGAAATGGACCACATAACATGAAAATGGTAAATCTTAGGCATATAAAAGTATACATATTTTTGATAGACTCAACGAGAGCTATCATTTGGTAGTGGGTACACCTTTCTATCACCAACGGTTGCAATGTTCAATTTTTTTCTATCTAAAAGTGCTAAATTTAGAACGAAAAAACAATTATATCTTTTTGAGAGATAGAGCGTTCTAATGTAGTCATGCTTATGCATTGGGATGTGCTGAATTCAACGGTGAGGTCGGCTTTCCCGTAGCGTGTACGGTTTGGCTAGAAAGTGGGAAACTATAATTTCCGCGGTTTATCGCGTTTTTCTCGCGAACCGCGCACCTTGGAGCAACGCGGCTTTCAGAAATGAATTCCTCGGCCAATTTCCCATCCGATGCCGTTTGAACCGTTAACATCGGTCGATTAGATCGGACACAGTTTGCGTTCAAAGTTTCTAACATAGTAAAATGGGTGTTTTTAGCATCGTTTTTGATAATTGGGAACGTAATAACTGCCGAACCGTTCAAAATAAGTAAAATCAAATTATACCGGCGTAATC
The DNA here is from genome assembly GCA_964023965.1 of Melinopterus prodromus. Classification (NCBI taxonomy): domain Eukaryota; kingdom Metazoa; phylum Arthropoda; class Insecta; order Coleoptera; family Scarabaeidae; genus Melinopterus; species Melinopterus prodromus. The sequence goes on along the minus strand of OZ030392.1, from coordinate 58,302,964 downwards.
AGCGTCAAAAACTGTATCAAGAACCACAACCTTAATTTGATTGACGGTAGTTGAGTTTTTCCCGACTGGCTAAAATTTTGTAAGAAACCACATATTTTAAACAATAATTTTGAACTGGCACTCCTATCTCAAAAACAAGGTCCCGGATAAACATGAAACCTTTGCTATCTTACTAAAATGATTACAAATTTACATAGGAAAGGTCTCTGTCTCTACTGGTTACCGAGTTGTGCTGGAATTACGGTTTTTCAAATAATACTAAAATAAGCGAAATGGACCACATAACATGAAAATGGTAAATCTTAGGCATATAAAAGTATACATATTTTTGATAGACTCAACGAGAGCTATCATTTGGTAGTGGGTACACCTTTCTATCACCAACGGTTGCAATGTTCAATTTTTTTCTATCTAAAAGTGCTAAATTTAGAACGAAAAAACAATTATATCTTTTTGAGAGATAGAGCGTTCTAATGTAGTCATGCTTATGCATTGGGATGTGCTGAATTCAACGGTGAGGTCGGTTTTCCCGTAGCGTGTACGGTTTGGCTAGAAAGTGGGAAACTATAATTTCCGCGGTTTATCGCGTTTTTCTCGCGAACCGCGCACCTTGGAGCAACGCGGCTTTCAGAAATGAATTCCTCGGCCAATTTCCCATCCGATGCCGTTTGAACCGTTAACATCGGTCGATTAGATCGGACACAGTTTGCGTTCAAAGTTTCTAACATAGTAAAATGGGTGTTTTTAGCATCGTTTTTGATAATTGGGAACGTAATAACTGCCGAACCGTTCCAAATAAGTAAAATCAAATTATACCGGCGTAATCAGCGTCAAAAACTGTATCAAGAACCACAACCTTAATTTGATTGAAGGTAGTTGAGTTTTTCCCGACTGGCTAAAATTTTGTAAGAAACCACATATTTTAAACAATAATTTTGAACTGGCACTCCTATCTCAAAAACAAGGTCCCGGATAAACATGAAACCTTTGCTATCTTACTAAAATGGGTGCGCTGATTACAAATTTACATAGGAAAGGTCTCTGTCTCTACTGGTTACCGAGTTGTGCTGGAATTACGGTTTTTCAAATAATACAAAAATAAGCGAAATGGACCACATAACCACATAACATGAAAATGGTAAATCTTAGGCATATAAAAGTATACATATTTTTGATAGACTCAACGAGAGCTATCATTTGGTAGTGGGTACACCTTTCTATCACCAACGGTTGCAATGTTCAATTTTTTTCTATCTAAAAGTGCTAAATTTAGAACAAAAAACAATTATATCTTTTTGAGAGATAGAGCGTTCTAATGTAGTCATGCTTATGCATTGGGATGTGCTGAATTCAACGGTGAGGTCGGTTTTCCCGTAGCGTGTACGGTTTGGCTAGAAAGTGGGAAACTATAATTTCCGCGGTTTATCGCGTTTTTCTCGCGAACCGCGCACCTTGGAGCAACGCGGCTTTCAGAAATGAATTCCTCGGCCAATTTCCCATCCGATGCCGTTTGAACCGTTAACATCGGTCGATTAGATCGGACACAGTTTGCGTTCAAAGTTTCTAACATAGTAAAATGGGTGTTTTTAGCATCGTTTTTGATAATTGGGAACGTAATAACTGCCGAACCGTTCAAAATAAGTAAAATCAAATTATACCGGCGTAATCAGCGTCAAAAACTGTATCAAGAACCACAACCTTAATTTGATTGACGGTAGTTGAGTTTTTCCCGACTGGCTAAAATTTTGTAAGAAACCACATATTTTAAACAATAATTTTGAACTGGCACTCCTATCTCAAAAACAAGGTCCCGGATAAACATGAAACCTTTGCTATCTTACTAAAATGATTACAAATTTACATAGGAAAGGTCTCTGTCTCTACTGGTTACCGAGTTGTGCTGGAATTACGGTTTTTCAAATAATACTAAAATAAGCGAAATGGACCACATAACATGAAAATGGTAAATCTTAGGCATATAAAAGTATACATATTTTTGATAGACTCAACGAGAGCTATCATTTGGTAGTGGGTACACCTTTCTATCACCAACGGTTGCAATGTTCAATTTTTTTCTATCTAAAAGTGCTAAATTTAGAACGAAAAAACAATTATATCTTTTTGAGAGATAGAGCGTTCTAATGTAGTCATAATTATGCATTGGGATGTGCTGAATTCAACGGTGAGGTCGGTTTTCCCATAGCGTGTACGGTTTGGCTAGAAAGTGGGAAACTATAATTTCCGCGGTTTATCGCGTTTTTCTCGCGAACCGCGCACCTTGGAGCAACGCGGCTTTCAGAAATGAATTCCTCGGCCAATTTCCCATCCGATGCCGTTTGAACCGTTAACATCGGTCGATTAGATCGGACACAGTTTGCGTTCAAAGTTTCTAACATAGTAAAATGGGTGTTTTTAGCATCGTTTTTGATAATTGGGAACGTAATAACTGCCGAACCGTTCCAAATAAGTAAAATCAAATTATACCGGCGTAATCAGCGTCAAAAACTGTATCAAGAACCACAACCTTAATTTGATTGACGGTAGTTGAGTTTTGCCCGACTGGCTAAAATTTTGTAAGAAACCACATATTTTAAACAATAATTTTGAACTGGCACTCCTATCTCAAAAACAAGGTCCCGGATAAACATGAAACCTTTGCTATCTTACTAAAATGGGTGCGCTGATTACAAATTTACATAGGAAAGGTCTCTGTCTCTACTGGTTACCGAGTTGTGCTGGAATTACGGTTTTTCAAATAATACAAAAATAAGCGAAATGGACCACATAACATGAAAATGGTAAATCTTAGGCATATAAAAGTATACATATTTTTGATAGACTCAACGAGAGCTATCATTTGGTAGTGGGTACACCTTTCTATCACCAACGGTTGCAATGTTCAATTTTTTTCTATCTAAAAGTGCTAAATTTAGAACAAAAAACAATTATATCTTTTTGAGAGATAGAGCGTTCTAATGTAGTCATGCTTATGCATTGGGATGTGCTGAATTCAACGGTGAGGTCGGTTTTCCCGTAGCGTGTACCGTTTGGCTAGAAAGTGGGAAACTATAATTTCCGCGGTTTATCGCGTTTTTCTCGCGAACCGCGCACCTTGGAGCAACGCGGCTTTCAGAAATGAATTCCTCGGGCAATTTCCCATCCGATACCGTTTGAACCATTAATATCGGTCGATTACATCGGACACATTATGCGTTCAAAGTTTCTAACATAGTAAAATGGGTGTTTTTAGCATCATTTTTTATAATTGGGAACGTAATAACTGCCGAACCGTTCCAAATAAGTAAAATCAAATTATACCGGCGTAATCAGCGTCAAAAACTGTATCAAGAACCACAACCTTAATTTGATTGAAGGTAGTTGAGTTTTTCCCGACTGGCTAAAATTTTGTAAGAAACCACATATTTTAAACAATAATTTTGAACTGGCACTCCTATCTCAAAAACAAGGTCCCGGATAAACATGAAACCTTTGCTATCTTACTAAAATGGGTGCGCTGATTACAAATTTACATAGGAAAGGTCTCTGTCTCTACTGGTTACCGAGTTGTGCTGGAATTACGGTTTTTCAAATAATACAAAAATAAGCGAAATGGACCACATAACATGAAAATGGTAAATCTTAGGCATATAAAAGTATACATATTTTTGATAGACTTAACGAGAGCTATCATTTGGTAGTGGGTACACCTTTCTATCACGAACGGTTGCAATGTTCAATTTTTTTCTATCTAAAAGTGCTAAATTTAGAACAAAAAACAATTATATCTTTTTGAGAGATAGAGCGTTCTAATGTAGTCATGCTTATGCATTGGGATGTGCTGAATTCAACGGTGAGGTCGGTTTTCCCGTAGCGTGTACCGTTTGGCTAGAAAGTGGGAAACTATAATTTCCGCGGTTTATCGCGTTTTTCTCGCGAACCGCGCACCTTGGAGCAACGCGGCTTTCAGAAATGAATTCCTCGGCCAATTTCCCATCCGATGCCGTTTGAACCGTTAACATCGGTCGATTAGATCGGACACAGTTTGCGTTCAAAGTTTCTAACATAGTAAAATGGGTGTTTTTAGCATCGTTTTTGATAATTGGGAACGTAATAACTGCCGAACCGTTCCAAATAAGTAAAATCAAATTATACCGGCGTAATCAGCGTCAAAAACTGTATCAAGAACCACAACCTTAATTTGATTGAACGTAGTTGAGTTTTTCCCGACTGGCTAAAATTTTGTAAGAAACCACATATTTTAAACAATAATTTTGAACTGGCACTCCTATCTCAAAAACAAGGTCCCGGATAAACATGAAACCTTTGCTATCTTACTAAAATGGGTGCGCTGATTACAAATTTACATAGGAAAGGTCTCTGTCTCTACTGGTTACCGAGTTGTGCTGGAATTACGGTTTTTCAAATAATACAAAAATAAGCGAAATGGACCACATAACATGAAAATGGTAAATCTTAGGCATATAAAAATATACATATTTTTGTTAGACTCAACGAGAGCTATCATTTGGTAGTGGGTACACCTTTCTATCACCAACGGTTGCAATGTTCAATTTTTTTCTATCTAAAAGTGCTAAATTTAGAACGAAAAAACAATTATATCTTTTTGAGAGATAGAGCGTTCTAATGTAGTCATGCTTATGCATTGGGATGTGCTGAATTCAACGGTGAGGTCGGTTTTCCCGTAGCGTGTACGGTTTGGCTAGAAAGTGGGAAACTATAATATCCGCGGTTTATCGCGTTTTTCTCGCGAACCGCGCACCTTGAAGCAACGCGGCTTTCAGAAATGAATTCCTCGGCCAATTTCCCATCCGATGCCGTTTGAACCGTTAACATCGGTCGATTAGATCGGACACAGTTTGCGTTCAAAGTTTCTAACATAGTAAAATGGGTGTTTTTAGCATCGTTTTTGATAATTGGGAACGTAATAACTGCCGAACCGTTCCAAATAAGTAAAATCAAATTATACCGGCGTAATCAGCGTCAAAAACTGTATCAAGAACCACAACCTTAATTTGATTGACGGTAGTTGAGTTTTTCCCGACTGGCTAAAATTTTGTAAGAAACCACATATTTTAAACAATAATTTTGAACTGGCACTCCTATCTCAAAAACAAGGTCCCGGATAAACATGAAACCTTTGCTATCTTACTAAAATGGGTGCGCTGATTACAAATTTACATAGGAAAGGTCTCTGTCTCTACTGGTTACCGAGTTGTGCTGGAATTACGGTTTTTCAAATAATACAAAAATAAGCAAAATGGGCCACATAACATGAAAATGGTAAATCTTAGGCATATAAAAGTATACATATTTTTGATAGACTCAACGAGAGCTATCATTTGGTAGTGGGTAAACCTTTCTTTCACCAACGGTTGCAATGTTCAATTTTTTTCTATCTAAAAGTGCTAAATTTAGAACGAAAATTGTATCAAGAACCACAACCTTAATTTGATTGAAGGTAGTTGAGTTTTTGCTGACTGGCTAATATTTTTTAAGAAACCACATATTTTAAACAATAATTTTGAACTGGCACTCCTATCTCAAAAACAAGGACCCGGATAAACATGAAACCCTAGCTATCTTACTAAAATGGGTGCGCTGATTACAAATTGACATAGGAAAGGTCTCTGTCTCTACTGGTTACTGAGTTGTGCTGGAATTACGGTTTTTCAAATAATACAAAAATAAGCGAAATGGACCAGATAACATGAAAATGGTAAATCTTAGGCATATAAAAGTATACATATTTTTGATGGACTCAACGAGAGCTATGATTTGGTAGTGGGTACACCTTTCTATCACCGACGGTTGCAATGTTCAATTTTTTTCTATCTAAAAGTGCTAAATTTAGAACGATAAAAACAATTATAACTTTTTGAGAGATAGAGCGTTCTAATATAGTCATGCTTATGCATTGGGATGTGCTGAATTCAACGGTAAGGTCGGTTTTCCCGTAGCGTGTACGGGAAATGTCATCAACTTAAATGTCTATTCTCAGTGAAATTGTCCAGATTTTATTGTCTAAGAGGCCGCTTCTTTTCGTTTAGATGGAGTTGTATCTTCACTTATATTTGGCCAACAATTGTGTTCAGCAAAAAAAATTTCTTCCAACGCTCTTGTTTTCCGCTGCTAAAATATTGTATTAATATACCAAATATTCGCTATAGAAAAAGAGTTGGTACGATTTTCACATGCTGGGATTGAATAAACACCTTTTGTAATATTTAATGAATTGTTCACCAAATTACCTTGATGAATAAGAAAACCCATCTGTTGTCGAACACAATCTTAAGGAAATATGGTAATTAAACTGAAAATCCTTCATGAAAATTTTATGGATAAAATGTCAATTCAAAAAGCAAATCCTCAATTAATTAGACTATTGATGTGGGTTGAGAATAAATCGGTTTGTTTTGGTGTCATCGGTTTGTGTTGAAGCTGATAAGGTTTCACAAATAAATGTATAGTACAATTACGACACATTTTGGGATATAATTTTTTTGAAATTTACGTCAGTTTACCCTCAAAAAACCAACAATATTTTCAATAAAGTGTCTTGGTAATTTAAAATCATACTTTGGTCGTGTATATAAAGCAAAAACTGTAGCATCATCAATTCAATAAAATTTAGATTTTGGCGGGCAAACTCAAGTATTATTTGTATTGGAAATAAAAAACCTCTTTGATCCTTTGATTAATATTTATTTTAATTGGAACCGGTTTCGATCAGCTAACTGATCATCATCAGCCTAAATCTAAAACGCAGAAGAAGCAATAATTAGATAATGCTTCTTGTGAAAGTTACAGATAAGGACAATACTACAATTTAAAAAACAACTATTGGGTAATAGAATTACAATAATACAACAAAAACTTACCGTAAGTTTTTGTTGTATTATTGTAATTCTATTACCCAATAGTTGTTTTTTAAATTGTAGTATTGTCCTTATCTGTAACTTTCACAAGAAGCATTATCTAATTATTGCTTCTTCTGCGTTTTAGATTTAGGCTGATGATGATCAGTTAGCTGATCGAAACCGGTTCCTATTAAAATAAATATTAATCAAAGGATCAAAGAGGTTTTTTATTTCCAATACATATATCACTCACCTTTGAAATTATAGACTCTTTCAACAATATCAAGTATTATTGGTTTAAACAATTTTAAACATCATCATTTAACAAATAAATTAAGCTTTTAGTCACTCCACGATTTTGATGGTGATAATCACTATTAAATTTTTAGCATTTTGCTTTTGTAGTATCAACTAAAAAATAGCTGCTCACAAAAACATCATCAAAAGTATTTGGACATAACATTAACGACAAACTTAAGGCGTTTGTTAATTTGTGTTAATGTAATAACAATAAAATGAAATAAGTATAAAACTTGCTTAGGTTTCTTTATGAAAAAAATATTTTCTGTTTCATAAAATCACACAATCACACAATGCATAAATAATTTTGGCCGCCGAGATATACCAAATACCCCACTGTTTATCGTTCAATTAGAAGACAAATTTAATCACATCTGAGTTAATGAACTGAAACCCGATTTAATTTGCTCAAACTACTCCTGCTCCAGCCGGAAGAAATACAACCCACTTATATTACCCCAGTCTGTCGCATTTCATGGCATAAATCCCCACGATAAAGTTGCCGTGGAAGAAAATATTACAAGCATTAATGTCGCATTTCGGCATAATTTATATCGCGTAAACGACTGTTATATTTCACCTGCGAAACGAGGAACTTTTTCCACCGAAACTCCTGAAATCCTAACCCAAAATTTGCCCTCCTCCACGCGCTCGTTACGCAATTGTTCGCACACTGTAATAAAATAATAAATCACGAGCTTTTGTTATCGAAATAACCGCAATATTGGAATTCCCCCAAGGGTTTATTGTTAATAAGGAGTTTTCCTCGAAATAAAGTGGATAAGATGCCTTGAAATATTGGACTCAACTGTACTGAATATAATATAGATTGGCGCAAAATATTTGTATTTGAAAATCTTGCTTTCTTTATAATTTTATATTATATTTATTAATACAAATTACACATTATTAATTTAGTTAGAAGCCATTTTATTACATATCGGGCGACCCATGCCAAAGGTATTTTTATATTTATCAAGCAAGACGTTAAAATTGAAGAAATGATAATATAGACAAAGCTTGTCATTAATGTTGTATTCTTATCACTCTAACGCGAGAAAAAATTGCAGCTTTTGTAGGTATATTTTTTTCAATATAGTAAATGAATTACAAAATCTCTTTAAAGACCTTTATTGTTCATATTTTGAGGAATATTCAGAATTTTTAAAGTAAGTTAATAAGTGGCATGCTAACTCATCTGCCTGAATTGGCATTTATGGTCAAATTCACATCTAATTCCTTTCATTAAAAATAATGACCATCAATTTGGTGTAAATACGTGCCTAGATGGAAATACGTATAAATTAAAGTAAACACAATTAAATTAATTTTAGATTACTGAAACTATCGTAAACATCCCTTGGCATCGCGTAGGGTTTAATGGCCACAATTAAGCTCATAACAATACAGTTTTATCGCATAGAGTAACAAATTAGTGCAAAATTAAGGGAACGCCGTAACGTCTCCCAACAGTACGCTTTTACAACGTCCCAAAGCCGTTACGGCGGCAAGTAATTTAACTGTTATTACCGAACGTCGGGGCCCACGATGACTGTCCAACCGCGTCGCCTTCTCAGAACTCTCTGCTCGAACGCTGCATGATCAGCAGTAATTTTCCTCCTGAAGAATTCTGCAGACATCTTGGTCAACGTTTACATTATAGTTCTTCTCGAACTGAACTAATGCTATAGTGTTGTTTGTGGAAGCTTAGAGGTAAATATAAAAGCGATATATAAAAAAAAGTTGAGTAAATGTTTGTAATCAATACTTTCCAGCAACGTTTCCAATAGAAAAGAAGCCAGAAGTCAGTCCTTTGTTAAAGCTTTCAGTTTTTATTGAGGGGATTTCAAAATGTTTTGTTAGTGTTCTAGGATGCATTTTTCAACTTTCCATTTGCTTTCATATTATTGTCTGATCTGCACAGAATAAGTAAAGCGAAATAATTAGCCTGGAATTCTGGAATTTTGTAGCTGTAAGGATATTTCGTTTTATTCGCGTTTACAAAGTTTTCAGTCTGCAAAGAAAACAGCCAATGCATAGTATTACAGACTTGTTTGTATACATGCCCGACAGCGTTTTAAGTAATTCCGTAAACTTCTACTTGCAAAGAAAATGTTTCTTTAAGGTACTTTGTTTCCTTTTCTCTGAAAACCCCTCTAGATAGTAGAAAAATGCAAATTTATTTAACAAACAAAATAATCATAACACGTTCATCACCTTTAAAACATGGCATTATAAAAGTTTAAGTTTAGCTTTTATTAGTTTAACAAAACTCCGAAGATTGTATGTGAACGGTTTTAAAAATTCGGAAGTTTAAATATATTTGTGGGAAAACGTACGTTCTATATTGTCAAAGACTTATCGAAACATTAGAATTGAATGTTGCTCTCATAATTAAAATATATTTTTCCGAGATTGAGGTATACTATATCTAACATTTTAAAGTTTTAGATATCATTATTTATATTATATATTATATCATGCTGACTGGTCATTTGCATTAAAAGTACAAATAATGTGTTACTATGTAATCAGTAATCACGATAGTATTTGTAATTTGACTGCTCGTCACTCTGAGAAGGTATGAATACAAATTCCTGAAATTTACAGCAATCTATTTAAATCCCTGATTGCAGAAAGGGCATACCATAGACCATGGCTATCCCTGGTCAATAGAACAAAATGAATGGTGAAACGTAACTACGTATAATAAAAACTTAAAGGCACTAACTGCACGGAGCAAATAATATGCAGGCTGGCCCATTTGAATGAATACACTCGGCAATGAGGGGTAAAAACGACAATACGCACAGAACAGTGATTTTTTTAATAAAGCAATAATCACTTTAATGAAATAGTTGGTAGAGTTATATATATATATACGCGAGAGATTATCGATTTCAACTAGCAAGTTTGATTTCTTAGAATGGTTACTAGATTTAAGGAAGTTTTTACTCCATTGAAGTAAGTAAATAATCTTCAATAAAGTGCACCTTTATATTTGCGATAATATTTTTAGCACCTTAAATAGAGGAATTTACTTTTTTATTAAGAATTTATCTAACTTGATGCAAATATTTTATAGATTTAGTACAAATAAGTTGTCTAACAAATTATTTTGGATAAACTATATAATGCATGTACATATAACATTGCTTCCAATCCCGGACAATATACTGATCCCGTGATTTCGTAATTAAATATTATGTTATCCCGAGATCCGAAGATTGATCCCGGGATTTATGAGAAAGGAAAAATTGCCGTATCAACACGCCTGGCATGCCAAAAGTTACCAAATCCAGTCAGTACGAAACGCCTAAAATATACTTGATTGGACAATATCTTTTACCCCAAAACTTGATTAACGTTTTCAAATTTTACCTTGCAAGTAGAAAACCAATATTGTCGGTTTAAAAGGTGTCAAGGTGTGTTGACACCAATAATAACCAAACTTTTAAAAAAAGTAACGATTGTTGTTTACAAAAGAGATTGGTATAATGACTTTTATACCCAATTCTAAGCGCGTCTTCAAGTAAACCGTTATATATTGTTAAAAATTGATGAAATGTTCAGTGCAACTTCGTACAACTTATAATATTAAATATTCAACTTCTTGTCTTAAAAAAAAATTATTACGTGTACGTCTTTCGGTTTTGTCAAACATAGTTCAAATAGCCCAACCCACGTTATAAAAATAAATTTTTTATCGAAGTGCACTTTCTGGCAAAACTTTTCCACTAAAAAGCAAAAAGAGCGATAATTGTTGGATGAATAAATGTAAAAAATGACCTTATTCCCACTGTCACAACTCATCACAATCTCGAGATGTTTTAACCGAGACGCGGTGCTTATGACAGAAAAACATCGTACCTACATATTTCATTCTTTAGTTTAAAATCCTTATACTGGAAGAAACCTGAAATCTGAACAAGAAATGACATCGTTCGTTCGATTGGAGTGAACTACCGAAAGATTAATAACAACGATTAATAGCTAATCATGTTTTGTACAATTTGGGTTTTATTTTATTAATTTTATATTCTGTAGTACATCATTGAATACAGGTAAAGAAATCCCCCACTAATTTTTATGTTTTTTATATTTTTGTTTCTGAAAAGATTTATATCTACTTCTTGCACATTCTATTCCTCCTATTATAGCAACATGTTGGTGCAAACGAACATTTTATGCTTGATACTTAATTTAATTAGAAAGAGTGCTGTTATAGATTAAACCCCATACTTAAAAAATAGCATATCAATTGATTTATTGTAGATCAGTGGCCACAAGTCACCAATTAACAAAAAAAAAGAAAATAATTTAGATTTAACTTTTTCAGTATCCCAGGATTTAGATTTATAAACACGAAAGCTCATTATTTGCAAAGCAAATAAATCTAATTTATTCAATAATCAATAATTACTCTTGGTCAAGTACCTACGCACTAAGATGTATTTCAAAGTACCTACTTCGTTGTAAACATACGACATATTAGCACAATAAATTGAATTACTTATTTCAATACAATATTGGCTAGTATGATGAAAGAAATTATTTCTTGAGAGTATTTACCTGAGAAATTCTTTAACTTACATTGAGTAGCATTACTTGTATATAACTAACTTTATGTATCCAAGCCATTTAAATCAATTAAATAAGTTCAATATATTACGTTTTTTTTTTTTAATTTCAGGTAATCACTTTTCTATGTATAATATTGTCAATGCATTGGTCCGAAAGTTGGTGGTGCGCTTACTTTAAGAGCATCATAACAACAGTCGTTATAAGATAGCTCCTTACGACACAAATAAGTTGTATTTGAAAGTTTAAGTAAACAATACTTAAACGTCAGCAAAAAGAGTTAGAGAAACCCAGACAGAGGAAAAATTTATATCAATTTTAGATACGGTAGTAAACGTAGGAAACTTGTTTTAACGTCACTATATAAACACTATATAAATTTTATGTTAATATGGCCTAATATTGCGTGCTATATGTTTGAGTTTCAACAGCTTATTGACGTGATTTTTATTAGATTACAATTGTAAAGAAAGTGGGGTGTTACAGGTCATAGAATTATACGCCTAATGATTATACGCCAACCCGTTTCCAAATTTCAAACAAAACCTTCTTTTGTTTTGACTCACATTTGAACGGAAATAATTATTAATAGAGTCGATTATTGTACATTTGTGAATCATTCATAATTACATATGTTATGTGCATAGTATTTGGACAGTAAGTAGGACACTGACTATTGTCTCTTTTTCCATTGGGTAAATTAAAAATTTTCTCAAATTCTTTTCATATTTTACCTCTATTGACCCACAAACAAGTTTTTTTGTCGGAAAACTTCAATATTTATCTTTTGAAAAACCACTGCACTATTCTCGACACTTTTCTATTCGAAGCACACACAACACATTAAAGGAAAAGCAAAAACCACTACAGCCAGATCACATAATCCAAATTCGAAACACACGCGTCGTTTTATCGCGGCGACAACGAACGCTTTTTCCCTTATTCCCGCGATTTTTTGCAACTAGATGTAGGGAAGGCTCTCTACAGAAATAACCAGATTATAAACTGAGTTGACACTGGCTGTGGAAGAGTCTCGTCCTAGAGTCGACGACGCGACGTTAAATTTCAAAATAGAAAAGTGTATGATAGTCGAGTTAATATTATGGCTGCGGATAAATTATATTTAACCATGCGAGATACGTTTTAATGGGTTGTCGAGCGCCGCTTCATTCGAATGGTGCACGAATTGTGAATAATAATAGTAGTTGACACGATGCCATGTATTCGGACGTTGCACGACATTATAGAGGATGCCAGAGAGCATTTATTTTTTTTCGGCAATTATTCTTCGGGGAAATAGAACAAGAGCTAAATGTGAATCTGTGGCGGTAGATATAGGAATACAATGGATGCTAAATTTAGATCGCTACGAAACAAGAATGGTAGTGAACTTGACCTATACTATTTTCGAAGCCAAACTATGGCTGGGATGTATACAAACTTACTAGTTGTTTTAAGGCAATAAAGTACATCAGCAAGTGTATATACCTATGCTATTAAGCAGATGGTCTGTAATGTTCCTTTCTATTACGAATATAATGTATTTAATTCGCATTCGTATATTGTGCGGCACTCAATCACTACGAGATATGAAAGCATGCGTATTAAATCCGTTAAATTAAGAAGTTATGTCAGTGTGATTATTTGCCAAAATTATATTACAAGCAATGAAATAATGTTATTTTGTTCAACTATTAAAACTATTCCGTGCTGATAAATGGACATTTATAGTTATTTAACCAACAAGTATATTAAAAACGGCGATTAACGATCGAGACTGTTTAACGCACGAGCGATTCGCGAGTGCGTTAATTGTCGAGTTCATTAATCGCCGATTAATATTCGAGTTCTCTACTGCGGTTCTTGATAAAGGAATGGTTTGATTGGATGGTTTCATTTTACATATGTTCGATTGGCTATAATGAACTCGTTTGATTGGCTATAACAAATCGTTCATTAATAGAAATCGTGCATTTATAGAGCTGTTTAATAAATGATTTTCTATTCCCTAAACATACATATAAATAAACGATCGACGAATTTTATATGGACAACGAATTTATGCATGATATAAATTTTGCGTGTAGAAAATTTGATTTATTCGCACACACCGGACTGAATCAGTTCTTATCTACAGCAACATCAGCCCATAACGGCCACAAAATGTTTTGTTTGCCCAAATTTCAAAATATTTTCCGTATTATTTATTCCTGCTTTTATACAGGCAAATCTTTTGCAAAATATATATTTTTTAATATCAGGAGAAAATTATGTTTTTTAACTACTTGTTTCCAACTCCTGAATTTGTCAAAAATACATAAGCTAAATTACTACACAACAAGAAAAAATCTGACAACTGACGGGCGATTGATTCACTTTTCCCTTAGAATCTAAATCTGATGGCAAAAACAGTTTTTAATAAAACCAGCGCAAAAACGACAAACTAAATAAATGCATTTTTCGTTTCCAATAAGTATGTAGATAAATTGACTCCCGATAAAGAAACAGATTACTCGCTGTGGAAAGCACTGAGGAAATACAAGAGGCCAGTGGCCCATGTCCAACCTATACGACGAAGAGACGGCACCTGGGCAAGAGACAATAAACAGAAGGCTGAAATGTTTGCAGAACATCTAAATCTCCCAGCCTCACAACATCGAATCAGAGCCAATCACGAATCAAGATATAACCAATGAAGAAGAAGCCATACAGCTAGTTACTCCGAAGGAAGTTGCGAGAGAAAGCAAGACAAACCTGCCATCCAAAGAAGGCACCTGGATATGATCTTCTCACAGGAGAAGTTCTTAAGCAATACCTAAGAAAGGTATTGTTATGCTGACGTATCAAATAAATGCATCTTTCAGACTAAAATACGTCCCTCATGTCTGGAAAGTAGCAGAAGTTATCATGGTACCAAACCTAGGCAAACCAGCAAACGAGGCCAAATCATATCGCCCAATATCACTGTTACCAATGATGTCGAAGCTCGTTGAAAAGTTGCTTGTAAAGAGAATGAAACCTATCATTGAGAGAAAGGAACTAATTCGACTATAGATCAAGTTCATAGAATTACAGATATCGTAGAGAAAGCATTTGAAGAAAAGCTTATTTGCTCAACAGTCTTTCTTGATGTGACACAAGCTTTTGATAAGGTTTGGAACGATGGATTGATACACAAACTAAAGAGTATGCTACCTTTACAATACGTCGAGCAGCTAACATCCTATGTATCTGATAGACTATTCAGAATAGAACAGATCGATGAATACTCAGTACTAAGTAAATTTGAAAAAATTCTGATGCTGTCTTTGATTAATATGCTACATAATGAGATGAAAGGTTCCATTCAACCATATGCTACAACTCATAAAAATTAGAAACCCTTCAAACTAGTGATTCAGTGAAATGTGAAAACGCAGAGCACAGTGAGTGCAGTGTTAGTGCTTCTTGTTTACGATAAAGCAAATATAGGACATCAGTGGATAGCCTATTAGAGACAAGTACCTTGTTTTAAGAATTCAGATTTAAATTGATGGTTAATCTTTTAGCTTAGTTTCAATATGTTAAGCACCATATGCACCATATGTCAGATAAAATTTAATATCCTTTGAACTATAAGAGACTCCACCCTAGAAAAAATTGGATTTTGTAGGTAAAAGTGTGGCGGATAGTATATAATTTTTTTTGATTATATTTATTGTGGGGGCGACTTTGTAATAACTATTTAAAGAAATCAATTGTTCTTATTTTTTTGCATATTTAAATTAAAATAATAATTGTACGCAGTTTTCTAGCAAATATTTCAACCTTTAAAACAATAAAATGAGTCCGATACGAGTACTAGAACCAAAGATATTGAATTTTGAATATGGCAAGGTTTGGCAAATAAGCGTAAATAATTCAAACTTTAAGCCTTCATATCTCTGAAAATAATTTTTTTAATGAATTTCCGATACAAGGCTCCACTAAATTTCCGAAAAATACCATAAAAGAAGTTTGGTGTAATTTAAAAAAGTGAAGTTTTTTTTTGCAAAATCGGTGCGATATGCAATAGAACGACCAATATATGTAAATTTATTCGTTCTCAAATGTGCAATTGGCTCGTCTTTGGAGGTGCTGTCTGAAGCTACAGTGTCCAGTTATAAGCCCTGTCACCTCATCTTTAGATAAGATTGATTGAAGATTATTACCTTTTCATTAAAACACAACCCAACATGGATATATGGACATAAATGATGCTGTAATTGATCACCCGATAAGCATATGCAATGAGTTTAATAATTTTTTTATTAATCAACCACAAAACTTCGTGTATTAAATAAATCTTGGGCTACAGATATATATCGAACCAAGAATAATTCTTCAAGCATGTATCTCCTGGAATACTCAGAGATAGAGATGTTAACCAATAACCATCTTCAATAAATTAAAAATAAATTTTCATGTGGCCCGGACGAAATCACCACAAGTCTCATCCGAGAATACAAAATACTCATAGTAAAGCCAATTACGTATCTTATCAATAAATCTTTTAGCCTGGGCACATTTCCTAAAGATTTGAAACAGTCTTTAGTAGAACCGATTTATAAAAAAGGTGACAAGACCTCAATCAAGAACTACAGGCCGATAACTCTTACCAACTCTTTCTCTAAGTTGTTCGAATATGCATATTTAAGCAGGTTGGAATCCTTTTTAAATCGGTATCAGATCCTGCATGAGAACCAACATGGCCCTAATAAATCCACAACAACCGCGAGTCTTCAATTTTATAACAACATCCTCTCCAGTCTGGAGGCCAGGCAATATTCGGTCGGCATCTTTTGCGACCTGTCCAAGGCCTTTGACTTGTACCACACAAACTATTACTAAATAAAATTAACAACTACGGGATAAGGGGACCTGCCGCTGACTGGATTTCTTCATATCTCACAGGTCGCAGTCAATATGTGGAGGTTGCCTTTGGGCGTGATGGGGTGCAGACTGCAAGATCCTCTGTACTTCCGGTCATGCTTGGGGTGCCCCAGGGCTCAATGTTGGGCCCTGGACTGTTTTCTTTATTTGACAATGATATAATCAGCTTTCTGGCAGATTATTTTATGGTCATTTATGCTGATGACACATCGGTTGTAGTATCAACTCCAACCCTACAATCAACCGAGCAGTCTTGTCAGTTGCTTGCTGATGGCTTGATGAAGTGGTTTCGCTCGAACGGTCTTCGCTTAAATATCGAGAAGACATGTGCGCTGATTTTCCATACTGGGCTTGGTCCGTTGCCCCGAGTTTTTCTGTTGATCTAGGCGGTCTCGGATTCACTATCGTGGGAGAAGCATGTTGGTTCTGTCGTCAGCAAGCTGAATTCGGTAGCCTATCAGTTGCGTGCTTTGCGCGGTGTGGTGGACATTGGTGTATTGAGAAGTTTTTACTTTGCGGAGGTTAAGTTCAGATTAACATAATATGCTATCATTTTTTGGGGAGCCTCCTCATTCACGAGTCGGGTTTTTGTAGCTCAGAAACGCTTGATTCGAGCTGCCTTTATATTCATGACATTTGTAAATACATTTACAAAAGTCAGTTGCACGTAAACATGCGCTCAGAACATAAGTATGACACAAGATGTAGAGATCTTCTCAGGGAAAGAACGAACTTGAGCGTCTCCGATAAATCCCCGAATATACTTGGAATAAAAATATTTAAACTTCCTGAGGAAATAAAGAATAAAAACTTTATTCAGTTTAAATGTAAGGTTAAGAGTCTCCTTTTGAGTTCCATGTTTTATGATTTAAATGAATACTTTGGTTTCTCTTTTAATACTTGAAATTGTGTTATTTTATTGGCATTTGATTTTTATTTTTTCATGTACTTCGAGTCATAGAATTTAATAGATTTACTTACTTGTACTACTGTGTATTTTGACATGTCCTATAATTTTGTAATTTCTTTGGGATGAATAAATATTATTATTATTATTATTATTACTATAAAAGTGTATAATGCGCTGTAAACTACAACTTTTAAATATCATCCGTATCAAAGGTGCTCTAAAAAAATAGAGCGTCTCTTCAATACATGCAATAAAACAGAGTCACTGGAACGTAGCATTCCACCGGAATTGAGTATTGAAAGAAACGTTTTATGGTTTGAACGACGTCTGGGCCGACCGAGCGGGCATGTTTGCGTATTGTTCGCGACATATTGTCCAATCGCTGCGAGCAATATACGTTCTCTGGCGTGTGCGCTCGCCTCGGAGTTCTTCAAATCTAGTTGAGTGGCGTTCACCGAAATGGACGTATCTCACAAGGGACCGATTTCCTCGTTATAACGGACGCCGCCGAACCGTTTTGATAAATGTCCCGACCTCCCTTGCCGATTTATTAGCGGTTACGAATTATACCGGGAACGTGAAGGAGCGTCGTTTGATTAGGGGTTAAACAATGCGGAGTCCGGCGATCATCGGGCGTCGATGTGAATAGGAAGCGCGGAACAAAAGCTCTCGTTAGGTCGTTAGGGTTTTATTGGGTAGATATGATTGCCCTGGTGCAGGCTTTGTGAATTAGCGATGAATTCCTGTGAAATTGAATGGTCAGTAGAGCATAGATTTTAACCAGGAAACAACGGGATAATTTTTCGGTAGTTCTCTCAAGCACATGACGTACGATCCCTTATAACATTGTGCTAAAAGAAACAGAAATAGTTTTCGGTTTCCTACCAGCGCAATTTTGTCTTCCATTTCAATAATAAAATAATGCAATTCAAAGATACAGGATAGATCTTGATAAAATGATGTATAGCCAGGTACTATACGATAACAATTTACAAGATTACAATAGAAAACATCCAGAAGCTTCCCATAATTGTCAGCTTTCATAGTTTAACAACAACTTAATGATCTGTTTTGTTGCGTAATATTTTGTGCAAGAATTTTTTTAATATCAAATGGTGACGTAATATGAAGGACTATGCTAGTAACAACTTTTATGTTAATAGCCACGGTCGTGACCCTTGTATGCTCAACAACGCTTACCTATTATACCAATTGAATTTCAAGTCATTTTGCCGCCTTTCTATAGATTATTAAGGTATGAGTTTCAACCAATATTGTTCAATAAACATGATTATAGAATGCTAACTTATATTGTCGCCATTCAACTGTTTTCGATGGACACGACCCAACAATTTTTATAGCAAATTAATAAACGATGCAAAGACAATATTAGTTGGAATTCACCCAAGTTATAGAGAGAGAATGCTTAAAACAAAAAAAAAATTAATCAAACATCTGATATATTATTTTAATAGAAAATTGATAAACAATAAAATAGTAACAATATGTGTTTCAAATTTACTATATTATCGAGAAATAACGACAAAATATAGAGAAAAAGAGGATAAATTTGAATTTGTTAAGTATATATAATTGACGACAAAATACAAACTTTTTATTATTACTATTATACTTGAACAAATTGAAAGGACCCAATATTAGGTCAACTAACTAATAATTGTTGCTATATGTATAAGCTGTATAGAAAGTCAGGGTAAAGATTCTAGAAGGTATACTGACCATACATACTATTGTAGACCAACTTTTGAAGGTACTATGTTTGGAAACGTATTGTTTGAATGCTGGAGAGCGTCGCAAAATGATACCTTCTTACAAACAGCATAGCGAGAAGATTGTCATTATCATAGAATGGCTGTTTTCAAACCAAAAAAAAAACATTAGTCTGAAATTTGTTATTATTTAACGTTTTTGAAAAGAGGTTCTCATTAATCGAATTTTTGTAATTTTGGTACCAATTTTGGCCTATATCGGGTTATCTATAATTCTTTTTAAATTATTTGGTTTTAAAATGGCTATACTTCATACAACCTACTTTCCTACAGCAGTTTCTAAAGTTGGTAATATAGCGCATTTTAAAGTATTATTGTTGCTTTCACATCCATTTTTGAACACTATTAAATTCATTTTAACTAACTTTAAAGATATTTTTCTGTGTGTTCAAACATTTTTCTGTTCAGAACGAAGAAACAATAATAAAATCCTTTGCAATAATAAAATCTAAATAAATTAATTAAGGTTAAACAATTAACAATAAAAAAAATAAAACAAAAAATTTACGAAACGTTGATTCTGAGGTAAATAGTATAAATTGATTGGATTTGAATTGCTTAAGAATGTAGCGCAGTTTAAGGTACGGTTTCGTTAATATTTCAAATATTGTACCTTTTTTAAGACATTTTAAAAAGTATATGTCGGGAAAGACATCCCCGATTATGATTATAAATAGCTTTTTAGTTATTTCTATACCGTAATTTCATCTGATTTCATTATGTCTCTTGAATGTCTCTTAAAATTTGTTAAATAAGAAAAAGTTCATACATACACAAATTTGAAAATCTGCGCTAATAAGCAAAAAATAAATGCATCACAAAATTGTAAGTAAATATATGAAATAAAATTAATATTATTTTTGGGGTTGTCAAGCTTTTATTGTATATTCTCTAACACACGGTTAGCAATATGTCAAACATGATTAACATAATGGACAATACTTATTTTTTATTGATTTTTGCCGTGGAAATCCTTTGCCGTAAGAGCCTAGATATTTTTTTAAATTTCTTTTTGGTGTTTTAAATTAATTATTTTTTAATTCAATGCGGCCACAAAATGTTAAATTTTACTTCAAAGTTTATCCTGTCCACTTTTTCGAAAACAACAACTTTTGTTAGGATGTTATTGTAAGAGCCGTATTAATTTTCTTCTAAAATTGCAAATAAGTCAGAATAAGTCAAAATTTATTTCACATATGTTCTCTATGACTCTAAGACTCTATCTAGACTTCAGGATTATTTCTCATCTAAAATTATTTCTCATCCTAAACTGTAAATGTAAGAAGAGTTGCAAAACCCACAGTTTTGCTCTTCTCCTAGTCAATTTCCCAGGATGAGCAGCAGGTGTAACTTATAGGTGCATTTGTATTATATATTTGTATTGACAGAAAGACATACCGAAAAAAATAATGTTGGATTTTGTCTAATTTTGCCATAATTCTGTCACTTGAAGTCAAGTCAATTTTCCGCGTAACCTCTGACGACATGTTGGGGAACCCCATGGCCTCTACTAGGAGGAAAAATATACCCACGGCTTTAATAAATCCGTACTCATCCTACACATTAATTAGACACTATTATTACTTATATTCACGTTGTACAATGTTATTCTAAAACAAAAAAAAAAATTATTGTTTGTTTGAATTACCTGCAAGATTACCACAATGCAGCATGTTTTCAGTTTACTTTCATTACATTTCCAGGTATATACAATTGAATTGCACCAAAAGTGAACTGATTCCGTTAATATTAGGTAAATATAAAAATACTGAAATTCTTATCAATGCTATCAATGAGTGAAAATGTAAGATTGTGTAATTTTAGCCTCAGTGTAGGAAATGTTACTTTAATTTAAGATGATGGAATACTTGTCGATGTCCAACCCAACCCAACTAAAAATCGTATTATTTAAATTATTTAAATTATCAACATCCTATACATTTTTATTAAATCTAAACCATGTATCATTACGAAACTATTTAAACAGATCTTCAAAGAACATGTTTGGTTTATGCTTATTACAATACTAAACTTGAATTAAAGGCATTTGTATCATTATAGAATCGTTTATAAAGATTTTCAAAGTATTTGTTTTACATGTTTATTGTTGTCAATTATTCAATTTCAATCATTTGACACATACATTCTCGTGAATAGTAAATTAATATAAAATGAATAATAAGTATTAATTCATGCAATGAGTTTTCGCAAGGCCGGGGCTAAGCTACAAATGATGAATAAACAAGTAGGCAGAGCTTGGGTGCATTTAAAAGCACAACCCCCGTCCGACACAGTCCAGTTGTTGCGCCGGAACTTTCTATTCTATTTTAGTTTATATGCGCGCGTTCGTGAGAAAGGTTTTAATTAAAACTAGCCGGCAACAGTTTCAGGATTTAATTAATCAGCGCATTTGCAACCGCATCCCCACCGCTGTTGAGTGACGGTCCGTCACTCTTGGTCTACGCACCCTTCGATTTCATTAATGCTCCCCTAGTTCACGATCACCACCCTCCGTTTTATTAGCAATTTACGGAGTCAAGAATCTTGCCAGAGGGAAAATATTGGTTGAATAAGTTAGATTAAATATAGGGATAAAAGAGTTAGAAAAAAAAAGAAGAAGAAAAAAGAGTTAAAAGAGTTAGTTTAAAAAAGTTAGATTAATACTAGATGGAAGAAAAAGTGCAAACATATATTATAATATAAAGGGGAGTTTTTAATTGGAAAGCGTCGTCCACACTTACAGAACCTGTAACATGTCACAAATGAAAAAAAAAATCAGGGAATTTGCTTGATTTATGTTTTGTGTTTGGCAATATGTACATGGGTTTGCACTCGTGCTGTGGCTGACCTTAATTTATAAAATATTAGCACTTTTAATTTGGAGAAATTTTAAATTAGCCAATGTCAGTTCACTCATTTCCGTATTAAAATGTTTCCGTATTACTGTTTACTAAGAAGCTGATTGAAATGTAACACCTTTATACCTTTTTATTACTATATTAACTTCAGTTGAACTTCTTTCTTAGGTTGAACGTAAACCGATATTTTACTTACTTCCCAATGTTCAATCGAGTTTAAATTCTGCATGTGAACAGATTTCCCATGACAATGCATGAGTCAATAAAACGAATTGAATATATTTTGTTTTATAAAGCGTACTTGTTACGTAAATTTGTTTATTTTAATGGTATTTATCACGAGAGAGGTGTAGGAAGTAGTCTTGAGTTTTGTCACTGAGTGTGTTAGACGAGTGACTGAGTCATACTGCATGGGACATGCTGCATGCAATACACATTAGAATGTAGGAAATAGTATATGTTTGTAGAAATAAGTCTATGTATTAGAATAAGGTAGTGATTGTAATCTTTGGATTATAGAGAGAATATATAGAGAGTTATTAATTCATTTAGAGAAGACTCTGCAGACAGAATGCCCGTCACGAAAGGCCGGTCTGGAGAAGCGGTGGCGGATTTTCCCCTCACCTCACTCTTTTTTTATAAAAAACAAAAAAGTAGCATTTATTTGATTTAAGGTTTTTCATTTCTCAAAAAGAGAAATACAATGTTGACAAGAAAAAACCATCTTCAAGTGAAAAGCTTAAATACACCGTTCCATAAAAATCAAAAACCAACAAAAACGCGTAGATTTTCTTAGGGAAATTTCACTGTTTCTGAATTAACATAAAACTGTGGATTTACTTTAGTATTTTAGTTTGTCACTATGAAATGTAAAATGTCATAGGCAAGAGTCGTTTGACAATGAATCTATACAAATATATCAAATTTTAGTAATTTATACAAACTATACTTATTCATCTTATCTTTTCTCGTTTGATGTCACGTCAACATTATTAGTTGTACTGTAGTTCATAATATACTATTGCTAGTGTTAGCTGTCACTAAGAAAAGAATAACCAGCTTCAGGTAAATAAAATGTTAGAATCTCCAAGTATTTTGTCCGATATCTTTACTAATTTTTCTTCAGGCGAAAGCAAAACTTTGTTATACGACAGAAAACTAGCAACTGAGACTATATGTGCCGATGTTTTGAAAAAAATCTGATGTGGCCAGGTTCATGACTTCATCATACTGTACACTATACAACAGTGTTACCCAACGAAAACGCAGATCTGTAAAATTTTGGCTAACTAAATTTAATGCAGACACGACCAAAAAGAATTAATAATTTAGTTCAAGCATCTAAATTATTAATTTTACAAAAAGTGTCAGACATAAATTATAAAACATTTTCTATTTTAATTTATTATTAAACTATTTTGACAACATTACAGAAATTGTGGCTCATTTGCAAAATCATTGAACAATGTTAAGAGTAAACGTCCAATTCTTTTCAACGCTTTTGAACAAAAGTAATTGTAATTTTGACAACGTTACAGAAATTGCGGCTCATTTGCAAAATCATTGACCAATGTTAAGAGTAAACCTACAATTCTTTTCAACGCTTTTGAACAAAATTTCTTTCAGCTCTAAGATTAGTCATGAAACTTCTAAATATGATGATGATTCGCCCAATACTAATTAAATTCTTCTTATCATACTATGTATGATATAGTAAAAACAATAATACTTTTCATGCAATTTACTTGTTTATTACGGAATAACTACTGAAAAAAAGGTAAAATGCCCGTAAACCCTGTCAAATCTATCATACCTGTCAACTGTCAAAACAGTATGCGGGGGTCTGTCATTGTGGCGCCATCTAATGTTACCTATCATCTCACCACACACTGTGATGAATCATGGTGTCGCTTTTAAAGTCAAAATTGTCAAAACTGTTAAATCAGTCAAGCTATGGTAACTACACAGAGAGAAATTTTTGTTTGATTCAAATAAATATGCATTGACTCAAAGAAATTTGTTGTTTCAATAGAGGCAAAGAAATATTTATTTGCTGGTAAAAACGCATTTATTTGAAATATTTGTTTGGTAGAAAGAACATTCATTTGCGTCAAACAACTTATGTTTCCAGTTAAAAAGTTTGCAATTTGTGTATTATAAGAAATGAGATTTATTTACTTCAAATAACTATGATTGTGTTGAGTGAAAGAATTACATTTTTTTAAATTAACAAAATTGTTGGTCGTGTTCGTCGAGTTAAAATGCTTAAAATTATTAATTTGTTGAAGGAATTAATAGACAAGAATTTTTCGGAAGACTCGCCATGTGTCACCTCCTTTTTGGGATGTCGCACATCCTCGACCAGTGCTTGGTCTTCCCAACCCAAAATATAGTCAAGGTTAAGTTAGTAAAATGTACTCTGATTTGTAATCGCAACTTGAACCTGCAGGCACTGTACTCTATAAGTTCTATACTGTCGATCACGCGGCTTTATTCTCTCGATATGTACGAAGTGCGAGGAGAGAGTTTACAGCGCCATCTAGCAATACAGTTGGATGACATTAAAAATATATTTATTTGAACCAAAATATGATTTCTTTGGTGGAAGGAAACCTATTTCAAAGCCAAAACAAAAATATTACTTTGAAGGAAATAAATATCTTCTTGTGTAAAAATATATTTATTTTAATCAAAATATGATTTCTTTGGCGGAAGTAAACCTATTTTTAAGCAAAGACAAAATATTACTTTAAGCGAAATAAATCTCTCCTTATATACAAATTTATATGTTAGAATCAAAATTATATTTCATTTGTGTAAAGAAACGTTTTTTTAAAATCAAAACTAAAATATTACTTTAAAGGAAAGTAATTTTTGTTTGAATCCATATATATTTATTCCACTTAAATAAATATTTCAAATAAATTAATCTCTGCAAGCAAATAAACTAGAGTATTCAATGAAGTAAATATTGTTGGCGTCAAAGAAATATGTTTTGACCCAAAAGAATAAATTCAAACAAATACATTTCTTTGAAACAAAAAATCTTTTCTCTCTGTGTATGTTTACGGTGTCGACTATTTTCAATTAAGTTTTCACATCAATATAAAAAAAGAAATGGACACCTGCTGCAACGATAACAACACTGAATAGAAAAAAATTATATCTATAAATAAAAGTTCACTGTAATTGAGAATTTATTTGGCGGTAGGGCGTATTACGTATAAAGGTGCATACAAACCTGGCGCGCCGCGCCCGCGACGCTCACGCGCCGCGCGGCGCGCGCGCCTGGCGCGTCGAAAAGTATAGGCGCGCGCGCCTCTGCCGAGCCCCCTGCGGGCCGGTTGAGCGACACGGCGCGCCTGCAACGCGAAGCGTGCGCGCCTGCGACGCGACGATCGCGCGCTCGGGCAGCATTCGCCGAGACCAGGCGCCAGTCCCATATCATATTTTGTTGTTCGAGCGCTAATAGTCTCGCAAGTCGCAGTACAACTTGGGACGTCAACGGAGAGCCATGTCGTCTGCAGGGTGGACAGATGAGTGGACAGTGGCCAGCTTAATTTTTATAGTTATGTACAGAGAATTTAAAATATGGGATCCTACCCACAAAAATTATTCTAAAAGTGACTTTAAAAAAATGCTTGGTAGGATATTGCAAATAAAATTAAGAATAATTGCACAGGAGATGCACGTAAAACAATTGATAGTTTATTGTCTACCTACATGGAGAGCGAGCGAACATAAAAATGTGTAGGGACAGGAAAAGCTAAGCTTCGTCTAAAACAATCAATTAATGGTTGGTTAAATCAATTTTTATTACTGGCACTTGCTACCAAGGACATAGTATGTATCTACATTTATTTGTGGATGTATGTTTATTTGGCTATTCAGGATGTTTAAAGCAAATGTAAATGTCAACATGGTTACGTGAATGAACCGTTAAAACAGAATGTCCCTATTTTGTGCAAATTCAAGGGGACCTCGGTCTCAAAAAACGATTCGAAAACTATGCGTTAATGTTGATCAATTATCTATAAAGAAATGTACGCAAAATTATTTTTAGTTATACAGTACATGTAGGTGCATGAAGAAACTATACATTTTTTATGGAATGTCTTTTATATATTATTATGTATTAATACTAAGGAATTTGTATTTCAAAATGTATCAGAGATATTCACTTGTGTGTTAAAAAAATGCAACTGCAAGCCTATCTTAAAATTTCGTAAAAACCAATTTTTTTAAAAGTAGTATCTTACAACTTTATCACACAATCACCAAAACCACTAGGTGGATGACGATGTTGAAAAGCCAGACAAAATACAACTACAAACCGCAATAATCGTCGTACTTCCCTCCCTCGTAGAGAGAGAATAATGCGCATGCTCGAGAGCCGTGATCTACCCGCGCGCCAAGCGAAACTGGCGCGCGCGCCAACCGTGAAAAGCGCGCGCGCCCACTACGCCCGGCGCGCGGGTGGCGCGGGCGCCCACTGCGACGGGCGCGCGGGTGGCGCGCGCGCCCACTGCGACCGGCGCGCGGTAGGCGCGGCGCGGGCGTGTCGCGGGCGCGGCGCGGATGTCTGTATGCACCTTAAGGATTTTCCGCGCGCAATTTCGATATATCAGTTTCAAACAAGCGAGATACGTAAACTTGATGCAAACGCTGGATGCAAATAGGGCTTTCTAGCGCCTCTTCCCGGATATCCGGCCTGCAATAAACAAAGGCAATCCCCTACATCCCCTGACCGAGAGGGATCGATTTCAGATCAGGTTGCAGCTGCACCAACGCCAACGTCTCGCCGCAAAACTTTTCCGAGCACAAATTGGCCACGACAATTCCTGCCAATCTTTATATTTTCCGGATGCTACCCCCGGAAAAAGATATTTCGTTTCACAGGGGTTGTAATGGACGAGCATATAAGTGTCCAGTTACAGAACATGTGTTACGAAATTGTCTAGGGCAGAAAAGTCTAAACAAAAGTCTAAACTCTGCGTCAATTTATACTAATGTGTATGTATGAGAAATATAAAAATTTCAACTAAAAACCATGTTAGTTAATTTTGCAATAAAGATTTCTATTGATTTGTAGTGTCAAAAAATACATATCAAACTGATTGCAAATACTCTTTTCAGGTTTAATTAGTGGTTATTAGATGTTAAGCAAGATAAATTAAATGCGCAATAAATAAAATAAAACGTGCATTTATTGTAAGCATTTGATAAAACATTGATCAATTCAAAAATATTTGTCCAGTACAAAATATATTTGAGCAATGAAAAAACCTGTGCATTAAAAAAATAAATTTTCAATAAATTTATATAAATGTACATCAGAATAAATAATTGTGCATTAATATATTTAACAATCGTTACCTCTATAAAAAAATAATGAGCAGCTTAAAAAATAACTGTTCATTGAAAAAAATATATTTCCGATGGTTTAAATAACTCAGCATTTGAAAATATTATAAGCGCATTCAATAATCTAAATTGTACTATGAGAAAATTATAATGCGCCCTACAAAGAATATAATGTGCATTAAGTTCTGCAACCTGAAAAAAGGAAGGTCAAAATGTAAAAAATGCGATTTTGGTAATTTCTACAAATTTATACCATCTAAACTCATTGTTCTAGAAACGTCAAAATGCCTTCACTGGAAACTTTAATCTGAATCCTGAATCCTAAAAGTTTGGTCATAAATGTTGAAGCATTTAGATCGATTCTTTAAGTGATGTGCGGATGCCTCCGGGAGAAATATAAAAAAAGCGCAATAATCTGACGTGATATGCAGCTTTCCAGCTCAGATGCGTATTCAGCGCAAGTAAATCAATTGAAAACGCTTTTAAGCATTCCATAAACAAATGTCAAAATGTCAATGCTAGCCTAATTTTCATCTTCTCGAAAATATCTTTCAAACAAGTAACAGACCTATCAATATCAGTACTAAAATATGGGGTTGCCATTAAAAAAGTGTCCATGACGTCATAAGTCGAAAAAAATGAATTTTTATTAAATATAAATGGTGAACAGCGTTAATTTTGATGCGCAGTAGATCTAATGCTCAATATTTATTAATTTAATGCACAAGTTCTCCATTCTAGGCCACAATATGTATTTTTTTAAATCTACGAGTCACATATAATAAGTTCATTGCAAATTTATGTATGACTATATAAGCCCCATCATTATACGCGCCAATCATTATAAGGACACTAGCGTTGTATAATAATGACGGGTCGTTCAAATAATGACCTCATTATTTGAACGAATCGTCATTATACAATGCTAGTGTCAAAGTCAGTCAAAACCTACGTGGATGACAGTTATTTGACAGTTCGCCTCGCCATCATTGGCAAATACATATAAAATATTTTGCATGAAATGGAGTTTATGAGTCGTAGATAAAACGTTGTATTTGACTCGCACATAACGGATATAAATCGCACACATGATCATGCTTGCGATTTATATCCTTAATTATGTGCTCGTCTAATAATATACTAATGTAACTTATGTACATTGATTTAATGCACAATATTTAATATTTTAATGCTCAAAGTTTTCATTTTAATGCATATATGTATCTATTTTACTAACTCACGCTTAAATCGCACCCGATTTTAATTTGTGCTTCTGTTTATTCCTTTATACTGGATACATCCCTAAAATAAA
This sequence comes from Melinopterus prodromus, assembly GCA_964023965.1. NCBI lineage: Eukaryota > Metazoa > Arthropoda > Insecta > Coleoptera > Scarabaeidae > Melinopterus > Melinopterus prodromus. The sequence continues at coordinate 58,274,060 of OZ030392.1, read as the reverse complement.
GAATGGTAAACAAAACCACGCCCACAAAACCGCATTGAAAATTTGTATATACAAAACCTCATTGTTAAACCGTACCCGTTAAAAAAAGGCGCTTTAATTAGTAATTTTGCAAACCTACAGAGCAAAGGGTTGGACCTTTTGTCTTTTCCCACATTCGTTTTCAGCAGATAACAAACGACATAATGTATTCCACGTAAAATAACGACCTCAGCTTGCTTACCTATCAAAAGGGACCTACTTTGCATATTCATGAATTATCTGGATGTTGACGGGTAATATGTCGTATACAAGATATACGACGTGACTAGGGTGGTTTTATTACCTACTCCAAAACCCGGAACTCACATGTGAATTACTAGGTTGTAAGAAAGACGTAAATAAAAAGACTGTTCATCAAAAAATTTATCCAATATTTTCCACCCGTAAGGTAAAATGATAAAAAAGTAATGATAAAAAGTCTAGACCGATCCTACACCATTTCAGTGTGAAATGAAAGCCATAAGTGTCAGGGAAAATTTATTATTTAAGCCAAAGTAACCTACCACAACGTACAAAAAAGCTAAGCTCACGGCCGAAAAGGATCAAGGGCAAAAAACAAACAAACAAACAACGGATAATCCGTTTATGTTATCCTCATCATCTGATATGCCCTGTGCCGGGAAAATCGGGAGAATGAAGGAAATAGGGATGAAGGGAATATTGTGGTAGAGCTTTGTTCTAACAGAGATGCGGGTAAACCGAATTTTTATGCCTTTCGGCATCAATTTCGTCCTGGCCGGTTCTATCTAGGTACATTGCGTGGGCGATAGAAAATATGAGGAAAATTGGAAATGCGACGTTGGCTCTAAGCAAATAGTATGTACTGGAAGAGAATCAATAAAATATGCTGGAAAGTAATAATAATCTCAATAATGAACAAATTTCATTTTAAATATAAAAAGTTAAGTAAATAACGAGGTAAATATCAATTATTTAGAAAATAGTATCTGGCAGGCTAAATATTTATAAGAAAATGTTTAAGTAGGTTTATTCGTAATGAAAAATCAATAATTTGAAGAAGTTAGTAAGTGCCATAATATTTAAACCTACAGAATATGGTCCACAGATGATTATGTTTTTAACAGAACTTAAAGTTGATTTTTGTATTTTAATTTTTTGATTTATTAGGTACCTTTTTGTTTTATACGTTTCGTTTAACATTCTGTAAAAATACATTGTGAACTTAAATTACACCCTGTATAAAGGATTAACTGGCAAGTTACATACCTATGGAGTTAAAATATTAGAGTCCTGTGTCTGATCCTTTCGCAGACTGATTTTTTGGGACAAAAAATCCTTAACGTCAAAAACAAAATAATAAGCAGCTTTTTTTCAGCAACATAAGCCTTCCTGAGGAATTTAATGATAGCAGGTTTTATTTCTAGAATATTCCCAAAGTAGACACAATGAACGCACTGAACACAATTTCAAATGAGAAGTTAGGTAATGTGTGGTATAATTTGGTAGGTGTTATCAGATAAAACTGCTTCATTCTGCCTAGTGTGAATGTCAAGACGGTGATTAAAGTTCGAAAACTCAAAAGTCAAATTTCAACCGATTCTAATAAACAAACACGTATTAAACGCAAATTTTAATAGGCGTTCAATAAAAAAATAGAAACAAAATATTATGGAGTGAAACAGGTCATCAAACCGTCGTTAGAGTTCAGAAAATCTGAAAATAATGGGAACCTGCCGAATTTGAACGTCCATAACTTTTCGTCTTAGTACTTCCTTATAATCTTAATCCTTAAAATCTGTGTTCCTTCTTTCAACTGGCCTTTTTATTTTGGAAATAGAATGGAAAATGACCATTCTGCATTTTTATACACATGCAAGTACCGAAAATAAGGATTTTTGAAAAAAAATCGAGATTTAGGGGTTTTTGGAAAATTTCGCATATGCCATTATGTTCAGTTCTATCAGCGAAATCGACTGGTAGCGAGCATTTCACGATTAGCGCAATAATTAGGACGTGGGTTATTTTCGCGTTTTGGGGGTAGAAGACGGGAGCCTTAACTGCAGCGAATGTCCCACCAATGAATCACAAACTCAAACACAAACTAAAAATGCATTCAGATTTTAGTCATCTTATTGCAGGAAATGCCGTAATACTGTCTCTCTACACTAAAGATGTATGACAACTGTAAGAGGAAACGCTGAATATTCAAGATAACGTATCGGATATACTCTTGTATTCAGATGTAGGAGTTTGCGAATTGTAAGGAAATTAGCAAGTTTCCGAGAGCGTTCTCCAGTAGTGGCAACTTTCAACTAATCTAATTTACTGCTAAAGGATCTGCGAATCCTTGGAGCAATTTGAGGTTATAAGAATCTTTAGAATAATGATTAGAACTTCCACTGGAAACGGGTGTCTTATTTTGACGTATTTAATTGGTGGGTGGGCTTGAGTGAAATTTTGATAATGCACGCTGACATTGATTGATGTGGGTTTGTACGCTGAGATTGGTATCATTCTACTTACTTATTTGACGGGAATTATTTATGAGGGGGTTTATGTGTAGAGATATTTAAAAGAGATTTTTATAACTGAGGATTTTTGAGTCATGTATGTCTGTGTGTATGTCTGTGTTTTCTTAGTTTTCTTTCTTTTTTCAAAATAGGAAGCACTCTATTACTCAATCTTCACAACAATTTAATTTAACTTCTTGAGAGCAAACTTGAATGTAGTAGTTGTAGCATTTTTAGATTTTGTCACATGTCTAGTGAATACAGTAGGAATCCTGTCTCGATGATCATAGACTGAGAAAAATATAATATCAAAAATGGGTTTCAAAAATACGGATATTATTTAAAGGTAGGAATTTTGCTTGTCAGAAATCAACATTCAATAATGATACATTAATTAACAAAATATGTTTCGAACTTTCGTTGATTATTTTAGTATGTATGTTGTTCAGATGATAAGAAATGCCCAACAATATATTTGAGTTTGTCCAAGGCAGTTCACAGACTAGTATCATACTGGTCTGCCATAAAAAGCAGAAATGGGGATATTGAATAGGTTGTATCTCGTTGACTCTTTGTTCAATCTTAATGAAACACGAAATATTAGCAAAAATCGCGATATTCAACAGGCTGTATCTCGTTGACCCTGTGCTCAATGTTAATAAAACTCACACTATTCGATTCCACTCTTCTTAAGCTTTAGGGACGTCAAAAAGTCCGATCACGATTATACACCCTTGAAATAGCAGGCGTAGACAAAGGTTCGCGTGTTATGCGACAGTTTGCGTTCTTAAAACTGCAAAAATCGGGTACTTTTTCATCTCTCTCGCGCTTATCTTTACTCCGAGAGGCAAACAATTTTCACAGGCGTACAATTTGTATGTAGAAATGATTCAGGAGAATGACATACTTTTTTAATTTTTTTCTGTTCAGTAGTTCTATGGGCCTTCAAACACATGTGTCAATACTATCGAATAAAAACTATCCAAACTTTTAGGATTCAGGATTCAGATTAAGGTTTCCTATGAAGCCATTTTGAGGTTTCCAGAACAATGGATTTAAGTGTTATAAATTTGTAAAAATCCCCAAATTCGCGTGTTTTACATTTTTACCTCGCTTTTTCGATAACTTTTTACGCGCTTCCTATATGTGTGTTAGAGGTTGCAGAACTTATGAACATTATATTCTTTTTAGAGCGCATTATAATTTTCTCATGGTACAATTTAGATTATTGAATGCGCTTATTACGTTTTCAAATGCTGAGCTATTTAAATCATTGGAAATATATTTTTTTAATGAAGAAGTATTTTTTAAGCTGCTCCTTATATTTTTTCAGAGGTAATGACTGTATTGCACATGTATTTATTTAGGTGTACAAATATATTATGAAAGGAACATCTAAATATATAAATGCACAATTATTTAGTCATGTACATTTATATAAATTTATTGCATATTTACTTTATTAATGCACATTTAATTTTTTGAATTGCTCAAATATTTTTTGTATAGGACAAATATTTTTGGAATTGGTCTAATATTTTATCAAATGCTAACAATAAATGCTCGTTTTGTTTTATTTATTGCGCATATAATTTGTACTGTTTCATAACTAAAGTCAAAACAACTCTAAAAGAAGCAACTGAAATTATTGGTATAAAAACCCAATAAGCCAAAATGAAATGTTTTACTGAGAACGTCATTTACTTGCAAAGAAACGTGAAAAGAAAAATGTTTAAAAGTTTAATATGCAGGGTGCTCATTTCAAAAGAATCCACTAATATCCAAATTTGACTCTCAATTCGACATTAATTGGGAATCAAGATTTTATAATTATTTTACGGAAATATGGGCTAGATAATTCTCTTATTTTTTACGTCCTTTCCTGCAGTATCTGGCTGTACTGCTAGATAATACTGTAGAAAAAAATAGTTGCAAATTGTTTCCAATGTTAAGCTCATGCTCTACGAAAAAAGTTCTTGCTGTTTGTACAAACAAAGAAAAATTTTTAAAGATAGTTTTAGTTTGCTATTACATTAGGTATAAGCGATTATTTATCCATGTTTAAATTATTTATCAAAACTCAAATTCTTAGACACAAATTCTTAGACATGTAACAGCGGTAGTTTTTTATTTAGATTCAGAGACAGAGATATAGAGTAGATATATGTAAATACTTTTGAAATTGGTCGACCCACCTTATGTATTCATATAAAAAATATTACGTCGCCTACTAAATTTTTCAAAAAAATAACTGATAAGAATGACACCCTGGCTAAAAATAGATATTTCGACGCCTTTGCAATATTACATTACACATTATGAAAAATAAATTCCGCAGTATTCTCACGTGCCCCATTATGTCGCTTAAACATAAAAGCGCGTCGACAACGGTAGAGGGCGCGCTCGATGCTCTCGACGCGAGCGCCGCCTTCGTTTACCCGACGCATTAAATATGTATAGATTCGCGCCTGGGACGCTCCGGCGTCGAATGAATTTCAATTTCAAATGTCGCGCGAATAATTTCGAGTGCCATTCGCCGCGGTAGGCAATAGGAACCGTAAGGATCCCCTGCGATAATGGAACGTGTTTACTTTGCGCATTTTTCTTCGCCTCTTTTTTAGGAGAATAGAAAGCGCGGAAGGTATTGTCAAGTTTGCGGGTTCCGGGATTCTTTATCGGGTTATCTGCAATCAACGCTAGCTGCTCCGTTTGCATTTGAAAGTTTTAAAAGAAGAAGAGTTCTAAACTTTATGTTGAAGGAGGATGCACTAAAATTGAGATATTCTCAGATTGGATGTTTCTTTGGAATACTTTAGGAGAACGGGATTATGAAAAATGCATCCAGCGGAACATTTTCCATTCTAACACATTTCACTTTGAAATTTTCTATTATAGTCCAGTCATTCCAGATTTTGATTCGGAAAATCAAATGCAGTCGATTAAACTGATACCAATCAATAGCTCATGGTTCAAGTAGTACCATATTAAAATGTTTAGAATCATATTTAATAGGAACTTATTAACGAAAAACCATTGAAAAATTGTACCTGTCCAACATTAATCCTTCATTCCTCGAATCTGACTCACTTAATCGCAAAAATAAAAATTCCACACTGTCGCAGATAAAATTTACCATGAAAAGGATTCGGGAACCTATACGGGAAAATGAACGGTTAATTAGGTATAATTTATGAAAGTTTTTTTTTCGATTTCACGTCAATGACATTAGAAATGTGCATACTAATGTCAAACGATTGTTTGATGATTGTAGGTTGACATTAGAACTGCAGAAATTATTGTTGGTGATCTCTATCGGAAGAACTTTGTTCCCAATGATTGCAATCGGAAAATGTTTGCCAATGATCTTTATCATCATTAAATAGAAGATTAGTTTAGAAATTAAAATTAAGCTAGTAATAATTATTAATTTTGATGAATACTTGAATATTTCATTAGAGGCTACTCTTGTTATGTAGATGAATAATACTAGTATTCCCCCGCTATAGCAATCAAAACATTTCACAGATTTCCAATAGCGGAGTTTTGACCTTGAAAAGTGACGTTTGGGACCTCTTCCCAAGAGAAGTTAGCTGCAGGTTGGAGCATAATAAAATAAATATCCTTATCAAAACTGGTGACATTAGGTCAAATCTGCAGCAAATTCTCTGTTTTTAAAGAAGGAGTAATGTAAATATAACCAAATTGTTCATTTTTGGGTGCAGATTTGACGCAATGTCACCAGTTTTGTTAGGAACATTTATTTTATTATGTACAAACTAGCGTAACTAACTTCTCTTGGGCAGAGGTCCTAATGTCACTTTTCAAGGTCAAAACTCCGCTATTACATACTTGATCAAAAAGGCAATAATTGAAAGTAAATGATTGACCTCGCTAACAATTTGTAGCTATAACAAACAAAACATTTCACAGATTTCCAATTACATACTTGATCAAAAATGCAATAATTGAAACTAAATGATTGGCCTCGTTAACAATTTGTAGAAATCGAACTAATGAAACTGATTCTGGTGTGCTTTTTATGTAGAATCTGGATCTGAAAATAGTATTCGTGAATTAAGTTTATATTAAAAAAAATCAATGCAATCATAAACATTTTTCTCCAAATTTAGACATAATACAAAACATCTCACTTCAGATAGAGAATTTCTGGAAAAAATATACCAGTTTTTAAAATTAGTTCAGATTATTGTGGTTTTGCAAAATCAAGTATTTGGAAAGATTTGAAATTCTCTGATAACTGAACTCAGAAGGATCATTGATTATAACCAATGAACAATAAAGACATAATTATTTCTTAAATGAAAATGACAATCGGTGCACGCAAATATATTATGGTCAAAACAAAAACATAATATTTTTTATCAAATAAGAGGCATAAAATAAAACCTAAAATGATACCCAATCAACTGAGTAAAAAAAAATATCCATTTTTAGTTTGTTGTTTTAATGTTTATAAAAAAACATAATGGACCATATGCAATAAAAAACATCGGTAATGTTAAAGACAAATCTAACGGTTCAGCTATTCTTTTAACATTTCAATAACATATTGTCCAGTTTTAAAAGACAAATTGTTGACAAGATTGCAAACTGTTCTATCCTATCTTATCATTTTATAAATGCTGGACTTTGTTTTATTTTTGCCACACTGAATTTTTATATTCCGGAATCTTTTTTAATTCCAGTGATGTATCGCACATGATTCACTGTACTTATATTTTTTTATTATATTGTTTTAGCCTCTTTTGGATGAGTGCTTTGGAAATATTGCTGGTTTTGCTCAATTTGGGTTTCAAATAAAGAAAATAGGAAATATATCTGCATCTGCTGCAGGGGAATACAAATCTGTAAACTCAGGCAAAATAATTTGTTTTATCTACGTCTCACATATAATAAGTTCATTGCATACGTATCTATGACTATATATAGTCATATAGTAACACTAGCGTTGTATAACAATGACAGTTCGTTCAAATAAACTCATTATTTGAACGAACGGTCATTATACAACGCTAGTGTCAAAGTCTGTCAACGGTAGATAACACGTCGTATTTGACTCGCACATAACGGATATAAATCGCTCGAATGGTTACACGCTCGCCTACGGCTTGCGTGCAAAGTTCATGCTCGCGATTTATATCCTTAATAATGTGCTTGCCAAATAATATACTATTATATAGCTTCCCTCCATACCAACGCATGTTTTCGACATATGATGCTTGAATACTGAATTTTAATTGCTTCAGACTATTGGTGCAAGTTCATATTAAGAGTATACGCGGAGGGATTATAGTTAATCAACTTCTAAACTCATCAACCGGAAATATACCGTTAGAAGCTGGAGTAAAGTGAGCTGGAAAATACCAACTTTAGAAACAACACGGGAAAAGTAAGTCATGGAATTTAATGTCATAGAAGAGAGCTAAAAAGAACCAAATTTGTTGATATTAAAATGTCCAGGTAGGATTTATTCAGAAAAACACATTATATTTCGAATTCAAACAATCCCATTGCATTCTTGAAAATTACTTATAAAAAGTGTATAAAAATTTTGTTTCATAACTATTCATATCTGAAATTAAGACTAAAATAAACAACAACAAAAAACACGTTTTCATGTAATTTATTGATCTAAGAATTTGCAACGGTTTGAGTAATATAATATAATTGTTGGACGTTTTGCCTGTCAATACTGGAGGATGTATTTATTTACATAGAAAAATGCCTTCTTGACAAATTATCGCGGAAGCCTGGTAACTATTCTTATCATTATATAAAAACAAATAAAGGAACACTGTGCAATGCACAGAATTTCCAATAACGCCAAGAATGTTATAGTGGATAAAGCTGGTACGCGTACTCAGAGTTTCTGGTTCATCTCAGGAGCAAATAAGAAATATTTGTATAGCTAGACCATAGTGATAACTAAATTCCACCACAATATTCAGACATTTCTAGTTAGCCTTATCTAACATACCGAGTGATTTGCAATGACTGTCATAAAAGCAAAAAAATATATCGCTGGAAAATTACGATACCATCAGAAACTCCCAAATGACATCCTGACTTCTCTGAATTTCCAGAAATCCAATCATAGGATTTACTACTCCGACAACCTGCTGTCGACAATCAATTATTTAGCGTAGCCTGCTCCATAAAGTGCTACAATCATCTATCTTTACAGCCTCAACTGAAAGAGCTGCGTAAACAGATTAGGTAGATATGGCCAATGAAATAGTTATAGGTTTATAGATAGTTCAAGAGCAGTAAATAACGTTTATGGCAGCTTGGAACGTTTTATGGGTTTGCTAGGGCCAATAGGAAGCATTTATTTGATGGAACATCTAAGCGTTGCTGTTAATAAAGCACGTGCAGTATCTACGTCCTACTAGAGAACTTTGATCCTCGTGACTTTTAATAACGCTTATCTCAAAAGCTTTATTAACTGATGTGCAGTTCTTGTAAAAGTGCAAATGAAGCGAATAATAATAATTGATGATTTGTACTTACATGACGTATAATCATAAGGTGTAGTATTTTCGTGCTTACCTGTAACAAAAGGAATGTATTAGTTTCGATGAGAAATCGTGAACCATTAAATTCTTGTTAAATATTGCAATCATTTGTTGGATATAATCTTTATAGTCAGTCATAGTTAAGTTTTTAGTCACCCAACAAACAGTAAATTAAGAAAATAACTGAGTTGTGGGACGTCCTGTATTTTGTTATTAACCACCACACCACGAAACCATAGAAGGAAAAAACTTTGTAAAGAATTCTGTGATTATCCGACAGGATAAAGGAGCTAATCTCGCCAAATATTTTCTTTATAAATGTGCTATACTTTTTTTTGATAAAAGTTACCAAACTTTTGCTCAATCTGAGGCCACAATGATATAATATTCTCAATACAGGCTCCCATCTCAATATAAATAGCGAACTGTAGCAAACTTCTCTCCAAAGCTTCGAAATAAAAAATCACCATTAAATGGCGCTACTATAAAAATTTCTGTTTTTATTTTGTATTTATTACATTTGACGTATGGTATAAACCTGAATATCCTGAACAACTTAGGCAACGTAACGTTCGCTCGCGAGAAAGAAAAAAAAAACAGACTACAATTTTTAGACCTAGATATAATTAATGATATGGAACAAGGTAAACTATTATTCAATATTTACAGAAAACCAACTAGTACCGACACAATAATACCATACCATTCATATAACCCATCATCTCACAAACATGCATTCAGATACCTGTGTAACAGAGCTTCAAAGATTCTTGTTGATAAAGAAAAATATGAAAAAGAAATAAAAAATACATTAAAAATAGACAAAAATAATGGTTATAATTTGAAAAATATGCAACGTACATACAATGACATTTACAACATCAATATAATGAAGATGACACTTTCTAAATATAATATATCCACATCCTTCAGAAATAACAGTAAATTGGGGAACCATCTCATTGAAAATAAAGAAAAACCTGACATTATGACAAAAAGTGGAATTTATAAGATAACATGTTGTGATTCTAACATATTTTACATACGACAGTCAGGACGAAACCTTGGAACATGTTTTAAAGAACATCTTACGTGCAAAAATTCAAGTGTTTACAAACATATCTCAGAATCTAAACATAGAATAGACAATGATAATGTCCAGTTACTCCACCATGTTCAGAAATCTCAAAAAAATATATTTGGTTGAGGGAATGGAAATCATTTAACGTCGCAAGAAGAATTAATAGTCTCTTATTTGCGATTCGATTTTGTAGTCCTTAGAACTGGAATTTCGTCGATACTTTGAGTCGATTTGATTTTTATTTCGAAAAGAAAAATTACCACTTTTGCGTCAGTTACTATAGGAACCACTTGCATCATCCACTTGCAACAATTTATCCGATATTTTTACATTTAACTTACTCTTATTGATTTATTATACCTATAAACGTGTACCAGAAACCATGCCCTTAAATGAATCATTTTAGAAAATAATGTTTTTATATTTGGTATGCTGAACGCCATGGAAATGTGGCCCCGTATTTTAGTTACAACTTGTGTAGCTCCTTAGGGTATTAAAATTAAAAAATAAAAGTCAAAATTTTGTTTGTATTTTGTATTTTGTTTGAATAGTTGCCACAAAAATAAAAAAAAATTCAAAATATTTGATTATTTCTATAAATAATTAATATTTTCACAAAATATTGTAGGTATATGTAAAATATTAATGACAAAGATTTGGATTAGCGAGAACCAAAAACACACTATTAGTTCTAATCATAAATGCTGTTTTAATAGATAAACAAATGGACTAAAGAACTTGATAATTGTTTTTCAACGATGGAAAATACTAAAACGTTATTTCCAAAATGAGGAAATTTCTATGAAACCTGAGAAGAATTTTGGTAGAAATTAAGCCCCCCATTCTATATTTAAACATATTTTGGTAGAGACTTTCTTCTTAAGTTTATTTTAAAATTTGTGACCAAGATGCCATGTTCATAAGTCTAATATGCATAATTTCCATTACTTTTCTGAGATTTTCATAAATCGGTAAAATAGAATACAATTTTATTTTTTGGGCGCAACCACACGCTAATTATATCCCAGCAGTTGCTTTTATACAGAGAGATCACTGCATCAGATATAAACCAGACCGCAATAAACCAAGATTCAAATAAACTATCCTCAAACTATATTTATTGTTTTCTAAATTAAACGAATCCTTCAAGAAATATTTACTTAGGATAAAATAGAATTTATGTATCGATGTACCTATTTGTACGTGATGCAGTGAAACTTAAACTGTTTAAACAGAGTTATTCAAACAAAATAATGGCATAACTATTTCTGGTAAACCTTTAGAGAAAAAAGATGAATTCCCAGAGTAAGTTCGAGAAAATTGAAATAAATACGTCCCTGTAACCATAACCATAAACTGTTAACGAACCCCACAGCTGGAAAAACCACTTAACGTTTTAACAATTCCAAAAACAATTTCCATAAAATGTAACCGAAAAGATCAAGAACGATATCTACAAAAAAATACGACGAGAATTCTAATCTGGCCGGCATAAAATTCACAGCATCCCGCCAATAAAAGAATATACCAGCGACCCTGGTGATAACCGCACAAATTATTTAGAATACGCTGCGGAATCTGCCTCTTACGGTCGAGACGAAACTCTGCCCTTTTTCATTGCGTCCCTTCCCGAAGAAAACGACCGCTCCCGTTTACATTTATGAGAGTTTCGCATGAAATTATCATCTAAAACGTTCGTGGGCAGAAAGTATCAGCAAGAAAAGGCGCATCCGTGATGAATGGTGGAAAGCGGAAAAGCGGGAGAGCTCGGGCGGGTTTTAAGCAGTTTATACGGTAAGCTGCACCGCGAGACAGCGCCCTGTAATATCGGCCGAGCGCCGAATTTGACTTTGGAAGTTTTATAGGTCACGCGGAATTGCTTCTGAGCGAACTGGATGCTGAAGGAGTGTCTGAAATAGTTTGGGATAAATCGGAAGCTAAAAGGCAAGAGTTGGGGATAATTGGGGAAATTCTATTAGGGTAGTTTCCCAGTCTGGAGTTGGGAAAATGCGAAAGTTCCGATAGGAACTTAATATAGAGAAATATGTGAAATTGATAATGAACTCTCTGACCGAAACTACTAATTACAAGGGAATTGAAAGTTTTTGAATAGTTTGATGAATGGTTTTATAAAGCAAAACGTAATTTGACAACTCTGTGAACTAACTCGGATAGACTTTCCTCAATGGTGCGTGGTTAATTTTGGTCCCACATTTGACAGTAATTAAATACCACCTGTTCAAGTTTTAGCCAGATTTATCTTCACAGGTTTGAGCTAATAAAGGTCCCTGTTTTCGTTTCAGCCTACTTAGAGAATTCGTCAAGCCGCGGGTTCATTTTCGATTCCCCCCAATTCTTTATATTTTTCACACAATATAATGTGTTTAAAATCTTCATGTTTAATACTCTTCTTAACTCTAACTATATTCCTACTTCATGATTATTGAAATAGGAGAAGAATAACTATAAAGAACTAAATATGAACAGTGCAATAAAATTCACACAAGAGAGGCAAGTTTTACGAGTATTATTTTATGTTTCAAGTAAATTTAATATGTTACTCGTAGTATGGTTTCGTATAAATTGAGGTTCTCATAAAGTTGACGGAATGATCCAAACTTGGCGAATATTCTACAGACGGACATACTTGATCCCGGAATTAGTTACAACAGAAACTTGGACCGTTATGCGGCAGAGCGATTAGGGGTTGTGCAACACACCGGACAATTACTCCCAGTAAGTAACAGCAACAACAAGAACAAGAACAATAGTTTGTGTAATGAAATTTACCCATCTGATACGCAGGCTGTAACAACTAACCTTGTAACCGGAAGTCGTCGTTAGTTCAGAAACTACGAAGATGGATTAGTATGAATACAAGTGGTACAATTTGGAGGCATTTGGACGTTAAATAAAGGAGTAATGAAAACATATCCTACTTAAAATATATGAGATATAAATGCATATCCTATATTGAATGGAGAAAATCGCCAACTAGATATTGAAGGAAATTTTAATAAAAAAAGGTGGTAAAATACCATTTCTATTGCTCAAGGTATAATTAATCAGTGATAGTTTCTGCAAAGATCTTCGTTGAGCCTTTTTTCCTACAGTCGATCCCGAGAATGCGCTTTACAGAGTAAAGCGGTTTCGATGTAAAAATCTGATGAAACGCAAAATCTGCTTTTTTTTCGATTTTCGTTTAAAAAACTTTGTTGCCCTATACAATCGCACGCCAGTAATATCTTTGAAATGATTAGTTGTATGAAAAAATCGTTGAAACCTTTTTAGCAACTTTTTACTATTTAAATATTTTGCTCGTAGTTTACCCATTTTTATACCTCATTTGACTGGACCAATTCATCTATTAAATATTAGGCATAAATCGCGTATATATGCAAAACTGGGTGCTGACCATCACTTTTCGAAACCTACTGGTGTAAACTGTTGGTACAGACATGTTGTGCCTATGCTATATTACCATAAATAATCAATATTATAAAAATTACACACTTCAGAATTAGAAATAATTACGTTTAATCCACTGTTGCTTTAAGTCTAAACCATACCGTTATCATCTCCATACTATACTAAACGGGAGTGCAATGCATTTTCGTGAAAACGTGGCTAAATGTCATATGAAGTTTATACCCCAGTCATCATAGGCAAAATTTTTACCAAACACCTAAGAAAGAATTAAATTAAATCTGCAAACATACTAAAAGTCCTAAAAATATCCAGTGTCTGCGACGTTTTCATTTTGTGGTGAAATAGTGGCGGGATCTACATTTTTAATAAATCAAAAATTATAGCCACAACCTGGATTTGAACCAGGGACCTTTGCCTTTCTAGCACAATGCTCTCCCATCTGAGCTACTGACGCCTGCCAGAAACGCAAAAGTCCATGGTTCAAATCCAGGTTGTGGCTGTAATTTTTGATTTATTTTAAATTTACATCCCGCCTGTGTATCACCATATTATTAACCTATAATATTAATTTGACGAACTCCTTCCTACATGGCATTTAGGGTTTTTGAATGACACTGAAACCCAGTACGGCATTTAAATCACAAAATTTAAACTGGTGGAGTCGAAATGGTAGACCAGAAAATGAATGGGTTTTTAAGGACGAGGAATCCTTATCTGGCATATAAACATTGCAAATTAAAACTGGCGGATCCACATTGATGGATCAACAATTTGGTACACCTATTTATTAATATTACGGATATTTGCCGAAAAATTATAATACTATTTATGGAAAACTAAGTCCACAAACTCCCATCGACCATTATGCTGCGCGGAGATCCGCAGTCTCTGGTTGGAATGATTTCTTCACTTAAGGTGGTCTGAAATAAAAATATTGAATGCCGTTGTATTCAATACACAAGTAGGTATTTAGTTACCACATGCTGCACCAGAAATGAAAAATATTTATATATAGGCAAGTTTGTTGAATTGGTAGTAAAAATTTCAAGTTAACAAACCAATTTTTTAAATATTATTATATTAACAGTCGCAAAGAAAACTGTTACCAGAAAAACGTAAAAACGTGTCTAAAATCTCAGTTTCCGGAGGCATATTGAGTATGTACAATATATTTTTCTGCTAATCTACTACACCGGGGTCAAACAGTCCATCCTCTCCAATGTGGAATTTGTCTCGCACATTTGCAAATATCTGTTGTTCGTTGCCCATTCGTCGTTATCGTTTGAAAGGCGGCATTGTTAAAAGCCTTAATTACATGCCTGCAGCTAAATAAACGGCCATATTGATTTGAATTGATGAGTTTGCAGCCATAGTAACATGTTTGGAAGGTAGATCCCAGAAAGTAGAATTGAAGATTCGTTTGTTATTTTGAGTGTACCCACATAAAAACCATTCTAGCAACTGTCGTCATTACAAATCTTTGTAAATTGACTTTACAACATGTCCTATTTTTTTCTGCTTCGGCGTCCAAGAAATTCCGATCAAAATGCAGAACTTTTTAATATAAATTTCTAATTCGCTATTTTAGATTTTGCAAGGTTCATGTCAAATTTGGCCTTAGCGCCGTTATAACCCATAAAAATGCTTATATGCTTATACATAACTAGATTTAGCCGAAAATTCCGTTGTTTAATTTTTTTGTTCGTCCATTTTAAATTTTGCAATTCATTTGGAATGTTCGGATGCAGTATCATTCAGTACTCCTACTTGCCATGTTTGAAGGAATTATAATCTATTTCAGACAGGTCGAATAGTTTCGGGTAAAATATTCCAAAAACCATAACGCAGATACAGGACTTTTTATGATTTTTAGTATGTTGTTCAGAGCACTTTAGGGTTAAAACTTTATATGCCTGGGCTATTAGCATCATAACCAAATAACAAATACAATTTAATGCATTAACATTTGCGGATAATCAAATCTATCAACATGTTGCTCGAGTAGACTGGGTAAAAATGCAATAATATTTTGCGAAACAAGCAGTATATCGTGAACACAATATTTTTCACAACATTTGTGACTTATACCATTGATATAGCCATTACATGGAGGAATGGTTATCATTAATGAGGTAGGGAGAGGATGAACAGGAGGTGCAGGTGCAGCCACTTTCACGTGGTGAGCTGTGAGCAAAATGGAACGTGAATTTAAACAGATCTTTAGAAATTGCCCAATACAATATGTTAAACGATCACTGTTATTGGTTGCAATGGGAAAACAGAGGTTGTCAAAATTAATGCCCGAACGATTCGAGCACTTAGAAATCTTTAACTTTTTTCACAAGAAGCCAATTTCTTCCTGGTTGGAACTGCTTCAAACCTCAATTCTCCATGTGCAAGCAATATAGTTATTGCTTCCTATACTGTTATCATTGGTACATACAGACAAACACAGAGAAAAAAATGTTCTAACGATGACACCAAAATGGCGGACCATCCTGTATTTACAGAAACCCCATCCACAGCCTACCCTGTATACTCACCTACAAATCCAGCTGTGCCTCCTCCTCGGCTGCGCTGGTGACGGAGGAACTAGCAGCTGGGACCCACCCTCCGGTGGTCCGAGCCTAAGCTCGGGAATTTTAAGCTCCCCGCTCATCCTTCGCCACTATATTTTCGCCTGCGGCATATTTTTTTTGGCTGCGCCACCCGCTCTCTCTTCGCCGAGAGCGCCCTCCCGCGGCGAACTCTTTAATCACTCCGAGTGCTGGGGGTATCGGCAGCTCTTTCCAACTGAAAAGAGAAACGTAGGAGGCGAACGTTTAGTACGCTCCGCGGCAACGGCGTTGGGCTTCTTCCTGCTTGAGGTCTTATGTGTACTTCCCTGGCTGGAGGTTATTGGACGAAAATGGGAATTACTGCGGACTTACTGGTGCAATATCGGACCGACGACGTGGATTTAATTAAGCCGCGCTATCGGATGATTAAGGTTGAGATTGAGGTGATTAATGGTAAGATGATAAGAGGCCTATAGAGGCGATTTGTAACGTTGTAATATCCGGTTAATACAGGATAAAATTTGTTGTGTTGAAAAGTTAAAAGAGGCATTAATTAATGTGAAGATGATAAATTAATATAAAACCTTTCGAGGAGGCTTTTCACGATATTGTCTAATGGAATAGAATGGATCCATTCAATTTTTGACATCATTCAATACTGTTTAGGTGTTGGTTGAAATCATATCGATATGCCATAGTCTGATAACACTGTGTGACAAGATTTTCTAACAGGAAGAGTTATCATTTAAGTCGAAGGGTGACATAGTAAGTAGTATATTTGTCATGGAGAAGAGGTCACGTCACATTATTGAGTTAAACGGGGTCAAAACCCCAAAAATGCGTTATTTTTGCATTGTTTGCATATTTATTGCGACGTAACCCAATAATCTGGAGATTTCAAAAGGGTCTCAAACGAATCCTTGAAGAAGGTACTAGTTAAAATCGTAGAGTTTGCTAAAAAGTGGCACTGAAGTACTGATGACGTTAATTGGAGGATCGACGACCAACCAAAAAATCATGTTTTCATAGATTAGTCACTGTAATTGTGTCGCATACGAGAAGGTCACGACCTTAAACAATATTTACTATTTTGAGCCATTTATTCTAGAATATACAACGTGTCCCAGAAAATGTGCAAGAAATTGAATAGGTCTTTATTACTTAACAATATCACTGAAAATTTCCGCTTCTTCACCCTAAAATTGTATAATTGGTGTACCGTTTACGTTTTATGTACATTTACACTTAATCGAGACAAATTGGGTTTTTACCAGGAAAGTTTTGGGGTAGTTATTATGTCTTCCATTCTATATGTCAGAAGGTATTTTTTTGGCGCTGATTCCAAATCTGAGATTTCCTAACAAAATTTCGTAACGCGACATTGAAGATAATACAAAAAAAGGTAAACGTTTTAATTTTTTGCTTATAACTGGGAAAATGACTTTTCGTACAGACTTTTAGTAAATAAGCTCCCTATTCAAAATGAGTGTGCATAAAATTTCCTACAATCTTCACTAGTTTCTTCACTAGGGTTTTCTCTGACAAATTGTTGGGCAAAAATTGGGCTCAAGCGATAGGCGGTTGGCGTATTTCATCATACTTGTTTGTTGGAATTTATTTATTTGTTTTGTCACTGAATTTGTATAGTTGTGGTGCTCATTAAATAACTTGAACAATATGTAATATTTTAAAATTACCTGTACCTTACACATATGATCTCAATAAGGTATGTGCAGAGAACTGTGAGAAATTCACTAATTGACAGATAAAATGCTCCAACTTTCTACTATCGCTTGAACCCGAACGGTATGAATGAAGAATAAACTTAAAGAGTGAAGTTTTTAGAAAATTGAATTGAGAGGTTATTAAGGAAAGCAAAAGCCAGTTATAAGCAAAGAAAAATGTATATTTTTACTTTGTCTTTCTGCATTTTCATTAATGTTGCGCCACGAAATTTTGTTAGCAAACCTCAGACTCAGATTCAGCAACCCAAAAAACATATAAAAAGGAAGGAATAAAAACTTCCCCGCAACTTACCCGCTAGAAGCCATTTAAACACAAATTACCTGTATTAATTGCTAGAAATTGGTATTTGGAAACAATTTAAAACTAAAAATTCATTATGAAATATATATCACAGTCACCTGCGTTGAAGAATTAGTACTTGCTGATGAGAGTGTGAACAGTTCTGATAAATCAGAATCACATTTAATGCTTTGTAATTTATTGAAATATTTTTCAAATAATATTCTTACATAAGATTAAGGTACTTTAGTCTGATGTAATTTTCATCTTTTTAGCAACACGCGGTACATGCAACGGAGAAAGTGATTATAATTTCCTCTAATATATCCAAATATATTTTTTTCAAATAACATTTTTGCATAGGTTTGAATATAAAGGTGATTTACTCTTTAGTGTTTTTCATACTTCTGCTAACATCTGGTATATTCTAGAATCCTTACATTCTAATATTTGCATTTTAGGTAAAAAACAATCCAGACACTTTTGTGAGGAATGAAATAAGAATACCGGGTATATGCAATAAACAAAGTGAAAATTTTTGCTTACTTTTTAACACAAAGGTACTTCACTGTTAATAGTTTTTCATAGTTGTTGTAACGCCCGGTATTTACAAGCATATTAATAATTTGCATTGGCTTATAAGCCAATATATATATATAAAATGCGATACTTTTTGTATTATTTTTCAATTATAAATACTTAATTTGTTGTTTTGACATGCGTTTTTGTAACCCAGCCATTATCTTTTCATAGTATGTGTTAACATATATTCATATTGCAAGTAAGTTCAAATTTATATACAAGGTTCTACGAAAGAATCCACGATAGACCTAAAGATAAATAAGCACGAAAAGAATTAGTTATTTAAAATTAAATATTTGAGAATGGTTTATCCATTGAGCTACGCTACCAAATAATTGTTTAAGATGCATATTCTTGTAGATCTTGTATATTATTCCAACTCTTAGAAAGGACAGAATGTAGTGAATGTGTCGTATAATGACCACAAAATACCACCCTACAAATATTCGGGCATTCTACCATAATGTAAATACCAGAAAAAATATTAATTACCTCTATTAACAATTATTTAGATAATAATTTAGAGGTTTAACTGGAAAGTATCACGAACAAGTTCGCAGATGTTAATCGTAAAAATCTCAAATAAGGTCAATTTATTCATAACATACATTATAATCATTCGTTCCTTTACTTGTTAGATAAAAGTCCTTTCATTCATATAATAATAATATCCATTTAGTTCAGTGCGAGCTCGACCTACATTACGCCATCTACCCATCGCGGCGTTAAGTTCGGAGCGCAGAGCAGCTTTCTGCTTCTCGCGCTTAACTACCCAAATCGAAAGATATTCCGGAAGTGCTCAAGATGAATACTAAATGCCTCCTAATTACACCGACGGAGGGGAAGGCGGCAGATAATAAGGCGGGGAAAATAGTTACTGGTGCACTTAGTGGAGTTACTTATTGTTATTATCGCGCTCGCAAGACGTACTAATTAAACGCGAGGTGCGCTGTGCATTTATAATTAAAAACTCCGAGCTGGTGATGAAAGAGTCAAGTTGGCGGCTACTAATCTAGTTAGAGGCTGAAAGTTTTACCCGAACGAAAACTAATGATGGGAGTGCAAAGCTATGTCGCTGACGGTAGTCTGGTTACTAAGGTACATCAATAGGTGAGGATAGTTTAAAAACTTTAAGGCAAAAAAGTAAACTTTGGAAAATGCAACCCAGCTGGATTGAATTTTTTGATATACACCAGTGGTTAGGCAAAACAAGTAACGCGTAAAAAGTTTTATACAATATCCTGCTTTGTATTGATTATACGTCAATGAGTCATTAGCAAATCTCTAAATCTTTTAATTACCTACAAAAAAGTCTATACATAGTTTCAGTGCGAGTTGGTGATTTCAAGTTTTAGGTTATGGAAAACGTCAAAAGCACGTACTAGAAACAAGTTATTGTAAACGTGACCGAGCATCATATTTTATAAAAAGAAAAACAATACCACGCAGTTAAAACTGCCCATTTCTGAGAAGTGCGACATATAAAATGGAAAGTAGCTGTCAAAGTGGTAGCTTTTAGAGATTCTCTTTTAATATTAAGCCTAATTCGGTATCAATTTTAGTTGCATATTGGGCTGACAAAAGGCCAGTCCACTACAGATGACAGCTGTCCATACCATAACGTTTCGACTAGGTTCTGACGTGAGAGAGACACAGCTCGTTGTGCAATACTAGCGTTTCGGAGCAGGAGTAGAGTAACCAGAGCGTGCTCGCTCCACCTACTAGAACCGTTGCTCCTGAGTGCAGTTTTCTCGAAATATTTTTGTTTTATTGTTTTTTCTAACAGCTGCCTTGATAATAGTTGCTTGAAGAATGAGATGTGTGTATTAGATGTGAAGTTAATTAATCACTATAAAGTAAGAAGTAAGTACAAATCCTCTTAATATTAAAGAAATTTAGATTAAACACACACACAAAAGAATTGCACGAACGAAACATGTATTTCTTTGTAAGTTTAAATATTTTTCAATGTCGCAGACTATGTTGGCAGCGTATCAGAAATTCATATTATAATGAAGACTTGAGTTTCGGTAGTAGTTGGTGCGACTGTATATGAAAGATTTTATTACGGAGGGAGTTCTTTTTATACGAGATGCAAAATATTTGTGTGTGTACAAGATGCAAAGTAAACACGGCCAAGAACGAAATTGAATCTAAAATTCATTATGTACAAATATTAGACCGTCTCTTGGGACCTACGGCCCGCAATGAGCTGGCCAAGGATACGAAACGCCATCGCCCGAGGTTTGTTGGAATGCAAAGTGAATCCAAATGAATAACAAAACTGTTTACTATGAGTTACCATAGCGAGCACCCGCACAGAGAGTATTATATTTTCTTTTTACATAAAGGCAAACTGTATTTACATTTCAGCAGTAAAGTTGTTGACTTTATTTTCTCTCCAGTCCGGACAATTCAGTCGCAAAATCATTGAACATAAATAAATCGCCCGCCTTTGAAAAACATTCCAATAGATTCAGAAAATTGTCCTGAATATCATATCAAAGCATTTTTATGCAAAAACAGCAGTCTAAGAGAAATAGTATATCTTAATACGTGTTTCTAATTTTATTGCGTACACTTTTTTAAATGGAATATTCTCTAACTAATTATTTTTTTGAATTCTACGAATCGTTCTGCACAAAAAAGTACTAGCACACACTAGTGCTAAAATAAACTATTGCAGAGAAATTTCGTCTTCTTCATTAAAGAATCGATTTTTCTATAAATAAGTGCTTCTACACCTACATGAACCACTAAACCAGCTACGTATTTACCTAAATTACTGCTTTCTCGCATGATTTCATATTTTTTTAATAAAATAAAACATTTTAACACATCTGCAATTTAATATTATAATTTGAAATAAAATTTTACTTATACCCTGTAGGCTACGAAAAACTGTGCTTTATTAAAGTATTTATTAAAGTATCTGTCTAATACTTAATATTGTTTGCAACAAATAGAAATTTACAACAGTAATTTTTGTACATTTTCCCGAAGAAGACAAGTTATTTCTGTAACGGTTTATTTTAGCAGTAGTGTGTGCTAGTGCTTTTTTGGGCAGAACGATGCGTAGAATTCCAGAAATTAATTAGGAATAGGCTGCTCCATGAAAAAAAAAATACATTTTTAGGAAAAACTGTTTGCTATATTTTGTTGCAGATTATGACCACCATGTACACACTTTGGATATGGTAGGTAATCACACAGAAGGCTTCTTACTTAATCATAATCTAAGCTTGCGCAATAAAATTAAAAAGAAGTATTAAGATGTACAATTTTTCTTAGACTGCTGTTTTTCAAAAAAAAAATGATAACAAATCAGAAAGTATAAAGTTTAGGGTAGGTAAAGTTACTTTTCAGTGGTTAAAATTTTACGAGAAATTCAAAATTGTGCTGAAATATAGGTTGTTCCATTAAAAAAAAAAAACATAAGTTTGGGTTGGTACTACCTTATGGAACATCCTGTATATACGCTAATAATTTTAAAAATGCCGCCTCGGCAGTCTGTATATATGAGCGAAATCAGATCTTAATTAACAGAGGCACAATCTTTCGAGATCGCACTGTTGAGACAGCCTGTATAATAATTAAGATTTTATGACATGCTCTACTCAGCAATATTTTATAAGGTTAAATTATGCATTTATAGCTATATCCACAAAGTTAGTAGGAATTTCATACAATTTTGTGTAGTTGCTGTATAAATACTTTTTCTAATATTTAATGAATTGTTCACACCATTTGTGCTGGACAATCGCTCCCCACTTCATAATTGTAGAAATTTTGCTCTTCTGCAATGTGGTATTTTTTTTATTGGTTGAGTTGAGTTGTTCTTGTCAATGTTATTGGCGTTGTCCAGTAATCACTGTTCAGGTCATTTTTATATCAATTATCATTTTATCAAGACATTTATATCTATTGGTATATTTTTTCATAACAGGCCTTTTATAGAACCAAAATCTAAATTGGCTAGACTACTCATTGCAGGTGGGTAGAAATCTTCATTTATAATAATAATAATCCAAGCCTTAACATCCCCCAACAGCTTTCGCCACTACGGGGGCATCGGCAGGCCCGAATTATCATTATTGTGGAAAGGAAACGAGGAGTAAAGGAAAACCACAGAAAAACCTTTACTCTGAAAGCAGGGCGCGCGGAGCGAACTCTTGCCCCCCAGACTGATAGCCAAGCGCTTTACGGCTGCGCCACAGCTGGCTTCTTTGTTACAAGAAGATTCAAAACACAAGTTCAACATTATTAGAAAATAACTATTAGGAACCTGGTTCTATATTTGACATAGCTTTACGAATTTGTCCAGCAATAAATTTCAATTAGACTTTACGATAATAAAACCAGGTTACATACATTAGTTTACGGCTATAGTTATACTAAAATACCGCGTACTGACCAACAGCTGCTGAAAGGGCAGCAATATTGAAATACTTATCCGGAGCGCGTGATCCAACCCGAAAGAAAAAAAGAAATACCGCTTTATATTAAAATCACGAACGGCCGAAATAACACTCACTAGTTGCACGCTGAAAACTTGGCACCGTTTCAGCTTATAAGCGCGCGAGAAAGACAGCCAGATAATGGCGATAAATTACACCCGCTGTCACACGAGTAAGTTCGCAACTTATGTTTCGAAACCGTCCGGAATTTTTAATGAAGACAGCTAAAGCCGTGTACAGCTAAAGCCCACCTATTGATTTATTTCATGATATAAGTTAGAAATATAAAATTAAATATACAATTATAAACATGAAGTAAAAACTATTTTGGTGTGGATTTACATATGTACATTTACATGATTATTACATTCAAGAATATGGTATGCATTTATGTTGGGGTTTTACAGTAAAAGATGGATCTAAAACGTTTAACTATGACAGCATAAAACTAAAAGAAACCTGCAAAAATGGAATCAAAAGTTTTGCTGAAATTTGCTCAAGATTGAAAAAGAATAAACTTTTTGCTCCATTTAAGTCAAATGTTGGTCGAAAACAACTCTTTACCTACAACATTGTGAAGGATTTGTGAAAAAGTGTTCAAACCAACAAACTGAAAAATGTAAAATGTAACATAGTGGCAACAGAAACAAAAACTAGTGTCTCTCAATAGACATTTTAGGAAATCGACCTTATTTTTCAGGAAACAATTTATTTGAATACATATATTTCTTTTTTATTTTGCGTCAAAAACCATCACACCTTCAAGACGCGTTTTTTAAAACCATGTTCAAATATTTTTGATATCGTTGAATATTAAAAAGCTATTGAAACAAACCAATGAGAGTTCAAATCGCTACCACTACGCAAACAATTGTTTCTTTTTTAATTGGCTGTGTTAAATATTACAAACTATAGTATATCGATTAAATCAATATTTTGTTTGTTTTTCTTTTTAGTTTAAATGAAAGGGGTCTGATATAATTCTTACAACGAAATCGATTTTAGACGGTATTGAATAACGGGTCTTAGTAGATTGCGTGTATATCGGCTATTTTTAATTATTTTTGTGACATTTTCAGTAAATATACTTTATTAGTTGGGCATTAAGTGAGCATTCTTGTTATTTAATGAACAATTTTTATTCCATCAAACATTTTCTTAAATTTCAGCCTCAGAAAATGCCTTTAAGGTGTATTTTGCCCCTTAAATAAGGTGAAAATTTCATATCAATACTTACAAATTTACGAAAACAGAAATAAGTAGAAACCGAGCTTTATTCCAGTGGGAGTACGCTTTATGGTGTTACAACTAAGATAAATTTATGTTGGCAGATGTCGCTGTATACTTTCGGGAAACCGAAACGAGGCGGATCGATTAAAATGCCGGCCAAAAGTTCAACCGGTACAGGAAGAATTTGCGAATCTGGCGATAAATTACTGTAAGGAAATTTCGGCGGTTTCCTTCGCTGTCGGTGGAGATTCTCTCTGTTGGACTTCTTTATTTTCATTTGGGAAGTTTCCTAACCGCGTTCGAGTTTCGTATAAAGTTTCCTGCTTTGGAGTAAGTCTTTTGGGTAAAGTGTGCTGGTTTGTTGGCGAAGAACAAAAAGGACAATGGTCTTATATCCCGATCTATTTGCTTGTTTAGTTAGGGTATGGAAGGATTGGACTATGGAACTGAAACTATATCACAGTTTTACTTTAAGACCTAACTTAGAGAATAACTCTGAGGACCACAGTGGTCAGGAGAGCATCAATTGAAGCTTCTATCTTGATCTTATAGTTGCCAATTTTAGACGTTTGTTTATAGTTCGAGTTCTAACAGCGTTGCTTAATAGGGTATTTGACTGTATAAAAATATGGCTTGTATTATAGTCAACCAATAGATGACAGCGTAAGGAAACTATTTGTTTATTACTTTTCAAAAAGATATGCTCTATTTCTATTAAAATCCAAAATTAAAATTGAATTTTATTCATGTACTATCACGTGATTGAAAACGCTCTGTAATTGGCTCTCCAGTGATATCATTCGTTAGTACGCTTATGAATCTCCCGTTTGAATTTACTACGTCAATTTACAATCAATAGGAAACAACTTTGTTAAAGCGGTTAGTGGTAATCTACCGAAGGTTAACGCTTTGATGGTGGAATTCTTCTTGAAGCATAATCGTTATTTTTACGCTCCGGAACTAAGCAACGTGTAAAAAGTGTAATGTAAGCATAACTTTGTAGGTTAGGTTAGTCCTAACCTCAAACTGTTAGATTATACCTGGACCGAAAATACGATAGATGACTTATTCTAGTCAGTTTTACTTATGTTGAAGTAATCTTCACAACAAAAAACACTTGTATTGGCAGCTATTTATTTCAGGTGAATTTCTACGAGCCAGTCTCAACCACTTTCTTCGCAGTTTCAAATCTTGCGGAACAGCTACAAATAGTTTATCCGGACTTTTTAATGACGTATTTCTGCATTCTGGATTCATACACCATTTATAACCCATTTTCATGTAGAAATTGTGAAAACTACACATCATACAACATAATTACCAAACGGAGACGAAGCCGAAGCTTAGAGACCGTTTGGGCCGATTGGACATCTAGTATCGTGTGACGTCACAAGACAGAAAGTATCGTTTTGGCCGAACTGTTTGTGATACAATTTTTAACGCTGATTTTTATGAAATATTGAGGATATAATTACGAAAAATTATGTATTTACAAAGTAGAGTGAAGGAATGAATATGACAGGCAGTTTTTCGTTCGCTGCCGTGGTAGGGCAGTTACGCAAAATCATGCTCCCGGTAACCAGTCAAACAACTTTGGTTGCCATGACTTATATTATTTAGAAAGTAAATTGTTGTTTGGTAAAATTCGTAATTGCTAAAACCTACCACAAGTCCTGTCATTTTAATTTTTTTTTCTTAAATTTAAGTTATCGTAATTGTCGAAATGTGTATTGATCGTATTCTCTAATCGATTTCCTGTTGCTTGCTATCTATGTATTATATTCTTTATTTTTCTTTCCTTTGTTAATATTTCTAACGTCTATAGCTAAGGTGTGCAAGAAACATATGAAAAATTTTACTTCGGAATGTACTTCCTTTCCATAAAATGCGAAACAATGTATGGGACACCATGTATATAGTAAAATTTAAGCGAATGTAGTTATATAGCGAACTATGGCTGTTATTTAAGTTTTAACCATGAAATTATTGAAAACATTTTAATCACTAATTGATAAAAGAACACTTTTCTTGTACTTTTCTTTGGTACGGTCTTCCGTATCAAGTTTAGAACAATAATTGTTGCTTCCTTAATTGTTAATTTCCAAACGGAAACCCCTGTATATAAAATATATCTAAAAAACACTCAGTTACAGTTGATTTTCGACTTAACTTTAATGTTCTATATTTTTTAAACCATTCAGTGGGACTTCTATTTTTTTTATATTTGGAAGGCAATGCCTTTGTCTTAAAAAGAATAAATACGTACGTACTATTCGAATGTCTCCGGGATTGTAGCGAAAAACCTGGAACTATGTTTTCTTCATTTTTGACTCCCCCTTTGTGTTAATCAAGTAATGGTATTGAAAAATCCTTACAAGCTCCTTAGCAAGGACATTAGCACTTCTCCTAGCTTTTAAATTAACATCTTTTACGTCTACAAATCGTCTGCTCACTTTCTTCATCACCACAATAAATTAGTTGCTATGGCAATGGTAATAGTTTTTAAAAGGCAATGTGGTCCTACAATGAAACAAAAAAAAATTGTAGAAGAATCGTCTTTGTAAGCGCTTTCTATACCATTACTTGATTAACACATAAGGTGAGTCAAAAATGAGGAAAAAAACAAAGTTCCAGTTTTACCACAACAATCTAGGTTAAATTGAAAAAATGTCCACGGCCTTATTTTTTAAGACAACGAAATTGCCTAACCACAAATTAAAAACTAATAAAACTCAAAAATATAAGACTTTAGAGTTAGGTCAAACAAGTGCGTCACTTTTTGGAACTGAGTGTATATCCTAGTACATAAAATTTCAGGTTATTTCTAGAGTATCTTTTAGTGAAGTTGATGTCATTATGATGAAGAGGGTTATATCTGGAAAACGTTGAACTATACATATATAAAAAAAAACTATTAATTTATTTCTATTAATTTTGGTATTACATTTTTGCCACTTTAACCATTTACTTGGTTAAACCATTCACTTGGTAAACCATTTTACCCCAATATATCGATGGAAATTTGATTATCTACAATAATTTGATTCGCCGCGCCAGGGTGTGCGGCAAAAATATATGCATCATATTTTTATTTTATACCTTTTATTTATATTCAATTAACTTTACAATTTCCAATCCATTTAACTAAAATAAATTCAATTCAGTTACCAATATTAAAAGTCACAATACATTGCAATGAGAGAGAGAGTATAGTTTCTAGAAAATTGTTGGTATATAATTCAATTCTCGTGTTAATATCAATGCCATCCCGTACATATATTCTAATTATAGTTTTTTGTGCACCCACGTGACAAATTTTCGGGAGTCAATCGCCGTGAAGTGTCGAAATAAATTTTAATTTATAAATAGTCCGCGCAGTGCAAATTAACGTCACCATTTGAAATATATTTCTAATCATTTAAAACGTGTTTACTGCCACATCCATCCGCGTATTTTTGCACATTCCTTGCATTACGTAGGCTGCTAGACCGTAAAACGAAAATGTAAGTCACGTATGCCAAAAGTAGCCACACCTGTTCCAATCCATCATGGATTTTCGCACTGAGCAAATTTATGCTCTTATTTTTACAAACTTATATTATTAGATACTTATTAATTTACTTTTACTTTAGTATTAGTACGTATTTTATTGATTTATGAGAACATAAATTTGGTGTTTGACAATAAAATATGTAGCTTGGCACTAAGACCCGACCTTTGTTAACATTTGTTTGTATGTTTTGTTCCCCTTCTATCTGGGCCATTTGTGTGAGTAATTTATTACATATAGTCGTGGAGATAACATGTTCAACAAGTGTTCGAGACAAATACGTTCCTAGAATTTGCACCTACATTGTCAATTATACTGGTAGTATTGTAGTTTGTCGTCATAAAGAATCGTAATATGCTTTGCAATATTTTAATGCTATTTATTGAATAATTTATTATAGTAGGTGCAAAATCTATTCCATTACTTGGCTTGGTCTCTTTAAATAAATGAGATTCTCGCGCATTCGCAGGAAGAGTGCATCGTGTAAAGCGATAAATTTTCGACCTATACCTATTTATTAAGAAATTTGTATTTTGTTTTTTAGTGCTTCTTTTGGTTTCTTCTTTAGGGCCGCTTTTACAAAATGTGGTATACCATAGTATAAATAATTATTAGTGACATACTAAAATAAGCTGTTATTACTTTGGCAACGCTCGTTTTTCCGTCAATTGGGGGGCACATGACTTATTCTAGAAATTACTATCCTAATCTACTGCCATAAAAAGTGACGAAAAAAAATATATGTAATGTACAATGATACATCTATGAAACATCTAGTAGTCTTCTTAATCTTGTTTTGGTTTTATTGTAATATTATTGTGCCAAAATGCGTATACACTTTCGACCTTTAATTTTAGAAAAAAAATATGGGGCGTTTTGTATAAGAAATTATTGAACATGATGATCAAAAATGATCACTGTTGTTAATTCTACCAGATCTAATCCAGTATCATAAGGATTTAACGTCGGAAAAACTCAAACTAAGCTCAATTTTTGTATACAGCGTTGGTTAGACGTAATTACAAAAAGCGTTATCGATATTGTGACTGCGTCACGAGATGATCGAAATGAGTTTTTACTGTATCATAAGTATGATAAAGTATTGTAATAGTGCCGAATAAAATGTTGAAATTTTAGCGGAGATATTCCCTGTTGGGTCCCCTGAACATATTCGACCAAGCTACAAAAAAATGTCTGTGTGTGTGTGGCTACAATTCCGGAGAAACTACTAAATGTATCGGGGCGCAACTTCATTTTTAGAAGTTTCATGCCCAAACTTAGAGATGAATTAGAGCTAATGTATACGAAATTTTTTTGGTAAAATTAGTAGTTTAGCTGCATGAGCAAATTGTATTTGATTGAGATCGGTCGTGTCTGCATCATAGTTAGCCAAGATTTGCCCAATAGTTTCGGTCTAATGTCAGTAAGTAGTGTCAAGCGCTGATGTTTTGCCAATCGTAAAACTATCTTTTCAAAATAAATATGTTTGTGTGATCTTTGTATGTTGTTTTATGTTCTCCGCTGGCCGCGCCTGACAAAATGTAAGTTATTACAATTGAGTTTTTTGTATTAGTATATCTGTCAAATCCTTGCTAACTAGCTTTATTTTAATGCAGGTACGACCGATCTGGATCAAATAGAATCTCATTTACTATTAATTTTATAAATAGTATGATAAAGTCATGTGCTTGGCCACATCAGATTTTTTTTAAACAATATCTTGCTTTCTATTGTTTGGACGATGATGAGAATTATTAGTAAATTTTAGATTTTGTAATTTTCTACGAAAGAAAAGTCTATACATCTTTTAAGTACTAGTTGACTTAGTTGTAACTACAATCAACATGTTAAAATAGGACCATTTTTAAGATATGTTCTTCAGAAGGCAAGAAGTGTTTTGTCTAATTCCCACCTGTTTTTTTATTGACGGATATGTACGTAAACTAGTGCAACTAAGTTTTCAAATTCTATAAAAAAAGACACGGTAGGTATATAACACATTTTTTATGATTTATTTTTTTAGTTTTTCAATAAACGTATTATGATTATTATTCTGAAGAACATCTCAGAGACTACATATTTATTAAATAAGTACGCAGGCTTTCACGGCCAGAATCATTTAGAAAATAAACTGCATCCGGGTTGTGCCGTGTGTCAAGATTTGTTAATGCTGACGTTTCGCGAACCATATTGCTCGCTTCTTCAAAGCTAATTGAGTACTGAAGACCTACCAAGAATCTCTCCCTTATATACCTGTATTTACACCTCAGTGCGCACATCTGGAGCTACCACTCCCATGTGCGTTTCCACCTGACCGCGTTAGGATCGATTTCCAGACCCTACTAATGTCAGTACTCAATTTGGCTTGCTTGACCGTGAATAACTCTCGTTGCAGTCACTATATTGATAAGAACTTTTTACATTATTTGCAATATCCAGTCAAAATGATAATTATCTACAAGTTTGCTCTATTGCACTATTTTCCAAAGTAAATAGTTTTAGAGATGAGATAATGTCTTATCATACTGTAGTCAATAAAGGCTTTTGTTTCGGATTCCATGATCAGATATATTTCTTTTAAGAGAATGAATAATTAGATTTTATTTAACAATAAGTAAATTTCCTCTTGACATTGTACCTAATAGAAGAAATATAATTTCAGCAGAAAGGTAACAAAAAAATCACCCAAAAACTACAATTTAAATTGTGGCAATATTTAACAAACTAACGTTGACATTTAGATGCTGTAATATGATTTCAAATATACCTACTTATACATATACATTTTCAGCAAATAAAAAATAAATTTGTTTATTCACGTAATGCTGTAGCATTTATTTTAATCAACCCCAGACAAAACGATAGCTATATTTACGTATACTGTTATCCTATACAGGATACAGTAGTATTTAGTCTATTTAATATAGTTTTATTTATTATTTTATCTGAATTTTATACAAAATTGCACAACCTGTATATTTCAATATCGTACAAATCGAAAAAAAAAATGTCCAATCAGTCTCGAATCCTCCGCATTACCTCAAAGGTCGGCCGCTCAACGATGGCCCGATAACCCAGGAAATAGATTCAGGATTTATAGCTATACTGCGAGGGCATTCATCAGGATTACCTACACCGATTAATTCTTATCTCGTTCATCGCGAGAGCTTCCGTTCGCTCTGTCTATCCGCGACCCGCTCGGATTTTAATCGACCGCCGTTGTTCTACGGTGCTCCGAATTAGTACTTGAGTCGCGCATAAATTTTCTCGCGTTACCTCGTAAACGCTGAAAACTTCATAAACCGTTGTGTCGGCTCGGAACTAGTTTCACCTTGCCCTTCCACGTTCCCGAAAGTTCAGGACAAAACGCGACGCTGTCGTTGTCGCCGTTGACATTTGCGAAGCGAGAGGGCGCAGCGATCTATACAAATCCGTGCAACTGCCGCAGGAACTCGGAGTTCGAGTAACGAACTTCGATTATTTGAACATTTGGTGTTCGCTGCGATGGTAATGTCGAGTTGATGGATTTCACCGACATTGGATTGTTCCGCTTAGTTTTAGTTTCTGTATAAGTTCTACACAATGTGTTACTAATAGGCAGTTGATCCAACAAGAAAGAAGAAAATAAACGAGTTAGTTAAGTTAGTTAATCAACTGTCAAGTTGCAGTAATTATTCATTAGCCTATTTACAACGTATTTTAGGATAAATATAAGATTTTGTAAAATATCTCAGAAATATTTTGTTTCGTACTTCAAATATTTTATTAGGTTCAACCATAAAAAGTTTCTTTGTTCAATTTCAGACTCAAACCAAGTACATGGTTTGTGCTAGATGTTGGATAAGGTACCACTAGTAAAAAAAAAGAATCTTATAAGTAAAACAATAATCATCCAAATCAGTCCACGCATTACGGAACATACATAAAAATAAAAATCGTTGTAGAATTGATAACCTTTTCTTTTTATGTCGGTTAAAAGAAGTAAACTTTTTGTGTCTACTCTAAAAAAACACAATCCAAAGGCATAATGAGCACTCAGTTATAATGGCAAGTTGTGGCCAGTTGGAGTATATTTTTGTATTTAGAATAATAAAAAGAAGAGACTTTTCTATAATATTATATATACGAAATTTCTTATTTTAAATAGTATTTTTAGGACTATAACTTTATTTTGATATGTTTTAGTGTCCACTGTTATTTTACCCGCTTAAATACATACATGTTTCACTAATGCATCGTAAAACGTATATTTTTAACACTTATTTGAATTGTTTTTGTCTGGTAAATTTAGAAAACAGCCTTTTAACAAGTACCTTTTTGTAGACACACTATCTATTTAATAGAAAACGTAGATAAAGTTAAGGAAAAATAGTTAAAAACAACATTAGCCGATGGATTAGCAACATTTACTTGTAAACATTGGTGGCACTACTAGAAAATGCAAAATACGGAAATTCTCAATTTTATTTTCGGAGTTATTTTTAAGAGCTGCCTTGTTTTGATAAAATAATCGCCTAACTTCCTTCAACCCTGTGAAATTATTCAGTAAAAAAAGTCTAAAATTTCAGCTATATAATGTTTATTATTGACAATGCAAAATTTAGTTCATATTATGATAGTGTGTCCCCAGAAGACCCAACTATACCAATAATAGATAAAAAATAATTTCTCAAAAAGTCTCAAACACTTTCAGCTATAATTCATCTCAAACACCACAGCTATAATCAAAATATTGATTGAACGTACATACAGGTTAGTTACAAATAAGAAATTGTTAAATTTATTGTTATCAGTATCAGCTTTTCACTACTAACTAGAAAATGTCATTATTTTAAATCTAATAATGTTGAGATCAAATTTGAATTTATATAAATGTTAATTTTATCTTTCGTTCTCATTTTGTCATTTGATCAAAATTATGATCAATATCAAATTACAGAAACTGGTTTCAGTGTATTATCAGTAAAAAGAAAAACATTAAGATCAGAAAATTCTTTGTCAGATTCCAGGGAAGTTTTTAAAAACAGATAAAACTGTAAATTATCCACCATAAAATGAAAAGTACATTGCCTTTAAATTGGTGTATTGAGAGTACAGGCGCTGATTTTTTACAGTTATATCTTTTCATGAAAGAAAAAAAATAACATTAATTTATTATGAAATAAACTTGGAATTAATGTTATTTAGAAATAATTTCAAGTATTTTTGTTTAAGTATTTTCAAATTTTATAAATTAGATAATTTTTAAAGTTATTTAAAGTTATTTCTGTATAATAAAGGTATATTAAAATTTCTTGTTATTTCTGACTACAACATTTCAAATCTCACTTGTTTTTAATTACAGATGTATCGCATTACAGGTTTGCCCTGAACTGCACCGACATTTGAATTTTAATTTAATAACTGGAAATTTCAAAAAAAAAAAACTATTCTCATAGACATTTTTAAGATAAATGCAAAAAATGAGAAAAAATATTACTCTTTAATTTAAGGATTTCTTGTTTTTTAACCACCTGTAGGTTGAATACAAATTCTAGGTTAGCCTATAAACATTTTAGAGCAACCAAAACGTTTTCCCGATAAATTAAATATTTAGGTTGATTATACGGATAGGTTAGGTCCATCTGGGGACACACTGTATACAAGAAGTTAGAGTACTGACAGCTGATTAATGAAATAATACGAAAATAACGTAAATAATACCCTTGATGATGTATTTTTCATCTTTATACAAGTGGCGCAACCGCCATTATGACTCTAAACCATTTAACAAATTTTGCTTCTTAAGTAAAATCAGTACGATATATGTATTACTTACTCTATAGCGTCATTTTTCTCACTTTGGAAACATGAACTTCGGGCACTCCTTTACGTAGAAAATTGCAACATTATACCAAGCTAACATGAAAATGTGGCTATCGTGAAAACGTTCAGCGGACATGCCACACCAATTCGCTAACGCGCTATTTTCTGGCCTTATAGCATCTCGTTGTTTATGTGGCTCATAAATATTTTCCCCAATAGAATTTATGGTCATAACATCAATACGAACACAACGATATTTATTATGTGTGGTATGGTCAAGTTAATAGATTTACACGTCGTGAACTGAAGAAAATCAATCCGCTTTCAGCAGCTAACCGTTTTAAAGGCCTGTTTATACTACAATACGCAACATTGTTAACATAAGACGTAATGAGAAGATTAAATTTAAAAAGCATGTAAGAGTAAACGTAAAAAGTAACGTAAGAAGGAAAGTAATATTATGATCGTAGTTTGAATTAATGTCTATAGCAAAAATAAATTATAGTAGTTACAATTTTCAACGTTAAAATTGATAATTTTGTTCACTAACTGTCTTATATTCTCACAATACTTCTGTAAACAGTCCTTTATAGTTGGACCTCAAGCAATATCATTCCACCGCGAAAGGAAATGAGAATAGAGATTGATCGAAGTTTGTGTTGGGTCGACACCTTGATATAAATTACTCCGGAATTCGACCATCTCTGCAAATTGTGTGGATCGCTGTTATTCGAGAAAGAGAAATGGCAGGCTTTGGATAGATGAAATAAATATTTATCTATGGCACGGGATAAGTAATAATAGTGGAAATGTGGATCGATGACGTGAAATTGAGAATGTCAAAGATTACGAGAAATCCATTCATCAAAGCGTCTAGAATGTCTAGATGTATAGCAACAACATTTTCTATATGTAGGTTTTGTTCTCATTCGAAATGAGAGTTCGCTCTTTGTGATTTGTTTTTTCCAGTTAATAGATGTATTGCATAGTATAGCATATGCTAGTATAAAAAATTATAATAATGACATTATAGAATAATATCATTCTGTAGTTTATTTTTATTTTATACGATATTTTCTTCATCGACAAATGTGGTCGTCTAATTTTATTTAGATTATTAAAGATATGGCATACAGATTGTGTCCGCAAAAATTAGGCATAAGTCTATAGAAACTAGCGTATCACGCGACAACACTGCCAACGTCGGTTGAGTGGGACAGCCAATTATATTGGGACTGCCGACTGGTGGGAGAGCAGGTCTGGTCAGGTCAGTTTGGTAGGGTCAGTCAACAACGCTTCTTAACATTCATATCTTTGCAATAGTCCCTCCGCTAGAACAGCTTCAGATTATGAAGTGGTGCTACGGTGGCAATTCGGCACAGCAGTGCGTAGATTTGTTTTCAAGCACATTTGAAGGCAGACCTATCCCGTGCAGACAAACCATTTTCAATATTGTGCATCAATTTAAAAAAGATCTTTGTCTAAAGAGCTGCAGAACTGCAGTCCACAAGAAATTGAGGCAAAAGAACGACGGGATGTACTAATCTGCGGTTCTGTAGTACTGGACGATAAGAAATCCACTCGAGGGGTTGGTGAGGAATTAGGTATTTGTAACAAAGCCGTTGCTAAGGCTCTGAAGAAGTGTGATTTCCTGAAAATTTTATATAAAATATTATTTTTACTGATGAATCGACTTTTCCGTTACATGTTAAACATAATCCTTACATTCTTCGATATTCGGCCCAACAAAATCAGCACCAAAGTTATGCTTACCGTACTCAATATCCTGAAAAACTAAATGCTTGGGCTGGTATTCTAGGCAATCATTTACTTGGTCCATTCTTTATCGTTGGATCTCTTAACGCCCAGAAGTACCTTACTTTGCTGCAAGAGCAAGTACTTCCCGTTAGTTATAACTTCCCGGAGTAGATCAGGATGATGTTCGGTTTCAGCAAGACGGCTGTCCTACTCATAACGCGGCCAAGGTGCGAGAGTTTTTAACAACCGCATTTCCTCACCGTCTTATTAGTGGGATAGGCGACATTCATTGT
Source organism: Melinopterus prodromus (assembly GCA_964023965.1). Classification (NCBI taxonomy): domain Eukaryota; kingdom Metazoa; phylum Arthropoda; class Insecta; order Coleoptera; family Scarabaeidae; genus Melinopterus; species Melinopterus prodromus. The sequence continues at coordinate 58,238,246 of OZ030392.1, read as the reverse complement.
CCCCCAAGATCACCTGATCTGTCTTCCGAACGATTTTTTCTTGTGCGGTTATTTTACAAATACCATTTATGTTGATGAAGTCAATAGGCACATAATTTATAGTTGAGAGCAAAAATTACACAAGCTGCATACACTGTAACAGCCGAAACGCTCTCTGGCGTGTGGGACAAATTCTACAAACGGCTCGGATAATGTCTTGCATCGCAAGGCGGAATCTTTGAGCCCGAGTTAAAATAATGTTTATTTAATTGTTTATTCGTAGTAGAATATTAGTTAATTTATATTTTTTTGAGAATAGCGTTTTTATTTTTGCACATAATTTTCTTACAATAAAAGAGAATTTAGAAATTATGTATGCACCAGTCCTGAGAACAACAAACTACTAGCTACTAGCACGCCGCTTAGCCGCTGACAAATACGCCTGGTGGGGAGAGCAATGTTGCCGTTCTTCCATAAATGCTATGCCTAGCGTTCGGGGAAACGTACGGTATGGCATGTCAAGTTATTTACAATATAATGCTGCTTTCAGATATGTAATTCCCATAATTCTAAAACAGCTACATGAAAGTTTGATTTTAAGTTAATTTAAAACGCATTTAAATCAATTCTACCTTTGTTTTAAATCATCATTATTGGTGCTAGCTGGAAAATAAATGATGCAGGAAAAAACGAAAACCCTGCAAATTTAAAGATTTTTCACCTAGTTGAATTGTGATTATTAATGAATATAAACCCATGAAGTATCAAGATTTTAAAATCAATCAATCAAATCCATAATTTATGTTCACCTAAATTAATTTTTTAAATCTTATTGACAACTTATTTTCTTACAAGATCTGACACAATATTTCCATAAAAATCAGCAGAAGGGGGCGAGTTTAAAATTAATGAACATGAACCGCTGATTTATCATGTAAGACGCGGACAGTAAAGAGTTTGCGAACCTAAACAGAAATGTGCCCTCCTGAAAATTGGATCATATTTTCATCACGCGTCCTCGTTTCCGTCTGACCTATTTCCGGTGATTTAGCTCTAACAAAGGCCCAGCCCCTTTCAGTTCGGTAATCGAGGAGGGACCGAGTTTTAAAAAATTTTATCCGACGCGACGGAGCGCCATCTATCTTAGTTCCGTTTCGACGGCGCTGAATTACATTTCAATTATCCACCGGATGAAAATTCCCAAAGGGATGATACCAGTTGATTCATTTACGATGTTATTATAATGGAAAGTGGACTTATACTTCAAATTTTGTGAATCATTAAGAAGTTTTCTCTCTAGGGATTTTATTTATGCGTCAATGATTAAAGCGTACGTGAAAAATAAAAAAGATACATAAGAAAAAAAGCATTACAATCTCTTAATACTCCTTAAGAAAGTACAAATCAGCCAAAAAGCTTCTAAAAAACATTCCACCATTTCAAATCGACATAATTTTCAGGTCTACCCGGCGCATCCACCCAAAATGTGACTCATTACTTCAAGCAGACACCTCAGATCTTCGTAACGTAAAAGCTGCGAAACAAATGAATGCTCGTGACGTGCCCCATTGTTCTTGGGTCTTCGGTGGAACAAGCGGAGATTACGTACGGTTGAAAAAAAGTCAAAGCATATCTGCCACCCCTGTGCTACCCTTTAAGGTTAAAAAATGTTGGGTTAAGGTGGTAAGCTGGGTTATTGGGGTTAATGGGATTACAGAAGGGCTTCAGTTATAAATGTATGAGATCGAATACTGATGGCGTTGAACGTTGCAATATTTTAAAAGATAAAGAAATAGCTTAAAGGCAAACTTATTGTTTGCCTGCTTGCCCTGCATCTACTTTATCAAGATCGTTGTTTCGTTTGACGTAATAGTGAAAATATCTTTAGGTAAATCTGATTTTCTTATAGCAAAAATTGTTTCGGGCCACATGTATCGAATAGTAAATAAAATATGAACTAAAAATGGCTTAAGTAGCTAATAGCACCACTTTCAGTTTTGTACGTCACCCAAGAGTTATTACATATAATAACGTCATAACTAAAAAAGTTATTTTGAGTGGTTTACACCGGTAATATGCATATTTTTATGGATTTTGACTTGAGTTTATGGACTATCAGCACGTCATGTTGTGCGTAACTAAAATTGCCATAAAAAAACATTGTCGATATTGTCCTAGTACGGTAGTAGTTTACCGTGACGGTAGGACTTAGTTGTCTATAGTTTATTACACGCATATACCGGGTGTCTCAACAGTGCGATCTCGGAAGATTGTACCCCTGTTAATGAAGATAGTTTAAAACTGATTTCACTCATATGTAGAGAACTCCGAGGCGCACATTTTAAAATTATTAACGTACACATTTATGGTGTTTGCATAAAATTTACTGAATCAAATACGGTCATATGAAATCAGCCAATCAATATATTTTTATAACTAAATATGGAAACACCGTAATGATGAAATAATCAATGAAAATGGTGATATACAGGCAGGGTGTAAATTTTAAATAAATTAATAAATACAGCCTGAATTTGAACCGGGGGCATTTGTGTGATATTTTTGGATTATTCGTTGAAAACCAGTATTTTATAACTAAATGAAAGATCAAAGTTTCCGTTTTACCCTTATTTTAATTTAATTTATTTTATTTATATAATGAGCAATCAGTACCGATGAATACTGCAGCTGGTGGCGCACGTTTAAATTTATCAATGTTTTTAATAAAATAGCTCTATTACATTAACATTATCAAATATTGGTTACTCTTGACAGGTAGTTAGATTTTTGTAAAGTACTACGATTTTTTTTTTATTTTCATGGCGATACTTATGTCGTTTGTTTATTGTATATTTAAAAAAGGTAATATAATTTTACTTTAATTTCTAACTTTATCAAAAGTAAAATCAAATATTTTTGGTTTTTGGAAGATTTTTCAGCACCTAAACCATACACAGAGAATATGTGTATACATGTATGCTCAGCAAATACATAGGGTAAAAATTAGTTTCAATGAAAGAAACCAATTAAGTATATAGGAAATATACATTACCGCTAAATAAATATTTTTGGGAAGAAGTAAATAAATAGTTAAACGAAAGAATTCTGTTTAATAGCAGTTTTGTTTTAGATAAAAAAATAATATATTTCTTAACAGGAAATATATTTTTTATTATTAAGTACCGGATTGTAAACTAAAAAGTACGGCAGAGTTGCCACTATGTACGATGTAAGTTTGAATCGTGAACGTTTTCATGTTTTCCTAATAGATACTTGGAACGAATTAACATTTTTTAATGAAGGTTTGTTATTGTGTCTTCAGAGAGATTATAAACATTGTTCTATGTAACATCCATAATAAATTAGTTAACGTTAAGTAGATTTGTAGATTTTTCTATCAAATGCCATACAAATATTTAAACCCACTATTTCCGTGTACCAATATGAAAAAAACACAGTAGATTGATGACAACATATATTTTTTAAATTATATCAAACAAATGAAAAAAATCAAATAAATTAAATGTACAAATGTATCAATAATAAACCATATATCTAATTCAAAGATTCGATATTTTTATTTTAAAGAAATATTTATTTGCCCTAGTAATATATCTAATTTATTAACAAACAATTAGTTTGTTGATAATATGCTAAAAACTGGTTTGATGCCAAGAAACTTATTGTGGCTGAAATTCAAGTCATATATGTTTGGCTCAAATACTTTTTGTTACTAACAAAGAGAAAATGAGTGATGAAGGTCAAAAAATACCACTTCGCCTGCCAATTCTGGAAGGTACTGTACAGATCATTTTCACAATAAACTTAGTCGAGCAGCATTCTGGTTCAAAGTTGTGAGAAAAGTTACCGGAAAATTTTGATTTCGTCATTAGTTTATTCAGGAAATATTGGTTACATAAACAAGAAAAAACATATTATATATAATACATGAATTTTCAAGGACAGGTTGCATAAGAAGGTAGAAAAACATCCCCTAATTTCCAGAACATTTTTTCTTTATTATAATTTATTTTGCGTTTTGAGTTTCTTTTATAGGTGTGGCTACCACGTAATCTTTCGTATTATTTCAAAATCAATGTAATTTAATTTCGTTATCTAAATTCTTAATTGTCCAAAAGAATTCTGTTTTGGGGGGATATTTTCTGTCTTACCCACTAAAAACAAGGAAGAGCCACTAAGCAATATATGTAGTTCTACGTAAGAATGTATATTAGTAACTTTGTTTTAGATAGAAAAAAAGTCTTGAAATGAAATAAATATAGGTATATTTCATAATAAGAAATAATTTTTGATTATTTCAAAATAAGATATTTTCAATTAAAAACCTCGAGGCTTGTTAACCATACTGTAACTGCGGCACCTGCTTTTGCTATGCAACGTCGGGTAAGTGCAAGTGTTTAGCAATACTGTTCTCAAGTAATGACAAAGAGTGTTAATTTCAGCATTGTTCTTATTGCTGGTATCTTGAAATATGTAACACAATGATATTGATTAATACCATCACTAATTCTATTCAAGCATATAATAGTTACCATCAAATAAATGTATATATTTGTAAACAAATCATATATCTAGATCAAAAGTTAAAATTTTTTCGATTTAACTAAATAATTATTTGCTGATATTCAATAGTCATATTTCTTTGACTCAAATAATATTTATTACTGATAAAGAAATGATTGTGCTGTAATTATTGTAGTCTTTAAATCAAATCAAATCAAATTAAATTAAATCAATCATTCTTATAAAAACTCTCAAAACTTCTGTAATCATCTGAACAAGGAATAATTCAGTTAATAAGAAGTAACAAGAATGAACATCTCACAAACAAAACCAAATCAATAAAAATATCTGCATCATATGCACTCCACTTTACTGTCAAACCATAAACCACAAGCAATAAAACAACCCAGCGCGCCTCGTAATAGTTTTCCACCTGTGACGTCACACGACGTGTTGGAAATGCCATAATCTCTCGAGTAGCACAGCCAACGTACCGAAACGGCCTTGACAGTCTCCGGTAACCTCTGGAAAAGGTGGACTGGAGTAAAGTTAGCAGAGTTGACAGTGGCATTACGGTTGGAGCCTTCCGAAAGGTCACGGCCTGGTTGCTTCAGGTCGTGCTTCAGGTCATGTTATCGCCGTAGGACGACTCGTATTTATACCAGCTGCTGGTCGAGAGCTAGGGTTGCCCGATTTAAAAGGCCGTTACTCACGAGTAATGTAACATTTTAAGCCATGCGCCTCCGAGGCACAAAGCCGTACGCAATTTTAATTTGAAATGCCGCCGACCGAGGACGCCTACACGGCGGTGTACAATGATATTTATGGTAGGCCCGGTCGGTTGGATATTTTACGCTAATTAATGTTGCAAATATACGCGAAAAGAATGGCCGAACCCTTAGCGTATTAATGAAACTAGATGCCAATGGTGGTGAACTTGGGCTGCCCGCGGATTGCGTGTTTGACAACGATTTCGCTAGTTGGTAGTTGGTAGCAATTAGCAAGAAATCTAACTGATTTTTTAAATTTGAATGTGTTCGCTTGGGGAAAACATTTATCTTGTCGGCTATAATTTACGATGGCCGACCAAATTAATGGTTCTGCAAGCCAATCAATAACATTTAACATGAAAAATTCAATAAAATCTTCTTGAACTGTGCTGAATACAAAGGTGGCTTCAGTTTTCCCGTAAAGCGTACGGTTTGCCCAGAAAATGTAAAATTCGTGGTATCTTGCGCTTTTCTTGCGAACCGAGAAACTTTGAGCAACGCTGTCTTCAGAAATGTTTTCTTCGGCCAATTTCCTATCCAATACCGTTTGAATCGTCAAAATCGGATTCAGCCCCCCTTATGGGAAGTTACTTGTATAGAAAAATGCCAATTACTCGAGTACCCTGAGAGATATCGCTATGAAACTATCACTGTTCGAACGAGCATTCTTCGGTCAATCTAAAAGTGGAAAATTCCGATCAGAAATATGTAAATTAGTTTCCGTTATTAATTAATAACTGACTAAGTGACACGAAATATTAGTAAAAATCAGGATTATTAATAGGCTGTACATCGTTGATCATTTGTTCAATCTTAATAAAACCAACACCATTCGATTCCCTACTTCTTAAACTATAGGAATGTCAAAAAGTCCGATCGCGATTATACAGCCTTGACATAGCAGGCGTAGACAAAGGTCGGCGTGTTATGCGACAGTTTGCGTTCTTAATGTGTGCGGACGGCTTTCACCCCCCTTATGGTAAGTTACTCGAGTATCCTGAGAGATATCGCAATGAAACTGACCTGATCTTCAGTTTTTTATCTCATACTTATTTTAATTTATTTTATTTCATCTTTAAATTGGGAAAGTTGGATTCTTCAACGGACATGATTTGATGTTGTACTTAAAGCACATACGTATAAATGTAAATTAAAAATAAAATAAGAATGGTTTGTATAAAAAAAGCTTAATTCGTTCCTAAGATGAAAATTTTTGGACTACTCTCTTTCAATCTTGAGTTGAACACGTACAAATCCAATCGATCATTCTCCACATTTATATCGAAACTTACCATTTTTGTGATCTTTAATATGCAATAGCTCAATTTTGTACTCAAGCGCCAACGCACATTCGGCATTTTGCCATATTTAGGAGGACAAAAATAAATAATGCAAGTTGTCTTAACATCGTTTACCTACGTCAGCTGATCTAACAATAACGATGAAACTTTAAATGAAGTCGCAAAAGTGGTGCCACAAAGAGGACTCAACTACACGTCGTATTTGCGTGGTTTCCCATTAATGCGCCTGTCAAGCCATCTTGCCTTGAATACGGCTAATCTTACTTTAGAAATTACTTGTAAACTATGTATGAACTATTAATTAATGTTTACGAAGATAGTAATTTGTTACTTAGGCCCATATGCTTAGTTTCCACTAAAGTTTTTAAATACAATTACACAATCTTCAAAATACCAATAAATCACATTGGTTTATGACAACAAAAGAGATTACTGGGGGTGTTGTAGCTGGGGTGAGGAGGGGGAATATAAAATCAGTAGCGGTCAAACGTCAAAAACAAAATCCATTTTTTCTCAACGCAATAACGTTTTTTTACATCTAAAATTATACTGTGGGTTCTGTAACAGTTTATACGTGTGCGTGGAAGCAAAAAAAGGCCAGTTGTCCGTTTGTAGTTACGCACATAATGGCAAATAAAGCTAAACTGGATCAAAATGCACATTTTTGTTTTAGTCGGTATTTAGTCTCTTTATTGCGTTTTATCAGATGTTATCGTCTGAAACCCTTCTACGGTTGGAAACGCATGAAAAAAATGCATTTCTACTGTGAACGAGAAAGGGACCAGTTGTCGATATCACGCTACGCTCTAGCGCATTACGGTGATGCCGCATACAGTGGCACAAACAAATGTCCGTATGATAGCAGTTTATAAACTTGTGTACAAAATATAATTACAAAGTTATATAATATTCCGGGACAATTACTACGCTTATATTAACTTCACTTGTTTGTTTGTTTGTCTGTTTGGTTGTTTGTCTGTTGTTTGTTACGTTAAAATATTGTACTTGATATTTTTCCTACTTCCCAGTGTCCAATTGAGTTAAAATTTTGCATGTAGGCAGATTTCCGGTGACAAGACATGAGTCTATAAGATGGACAATTTTCCAAAATTTTTAGACAATCTTTATATTTAGAAAATTTGTCCGATCGGGTTGAAGTTCTGTATAGGACAAATTTTCGGCGACAATGCTTAAAAAAATAAAATGAAAAATTTTATGAAAAATTGTAATTTTGTTTATAAAGCGTAGGTTTTAAAAATGTACTTTTCATATAAATTTATTATGATTGATTTCCATGTTTTGTGTACCTAGTTATGTTTATTTCTTGTCATTTAAACGTTAGAAATAATTTGATACTATCCGATTTATTTGTATTTTATGCGTCGTCAGATTGAATTCGCAAATTTGAATTTTTTGAAGTGTTGAAATCACAGAGCTGCATAATTATGTTACAGGAAATAGGAAGAGAAAAGTTGCAAATTCACGTTAATTTATGATGGCTGCCAGATTGCATTCGGCCCAGGCCACTGACGCTATAGATTAAAAACCTATAACACCTAAACGGAATAATGAAATAATAAATTCTACTAAAAATCTTAAAACTAAGCGTAACTTTCAAATATGCGCGAAGTTATTAACTTTTAAACTTTGCAAGTTTGAAACGTCCAAAGTTTACTTTTTGCGTCAGCAACGTAAATATATATATATATATATATATATATATATATATATATATATATATATATATATATATATATATATATATATATTAATGTGGTGTTCATCGTGCAAAGTATGAAAATTAAAGGATAGTAAAGGATGTAAAGTATGTAAATTAAAGGATAGCAAAGTATTGTTCCAACACACGTCTGCTGGTGTCGTCTCTTTGCAATTGTTTTCGCCCCCCCTGGACCGCTCTGATAATGTTTGTTGAGCACCATAATTAAAGACTATTGGACCGATGATGGCTGCTTAAGCCGAAACATGTCTCCTGTACACTAATAAATAATTTTGCAAAGTGAAGAGGCTCTTATTCCCACACCTTTAATATATATATATATATATATATATATATATATATATATATATATATATATATATATATATATATATATATATATATATATATATATATATATATATATATATATATATATATATATATATATATATATATATATATATATATATATATATATATATATATTAATTTCAATTTCTCTATAACTTATTCATAACTTATTCCATCTAAAAACATTTATAAAACACATAAAACACACATATAAGAAATCTGTGCATTAGTGTACGTAACACAATATACCAAAAACATATTTGGCGTAACATAGCATACCATAGCACTTTTATATTCGATTTGTAATTTTCTCTCGATCATTGTACAGCTGTTGAGATGGTAATGTGATACCGTGAAACTTTTTTTGGCAAATAACAGTTACAGTTAGTGTGTTAACACTGTATTGATAAGACATTTTTTTCTTAGAAACGCACGACCTTCAATCCGTTAATGTTTTTTAATGACTAATAAGTCACTGTTTATATTCGGTACAACACACTGTCAATCATTCACCCGGTATATTTTATTATGAAATAATACCAAGCACTATTAATTTGTGCGCCTAATACCAAAGAAAATGATAAAACAACAAAATAATTAAGAATACATCCAATGCCCACCCAACCCAAAAAGTAGTAATAGTATATTCCTTGATACCATTAAAAACGCATTTTTGGTTATTTTAAATTAGGTAATTCAATAAAATACACCATCGGAATAAAGACCATTTCAAGATATTTCAGTGCGATTAAACAGCCTACCGGCACCTCCACCATTATAACTCATCAAACCGTTTATTGCACACACCCACATAAATTTCAATTTACGCATTTAGCACCGTCCGCGCATACCCAAATTTTACCAGCGGCGATACTTAACCGCCCCCCCGGCTACGACCAACCTATATTGACGAAGCCTGGCGCTGCTAGATACCGGAAATTTGACCGACTGCAGCGCTCTCGACGCTAGGCGACAGCCGCGTGGTTTATTTTCGCACAACGGCCACCGCTAGCGCTGCGATAGCAACTTTTTATCACCGCGGGTGGCCACGAGTAACGCTCTCGAGTGACGTCCGAATTTTAGGGATCCGGGAAACAGGAAGAAAAAATATACAGTTGCCGCTTCTTCAGGCAGAGGAGGTGGGGAATCCAGCTGGTACGTGACCGTAATCTCGAAATGAGGGAGAATTCAATTTCTAGGTTCCCTTACACCCCCTCGGTCATGGGGTGGATGCACCCCGACAAGTCTCTGGTATTGAACTACGGTTTTATCCGGGTTGGCAGAGAATAAGGATTGGCGTTAGTGTGGGTTTTGGTTCATTTGGGAGCGTATGGAAGTAGTCCTAGGATTTGTTGGCTTTATTCTGCCGAGTCTCGTGGAGAACAATGCGCGGTTTTATAGATGTTGCTTGTTTTGGAGATGTAATATTGGAGCTGGAGTTCATTCTGTGCATTGCTTGGTCCCATGAGCTGGATGCGGTGCAAACACGGTGGATACAATTAGTGCTGTTTGTGTATCTAGTTAATAAGGACTGTTGAGAAAAGCTTTTCGTAGTGTATAGTTTTTTTGTAACTAATTAACAGACAGAGTTATTTGTACCTAACCGTATTGCTTTAAAGCCGGTATAGTAGAGATTATTTGTAAGCTATTTGACCCGAAATGCTTGATCCAAAAGTTAACAATCTTCTATATATTTTAATTCTTGCGAATACATAACCAGACAAACGAAAAAATAATAAATTTTTCGCCGTTTTTTGTGTGTGTCGATGGTGTCTAAAGCGTGATAATTGTTGACAAATAAAATATTTCTCCAATAATCATGTACACATGAATATTGGGCTAAATACTTAGAATTATTTCAGAAATTCAAATGCAAGTTCATCTGTTTCAGTGGCTATCCGAATAGATATAAATCTCACCAAAACGTCTTCTAAAATCCGAGAATAACTTGGGCGAGTAAGTAGTCTCCTACGGTTAACTTGATCAAAAAACACAGGAAACAGTAGGGTAGGGCGGGGCTTGAAGGTCCAGTTTTGACATTTGAAGTTACATTTTGAAAGTATATTAACTAAAAAGAAACCAATATTACTTTTGCAGCAACCTTTAAAAGTTTTACCACCATAACGTGACCAACCACGTTTGGTCTAAATTTTAAATTATAAAAAATACACCAGTTTTTCTGGCAATAAACTAGCGACATATTGAAAAAGTCAAACAATTTACTGAAAATATAAATATAATATGAATAAAAAGTCATAATAAAAGTAATACAATGTTGTACACTAAAAGAAAAGAAAGAGAACAAAATTACTTTCGTGCAAATTGAGAGGCGCGGTCTAACGCTGTCGTCACTGTGTCTAATTTGTTTCCCCCTCATACCTTTTTGCGATAATACAACACGATAGAGTAATGCGTCACTAGTTTTTCAGATACTTATGGTAGACCTTTTTACCCGCGGACCTTTAAGCTCCGCCCTACCGTAGTACAACCTAGATAAATATATTTTGTTAGTTTCAAAAGTCAATAGTGTTGGAGATACCTGTTACGTGTATTTAGTGTTCAAATTCGACTATTTATCTGCTAAAACTGTGAAAAATATTTAGTGATGCACTAATTTTGACCAACGATATCGACCATTGGACCAATGACTTTGTCATTGGTTGCCTATAATTCACTGTGCAACAATTTTTTTAGCTAATAATGATTCTTCGTGACCCCCTGAATACTTCCACAAAGGCGTTTTTCTAGGTTAGCTCGAATAAGCGAGATGTTTACAAAGTTATTTTTAATTTTAAATATAATTTTAGTCCAGTCAAATGGTATTTTGGCCAGGAAAAAAACAGAAGTATTGTTTTCATCCTTTATCTTCACAACGGAAAACGCAAAAAATCTAAAACTTTTCGAGTTTTCTTCTGTTATTTGCCAAAAAGTCATAAAACTATGCACTTTTCGACGTAGACCACTATATACAAAAATAAAGTACACTAAATTAGCTATTAAAATCACCCTCAAGTGTATTTTTTGGTTGAATAGTTTGGCCGCTCGAGCGCGCTGAAAGAAGGCGAAATTTTCCTACTTTATGTGATGTGCATGTAAATACAAAAAAGCTTTGATTCTGGTTAAACTACATTAAGTTCTTTACAAATTGTATAACATAATGAGATTTTGGCCGAACTGTGTAGCCGCTAGAGCGCGTTGAAATTCACTTTACGCGAAACCGCGATAACTAGTGCCCTCCACCAAAAATTCAGTAGAGACCTATATTTTTACTATTTATTTATTAACTATATATTTGCTCTTTATAATTAATGTTTAATATTATGTAACATATTTTATAAACATTCGGGCTCTAGGTTTAGCGGCCTCACTCAGCTTAATATGACATAATATATCAACCCAATCTCGCGGCTACACGGTTTGGCCAATAAGTGATTAAGATGTGTAATTTGTAGGGAAATTAATGTAGATTTAGCACAATTTTAGCCTTTTTAACTAACTAAAAAACTGGGTTTTACCTAAAATAGGAAAATTGTCAGCTCTAGCAGCCAAACCGTTCCTCCAAAAATGCATTTCAGGAGTACTTTATTTGTGGATGGATTGGTCCACCTAGAAAAGTGCATAGTTCTACCACTTTTTCGCAAAAAAACTGAAAAACGGTCGCAAATTTTTAACTATTTGCGATTTTCGTTAGGAAGCCACATCTGCGGGAAGTAGCAAAGTTGAAAATCGGTTTCAGCACCTCAAAAAAAACATATAGAATATGTGAAAAAAACTTCTATATTTATTTCCTGGAACAGGCACCCTCGGAAACGATTTGACTGGACTATTTTGCCATTATACAGGGTGTTTCAGAAATAACGGCTAACCTTGAAGTAGCATATTCACCAAGGACAGAGAAGCAATTTTGGTCAAATAACCTATAGTCTATTTCAAAGTTTTATGTACTAACAAAATTGTATTGAAGAATTCGTCTAAGGCCGGCCCTGGTAAATAGCAGAACGCGCATGACTTGACTACGGTTGCAAAAGACCGTACAAACAATTAAAAAATAGAGAGATTAGTACCTACCTAATCCAGAAATGTGATGCGGATTTACAAACGTTGTGATTATTAAGCGTTATCGCCGAACAAAACAAAACGACTCAACACAGCAACTAGGCTTCTCGGCCGAAGAAAGTTACGTCGCTTTCTAGCCATAGAATTGCAATTCATCCATCTCTGGTACTACACAAATCACTACACAAATACACCAACATTAAGATTCAAAAATCCAAATGATTTTTATTGTTGATAAACCAAGAAACAGCTGACTGACCATGACCACGCTTGTATACGTTCATATCGACCTGGGAATGTAGGTCATTGTCACGTTCAGCGAGAAAGGCCGCAGTGGGGGGAGACCGAATGTTCCCCGCGGCGTTGATTTGTCACCAGTTGCAACACAACTGTAGTGGATTGTGGTCGATTGTCTTCCGCTGGTCAAGGACGGACTCCGTCTTTCTTCATTAATTTTCTCAATAATGCGTAAAGTTAGACCATACGTTATTTGACAAAACATGCTTATTACGTCCTTGGGCATATGCTCCTTCAAGGTTAGCCGTTATTTCTGAAACACCCTGTATACAAAGTGTTTTCTTATCCGCTTATTCGAGCTAACCTAGAAAAACGCCTTGGGGGATCTGTTCATGGGGTCATATAGAACCACTGCGAATCTACTATCTATCGAAGGTGTACACAGTTACCATCACTTCCACGTCTTTAAAGTGGCACCACATGTCAAAGAGGCCACTCTGCAACAATATTTAAAAGATAAAAATTTTACCAATGTAAGGTGCATAAAGATGGAATCTAAACGACCTGAGGAGTATTCTTCATTCAAGATATCGATACCGGCTGATCAATCTGAGAGATTAAATCAACCAGATGTGTGGCCCAAAAACGTGCGTGTCAATCGTTTTTTCGAGAGACTGTTGAAAAGATCGAACACGACATAGTTCCGGAAAACATGCAAATTTATAAATTATTAATGTTACTTAATGTACAAAGCTTAAGAAACAAACAAAACCAGTTTGAAGTTGAGTTTGGGGACTTGGGTTACTATTTTATTTGTTTAAATGAAACATGGCTTGATGACTCTGAAGTTGAACTCGTACAATTAAGTAATTATAATGTTGTATCATATTATAGCCGAAAAATTAGTAGAGGCGGAGGGACTGCTATATGGGCCAGGCCCAATCTCACTGTGGAAAATATAAATGTGAATGAATATTGTATTGAAAAGGATTTTGAAATTTGCTGTTTGAAGTGGACAACAAACGAAAATGTTTTCTTAATATTTAATATATATCGCTCACCTAGTGGAAACTATAAGGTGTTTGTTGATAATATGGAAATAGTCCTAAATAAATTCCAAACCACAAACGCTGTGATGGTTGTTGCTGGGGATTTCAATATAGATTTTCTATCGGGTTCCACTGAAAAACAGATATTGCTGTCGTTGTACGAGTCATTTAATATACGCTCAGTAAACTTCAGTGATTATACACGATATGGTAATGGACGGTGCTCCCAAATTGATAATATATTCACAAATTATGATAACTTTAGTGTATCTGCACAAGATACTTGTCTTTCTGATCACAGATTTCTCTCGCTCTTGACGAACGTAGACTGGCTTCATGATGGGGGACGCGCTGAGGCACCAATTGTGGAGAGGAGGCTGTTCAATGGGGTTAACAGGCAAAATTTTGCTCAAGTTTTGCGGGAGGAAACATGGAATGAGGTTTATTCTGAAAAAGATTATAATAATCAATTCACCAAGTTCATGAATATTATTTTATTTAAGTTTAACAACTGTTTCCCTCTGCGTAAAGTGCATAACAACAAGAAAACAAATAACCGTAACTGGGTAGATAATAATATAAAAAAATCAAGTAAAGACCTGAAGGATTTGTATATTTTGAAGTTACAGTATCCGACACTACATGAAATATACACGAAGAAAAAACACCAGCATAAATTACTTTGCGACACTAAAAGAAAGGAATATTATAACTCTAAAATTGGCTCTTCTTCTAATAAATCTAAAACAGCATGGACAATTATTAGGTCGTTAACTAAGAGACCCCCAAAGCAAAAAACAAATAATCTGTCCCTGAACATAAATGATGCTGTAATTGATCACCCGATAAGCATATGCAACGAGTTTAATAATTTTTTTATTAATGAACCACAAAACTTCGTGAACAATAAATCTTTGGCTACAGATATATATCGAACCAAGAATAATTCTTCAAGCATGTATCTCCTGGAATACTCAGAGATAGAGATGTTAACCATCTTCAGTAAATTAAAAAATAAATTTTCATGTGGCCCGGACGAAATCCCCACAATTCTCATCCGAGAGTACAAAACACTCATCGTAAAGCCAATTACGTATCTTATCAATAAATCTTTTAGCCTGGGCGCATTTCCTAAAGTTTTGAAACAGTCTTTAGTACGACCGATCTATAAAAAAGGTGATAGGACCTCAATCAAGAACTACAGGCCGATAACCCTTACCAACTCTTTCTCTAAATTGTTCGAATATGCATATTTAAACAGGTTGGAATCGTTTTTAAATCGGTATCAGATCCTGCATGAGAACCAACATGGCTTTCGCCCAAATAAATCCACAACAACCGCGATTCTTCAATTTTATAACAACATCCTCTCCAGTCTGGAGGCCAGGCAGTATCCGGTCGGCATCTTTTGCGATCTGTCCAAGGCCTTTGACTGTGTACCACACAAACTATTACTAAATAAAATTAACAACTACGGGATAAGAGGACCTGCTGCTGACTGGATTTCTTCATATCTCACAGGTCGCAGCCAATATGTGGAGGTTGCCTTTGGGCGTGATGGGGTGCGGACTGCGAGATCCTCTGTACTTCCGGTCATGCTTGGGGTGCCGCAGGGCTCAATTTTGGGCCCTGTACTGTTTTCTTTATTTGCCAATGATATAATCAGCTTTCTGGCAGATTATTTTATGGTCATTTATGCTGATGACATATCGGTTGTAGTATCAACTCCAACCCTACAATCAACCGAGCAGTCTTGTCAGTTGCTTGCTGATGGCTTGATGAAGTGGTTTCGCTCGAACGGTCTTCACTTGAATATCGAGAAGACATGTGCCTTGATTTTCCATACTGGGCGTTGGTCCGTTGCCCCGAGCTTTTCTGTTGATCTGGACGGTCGTCCGCTTTCGATGCACAGTGATCTGTCTTTCCTTGGGGTGAAGCTCTCGGATTCACTATCGTGGGAGACGCATGTTGGTTCTGTCGTCAGCAAGCTGAATTCGGTAGCCTATCAGTTGCGTACTTTGCGCGGTGTGGTGGACATTGGTGTATTGAGGAGTTTTTACTTTGCGGAGGTTCAGTCCAGATTAACATACGCTATCATTTTTTGGGGAGCCTCCTCATTCACGAGTCGGGTTTTTGTAGCTCAGAAACGCTTGATTCGAGTTTTTGTGGGTGCCTCACCGCGTCAGTCATGTCGGCCTATCTTTAAGGAACTTCAAATTATGCCTCTGTGCTGCCTTTATATTTATGATATTTCTAAATACATTTACAAAAGTCAGTTGCACGTAAACAAGCGCTCAGAACATAAGTATGAGACAAGATGTAGAGATCTTCTCAGGGAAAGAACGAACTTGAGCGTCTCCGATAAATCCCCGAATATACTTGGAATAAAAATATTTAATAAACTTCCTGAGGAAATCAAGAATAAAAACTTTAATCAGTTTAAATGTAAGGTTAAGAGTCTCCTTTTGAGTTCCATGTTTTATGATTTAAATGAATACTTTGGTTTCTCTTTTGATACTTGAAATTGTGTTATTTTATTGGCATTTAATTTTTATTTTTTCATGTACTTCGAGTCATAGAATTTAATAGATTTATTTACTTGTAATACTGTGTATTTTGACATGTCCTATAATTTTGTAATTTCTTTGGGATGAATAAATATTATTATTATTATTATTATTATTATTATTATTATTATTATTATTAGCTAAAATTTCCCGGGGGGGAAGAAAGTTAATCAAAATTTCTTGCACAGTGATAATTGTTGATAAATCAACGCGATTTTTACACATGTAAACCAGTCATTTCTAAAATCTGACTAGTTGATTGCAAACTTACAAAGCGAGCACGTAGAATGATTTTAAAAGCATGTTAAAAATATTTTACATTCTTCCAACACAACAACACAACACAACAGTAATCGTACGACAACAATCGCACCAATGCCGATCGCTGATATTTGCAGGTGTTGCAAGCGATCTGATTTATCTTCATAAGCATAAGCAAGCCCGAATTCTTGAGATTAACTCCGAGCGGCGACAAGCTCCGATGAGCGCAATCGTAAAATTCGCCGCATTTCGCCGTTGAATAATCGCCGTTGCATAACAGGTAGGCATGCCAGCGATTTGCCAGCAATCCGACGCGAGGTTTTGTCGGGTTGGACGGGGCTCGAATTGCGGCTGAGCGTTAAATTTGAGGGTTCATTTCCTAATTTCGCGATCGCAGCCAGCTCACGCGCGAAATATTTATGGGAAGTCGTTTTCGGGCCCGGCCTCCGGGAAATGAAGTCGTACGCTTTTCAATTTTGGCAGAGCGGGTGCGGAAACTGGAGTTAGTCGGTTGTAGTGAATTCAATTGTGCAATCGAAACTTACGGCGTAATGGGCTTGCAAGTTTGTAATGCGTTGGTGATTGAAATGTTATGTTGCTGTCGGTAACGAAGGCACGTTGAACTGACGTGCATTTTTCTTGGATAGGTGTAGAATTTAGGTGTCGTGTTAACGGAATAGGATTTTTTACAGAAATAGCATTCGTATTTTTCAGTGGTGTGCACCTTCTATTTTATTGTGTTTACTCATGTTTGACCCACTTGCGTAACGTAACGTATCTCGTCTCTGAAACGTTTGCAAGCACACCAAATTACATTTCTTTTAAATGCAACACCCTCTATATATTTCTCCAGCTTTTTTACACTTAATTAAATTACAATTTGAACTAGAAACAGGCAAGTTAAAAAGAGAGAAATGGTTAAAAGTTATTAAATAGTAAAATTGTTACTACAGTGTGCGGCAAAAGTCAGTTTACGCTGTCGGGTATTCGTGCATGCGCGTTTTTTTTTTAATTTTTGATGTTATATCTTTTCGGAAATAAATTTTTTTGCCATTATTTTTTTGCGTTTTTCTCTCATATGCAAATCGGTAAACTGACTTATGCCGCACCCGGTATTAAAAAAAAAAATTTATATGGTTTAATTTTTTAATAATAACATATCTTTTTAATAGTTCCTTTTGTTAAATAATAAAATACAAACTGCGAACAAACTGCTGTTTTTACTGTCTAATTTGTAATTTAAAAGAGTATCAAAAGTAATAATAATAACGGATTTTAAATTTAGAGTGAAAGTAAACTTTTCACAGGGCGAAATATTGACAGTGTACGTTTCTTTTTCTACACTCTATAACAGCGGTTCTCAAACTTTTTTAAATTTCCTGCGTCGCGGTCCCTTTAAAAATTTTGCGATAGCTTGCGGACCCCAATAATAAATAAAGTAAAAACGAAAATTGTAGTAAATAAAACATTTCGTTACAAACATTATGTATTTAGAAAATATTACAGGTTATGTAATCGCCGTAAACAACAGTGTTAATGGGATGGATGCATTTGCTGTGCCTGAAGTAATTCTTCAATCTTTGGCTTTGTCTTGGCCAGTGCAACTCGTATGTTGTATGTCAAAATCAATTAATTATTAATCAAAACAAAAAATTATTAGTAAGAAATACAATGCATTTTTTAAATTCTACTAAATAAATTACCGAAAAAGTGCCATGAAATACTATAAATCCAGTTTATTAGTCCACTTATGAAATATATATTTGGCCATATAAAAATATAAGTTAAGTTTACGGTTAATTTTATTACATGAAATCAAATTCTGTGGAATCACTAACTAAGCAATGTTTTCTTTAAAAATATTATTATCGAATAAAATAAAAATAATAATTCTCATTAATAATAGGTATCTTTAATGCATCCATATTCAGTTAAAACTTAAAATATTTATTACTTGAACATTTTTATTTTTGATTGGAACGTAAACCCCCATACAGCATTGAGAGATAGACTTAACATTCGCATATTTGACATTCGCGGGAGTTTTCTAGAACATACCCTCGCGAATTTACGTAAAAAAACACGGGGTCATTATAAATCAAAATAGGCGATGACCATGTTAATAAATTTTTAATAATCAAACTTAGATTGTGTTATGCAAATAATTTAACTCTTGCGTATAGAACACTAACATTCAATATTTATGGAGCGGCAACTAGAAATCTTTACATTTGATATCATAGCCAAGCATTTGCTATGACCCTGTATAAATATTAGGGTTAAACAGCGTGTATGAAAAAATAATGACAGTTTGCTATATAAGGCATAAAAGCGTGCCCGCTTTTCCACATGTTGTTATGCTCTTCTAACTGTTCTTCCCGGAATAGCATTGACAGCATTTGTTATTCGATCCCGCAGATCGTCGATATTTCTGCGAGTATCGTGATAAATTTTGTCGTTCACAGTTCCCCAAAGAAAATAGTCCAGAGGACTTAAACCAGGAGATCCACCACTCCACCATCACCAATCCAGCAATTTGGAAATTGTTGATTTAAATAATTTCGTACAATTGCAAAGTTTGACTTCTGTGGGGATTGTACGGTTTCAATATCTTTGTTCGTGGTCTTCAAACACGTGTTTGCGGCAATTACAAATTAAGGGCTAATTCCCGCTTAGAAATACAAAATCGTCATTTATGTAAAAACCAATAGTTGAAGCATTGCAAATCAATGTAATTTAACGTTTACCATTTCTAAAATACCTCTTTGATTAGTTTCAACACTTCCATGAGGATTATAAGAATTGCAGGGTTTACTAAACGATCCATGGTCCGCTAAATTTCCGTCCAATGTCAGGAATATTGTACGATGCGACATTTCTAAGAGAACAATAATAAACCCTTATTATATCACGCTTTTCGTTATTGTTAAACGGCATTTTACATCCACAATCAACCACAATTAAGGTTTATTTGGTTAAAAGGCAAACCTAACGTTGAGGGCACCGCTTGATCCAAGTGCATTTTGCTGGCGTTGCTTGGCAACGACTCCGGAGGTCTGTAACCAAGCTCCAATTGGGTACCTGAAGTTTTTTTTTATTACACCATTATTTAAAAAAAGAATGGTAACATGTTATACATTGCGGAAATGATGAAAAACACGAGCATCGGAAAAAAATCAATATGGCACCCATAAGAAAAACAAAAGTTGGCCATGGTTACGCCGCAATCTTTGATGTTATTTCAAATTACAAAATGACACTGCATTCCTTGTTAATAAGTACCTCAATGGTTTTGTTTCAAATGTCTAGCTACATTTGGGTTTGAATAAAAAATTAAAAACGATATGTTAAAATTTCAGTTTTTTGTGGATATCATCAAAATGAAAAATGATATCTTAAATTTCTTTTCAGGTAATTGGTTAGCACAAAAATACGAAACTTTGCCAACTTTAAACATAGGCTCTATCTCCAGTAATAAGCGAGATCCCACAGTGAGGATTGAAATTGAATCACCCAGTATAAATAAATATGCGTTCGTTTTTCGCGGTCCTACCGAAACCGTTTGGCGGTCCCCTTGGGGACCGCGGACCCCACTTTGAGAACCGCTGCTCTATAATAATACCGCATTTGGTATTTATTTTGGGAGCGGAGTAAGTAACTACATCAATAACTTAGAAAATATGACTTTGTAAAGTGCTTTTCGTTCGTCTTTCAATTTCATTTGTTTCTACAATTTAATAGGTCAGAGATGACGAAATTGCCCATGAAAACATATTACATTAGCGACCAGTAATATTGCTACTCGTTATGTATGTCTCTCAACATAATACAATTTGACGTCCTGAAAATTAGTGATCAAGTTGTTAACCTCGACGGACACATGCTCTCTTCGCCACTCTTAACACAAAATTACATTTTATTTATACCACTGTTATTTGTTAGACGGTTTTTGGGTTGTTAATAACGAATATTCAGTATCATCATTTAATTCGATTCTGGAAACCGACGAGTGTAAATAATCATAAACACTTTGGTTATTTTTATCCCTATTTTCTCCAAGTAGATTTACTAAGGTCGACAAACATAACTAATATAATAATTGCATTTTTCAAGTTCTGTATTGAAAATTTGTTGCTTTTTTACATAGAAGCTATGTATCTTTACGTGTGATTAAATGGATCATCGATTGCATGTTTATTAACAAAAGTTAATAAAAAAGTTATTAGTATCCCGGTAGTAGATATTCACGAAATCTTTTGAGAAAGAAAAACATGTTTTATACAAGACTTGTTTGACTCATTAGTTTCTACAACGTAAAATAATTTTTATTTATACAGGGTGTTGCATTTAGGAGTGACGGAAAATAAGTACATTTTTTAAATGGAACGCCCTGTATACCATACCGTATTATGAATACAAAGGAAGTTGTCGTTTCACCATTGCTTGTCAAAAAATTTGCAATTGCAGGCTTTTCTTAAAAACTACGTTATTACTACATTTTTGCAGATATTGTCCTATAAATTTTGTCGCATAATAACTAAACCCATAGCTAGATGGTGATGTCATGACAAACTAGATGAGCTATACAGGGTGATCGTAACATTCACTAGTTACTAAATATTTTTAAATGGTTTTACTTGAGTTGTTTAAATAGAACACCCGGTATATTATTTGTTAATTGTAATGTACCTTAAGTTTTTTGTAATTTATATTCACTGTATCGCATATCTATTTTTACTTTACTTTACTTCAAAGAAAATCTGATTTTCAAGACTCAGAAGTCAACAAATTTTCACGATAGTTAACCTGTACCCTAACTCCTGTACTTTTACAGGATTTAGGATTTAGTTTAGCAAGAATTTGAAATATTTAAATTGCGTGTTCGGTTGCCATACGATAGTCGGCAAAATATACGTACAAACTTTCATATAAAATTGTTAATACGTTGATAACGGTAATACTTTGTATAAGGATAAAACTGGTTAAATTGTTTCTAAATTATCTCTTCTATCGCCAGTTGAAGGCTTTACATCAAACTACCAAATAGCTTATTCACACCAATATTAAAATTTACAATTGCACTACATTTTCGTTAAATTGCAGATATCACAAAAAATAGTAACATTTGGTGTATGACATACTAGATGTAAATTGGAGCGAAATAAAAGGTTATTACAGCCAACTCATATTATGCAGGATGTTCCATTTAAAAAACTCGAGAAAAGGCAATTTGAAAAACATCAAAATTTACCAAGTTTAATGAACATGTATCTAACATCTTTGGATACTATCATCTACCTACTGGCTTAGTTTCGTTTTTATTTTCGTTTTTACATGGTTTTTAAAAAGATCCTGCAACGGGCATATGTATTTTGAAAAACACTTCAATATGTCAGGATTTATTAACGCTTTGACTTAGCAACATAAACAGTTGGATAAACAAATTTAGAAATTTTAAAAATTAAAATTTTTGTGGCAAGCGGTTTACAAGGGAAAAATTGGAAATGCGAGCGTTTATTTAAAAGTGGAAAAATCGGGTACATTTTTCATTTCTCTCGCACTCATGTTTACATCGAGAGGCAAAAAATGTTGAAATGATACAGGAGTATGGCACACTTTATTTCAATTTTTTCTGATCTGTAGTTTTGGAGTTATGCGCCTTCAAACACAGTAGTCAATATTATTGAAACGAGAGATGGTAGGTAGGGCGAATCTGTCGTAAGGGGTCACATATGCATAACTCTCAATTCAGTTATCTTTACGCCATGGTTTAGCCACATTTAAAACGCAAATGTTTACTTGCAACTGTTTATCTTACGCTTGACTGAAACTATATATTTTCTTATTGTTCTTGAAAAGATTAAATATTTCTGTTTATCACTCTACAACAGTGCCGATGTTTGGATGAATCAAACACAATATTATAAGAATAGATAAGTCTTGTAACAGAATACTTGAGAACTTAAGTGCTTAAGACAATCAATTACTTCATTCCTTAATCACTTAACATACTGTCTCAAACAAAGACAAAAAAATATGTGCATTCTCTGTGTTCATATTTGAAGCAATAATTTTTAATTTTCAATACAAGGTGATCTTGGTAATTTTCTTCACAATATACCAAAAAATTCGTCAAAATTGATCCAATCGCTCAAAAAGTATTAAACATTATTGAACCAGATAATCGATCAAAATCAAATTCTTCGTGTTCATTGGAAGTAGTTTTATTTAAGTGGGTTACTAGTATATTATTCAGAATAGGTTGATGCTTTACGTGCCTGCCAAAGTACAGCGGAAAGCTTTTCCATTTTGTAAAAAAAATCATTGTTTCAGGGTATCCACACACAATTTATACTTTATGACGACCAGCATTTTATTAAATCGAACTGTATCGCTGATAGCCTCTTGTTCACCATAAATCGCTGGCAACCGACTGAAAATCTATTTTTTTATCGCTCCTGCGGTCGTTAATGTGCCATGATTGCGCCCCAAATCACGTGTATATTTATTTATCGTCTCGGGTCGTGCCGCCCGATTGGCATTTGTTTTCGCCGGATGCGCGTGAAAGCGTAATGTCGGATAATGGTGATCGATTATATCCGGATTTATTAACCATAAAGGCAAAATACTATTTGGTATTGTTCGCGAGCGAATAAGTGTTTATTGACAGTGTAATCCAATTTAAAATCCACATTCGAATTTTATTGATCTATTCCGTATTATTTATACGAAAGCTTGAAAGTCCAGCGCAGAAAAAATGCGAAAATCTACATTGCATTATCAGCCAAATAAGCCAGAGAGCTAAATATTTACTTTCGTACTTTGCATTTACAATGCACAGAATGTAACACTGTTTTCAACACAGTTACAATTAACATATTGTAACACCGTTTTAAGTAACTTTTTTCTAAGATTGGTCACATTGATATCAAATGCCATATGTCAAACGTAACCACACATAACCACAAATTGCCTTTTTAGAATCCCTCGCAATCGCATAAACTGTGAAATATCTATATTCTATACATACACTGTAAGCAAAAAAAAACGGTACAAATTTTCAATTGCTCATATTTCCAAAGATATTAATTAAATTCAAGCATTTCTTTGATAAACTAATTGCTGATATTGTGAAGATTGAAAACATACCACATTTGCAATAATTCAGCGTTTTAATTCAATGTACCTGATGATGCTTTATGTATGGCAATGCAACATTTCTGATAATATCGTAATCAATTTAATGAGAAATGAAAGATGTAAAGAAATTAGTGGTTAATGACATCTGTTTTCTTTTGGTTAAAAGGAACAGCAGAGATTTTATAGCATCGTATACAGGTTACAATTTTGGAACATCGTTCTGTTGCTGTTTTTACTCAAAAAAGCAGTTGAATTGGACGTTTGCATAGATGAAAAAACGATCCCATTGCATAGGCACGAAAAATCCAATTGTGCGAACTTGAGTTATCTTTAAGGATGGTAGAGAAACAATGGCCAACGTTTAGTTTCATTATGGGCGCCATGTTTGATTTTGAAATTTTTGTAGGATTTTCCTTAACTGGTATTCATATTGTAATTGTAGATATTTTGCGATTTTTTTTATGTTTTTGCAACAAAAACAAAATTTTGCTTTTGGGGTGATTTGGAACTAAAATCAACATCGTTTTTATTGAACTAAAATTATGGCAGGTTGCTTTCACTTGTCGGACGGTCAGGTCGTTGCTGTTCGTTTTTCACGTAAAATTCTTCGAAAAAAAAAAATATCTAAAAAAAAGGAACAATACAATGTGTTCAGGCTGGCTTCAGGCTGATGTTGGAAGTGCTCTTTATGTGACATACTCAAAAAACGTTGATTCCAGCTCCGATTCAATCTTCGCAAAATTTAACAAAAGAGCAAGTACAAGTAACATACGTCTAAAATTTAGAGGTAAACTACAATTGTTACACATCATAATTGAAACTGACGAAAAGACCACCTGAAATGGTAAAATCATAAAGACCCATAACCCAGCACCCATGGTTTCTCCACGAACTTTAGAGATAACTCAAGTACACTGTCAAATTTCTCTTGCCGTTGCAATGATTTTGTTACAAACGTCATATTCCACTGGTGTTACTATAAACAATAAAAAAGATTGTTTAAATATTTCGCTCTGTGTAAGAAAAAAATCATGCTATAAGGTCATTACTCATTAGTACACCTTTCATTTCAAATTAAATGGATCCGATATTATCTGAATTGTTGCATAGCCAAATAAAAAGTAACATAACTTTGGACTGAAACGTTTTATTATTGCGAATATGGTATGGTTTAATCTTCACTCTACAAGCAATTCGCTTTTTAAAGAAATATTTGAATTGACTAAATTATATTGGAAATACGAATGATTAAAAATGTTTACCGTTTTTTTTTGCCCACAGTGTATATAAACATTTGTGTAGCATGCTATAATAATGCCAAAAGGTTGGGGCTCTCTTATTTTTGCTGTGTTCATAAAAATACGCCTGTATGATGTTTTAGCTGATGTTTTGCAACTCTGGTAAATGATCGTGTGCGACAATTTGTGTGTTCCATGGCATGTAAATTTACTAAGTATAATTTATTCTAATAAACTACCGCACCGAAATTAGAATATGGTTTAAATTAGAAGTGCGTGTAAATGTATAAGCCTTAACGGCGACCTAGCGGAATTAGCTAGATGCCGCTATTAAACGTTAAGACCCAGTTCTACCTGTGCTAAAACGTGTTTTCTATTAAATGCGTTATTTATAGTTCAAAATTAATGAAATTTTCAGTGTCAATTCTTAGATAAATAAGGAGCTCGGCTAGGCAAATTTTTTTTTTGTAAGAAAAAAATTAATGTTACTTCTACATTTTTCTCGTTTTTCAAATATAATACCCCTAGCCAAAGTCTCAATACAATAATAGATTTTTTATCTAAGTATAATTTCAGTCCAAAGTTTATAACTTTACAGCTAATCGAAAAATGCGATAATTGTCAGACATGTAAACAATGGCCATATTTCGGCTGTTACGTATGGCAAGCCCATCACAAACACCATAAGCTTCAATCGATACATAAACCACGGCATAGAGACGGACTCCGACAGAAACAAAAACATCGAATCTAAACATTTTTGTTTCGTAGTTGCGATGTTTTTACAACGGAGCCTTAAGGCTTATAACAATTCTTTAGCAAGTCCTGTTCTTCGAAGTAACTAAACAGTGAACGCCAAACACTTCCATTCTGACTATTATAATTATTAGACACTATTTTTTAATTTTAACATTTAGGTTATGTTTCTATATCTATATCCTTTATTCACTGGTTGTCATATAAGTTTTGATCACAGTAGCCGTTGCGGGTTAATAGTGTTACCACAAGCTCTATTGTGAACATAGTTGCGCCCCGTTAATTATTTATTAAAACTTGAAGAGTTGACGGCTAAAGTAGAGTAAAACTAGTTTACGAAGTTGACCGCTTACTACGGTACCAACAGTACTACAACCGGTAACCGCAAAACACCCTAGATTCTAAACATAGTGACTACAATTTCTAAATTAATATAAAATTAATGACGCAAAGTAAAAAAATAGTATATTACACTCGATTTATAAGACATCTTCACACTTATAAATGCTTAAAAGCCCGCTCTCTACATACCTCAATATCGAGATGCTTATTGATTTAAAACTATCTCATAGTTGAACGTTTACCCCATTTTGTTTGGTGCGTACGTCGAACAATAAAACTAAAATATTGTACAAATAATGGTGGCGCTAGCTATAAATACTCTAACAAACGACTACAAATATTGCAGGTACCGAAATAAAGACACTGAGAGACATTGGTTTATTTGGGCTGTCACTGGCGACTCGAAGGGAAAACACCATTGAGAGAGGAATGTGCAAACCTATTGCATAAATATTTCATTCAAATCCAAGCATAACAAATAAACTCCCACCTTGCGCAAAATAAAGTTTTACGAGTACAGCAGTCAACATGGAATAGAAATAGTTAACATCAATGCTATTTTTGAAATGGTGTTCGACACAATCGTATTTTTACTATCCAATAGTTTTATGGATATCATTCACAAGCGTATATGTATAGTTATTACCCATTTACCTTTAATACTATCACAAACTTCACTCTCTAATTAGTCGTTCATTACCTTAATAATATTTTCTTCTAAATCTTCAAGCAACGTTATACACTGAAAATTGATATTTAGGTGTTATGAAGTTATGTAGCTTTCAGCCGAGTACTGAAGACGTTGCTGGCACAAAAAGAAATAAAATCCCATTTTATTCCATTTTCTCCCCCACTGAGGCAACAAAAGTGCTGTCTTATACTTAATTTAATTATTAATATAAATATGATTACCAGAGGTATTTTTCTTTGTTCGTATTCGTCTGAATGTTTCATTGAGTTGACTATATTAGAGAGAAAGAAGGGAATGTTACTTTTCCCTTTTTGTAGGCATATGAGATTTTACCGAAACAAAATAACGTATTTTGCTGCTCATGAATAGCAGTAAAAAGTTGGGAAAAACATCGATGTGATAAAACAACTTTTTTACAACCTAGTTATGACCATTTCACTGTAATATAAACAGAGTGAGAAGTAATAACACTGGTCTAGTAGTTCAAGGTTTATATCATTCAACTTTTTCAACTATTATTTATCATCTACATTGACCGGCACAATTAAAGGAACGCCTAGGACATTTTTTGCTAAAAGTTCACGTTTAGTAACTTCTTTAATCTTTGTTTTCTGTAACCAATTTTCATTATTTTTTCTGGACAATGTAAAAAAATCATGAAAATTATCGCGACGCCTGCTACTACCGGGTAAACCATGTGATGATTTTGATCTATTTTCAAGACAGGTGTGGAATAACTGAGGAACTTGGGAAAGGTATAAAATATTCTGTCACAAAGCTAGATCATTTCACGACATTTTTTTTGTCACTTTTTCCAATATCTGAATTTTCTCACACTTTTATCTAACTCTTTGCAAGTTGAAATGTGGTTAAACTTGGAGGCAATAATCAGAAATAAACTGATAATCTAAGGGATAAAAATTACATTTTAATAAATGAAAGTTGATCGTGAAGGATTGCGAAATACTGGTATCGTAAAAATTCTATTTTACCTGGAAGTAAAAAATTCAAAATTTTACTTAATACTTATGTATATTCTACAAAAATTGAAATATTTGAATGAATTAAAAACCACAATGATAGGAATTGCTATGGATTTGTAACTGAGTACTTCAAAAACTTCTAGAAATTACTTTGTTACCCCTGTGAGGGATGTCTCAAAGTTAGACCAAAAACATTTTGATACTTGCAGTATAATTAACTACAATACTTAATTTTATAATTTTTCAAGGTAGATGATAATCTCGACAAATTTCTTGACAATATCCAGAAAAAAAAATTCACATCGACTATCAATGTTATTTAGAATGAAAGCAAAACAGGTTTATACATTCTTTTAATAGTGCCGGTCAGTAGGTATATGGTTTTACTTAAATTCCGCTGTGTTTTGTCTTTTTATCGCATTCGCATATTAAAAAAACTGCAATTTGAATATATTGATTATTTATCAATACCTTTTCAAATTCTGTCTCATTCGTGCCAGAACGTCATTTAATTCTCTAATATGACCAATAGGTGATATTTTAAAATTTGCAAAATGGATATTTTGATTCAAGAAATTCATGTGTTTGAAACTTTTTAAAATTAATGTGTTATATGCACGAAGGGTTGGATATTCCGCACTGAATCTAACGTGATAGCCTCTACCAATACAATCTACAAATATCGAGATTGAATTAACTCGATAGTCTAGACTCTAGGGCAGTGGTTCTTAACCGGTGCTCCGCGGAACACTGGTGCTCCGCGAGCTTGTTGCAAGTGCTCCGCAAAATTATGAAAGCCGAAATTGTTGAGTCATTTACCGTATGTGTTGAAATAATAATATTTGTATATTATAATACAAGAAGACACCTAAAATAAGAGATGGAGCAGCGCAGAAAGACCTAGGTCAATAGTCCGTTCGAACACCAAATGAAATTTATTAAATGAAACTAATTGTGTAATAAACCTGTACAAAGCTGGATGTTGGAATAAAGATTATTACTACTACTACAATACTAGTTTTAGAAGACAAAAATTGGCGAACGAGTTGTTTTGTTATATACTATTTGTTCTACCTTGCGACATTAATTTTACATAAATTTCGTAAAATGCGGTTGTTACCTTACAATTTAGAGTAATTTTATATTCAACAGTTAGTTAGTGTCACAACTACGACTGACGCGAACCAATAGCGATTGAGGTGTCAGCATTATTTGAAACTTGATGTCAAAATCATAAATCTTGGAAAATCAAAAGTTACTAAAAGTTTGTGATCTAGTGTTTTCATAATGACACCGGAAGCGGTTTCGTTATGAGTTTATAACGAACGCAAAGTAGAAAAAAACATAGAATTTTCAAATAGTAAAAAATATCAATAAAATAAATAAAGAATTTAGAACATAATACAATTAAAATAAAAATGTGTATAGCTCTGCTACACATGCCATATAAAAAGTTCTGAAAATATGTAAACATTTTGAAATATATTTCCTAAAATAATGACAATAAATATGATGTTTTGATAATATATATATTTTTGCCCTCATCTACATATCATCCACATGTTATGTGCGGATTTATAAGGCCTTAGATTAGTATAAAGTTGTATTAAAAATGAGCTTATCAAAACTACTTGAGTAGGTGGCACGTAACTGCTAATATAAACTATCTGCCAAATTACCTTAATATTTGACAAACTAAGAAGGTTTTGAAAGTTTTATTATATTGAAATTTATATTACCGCGAACATGTCAGATGCTTGGAGGAACTATCACAATATACCAAATAGGTGGCGGCATTTATAACCACCAGGTGATAGCTCACGAACAAAATTTTGTGGGGCCAGAAAATTAAAACATACACACACACAAAATGTGGAATTATGTGAATACGGGCAAAAAGAAAACTTCGGAAGCAATTTGGTACATCGAGAGTCCTCTTTCCCTCAAACATGCAAGAGTTGGTAGAAGTAAATCCAAAATTCTCGTTATGTTCTAAATTTATACAGAAATATATCTTTTTCTTTTCTGTATGCGACTAATGATTTTTGCCGCAAATAAGCTTCATTCGAGTATACATTTTTTCAATTCGGTAAAAAGTTGGAGCTGATAAAAATATCAATAAAACCGTATTTTAAACGGCTACAACTTGTTAAGGAATTGAGGAAACCAATAAGTCAATATGAACCTGTTTACTCGGAATGACATTTAGTTCTTAGAAGAAAATCTGTAAAAAGTTTTATGTAGATTTTATTTTGTTAGTTAAATTTATTTACTTTTTATTGTTGTAATGGGTATTGTTTATGTTATTTTTTCGTTTTCGTATTGTTTGATATGTATTTTATCTTTTATTTTTCTTTGTTTGTTAACATTTCAAACAGCTGTAACTTCTTAAGGAATAGAAAAAAGATATAAGACCATATAAAACATTATACTTAAAATGACATTTGATTTCTAAAAATTAATTCTGCTGAAAAAAAGGTAAACTATTCATATATTCATATTTTTTCTAATGAATGTTATTTGTTATTTAATGAACTGTTATTTAATAATCGTTTTAATTTTGTTTAAAAGTTATGTCAATGTTTTTGGTGCTCCGCGAATTTTTCGTATGGTCAAAAGTGCTGACTTCAAAAAGGTTAAGAATCACTGCTCTAGGGAATCAAAGTGGGTTTTGGCCAAATAGTTGGCTTTTTATTGTACCAGATAAAAAAATCAAGATTGGTTGTTAAAAATATTTGTTTTACATTTTGGTTTCATAATGAACAAATTGTGACACTGCTTAGATTTAATAATTAAAACGTTGGTAAAGTTTGAAAAGCTCTAACTGCTTGAGGAAATAAAAAAACGACTAAATGTCATGTTCGTGTCTTTATTTTCTATTCTGTTTATTTTTTGTTTCTAATTTGGGTTTCTATTATGCCTATTCCTATTTACTTTTCCATGTTTTCTAATACTCTAAAGTGGGACACCTGTATATGGGCTATTTATGTATCTCAATAATAACAAATGCATAATTGTTGTCCGGCAGTCGGTCGTTGTGATTGCCAAATGCGGTGGCGGGCTGACGAAATAATAAAAGCAATTGTTCCGCACTCGCAATTGTCGTAAAAACAGCTGACAACAACTACATAAACGACCACACATTTCGCGCGTCACGACCTTGGTCGCATATTACGTATGCGATTTTTTCCCATACGAATCACTAACCGACCGACGACCGACGCGCGACGCGTGCAACTTTGGCATGTTCTACGATTTTCCCGCGCTTATTCAGTTGTTGAAATTTTGCGAGAAAAATGTGATGACGACCTCAGCGAACAGAGGTATCCATTGTTCTTGGTCAGCCGAGTGTTCGTTAAACGAGAAGGAATTCGCGAATGATTTATTTCTCGTAATTACGGTTGATAACTGTGCTTATTACCGATATGGTTTGGAACGTTATAATTAGTTGTGGTAATTGCCGCAAGTCCATTAAAATTGCGATCGCGTATGCGTTCGCCGCAGGTAGAACGGAATTAATTTCAGAGCCGAGTGTTGTTTATTATGTGTTTTCACATTTCCTTATTTACTGATTGTCAGACGTGAACTTCCCACACGTCCCATAGGCTTGTCAATGTATAATTTACGATCAAATGACAAATTGAATATTTAGTTTAGGCAAATATTGTGTAGGTACACATATTGAGTAAATATTGACACTTGTCGAGTTATTTGTAAGATTACCATTCGGTTTAAGATGTGAAATTAATAATATGATTATAGCAATAACCTACTAGATTTAATTTTTGTTTAGATAATTTTTATAGTTTTTTACATAGAAAATAGATAATAAAAATAGAATTAATCAAAATGAACGTTTTCCCCCTTTCCACACTGTATTTTATTTGTGGTGGTGATATAGTGATATAGATTGCGACCTTTAGAGCATATTAAATAAGTACATACGTAGGCATTTTTTACATTAAAAACGCAAAAGTAGAAAAATTTATTATTTCTCAAAAAGTACACTCAATTTATAATTTCTGCCGCCAATTTTAGATTCTACGGAAGGAGAATCAATTATCACTTGTTTGTTTTTGTTTTTGATGTTAGATTTCTTAGATTTTTTTTTAATCATTTAGACTCCAGTATTTATCTTCGTCAAAATGACTACATAGGTAATAGTATCTAATGGCGGTGGTAGAATACGAAATTATAGTATTTCTTACATATCGTGATAATGACACATATTAGTTTACATGTACATAAACATGAGTCACTAGCAATTTTCTATTGGAAATACTATAACGGCGTCTGCTACCACTGCCATTATCACTAATGAAAACGCACCTTAAAAAGGTAATTCAAATTCGGACAGATTTATATTTGTTCATGACACATCCCTACCAACATACTAAAATAAAACTACACTCATCGCTATACTTTATTTATAATTTTCTCAATGTATCGTTTTTAGAATTAGATATAAAGACGGGTTGATATTTCTTATCAACAAACA
The DNA here is from genome assembly GCA_964023965.1 of Melinopterus prodromus. Lineage (NCBI taxonomy): Eukaryota > Metazoa > Arthropoda > Insecta > Coleoptera > Scarabaeidae > Melinopterus > Melinopterus prodromus. Next base: position 58,205,783 of record OZ030392.1, on the reverse strand, counting down.
ATCAAATTGGTGATCTTATTTTATTTGAAATTTGTATTTTATAATTTGCCGCACTACAGCGGCAACGTTTCATAGTGGTTCTCCAACCTCTGATGAGATCAGCTGTTTTCGAATGTGACAACACAAAAAAATATTTGTCAAAATCCTGGCTACTTTGTAATTTCATATCAATGCAGATGCGACCGATCTCGATCAAATAGAATTTGCTCTTGAAGCTAAACTATTAATTTTACCAAAAAATGTTATAGGCATAAATTATTCAAAATTTCCTGTACTTTAATTTATTAATTAACTATTTTGTCGAAATTACAGAAATGGCGGCTCATTTCCAAAATCCTTGAAAAAGGCTTAGAATAAACTAAAAAGTTAAACTATTAATTTTACCAAAAAATGTCATAGGCATAAATTATTCAAAATTTCCTCTACTTTAATTTATTAATTAAGTATTTTGTCGAAATTACAGAAATGGCGACTCATTTCCAAAATCCTTCAAAAAAGCTTAGAATAAACTACCAGTTCCTTTGGACCCTTTTCAACCAAAAGCTTTTCAGCTCTAAGTTTGGTAACAAAACTTCTAAATATGAACTTTCGTTCCGATGCCTTTAGTAGTTTCTCCGGAATCGTCGCCACAAAAATCGTTTACACCCACACATACACACCCTGACATTTTTTTGTACCTTGGTCAAAAATGTTCAGGGGACCCATAAAGACCTATTTCCGCTAAAATCTCAATTTTTTTTTCGGCACGTTTACAATACTTCATCATACTGCGTATGATAAAGTAAAAATAATCTTTTTGAACTTTGACACCTATAAATATTTATTAATACGATAGTATTTCTGATACTTTATTTACCGATTGACCGGACTTAACATAAAATAAATAACCTAAAACGTTATTTATTTTTTTTATTTTTAGCCCTAAGGCTGCCCGTGAAGGTTATCAGTCGATTCAGATACACCTCGTATTTTTATAAAATATGAAAACAAAATGATTGAAATGCCTACGTTCGACTTACACACTGATAAAATATACTATAACGATAAATGTAATGCATCTTTTCAGGTGTAAACATAGTCAATAATCCGATAGCAAATGTGTAAAATAATAAACACAATATGGACGCGACAACGGATACTATAAACAGTGTAAGCACAAACATTCCAACAACTAGCAGAGTGCTGATTAATAATATAGGCGATAATAATGGGAAAATTACAGGAACTTAGTCTTGTAACTAAGTAATTATGAGTGTTTTTAGTTCGAAAATATGAGTTAATCCTATTATTTAACCTATTGTTTTCAATTGCAATTCCTCGATCCATGTTGTATGTTTTAGTAAACTCCCTTATGCAAAGGGGTCTAATATCTATATCAAATAATGTATTTATTCATTGGATAAAGAAAGTAGCCAAGCAAGAAAAGTATAATAATAGACATTAACAAAACAATACTTATTAAACAAGGATAGTACTGTTTTGAATGTACTCCAAAATAAACAAAAATCAATCAAAGTCAATAAAAAGTACTTATTATTAGACTATATAAGATTAAATTGTATACAAGGAGATAAAATAATTAAAATAATCTATAAATAGATTAAGGTATATCAATAGCTGACACAAGCCAATATTATACGAAGATAATTCTTAAGTTATATTTAAACTCTCACTGTACCAACACAAAACCATCACCTCACCTAACAGTAAGTGCTAAGCAATTTCCAATTTAAATAAACTGCACATGCAAAAACAAAACAGAAGTTGCAAAACTAACAACTGCAATTAGTACTCGACGAGTGTACACTTCCAATTACACTTAAATAGTCTCGCAGAGTCGGTTTTATTGTTTTAACCGACAAATATTTAAACTAGATCCACAAGTGAGCCAGCACTTTTCTCGGTGTCGGTATAATAAAAGTATATCCCAGCTTTTTCCTCTGTCCTTGCGTTGTCGTCCGCAATATCCTGAAAGGTCAACGAAGCATTCGAGATTAGAGCAACACATTATTGCTGATAAGTAAACTTGCCCTTGGAGGGAACATCAATGTTGATATTCGTAGCGTACACTATTGCTTAATGCATAATGCACAAGACGGAAGCATTCTGTTGTTGTTGTGAAGAGAAGCAGTGTTGCAGTGAATATATAGAGTAGTAAATTCGATGTAAATATGTTGTAACTTCGCTGTATGTCGAAGGGATAGAGCGAGTGTAAAAACACGCCCTTCCGCGTGCTCACGGAAATTCTAGATAAATTAAACAAGCTATATAAAATAGCATTTCATAAATCTACATTCTAAAAGATATTATCACTCCAAACAAAAATCTCAAAATATTAAATGATAAAAATTGTATTACCTATAGCGTACCCGTGAGTTTTGCTTCAGTAATTACAAATGTACAGATTTTCAAATTAGAAATTCTAACCGTAATTTTTTATTCATACTCCTGAATCATTTCTACGTGACTTTTATATGTACTTTTATAGTACTTTTGTATGACTGTTAATATTTTTGTCCGTCTGTGTAAACATGAGCCAGAGAAAAATGAGAAACGGTATCCGATGTTTGTACTTTTAAATTAACTTCTTTCCAATTTTTTACTTTATAAACCGCTTGCAGGTTGCCGGTTGCATTTAGAGCCTCTTCTATAGATTGGCGTTTTAGTTTTCTTCAGTTTTTGTGTACTAAAGGTTGCGAACAAGATTGTCATGGAAGCGAGTATCTCACTAACGATTATTAGCACAATAATGGGATATGCACATAAACAATGTCAAATTTTAATTAATGCGACTGTAGAAAAAAATTGCATACTAATTTTTAATTAACTTTCAAAGTGATGTAATATGAATGATATAAGTTTCGTGCAGCGTGCACGACTTCAATCGCAATGGTAAATGGAAACGTAGCTGGGCCAGTGGAAGATTACTTACTATTAGTGTGATACAATCAGAACAATTTAAATGAATAGTAGTGTGAGTTAAATATAGATAATCTATTTAGACCTACAATTAATTATACCCACATCTCGAAATGGGCTTCCATCAAAATCTCGTTCCCTACCTTTATTACATAAAAACTGGACAAACCAAAAACGCCAATCTATAGAAGAGACTCTAAATGCAACCTGAACAAAAACTAAAATTTGTGTGGTAAGCGGATTAAAAGAAAAAAATCGGAAAGACGAGTGGTAACATAAAACAGCAAAAATCGACTACTTTTTTTCACTTCCCTCAGGGTCATGCTTGAGAGCTCAGAGCCAGCCAATTTTGACAGTCATCTTATATAGAAATGATTCAGGAGTATGACATACTTTTGTAAATGTTTTCTGTTTTGTAGTTTTAAAGTTATGGGCCTTTAAACACAGGTGTCAATACTATCGAAACAAGACATGGCAGTTAGGGCGATTCTATCGTGCGGGGTCGTCACATATCTAAATTACTAAAAACATTTGAATGATGGGTATAGTTATGTAGTATTTTAATTCTAATTCCTAATTCCAAAATGTTTGGTTATTTGCTACTGATGAAAAATGTAGGCAATCATAAATTAGAATCAAACACGCAAAAAATAAAATGTGTAAATTTAATGCATATACAAAACAAAACAACGATGTATTGTTCTATTCTATATAACCAGTTCTATTTGACATTATAATTCAATTCAAAATTAGTACGGCTCTACATCTCTACAACAAAGAAAGCTAAATCTTGATATGAGTAATTAAAATTACCGAAAATAATGATGTGGTGAATGGTCTGCTTTTCGTGAGCATTTAAGTCAAAATAACGTTTTATTTGTTATTTGTTTTCAACTATGAACTAAGGGCCGAAAATACCAAGGGAAATTAAATCCACTTTTGTTGCAACTTTTATTTCAACTTTTAATTTATTTCAAATTACATGTACCCAATGTACTTCAATAATAATGAACTAATAAATTTACAGGTACCTATTCAATAATGAACAATTTGAACTTCATTTTCGTCAAAAGTTATTTCAAAATCGTAAAATAAGGATAATTCTGGGAACATTCGTAATTATAGCAAATAATCAAATTTCAGAGAAAAATATATTATACCACAGTGTCATCAATGTTTTACAATTCTCAAAAAGCTTTTTCTTTACATTCTTATATTCATAATCACCAACAGTGTCATTTGTGTGAATCCAGAACTTTTAAAATAAAATATAGTATCGTTACCACTGGTCAATACCAGAAAATACTTCTGGACAAGCTGAAATCTCTGATGAAGCAGAAAATGTCAGGACAAAACTCCAATGCCTTAATTGAACTTTATCGTTCATTTTTAATCTTGTATCCTCGTACACTTTCCTTTTTATCTTTACGATTCTATTTATTATCTTATTTATTTATGATTCTACCCCACCCTGAAATTTTATACAATACATTTACCTCGAATACGGACAACATTGTATGATACATTCTGACGATACGTAAATTAGCATTCGCAGTGGGAGGAACATCAACGTTGTTGATATTCATATCGCTATCTGTCGTATAATGCAGCGCCCTCTGGTGTTATTCAAGAGGCGAACTGAGTTTTCAGTGAATATATAGCGACGGGACGTGTTTGCGTTACCTGCGCGTTCCTCCCAAAATTGGGATACGTCAGAGCAATTCTGGATGTTACCTCTACTCCCTGTTGAGAAGAAACGGTTCAATAAAAGCCCTGGGGTGATGTTAGCGCTGTTGAAACATTCAGAGTTTCATTAGGTATTATAAATTTTATGAATGGAGTTCTGAAGTTTATGAACGAACTTTTTGGGTTGAAGGATAATTAGGCTTTATCGATTATGTAAATAGTACTTTTAATAATCCATGATCAGACCTGGCTTATAGAAAGCAACACAAAAGTATTGAGTATTAACACTGTTTAAATACAACGGTTTTACAGTTTTTTCTACATAGTACAGCAGCCGTAGTAAGAAAATACCATATGAAAAATACTGTAAACTGTGCATTCATAGCAATAATTTTAAACGGGTACAAAAAAAAATATTACGTCTATTAATTCATTTAAAAAATGCGCACTAATGATGATGATGCAATTGCTGTGTTATTAAAGACAGTTAAAAGACGTCAATCGCTAATAAATAAAAACAATTTCTTACTAACCACTACTTTATCGAGACGATTTTGTCTATCATCACATCATACAAATAGTTTTAAATTAATATTAGTAATAAGCTAAATTGATGTACTCCTTAATTATAAGGCATCAGAACACTTAAAAAGTAATTTATCCTGCAATTACGACGTATGATAATGACGGAAATAACAAACTGCTGCATATTTTTTACATACCATAATAAAAATAATAATCATTAAACTCGAGCAACATGTCCATTTCATTAATAACACTGGAAAATGTTAATAGTTCGTTATTGATGAGAATGAAAAAGAAATCATCAGCGAAAAGGCGTTTTCTTTTGAATAACCATAATTTCTTTTGTTTTTTTTTTTTTGTTTTTATAATTATTTTTGGACGCAGGTTGATGCGATAGAAACAAAAATATGATTTTGTTCTTTGTTTTGAGGAGAAAAATGACATTTAATTTGATTTTCTGTTCAAAAGATCATCCTGATTGAAAGTTTTTGTGTAATTTTAACTCATAATTTTCAGTAACGTTTTGATGTAGGAACTTGAAAATTTGATATATTGTAGAAAACGATGACAACAAACTGATAATTTTGAGAAAATTAAATACTCAAGGGGGTCTTCAGCGTTGTTGGTTTAAAAAAATATTTTTTTTGCTTTATTCTAAGCTAGAAGCTGAGACCTTCTAGATTAGAATAAAGCAAAAAAAATCCCGTAAGAGGGTTTTGCAAAATTCGCCCTAGTTTTGAAGTTGTAGCCGGTGATTTGTGTGTGCGTCGATCAGTGTTGTGATAAAGGAGCAATATAAAAAAGATCACAATTTTAACCAAATTTGATTCGGATTGTTTTTGAATTCATGTTTTTCACAAATTTTTCCATTGCGAGAGTTAAAAACTCGCAAGGTCAAATGTATAATAGATAGTTTTTAATAAAATACCTATTATGTCTTTTAAGATACGAATATTTAGTCGAAAAGATAGCACCTAACCCAATTTTTCCCAGTATGAGTTTCCATGATAAATAAACAAAAAAGAACAAAACCACTACACATGTTTACTTCCAATCTGAGGCTTCCAATCCGCTATACGTAAACACAAATAACATACGTCGAAACAGAAACAAAAACAAAAAAAAAGGAAACAATCAAGCGCTGGTCAAATATGGCAACTGAAAACCCTTTTGTCTCGCGATTACTTCCGCCGATACCCGCTAGATGGAGCAAGTGGAACGAAGCGCTTTTAATCGAGACGAGTGCCCTCTATTGTGAAAGAGTACCGAACGGCTTAAATTTAATTTGAAAACTTTAGTCCGAAGTTCCGAACGGACGATGGACAGATTAGAAAAGAAATTGTCGCCGAGTGAACTAAACTAGCGGGCAATTACTCTCGTCTCGAACTTTTCTAATCATATTCACGTGGTCGTCGACGCCTCGGTCGAAATTCGCTTGAAAATGAGAGCCCTGATGGTGCTCAAACTTTGGCAATATGTTCAAGATTGTCGGGCGAAAAGTTGTTGTTATACAGGAGACTGACGCGGAGATTTCTATTCTGGAATGAATTTTGAGTAAGGTGTAATGGTCAGGAATTTCAAATACCTAATTTATCTTTTTTGGTTATGAAGTTCTCTATGATGCATGAGGTTGTACAGGAATTTAATTTAATTTATTTAAATTCCTGTAATTTATCTTTGGTCTAGAGATAACTGTCTGGATGTACATAGTGAATGCGTCTGGAATAAGCTTTTTTAATCATGAGAACTTCCATCAATCAGCTTTTTAGGCTATATATCATAACTTAGTTTGCAGAAAAGGTTAGAAATATGCAACTTTAAAATAGCAATTTTGTTTAAATATTGTACAATATGGTATATCGAAGAAACGTTTCTTTCCGAAATTTCCAGTTGATAAAATGTTGTCCACATGGACCTACATTTACTACAAAACAAAATTGGGGCGATTAAAAAATGTTAGGTCTCCCGCAGAAGGCCATTTCTTTAAGAATTAGATTTTTTTTCAATGAATGATTTTTCCTTTTCAAATACAAGTGTACTAACGATGTACTCTAATGCAACAGTTTATTGCAGTTTATTTAGATATAGATATAGATATATATTTTTTAAAAAATGATAATTTTCGTATAATTTAAAAAATATGCTTAAATGTTGGTAAAAGTTTATTTGTCATAATTTTTTTTATTGTGTACGGATATGTGAGCTTTGAAAAAGAAAAACCACTTAATAGTTAAAAACATATCAAAAATTGAGTTTTAAAAAAAATCATAAAATTTAGGCGTCCTGCGGGAGACCTAAATATTATTCAATTATGCCATTTTCTTTTGAACTTTATGGTCCACAGGCACAAATTTTTTTCAACTTGAAATTTTGAATTTTGGGAAAAATGTATTTTCGATACACCCTATTATAAAATTTCAAAATCTATACTAAATGGGCGTTTGTAAAGTCAAGTAAGACCTGCCGGTTAAGGCAGGAGCACTTATTTAGAGAATAAACTGTAACTCAAATTTCATTTAATTTCCTAAAAACTCAAATTTATAATATCAAAAATAACCACATAACATTTTTCTTGGGAGACAATTGTTACTTTAATGGAATAGAGATATTCTCAAATTTCAATATTCTACCGAAAATCGATATGGACGGAAATATTGTGAAATAATGTTTATTTCATTTTTGGTTTTGACCAGTAAATTAACACAGTACTCCGTTGTTAATACCTATCTTCAGTAGTTTTTTAAAATATAAATTGATACATGTTGGTTATATATATGAAATGCAATTTAAAATAAAAGATATATAATTTATTTAAAATAACAGTTAATAAGCATACCAATCACAGCTACACCTGAAGTGACAGTCAACTGCAGAGAATTTTAAATTAAAAGTTCGGATGGAGTGTATCTAGTTTCAAAATTTAAAATATACAGTATGCCCCCATGGACCAAACTATACAGGGTCCTGCAACTAAGCTCCCGTCTTCTGTAGCTCACTTACTCATTAAGCTAAGAGTTTGACATTTTGCAGGCTTACCCTGTACTTCATGGTACAATTCAAGAAAATATTTTTTATTATACAGGGTGTTCCAAAAATGTGCAACGCCATGGTAATATATTTTTTTAAATTGCATGCTATACATTATTCTACACATTTGGAAGCCTTTTATGGTTGCCTACATATCACCAAAATTTTATTGAAATCGGTTGAGAGACCGCAGCGGAAAAAAATAAAAACAAAAAAAAATTGATTTTGCATCGTAGGCTTTAAAAATCAATAAAAACCACAAAATGCACCTCGTTAATAAAATTTTGCGACGTGCTTATTAAGTTAGATGTAATAGTCTCGTTAACCAAGTGACATTGATCCAAATTATACAGGGTGACCAAAATCGAGTGTCAAACCTGTTAAATTTCAAAGCGTGTTATTGTTCTTATTTTAAATTGGAACCCATAAATTTTTTTATGTGAAATGATGCAGAATTAAAAAATAAACATTGTTTCTAAATACAACCCCATAACAATTCCCAATATTTTAAAACTTATTCGCCAAAAACTCATTTTTCAACGTTTCCAACGGCAATTTTAGATAATAAATATCGTACGCGGCTTTGAAACACAATTTATTTCATAAAAAATAAAAGACGTATTTTAGATTTGAGTGTACTTAATTAAGTAGTTATTCAAATGCTAAATTTACTGCATAATTTACCTATAGCGGTAAGGACGGAAATGTGGCTATAGGTAAGTTTTGCAGTAACTTTAGCAATTGAATAACTACTTAATTAAATACAGTAAAATCTAAAATACCTCTCTGCGTTATATTTTATGTAATAAATTGTTTTTCAACGCCACGTACGATATTTATTACCTAAAATTGCCGTTGGAAACGTTGAAAAATGAGTTTTTGGTGAATAACTTTTAAAATATTGGGAATTGCGATGGGGTTGTATTCAGAAACAATAATTATTCCTTAATTCCGCATCGTTTCACCTAAAAAAAATTATGGGTTCCAATTTAAAATAAGAACAATAACACGCTTTGAAGTTTGACAAGTTTGACACTCGATTTTGGTCACCCTGTATAATTTGGATCAATGTCACCTGGTTAACGAGACTATTACATCTAACTTAATAAGCACGTCGCAAAATTTTATTAACGAGGTGCATTTTGTGGTTTTTATTGATTTTTAAAGCCTACGATGCAAAATCAATTTTTTTTGGTTTTTATTTTTTTCCGCTGCGGTCACTCAACCGATTTCAATAAAATTTTGGTGATATGTAGGCAACCATAAAAGGCTTCCAAATGTGTAGAAAAATGTATAGCATGCAATTTAAAAAAATATTTTACCATGGCGTTGCACATTTTTGGAACATCCTGTACAATAAAAAATAATTTCTTGAATTGTACCTTGAAGTACAGGGTAAGCTTGCAAAATGTCAAACTCTTAGCTTACTGAGTGAGTGAGCTACAGAAGACGGGAGCTTAGTTGCAGGACCCTGTATAATTATAATGAACCTACATCTGTTGAACTACACAAATCTGTTGTTTAAATACAGGAAAACAAATATTTCTTCACTGCAGCGGCATAAGTTTGAAACATTTGCTTAGTAGAAGTAACGTAAATTTGTCAAACAATTTATGCTTTTCGTTACAATTTACAGTTTGTACATTAGAATTTTTTTAAATTAAATTAAATTAAAGAAATTATTGGTTGGGCTAAAATGCGATATTTTAAGGGTTGACTTGAATCAAAATCGGATTTGTCTTCCGAAAGGGAATTTTTTAATCAAAACTAAAATATTACTGTAGATAAATATGTTCACATATTCCACTTAAATAAATATTCCAAACAAATTAATCTCCATAAGCAAATAGGCAAGAGCGTTCAATTCCTAAAAAGTTTTAGGGACACTAAAAATTTACCAGTTGCAACTCCTAAAGTGCTCAAAATGAGAATTTTGTGATAACGTAGTACTAAATGAAATTTAAACCACCTTTTTCCTATGACATCTTATCACATATTAAATATAATTGTAGAAAGCTTGTAGATACTTTACGCAAGATCAAAGTTTCTTGTTTTGCAACAAACCAGTATGTTAAACCAAAATTCTAAGTATGGCTGTGGCGTTTTTAGGACCAATATTTTTTATATAGAATGGTAATGTTGGTCCATTTTACGCATTGTTGTCCATGTGAAGATATATTGCATGTAGAAGGAGTAAAAACAGAAACTGCTAATTGATCAGTTGATTGAGACAGCGTGTATATAAAAATTTCTACAACAGCATCTTGCATCTTTAGGGTTGTTGCAATAACCTCTGTAATAAAACCGAAATTTATTCAATTACCGCAAAAAAGAACATTATTACAGGATTTTATTGATGCAGAGAAGAAAAGATAATAATATCCCAACGAGTTTCGCCAACTTCCTTTCTCTATCTCTCTTTCCAAAAACAATCCAAACGGATGTTAAGCAAAGTATACAAAAGCAATTAAAAACGATACCTCCTTTGACCCCCATTAATTAGATCTCTTCAGCGCCGAGATTCTTTTGTTTACCGGAAACTCAAAGCATTCTTTCCCCCGAGGACCGTCGTTATTTATTCATACGTGCCGTAATTTGGTTTTAATGGGATCTTTAATAATTTCTCGGTACCAGGGAAAATACAGACCATGTATTTTCAAGCTTCACGGCACACCAGTACAGAAAGAATATCAAGGAACTTTTTTTATATGTTAATAAAGTGTACAAAAAAAAAAGATTTCGTTTAATCTTACTGTATCTTATTAAAGTATATATTGGTGTCAGGACAAAAAAAAAGTAGCTAAAACTTTATAGTCCCATAGAAAAATTTATATTAGGAAAACGTAAGGGGGAATGTTACTAAAGGGGTGAATAAATATGCCGAAATAAAGTTTTCAACATAGCCCCTAAGGACTTGCTCCACTTTAGTTATTCACGCGAGAAATAAATCTATCAAGACCCACATCTAATACTGAGTAAAACGGTTCTCTTCCAATTATTTTATTGGCCGTAAAAAAACGAGGAAATGTACGAAATGGCGCCCGAGGGGTCAATACGTGACTGGTGGGGGATTTAGGGCAAGCCCTCTGCAACATTAATCTCCTGGAAAAGTTGTAAGGATTAAGGGAAAAGAGGCAGCTTTATACAGGAAAACTTCCTATGTCTCTAATATGATACACGAAAAATAAAAGGAGCATATCATCAAAAATATTTATAGAAAAACTATTTAGAAAGGACTAAACTTCACCTATGTGATAAATGTTATTGACAATAAATAACATCATGATTTACTACATTTTTTAAAAGAAATTAAGAAAATGAGACTGTTTTTTGATTCGTTCATGTTTAGCTGCATTTTGCCATAGGTAGATAAGCCACAACTAACGGTAAGTATTATAAAAGTAAAACGAATAACAAAATACAAAAAAATGGGTCGGTATTATTTTAAATTATCAATTCAAACATCCAGTAATTGATTAATTTTTCCGATAAAACCAAAACACGATTAATAATTAATGTTTGAGAATAAATTTAATGAACCCCGACACGATTCAAACAGCCAAGTTATTTCCGATGAAAGGTAATACTGCACCCCGAAGGGAAAGGCCGAAAACAATGTTTTCATTTCAGCACGATTGTAAACCGCAGAGATGGAATTTCACGTGGGTTCGCCTATTATGGTATTTATGAAGGTTCCAAACCGTTAAACATGCCTCCGCCGAACAAAATAAAAGGTCAATTAATGTTCAATGAAGCAGAACTCATTTTATCGTTCGGTAAAAACTTGCCGATATAAGATTGCTCCTGGAACTCTTTTTGAGAATAATAAAATAAGAAAAATACGGTGTTGTGTAGAAAAAAATTATTATTGAGTTTGTGAATGTAATTATAATCATTTGCATTTTATTGGGATGTTGGCTTGTAATTCCCTGAAAGGAACTAATAACTGTGATATTAGTTAACTGTTCATGGTTTTGATCTTATTCTTGTTACGCTGTTTTGGAACTGCACCCATAATTTGCCCCTATTTATATTATTATTATCAAGACTTACACTTTTTTCTTAAACTTTAGTAACAAAGAGTTTTGATTAGATTACGCAACACTCTAATAGTTCTACCACTAAGTCGTTTTGGTGTTTTGTTTTCACGATCCAGGGCATAGAATAATGGATAATATTTCGGATAAAGATTTCAGTAAAAATAAAAACCCAATCGATTTTAGTATTTGATTGAAAACGTGTATTTTATTCAGTATATGTTGACAAATGAGATCGCCTTTCCAAAAGCCAGTATAGTTCTCTAAATTTGAGGCCAAAATATACAGGGTCATACCTAAATACTTTGCAGTATTAGCATATAGAACTACGGTGTTGTTTATCTTGACATGAGGTATGTCCTCGATTCTTCATTGGTAAAGTTAAGCTGACGGATTTTAGCTCGTTGTGCTTGGACTGCAAATTTTTGGTTCATTGGTATATTTGATCGCCAGCTCTTTGAAGCGTGCTTGCTTGAGGATTCTTCTATAGTTGATCCCATTGCCAGTAGAACCGTGTTCTCTCCGATTGATGCGACGCTTTCCAGCTGTGGTCACTTGTATATACAGTAGATACAGAGCATTGGACCCAAGACACTACTTTGGGGCACACAAAGCAACTTTTCAATGAGATTTGATTTGGTAACAGTGATAGATAAAGGACGATATGATTTTGACCTTACTTGATGGATTGTCTAATGTTTCGTTTTGATTTCCTTGGGGACTTCTCCAAGGAGATTGCCTCTGACTGGATGTTGTTTGGCTGGAACACTTCTGTTGAAGTTCAGCAAAATATTCTCTCGCTGTTTAGCCTTCTGTTTATTGTCTCTTATCCACGTGTCTCTCCTCATCTTATACAGGGTGGAACTTAAGTAACGGAATAATTCAATAATTCTGTTAATAACTAAAATATCGAAAAATGGGAAAAAAGGGTATTTTAATAGATTTATATCATTATTTGTAAGAGTTATGACGTCATCGATATTTTTTTAAATGGTAACCAATATTTTTTATTTTTATTTTGATAGTACTTTCTAATCTCTTTTCAACGGTATAACAATTTTATTATGTTATATCAGAAAATGTTCTTGATCATGGACTTCAAAGGTGAACCATATTAAGAAAACAATCTTAAAATCAAGTCGACGTGCTTGATGTCTTGAGAATAAATTACCGTAGTTACGTTACATATCGCATTGTTAGTAACTGTCACAAAATGAGATGATTATCAGAGCAGCAGAGAATAGAAGTTCTCATTATGATCGGTTACAGGAATAGAATTAGGACCTATGTAGAAGTGTGCAACCTGTTTGCAGAAAAATATCCAGACCAACGAATTAGCTAGTCGACGGTATGCAGAATTTATATAAAATTTCGGGAAAAAGGAACTGTACGCGATTTATCCAGGTCTGGACGCCCGAAAAAAAATTAAGGACGAAGTAAAACTGGATGTTTTGTTGGATCTTGAGGAAAATCCACATTCAAGCAGCCGTGGATTGGCCTTAGACTATGACATCACTATCAGTCATACATCCGTTTTAAATTTAATAAAGTAGAAAAATTTCACCTCTACAAAATTCACTTATTCATCAGATTGCCGAAACCGACACTGATGAACATTTGCACCCAAGATCCAATGTTCGCCAATCGGATAGTGTTTTCGGACGAAGCAACCTCGTTATCCGATTTGGTGAATCGACATAATTGTCGATATTGGGCTAGCTAGAGATTACCGCATTGGACGGTCGAAGGGCATACACAATATCCCGAAAACATAAATGTGAGGGCAGGAGTTGTTGGCACTCAAATTGTTGGACTATTCTTTTTTAATTACAATTTAATTGGCGGCCGATATTTGAAAATTTTTCAAAATGAAGTCATGCCAGCGTTACAGAGAATGATTACAAATTACAACAATCCAGAACAGGCAAATGAATTAATCTGGTTCCAGCAAGATGGTGCCCCACCGCCAACAAATAACTCAACAAATAACTGCCGAATAGCTTCAAAATGTCGTGGATGCGTTTTATAAACGACTTGGAAGTTGTCAAGTGGCGCAAGGTCACAGAATTGTATTTCAATTCTATGACCGTCAATTTATGGGGATTTTGTTCAAAACAAGTAACTAACTCCTAGAGCTAAACAACAAGATTACTTCGATTATTATAACCAGTATAAAAAAGTTTTTAATGATAGTTTTTCTTGAAAATTTCCTGATGTGATATTATAAAATTTGTATACCGTTGAAAAGAGATTAAAAAGTACAATCAAAATAACAAAATAAAAATTATTGGTTACCATTTAAAAAAAAATATCAAAGACGTCATAACTCTTACAAATATTGATGAAAATCCATGAAAATAGCTTGTCCCCCTTTTAGATTTTTTCGGACTTTAGTTATTAACAGATTATTGAATTAATCCGTTACTTAATTTCCAACCTGTATGTGGAATATGAGGGATGTGGCCTCTTGATACATCCAATTATTTCCACAGCGAGTAGTCAGTCTGAAGTAACTTCGCCCAAGATTTTAACGATTGGTCCTTGAGTTTTTATATTTCGCTGTGATTTGTTACGTTTTATTGTTAAGTATGCTTTGTAAATTGGTTTGGCTACTTGGATTACGTGACTTTATCCTTTTCTAGCTGCTTTTCTAGTTTGACCCTTTCTGCTATCACCATTCGATAATTTCCATAGTTCTGCGCGTGATTTAGTTGATGTTTGTCCTGGCTACTTTCCGGATAGTATCGAAAAATATTTCTTGGCTTGCTGAATATTTAGTGTTCAGTTTCTATTCCCTACAAAATTCTTTCAAATGCAGTTCTCCAACAGTAAATTAAATCCACAATTTGATTAATATTTACGATACTTTGAAGTAACCTTGACAAATAAGCATCCTTAATCTCAATTAGCGTTAATTTCGCGTTTCCACGCTATTTCAATTTGGTGTAGGCCCAGCATAAACCCCACAGTTCCATCTAATTGCTTATTTACTCTCTCGCGCCCCCAGGGGTGAAATAATTAAGAATAAACGCTACTTGGGCAGGCGAGAACATCGGACTACTGTTTAGCATCGTCCATGTTGTGTGCACAATTTGTGTGAATAGCTGCGCCCGACATTACCGCCGGGTTTCGAACACGACAGCTAGCAGACAAATGAACAGCGCGCGTCACCGACTCATCCCCATAGGCAAAGATAAATGATTCTCCCCCTGGCTGCCAGCTGAAACAATCGTTCCAGTCATTAGTTAACGACGACACGCTGTGCAGTTCTGCAGAGTCGAAAGAAAAGCGCAGATGGGACATTGCAAAAGGAAAATCTGACGCAGGATGAATAATGCGACGCAACGTGTCCGTATGTCACCAGGGAGAGCAGGAAGATGAATAAACGTTCCAAGTTTCCAACAGCGTTTTGCCGATTTATTTCAATATATTTGAGGAAATGCATTGAAGTGAAATAGGCCAGCGTTATAAATTCGATGATATTAGTCAAAATTTCATGTATATAATAATATTTCTTTATTTAAAGGCATTCAAATACTACTTTTAGTATAATTATGTAGGCTTTCTGGAGCTGTGATTTTGAATCTTTTGTCATTCAGTGAAAAATCATAAAGGCGGATTCAATATTTTGACCAAAAAGTTTAGAAAAAGTCGGGTGCTTATGATTATATTCGAATAGCCCTGATCACACATCCGATGCTAAATTTTGAAAATTGTAAATGTCAGGTCCAATACGGCCACAAAAATGTAAAATTATATGGACTTGCATGAAACACATTTCCCGTAATTTGGCGCATTAAATATGGCGACAAAAGTTTATAAAGAAAGAAACTCTGATTCGCATGAAACATATTTCGCGTGATATTTGTTATTTTCTGATTCTAAATTCAGATTTTATATTACAAGCTATAATTTTGATATTAACTCCCTTTACGAAGAAGTTACGGCTTCCGAGATAATCGCAAGATATTGATTGTTCTTACTGGTTTTGGACTTGCTCTGTTTTCGAACTGACCGATTCAATGTCAATATCAAACATTTTTTTCCATGTTTTTTCCAACATTTGCAAACAATAATTTTAAAAAATATCTCAGTTACGAACAAAAATACAAACTAAATAATTAAAAACTGTTTATGCAACATTAAGTCAAGTACCTGCTTGCGGCAATTTTTTGCGGTCTGACGCGCAGAATGATTAGACGAGCCAGCTTCGCTTAGCCTAATAAAGGCAATTAAAGTATCAACTAATAAACTTGTGAAATTAGCGGATCGGCACATTGTCGAGATGTTTCCATTGAACGGACGCCGATTTGTTGACGTAATAACAGTTATATTTCTGGTTTCTAGAGTTGTAAGAGTCATTTTTTTGTTTCTTCACGGTATCGGAACAAGACTTCGAGCTATCACATGGCATAACATAACAAAGTACACATGACAAGTGCGCATTCGTACTCAAGGTCACGTTAGTATGCCACAGAGAGAATGTCCAGGATTTGAAGATGATGGTGGGCTATATGAAATTTTGTGAAGTCACCACAAAGATCAATAAAAAGTTATCAAAATATTTTCAAAAGTACGGTGTGTTTCGGGCCAAATCGTTCGAATGACTAGTCAGACTTGTCTTAAAAACTAGTGGAAGCCAAACAAATATAACAATATCTCATATCTGGTGATGCCCAGGAAAATAATACTATTGGAAGCTAATTTTGATTTTGTCATCTTCACGTCCTTACTACCCTCTCACTGATTGCATACAATATGTTGCATATAAAAATATGTGTGAGAACTAATTGAATCATTTTAGTATTTTATATAAGTTTTAGTATTTTAGTAATGTTTAAAGTTCGAAAAACCTGTGAATGCTTACGCAGTAAGCAGGTAGGAGTTGCAAGTTGCGGCTATGTCTCATAGTGGCTTCGCTCACTTCGCCGCATCTAGTTTGCAACTAGATATCCGTTTCATTCAATTGTAAAATTGCAATGTTGGGATAAAATGTTGTATGTGTCCGCAGTGAACAATAGTCGTTTAGGAGAAAGAAAATATGTAAATAAAGATAACGATCTCTCCACGTCCACACTACATAAAGAAGAATGATCAAAATATGTATTGTCGAATTCATTTTTATTATTTCTTTTTTTATTTTTTTCACAGGATTTATACAATGTTCTTTCAATTTTTGTAAACCAGGACTTTTGTAAAATAATGCTCGTAATTTACGTTTAAATTGACCACCGATCTCTTTAAAACTGTTTCTTGCACACAACAATGCTCCACAACAATTCGCCTTCTAAATGCGAAACAACCTTTTCGACTTCTTCAATTTGTTTGTGTACACGAGTACCTGGCTTCTAGCCAGGTACTCGAACGCGTAATCATAGGCACAGAAGGTTTACAAAGTCTGGACATTATTCTCTACATATTGTTAGTAAATCTAAGAGGTGACTTTAAATATTCTTTACTGTACTCAATAATGTACCCACATCTGCAAAACTCGCTCACAAACTCACATGCGATATACGGGTAAAGTGATATTTGGTGATATTTCTCTAGTTTTCTTTTATTATATCCCCTGGTTGTAGCATATAAGGGGCTCTTCACTCACAAACAAAAATGTCCTTTTATATTTGTCCTGGATATCATCAAATATTGGAAACAAACTTACATTAGCTTATAAAAAGACTGAAATATTTAGCGGATATTGTTCTGATCCATTTTATTAAATAAGGTTTATACGGAATGTTTGTGTTATCTTAAAGGACATTAAAGAAACATCAGGAATGTGTCTATTTGTTATTTGCCAAAATAGATTTAAAACCGGTATTTTGCCTGTCTGGACAGCAGGTCGCGGGGATTGCATGTGCGAGCGGTGATGTATATTGGTGGGAATATATCTCCATAGTTTTTCCGAGCTCAAGTAATGTGATTAGTTAAAGTTTATGTGGAGAATTGTTGGGCCAGATCAGTTTGCTTGATATGGTTCTCTATTGGTTGGATCAGTTGTTTATATATATTACGTATAGATCTGATCTAAATATGGTCAAGAAATAAATCAATAGAGAAATCTTGTAGCTTATAATATTATGGTCCAGTGATTTAAGCATTACCCTTCTGATTTACCAGGTAGCTGCATTTGTGTGCACGCTTCTATTTAGGGTTTATATAAGAAGTGTCAACCTCAACTGTAAATTTAAAAGTAAATATTTGACTGTAAAATCATGGTGACGTGACAAAGATTTTGAGGTGTCAATAAATTGCATAATCACGTCGTTTAGATACGCTAAATATTTAGGTTAATTCAGTTTCACAGCTCATTTGACAATTTATAACGACTAGAGTTTACCAAAAGACTATTCAAAATGCGCTAGCACATTTATTTCAAATTCTTCATCAATTAAAGAAATCACTTTTCTTGTTTCGTAATTTTCTGTATAACTGCATACAAAATATTGTTTGCTTGGTGTTAGACGAGCCGGAAATATACGATGGTAATGTGTAAAACTTTTGTGGAATTTCTTCTGCGTATCGGTGCTCTAGTGTGTCACATTTTCTGTGTTGGAATGGCATTTTTACTTGGAACAATGACGGAACTACTAACAACACATTTTCTTTCAAAATATGTAAAAAAATACAGGGTATTTTTCGGAGTAAATCGAAAATCCTATTTTAATTTATTGTATTTTCCTATCATAATCAGAAGCAAAGCTGTAATAAGTTATTACATTGAAATTATAACTATGGACATTGTTATGGCTTCAAAATACGTAACAATATTTCTTTTTTAATTTGATCCAGAAATTTCCTTGATAACATAATCATATAATGAAGAATAACCCAATTCCATAACTTCAGCCCTTTAAAATTACCCGCAAATTGCGAATTATTTCATTACCTACAAGATTAACGCTCTCCCCACAGTAACTCGAGTTTCCAAAATTTTCGGGTAGGGTTAGCGATAATCAAATTTATCAGTGCCGCCGGAGGCTGAGTCTGTTGTTATCGTTCTCACTCTCCGCTCCCTCTTTGACTAATAAATTACCCAACATTAAGTTAATACGCATTATTGCTCAAGTTGCTAGGGAGCTATAGGCGAGAGCCAGTTACAGCGAATAGCCTCAAACATATTACGCCGCGCTCTTTAGAGTTTGCAGCGTTAAAGGGCTGACATTTAAGGGTAAAACAGCAGGCGCAACCCTTGGTCGATGACGTCAATGGAACCCCAATCGCGAATATTTCAGGCGCGGTCTGGTGGTATCATTTCGCCGCAACTGTCAACGGAACCTAATGGAAATCGACCTAAAAGCGTCCATATTACGGTGCCTTTATATCAGATAACCTTTGGGGTTGAGAAAAAATACCTTCTAGCGGTTAAAAAGATTGCAAGTATACGCAGTTTTAGGCAATTCTAAACAAGAATAATTAAAATCGGTATTATAAAAAAGGAGTCATATACCTTTCACCTGACTAAATACTGTCTATTTTCGACATATTTTTTCAATAAAAGGAAAGAAACTATAAACATGGAGGTTTTTGTGCAATAATGTAAATGCTATGTACTAATGAAAAACATTTTTATTATCAAGAATTTGTTTGCAAATAATTCAAAGCTATATAACCCCTTAAATAAGAAATACTCTATATTTCTGGTTTAGCTGCTTGAAATTACCTTAATATTATTGTTAAACGGAGTTAAAGAGAACTAAAGTGTTTTTTTATCTCACTGAAAAGAGTTAAAACGCACCTGGTATTTCCAAACTTACTAAACATTCTCTTTAAATCTCTTCTGTTGAGTTTGAGTTAAATAAAAAAAGTTTCAGGCGAAACTGATTTGATTCTAAAATACTTACGATATCTCATGATGACTGACTGATTGCTGAACTATTTTATCAAAAAGGATTTTTTTTTATTTTTCTTATTAATAAATAAAATTTTACCTGAAATCTAATAGTGAGTAAATGGATTAAAGATAATCCTAAAGATGGCAAAATCATAAAGATCAACGTGTGTTGTCTCAATGGTTGGCTGTAGTTTTTGCGGTGATACTCTTTTTGTTCGAACGTAACGTGTGACAGTTAGCTCGTAACAGTTAGGGTGTTTCCAAGCAATTATTAAAAAAAGAATGTTTAATGATCAACTAGCAGTACAAAATAAACAAACCTATAAGCCAATTTTACAGCACGAAATTCAGTTCTTCAATCTTTCCTGTCTCGATATCCTTAATTTGAAACTGATCTCTTTACGTGATATACACCAAGGTCACGCAGACAAGGTCACACTGTCATTTTAAGTTCGCTTCAAAGGTGAATCGTCAAATCTAATCCAAACAGTGTGATGTAACTTTCGAATCACATTCGGAATTACCAATATTCAATTTAGCGAGTTTACCGTCATCGGGTTTTGAATGATTTTTTTTTTAAACACAGAATTCAAGAATCGGTTTTGTTGTCATCAAAAATCTTTAGCATTTCAAATAACTTTTTTATTCAATTAATGAACAACAAAAGTGTACCCGCGCTCTATTCAAGATGTCCGCGTGACGAGTTTTTGAAGTGTCAATGATATGCGTCTAAATACTCTAAATGAATTCCAATAGCTCACCCTGTGTCCTCTTCTATATATTTCAGCTAAACCTAGTTGTTAAAGATATAAAGAAAAGTTGAGTTATAGATTTCATCTTTCGCCATCAACAGGCAAATCTAAAAGGCAATTTTCACAATTATTACAATATAAAATATGTACCTACATATAAGTCAAATACTTCATGCACAATGTAAAATATGTTTGTTCAATTTTCTTCTCATTAGTTAGACGGACGTTTTAAAAACTCTTCCATCCTTGACAGACGTTTTGTCTATTCATTTTATTTTGATTGGTGAAAGGAATTTTATAAATTCCTTTCGGGTACAAATATTTCTAATAGCGTTAATATAGTTTACCACGTGGTTCGTCCCAGATAGTAGTTTTTTGTTCGACAGGTCTGAGGCCTGCACCTGAGTGTTGAACCTGAACCGATATTTTAAATTAATAAACAATAATTAAATCAAATTGTGGAACCTTGAAACACGCTTTATTCATATCTAACCACCCTACTGACCAGGTACCTATACTGTAGTCTGCACATGTTAAAGGTAACTGTCATTGTTTAATTCAGTAACAATAGAATCCACTTGTTTATTTTACTAACAATATAAACCACTAGCTGTAAATTTATAAAAACAGGTGTTTTTTTTAACCGATTGTAGCTAGATGCCTAGAATATTTAAACAAAGGCCAGGAGGTACAAAAATTATACCTGGAAGTACATCCATTTTATTACAACATCAATTTTAGTCAAAAATTAAATAGGTATACCTCCGGTTTATTTAAATTTTTAAACCCTACTATATTTTTAAATTTATAATGTTCAAATTTATAAGTTTTCAATTAAAACTAGAAAAAGCTGGACATTTTCAACAAATTTATCGAAAATAAACGCGGTTTGCAATGTTGCTATGGGTAACATTAGCAACAGCTGAAACCATCGCAAATATAGCATTCATAGCGGCCTGCGAGGGCGCACCATGTGTTCACAGTCATGTGTTTAGCAAAAGAACCAAGCATCCCACAGACATTAAATAACTTTATTGTATTACTTTAGATCAAGATATTAATAATGTTCTGAACATGAATTTGTTATAATGTTATCCAAAAAGTAAGTCACTTTCAACAAACAAAAATAATGTGATTTTAAGTGGTTTTAATACTGTAAGTAGGTACGCAACTACGTAGGCGTACCTGGATAACGTCACCTAAGAAGGGTGACAAAGGGGACACTGGTAACAGGCCTAACGGTACTCCTAGAAACCCAGTATGAAATAAAAGGCCTAAACACCCTTAAGTAGCATTCAGTCAGTTCTGACTTATGCCAGTGTCAACAACTGTCATCAAGCTTAAACAATTCCGTGTTCGCAAAACACGAGCTTTTGAAGATGTCGAGGTCCAAAGTGCACGTCAGCAACCGAATAATTCTACGTGAGGTGTTCTCCATGAATCAGCCAAGCAACATCACACAAATGGACGAGGAGACAGTCAGTGAATTCGGTCAACGAATGAACGAATTGTACCACAAGATGCTCCTGGAAATGTCGAAGATGAGATTTGTGCAAGTTAAACAAGATAAGATGATCAGAGACGTTGAAAGGTTAATAGTTGAGGTGTTTTTAAATGGCTTAAAGAGTGATACGGTGAAAAAATCAGTGAAGAGTCAGGAACCAGAATGTTTTGCTTCTGCGAGATGTATGGCCATTGCTGAGCAAGCAGAAGAGCAGTCGAAGAGTAAAGACGACTTTTGGGAAACACCATTCGACGAATGGTTCTGAATAGCGATCGTTGTTTGTGCAGTAATCTCTAATTTAATGAGCAAAATGTGATAATTGTTGTAAAACAAAATGTCGGTGATCAAATTTATTGTATAATTGATGTAGATATGTATAGTATGTGCATTATAATTGGATGGCTTTTGTGGCCATAACACATTACAAAATGAATATTTGCTTTTAAATATCCTTTTAAGTTTATTTGTTTGTATATGTATATTGGATGTCGTGTATTGCCATGGTTCATAATAAATATAACTTGTGAATCTTCAATGTTTGCTTTGTGTACTGTCCTAGAACTTTTCAGCATTTATCTTGAATACTCAGTGGTAAGTATAATTGATAATAAAACTAAGGTAAATATTCGTAAACAGGTACAGTAACAAATGCAATTATTCAAGAAAATATTAGTCCAGCATTCGTTAGGAAATATATTTTTCCACAAAACAATATAATATACATAAGTTTAATAAAATTTCACCTTACCATAATAATACTGTCAGTAAAACGCTAGATTGTTACCAATTTGATTGAAATACCGTTTCGCCAATGGGGCCTTCATACACATTTGAAAAGGGCTTATATCTAAAAAAATAGCAGGGTAAGACCTGGTAAGTTATTTCAAAAGATTGCCCATTTAGTGTAGTTTTATAAAATGGTAAAACACTTGCATTTGTCTTAATGTAGGAAACAAGATATTCTTACTTTACTGCAGAATTAGCACATATTAAAATAATTTCAGGTAGAAATTCGTATGAAAACACTAGTCAAATTAATGAGACGGGTATTTATTTACAATTAAACAAAACACAGCAAAACAAACAAAAGTTACAAATCTAACGCAAGCAAAAAATAGATCTTTTAATCAGTCGTTACCTGTAACGAATATTTGCTCTAA
The DNA here is from genome assembly GCA_964023965.1 of Melinopterus prodromus. Lineage (NCBI taxonomy): Eukaryota > Metazoa > Arthropoda > Insecta > Coleoptera > Scarabaeidae > Melinopterus > Melinopterus prodromus. The sequence continues at coordinate 58,182,339 of OZ030392.1, read as the reverse complement.
ATTCATTTGGTAGGACAAACCTAGAAGATTTAAATTCGGAGACTAGAAAGGCCATCAAATTCGATCAACGCAGCAGATCCATCTGTGTGGATAGGTAAGCTGGTGCCAAGAATTTCTTACAGCTACTGCGTAATGTGCTGGACAGTCATCTCAAACGGCTCCTTTGAATTACCTAAAAATCTAAACGAGGAAATTTATCGCGATCTTTTGGCAAATGAACCACCAAATCTTTTAGAAGATTGCACATTGCACACATGCAGGTAAATGTGGCTTCAAAATTGTTTTCAATCGAATTGTAATTATTTAAATAAATGCACAAAGCAATATTTTTTTCTATAGCAAAATAAAGCAAGTGTTTAAGCATGTCAAAAACTACACTAAATGGGAATCTTTTAAAACAACTTGCCAGGCTATCCAGGTATTTTTCGTTTAGATAAAATCATGAATCGAACAAAAAAGACAATAAAATTAAAGATAATCTTACCTCACAAGAAATAGTTTGAGGAACTGCTCGCCCTTAATAAAGCATAATTAGAATTTGATTATAAGGTTAAATATACTTAATTGATTTCTTTAATGTCGAAAATATTTATGATTTATTTTTTGTTACCTTTAAGTATAGTTTGGGTTGTTTAAAGTATAAAAACGAGTATACAATCTCTATTAACTTACACTAAATTTATGCTATATATAAAAAAACTTAATAAAAATAATTTTAACCCAAAAAAATAGTAAGTAATTTAAAAGAAAAGTTGAGCTAACGATTTCGACCTGCCATCAACAGCCTAAACTAAAAGGTATATTTCACATTATTACAATACAAAATATGTACACTCGCGGAAAATATGACGTAACAATCTAGTTTTTTTTTTGTTTCAATGTAACTCAGAAACTACCCAACGATTTTTGATCGGACTTTCACGCAGAAATTTTTTGTATTTTCGGTAATATGCAAGAAAAAACAGACTAAAATTTATTGGATAAGTTTTGAGTTATAGCGCCACAAAGAATGCCGTATGTATACATCATATTTTTCGCGAGTATACGTCAAATACTTCATGTATACTCAATCAAAATGAGATAGTGGCATTTTGTTCGACTATTAGCCTGAGGCATGCATCTGACTCTTGAACCGGAGCCGGTATTTCAGATAAATAAACATTTATTTAATTAAAGTTGGCTACCTTGAACGACAATTCGTATCTAACCAAACTATTCACCAGGTACCCATACTGTAGTCTGCACATGTTATAGGTAACTGTCATTGTTTATTTCAGTAACAATAGAATCCACTTGTTTATTTCACTAACAATAAAAACCACTGGCTGTAAATTTCTAAAAACAGGTGTTTTCTTTTAACCGATTGTAGCTAGATGCCTAGAATATTTAAACAAAGGGGAGGAGGTACAAAAATTATACCTGGAGGTACATCCATTTTATTACGACATCAATTTTAGTCAAACATTAAATAGGTATACCTCCGGTTTATTTAAATATTTAAACTCTACTATTTTTTTATTTATAATGTTCAAATTTATAAGTTTTCAATTAAAACCAGAAAAAGCTGGTCATTTTCAACAAATTTATCGAAAATAAATGCGGTTTGCAATGTTGCTATGGGTAACATCAGCAACAGCTGAAACAATCGCAAATATAGCATACATAGCGGCCTGCGAGGGCGCACCATGTGTTCATAGTCATGTGTCTAGCAAAACAACCAAGCATCCCACAGACATTAAATAACTTTATTGTATTACTCTAGTTCAAGATATTAATAATGTTCTTAACATGAATTTGTTATAATGTTATCCAAAAAGTAAGTCACTTTCAACAAACAAAAATTATGTGATTTTAAGTGGTTTTAATACTGTAAGTAGGTACGCAACTACGTACGCGTACCTGGATAACGTCACCTAAGAAGGGTGACAAAGGGAACACTGGTATCAGGCCTAACGGTACTCCTAGAAACCCAGTATGAAATAAAAGGCCTAAACACTCTTAAGTAGCATTCAGTCAGTTCTGACTTATGCCAGTGTCAACATCTGTCATCAAGCTTAAACAGTTACGTGTTCGCAACACACGAGTTTTTGAAGATGTCGAGGTCCAAAGTGCACGTCAGCAACCGAATTATTCTACGTGAGGTGTTCTCCATGAATCAGCCAAGCAACATCACACAAATGGACGAGGAGACAGTCAGTGAATTCGGTCAACGAATGAACGAATTGTACCACAAGATGCTCCTGGAAATGTCGAAGATGAGATTTGTGCAAGTTAAACAAGATAAGATGATCAGAGACGTTGAAAGGTTAATAGTTGAGGTGTTTTTAAATGGCTTAAAGAGTGATACGGTGAAAAAATCAGTGAAGAGTCAGGAACCAGAATGTTTTGCTTCTGCGAGATGTATGGCCATTGCTGAGCAAGCAGAAGAACAGTCGAAGAGTAAAGAGGACTTTTGGGAAACACCATTCGACGAATGGTTCTGAATAGTGATCGTTGTTTGTGCAGTAATCTCTAATTTAATGAGCAAAATGTGATAATTGTTGTAAAACAAAATGTCGGTGATCAAATTTATTGTATAATTGATGTAGATATGTATAGTATGTGCATTATATTTGGATGGCTTTCGTGGCAATAATACATTACAACTAAATATTTATTTTTAAATATACTTTTAAGTTTATTTGTTTGTACATGTATATTGATGTCGTGTATTGCCATGGTTCATAATAAATATAACTTGTGAATCTCCAATGTTTGCTTTGTGTACTGTCCTAGAACTTTTCAGCATTTATTTTGAATACTCAGTGATGATATGGTGAGTATAATTAATAATAATAAAACTAAGCTAAATATTCGTAAACAGGTACAGTAACAATGGTATTATTCAAGAAGATATTCGTCCAGCATTCGTTAGGAAATATATTTTTCCACAAAACAATATAATATACATAAGTTTAATAAAATTTCACCTTATCATAATAATACTGTCAGTAAAATGCTAGATTATTACCAATTTGATTGAAATAGCGCTTCGCCAATGGGGCCTTCATACACATTTGAAAAGGGCTTAAGAAAAGGTACCTAGATAGGTATACAATTTTAAGACAATTTTAAGAATTGGGAATTTAGAGATAAAATAAAAGCAGTCATAGGAAAGAATTTTTTTAAATTCAATAATATGCTCAGGTAACATATTTTATGCTTATTTTAGTTTATATTCTTATAATTTGTAAACGTACTATTAATTTATGTTTCAAAACACAACGTCATGCCGTGAAAGGCTAATAGACCCCAACTCATGACTGACCACAATATCCAAATATGATCTTAGTAAAAAATCAGTATTTTAAATTCTAAGATTATAATACTAATCAGCGCAATTAATTACCGTCAAAAATAAATCTAATGGTGCTACACATTCGCGAAAAAAAAATAATTTTCTCCGTTTCTGTATTTATTCTTTTTTTGCTAACTCTGAGTCGCCATATCTAAAAAATACCAGGGTAAGACCTGGTAAGTTATTTCAGACGATTGCCCATTTAGTGTAGTTTTTAAAATGGTATAGCACTTGCATTTGTCTTAATATAGAAAACAAGATATTGTTATTTTACAGCAGAATTAGCACATTTTAAAATGATTTCAATAGGTAGAAATTCGAATGAAAACACTAGTCATATTAATGTGACGGGTATTTATTTACAATTAAACAAAACACAACAAAACAAACAAAAGTTACAAATCTAACACAAGCAAACAATAGATCTTTTAGTCCATCTTTACCTGCAACAAATATTTGCTCTAAATTCATTTAGTAGAAACAAACCTAGAAGATTTAATCCGGAGACAAGGAAGGCCATAAAATTCGACCAACGCAGTAAATCCGTCTGTGTGGATAAGTAAGCTGGTGCCAATAATTTCTTACAGCTACTGCGTAATGTGCCGGAGAGTCACCTCAAACGGCTCCCTTGAATTACCTAAAAATCTAAACGGGGAAACTTATCGCGATCTTTTGGCAAATAAACTAACAAATGTTTTAGAAGATGGTACCATTGCACACACTCAGGTCAATGCGGCTTCAAAATTATTTTCAATCAAATTTGTAATTATTTAAATAAATGCACAAAGCAATATTTTCTTTCTACAGCAAAATATAGCAAGTGTTTAACCATGTCAAAAATTGCACTAAATGGGAATCTTTTAAAACAACTTGCCAAGTTCTCCAAGTATTTTTCGTTAGGAAAAATCATGAATCGAACAAAAAAGACAATGAAATTAAAGATAATCTTACCTCATAAGAAATAGTTTGAGCAACTGCTCGCAACCCCCCTAATAAAGCATAATTAGAATTTTATTATAAGGTTAAATATACTTAATTGATTTCGTTAATGTCGAAAATATTTATGATTTATTCTGTGTTACCTTTAAGTATACTTTGGGCTGTTTAAAGTATAAAAAAGAGTATTTAATCTCTATTAACTTACACTAAATTTATGCTCTATAAAAAAAACTTAATAAAAATAATTTTAACCCAAAAAAATAGTAAGTAATTTAAAGGAAAAGTTGAGCTATCGATTTCGTCCTTCGGCATCAGCAGCCTAAACTAAAAGGCATATTTGACAATTATCACAATACAAAATATGTACACTCGCGGAAAATATGACGTTTACAATCTAGTTCTTTTTTTGTTTCGATGTAACTCAGAAACTACCCAACGATTTTTGATCGGACTTTCACGCAGAAATTCTTTGTATTTTCGCTAATATGCAAGAAAAAACAGACTAAAATTTATTGGATAAGTTTTGAGTTATAGCGCCACAAAGAATGCCGTATGTATACATCATATTTTCCGCGAGTATACGTCAAATACTTCATGTATACTCAATCAAAATGAGATAGTGGCATTTTGTTCGACTAGCCTGAGGCATGCATCTGACTCTTGAACCGGAGCCGGTATTTCAGATAAATAAACATTTATTTAATTAAAGTTGGCTACCTTGAACGACAATTCGTATCTAACCAAACTATTCACCAGGTACCCATACTGTAGTCTGTACATGTTATAGGTAACTGTCATTGTTTAATTCAGTAACAATAGAATCCACTTGTTTATTTTACCAACAATAAAAACCACTGGCTGTAAATTTCTGAACACAGGTGTTTTCTTTTAACCGATTGTAGCTAGATGCCTAGAATATTTAAACAAAGGGCAGGAGGTACAAAAATTATACCTGGAAGTACATCCATTTTATTACAACATCAATTTTAGTCAAAAATTAAATAGGTATACCTCCGGTTTATTTAAATTTTTAAACCCTACTATTTTTTTTTAATTTATAATATTCAAATTTGTAAGCATTCAATTAAAACTAGAAAAAGCTGGACATTTTCAACAAGTTTATCGAAAATAAACGCGGTTTGCAATGTTGCTATGGGTAACATTAGCAACAGCTGAAACCATCACAAATATAGCATACATAGCGGCCTGCGAGGGCGCACCATGTGTTCATAGTCATGTGTTTAGCAAAATAACCAAGCATCCCACAGACCTTAAATAACTTTATTGTATCAGTTTAGTTCAAGATATTAATGATGGTCATAACATTAATTTGTTATAATGTTATTCAAAAAGTAAGTCACTTTCAACAAACAAAAATAATGTGATTTTAACTGGTTTTAATACTGTAAGTAGGTACGGAACTACGTACGCGTACCTGGATAACGTCACCTAAGAAGGGTGACAAAGGGCACACTGGTATCAGGGCTAACGGTACTCCTAGAAACCCGGTATGAAATAAAAGGCCTAAACACCCTTAAGTAGCATTCAGTCACTTTTGACTTGTGCCAGTGTCAACAACTGTCATCAAGCTTAAACAGTTTCGTGTTTGCAACACACGAGTTTTGGAAGATGTCGAGGTCCAAAGTGCACGTCAGCAACCGAATTATTCTGCGCGAGGTGTTCTCCATGAATCAGCCAAGCAACATCACACAAATGGACGAGGAGACAGTCAGTGAATTCGGTCAACGTATGAACCAATTGTACCACAAGATGCTCCTGGAAATGTCGAAGATGAGATTTGTGCACGTTAAACAAGATAAGATGATCAGAGACGTGGAAAGGTTAATAGTTGAGTTGTTTTTAAATGGCTTAAAGAGTGATATTGTGAAAAAAGCAGTGAAGAGTCAGGAACCAGAATGTTTTGCTTCTGCGAGATGTATGGCCATTGCTGAGGAAGCAGAAGACCAGTCGAAGAGTAAAGAGGACTTTTGGGAAACACCCTTCGACGAATGGTTCTGAATAGTGATCGTTGTTTGTGCAGTAATCTCTAATTTAATGAGCAAAATGTGATAATTGTTGTAAAGCACAATGTCGGTGATCAAATTTATTGTATAATTGATGTAGATATGTATAGTCTGTGCATTATAATTGGATGGCTTTCATGGCCATAATACATTACAAAATGGATATTTGCTTTTAAATATCCTTTTAAGTTTATTTGTTTGTATATGTATATTGATGTTGTGTATTGCCATGGTTCATAATAAATATTATTTGTGAATCTCCAATGTTTGCTTTGTGTACTGTCCTAGAACTTTTCAGCATTTATTTTTAATACTCAGTGATGCTATGGTGAGTATAATTAATAATAATAAAACTAAGCTAAATATTCGTCCAGCATTCTTTACATAAATATATTTTCCGCAAAACAATATAATGTACATAAGCTTAATAACATTTCTTCTTATATGATAATATTGTTAGTAAAATGCTAGTTTCTTACCAATTCTATTCAAATAGGGTTTTGGCAATGGGGCAAAAAGGCTTAAGAAACGGTACCTGGGTAGGTATAGGACACAAGGCGTAGGGCACTGGTAGGCAATGTCTTAAAATAAATATTCTTGAAAAAAATACCTCTTTTCCTTTGTAATATATATTAATTCCTTAGGTACCGGTTTCGTATTTAAACATCATCAGCCTAAATCTACAATTAGAAAACATTGATAAGAAAACAAATAAACAATAATGAAGGAGACAACCTACGGTCAGGTAATTAAAAACATATAAACGAAGCACGTGTGCCATTAGTGAACGAAGACGAAACATTGACATGCGGCTGGAAGTTAGCTAGACGGACAGCGAAAAATTTTTATTTGTGCAAGGTAGGCAACTTAAATTTCGTAATTTTAAAATTATCGCAAAGTAAACATGAACAATGGTTTCTGTTGGAAGTCCAATTGATCATTTAACAAAGTTATGCTGTGGTTTCTTTTATGTTTTTCAATCTCGAGCTGTTCTAATAAGTCTAACTTGTAGTTTTTATTACATTTGTGAAGAAGTGTAGGTTCACTGTATTTTATACAATGACCTGTTGAAATTTTGTGCTGATAAATGTTTGAAGAAGTTTTGTATTTGTGTTCCGCTATTCGTTTTGCCAACTTCCTTCCGGTTTGACCTACATAAACAGCATTACAATTAGAGCATTTGATTGAGTAGACTCCAGACTCATCCATAACAGATTTAGGGTTTTTGACATTTGAAAGTAATTTATAGATGGTATTATTGCTTTTAAAAGCGGGATAAATGTTAAATTTAGGTAAAATTTTGTTCAGTTTTAAATTAACGTTATTGTAAGTGAATGGTTTATATATTTTGTCTGGGGCTTTGTTAGGTACGTAAAGTGGGTCAGACCTGCTTACAATTTGTTGTAAAAGGTGGTTGATGTGTTTTAAAGGGAAAAAATTGTTTGATGCAAGGTTATAAATGTAATTTAATTCATCAATTCGGGAGTGGTAATTGAGGGGGTATTTTAAACAACGATTGAAAAGGAAATGAAATGAAGCCATGCGTTGTGAAAAAGGATGAGATGAGTGATATGGAATTATGGTAGGTACTGCAGTGGGTTTTCTATATATATTGTATTCGATGAAATTGTCATGGTTAGTTAAGGATAAATCTAAAAAGTTTAAAGTTTTATTGTTTTCGATCTCTAACGTAAATTTAAGTTTGTTATGAATGTTATTGATATATGTTAAAAAATTCTTGAGGCTTAGTTCATCACCTCTCCATAAGCAAAAGATATCATCGACATATCTGACCCACTTTACGATCTGTGACTTATAGGGGTTGATATTATTGATAATATATTCTTGTTCCATGTGATCAAGAAAAATATCGGATAGTATAGATGATAGGGCCATTCCCATTGGCAAACCGTCCTCAAGTTTGTAATATTTGCTATTAAAAGTGCAATAATTTTGTTTAACAATATGTTCTAAGATTATGTTGTAATGATTTATTTTTAGTTTATCGTTAAAATGTTCATTGAAAAGGAGTGAAACTAGTTTTAGGGTGAGGTCTATGGGAACATTAGTATATAAATTAGTTATATCAAAAGATACCATAATTGTATCTTTCAAAGATATGTTTTTAGTCTCGTTAATAAACTGTGAAGAATTTTTAATTGAATATTTAGGTTGAAAATTTAAGTTTTTGAAAAGGTTTAACATTATTTTAACAAGATTGAAAGTGGGAGAATCATAATACGCGGTGATAGGCCGAATGGGATGGCCCTTCTTATGTAATTTAGGAAGTGCGTAAAGTTGGGGAACATTAAAATTCATGGGGATAAACGAATACTGGTGTGGAGTCAACTCAGTCAAGGTCTCCTTACATTGATTAACGACACATTTTGTTCTAGCGACCATTTCATTCAAGGGACTTTTGCGGAGTTGAATGTAATTATTTTCATTTAGAAATTTCATAGTTTTGTTAGTGTACGACTCCCTCTTCATAACAACCAACCCGGCATTCTTATCGGCTTTAACTATTATTGCGTCATTGTCATTTAGTTTATTTTTAATATCTTTTATTGTTTTCCATTCGTTTTCGTTTCTAACTTTATTGTTGCCAGTTTGGTTGGTATGCCGAATTTCATTCTGCAGAAAAGGAATCATTTTATTTCTAATTTTGTTAAAATCGTTATGTTTATAAATTGCATTTTCTATTTCTATTGATGCTAAGGTAATATCTGTTTTCTTATTTTGTAAAGCGTATTTATAACCATTATTAAGTAAATTTTCTTCAGACTTGTTAAAATTAATATCGGTGAGATTTTCAAAAAGCTTAAATGTATTGTTACCTTCTTTTTTGTCTACACTTGAATGAATGGTCGCCATTACGCTACGCCTGAGACGAATTAATTTATCGTTCTTCTTCCTCATGTCTTCGAAGCCGATACAGTTGGCGTTCTCTTTGGCTGATGTGATTATTTCTTCAATTTCGAGGTGGTGGAATATGTCTCGTAACTTTCTGTGTAGTAGACATAGTTTTGACTCCAGTTGTCCGAGGTTCTTGTAATGTTTGCGTCTCTCATCGGTCAAGTTTTTGTGTTCGAGTTTAAGTCTTGTTTTGTCACTCACATGTTTTGAGGTTATTTTGGCGAAATTAGGTGTTAGTTTTTCTTTAAGGCACACGTTGATAAAATAAATATGGTTCGTTATGATGGTTTTCTTCTTGTAGAATTTCGTAAATGCATGGACAGGTGACGAGGTTAGATCGTAATATATTTGGATAATGTCCATGTCGACAAAGGTTATATTAAATAAATATTCTTGAAAAAAATACCTCTTTTCCTTTGTAATATATATTAATTCCTTAGGTACCGGTTTCGTATTTAAACATCATCAGCCTAAATCTACAATTAGAAAACATTGATAAGAAAACAAATAAACAATAATGAAGGAGACAACCTACGGTCAGGTAATTAAAAACATATAAACGAAGCACGTGTGCCATTAGTGAACGAAGACGAAACATTGACATGCGGCTGGAAGTTAGCTAGACGGACAGCGAAAAATTTTTATTTGTGCAAGGTAGGCAACTTAAATTTCGTAATTTTAAAATTATCGCAAAGTAAACATGAACAATGGTTTCTGTTGGAAGTCCAATTGATCATTTAACAAAGTTATGCTGTGGTTTCTTTTATGTTTTTCAATCTCGAGCTGTTCTAATAAGTCTAACTTGTAGTTTTTATTACATTTGTGAAGAAGTGTAGGTTCACTGTATTTTATACAATGACCTGTTGAAATTTTGTGCTGATAAATGTTTGAAGAAGTTTTGTATTTGTGTTCCGCTATTCGTTTTGCCAACTTCCTTCCGGTTTGACCTACATAAACAGCATTACAATTAGAGTATTTGATTGAGTAGACTCCAGACTCATCCATAACAGATTTAGGGTTTTTGACATTTGAAAGTAATTTATAGATGGTATTATTGCTTTTAAAAGCGGGATAAATGTTAAATTTAGGTAAAATTTTGTTCAGTTTTAAATTAACGTTATTGTAAGTGAATGGTTTATATATTTTGTCTGGGGCTTTGTTAGGTACGTAAAGTGAAAGAAACGAAAACGAATGGAAAACAATAAAAGATATTAAAAATAAACTAAATGACAATGACGCAATAATAGTTAAAGCCGATAAGAATGCCGGGTTGGTTGTTATGAAGAGGGAGTCGTACACTAACAAAACTATGAAATTTCTAAATGAAAATAATTACATTCAACTCCGCAAAAGTCCCTTGAATGAAATGGTCGCTAGAACAAAATGTGTCGTTAATCAATGTAAGGAGACCTTGACTGAGTTGACTCCACACCAGTATTCGTTTATCCCCATGAATTTTAATGTTCCCCAACTTTACGCACTTCCTAAATTACATAAGAAGGGCCATCCCATTCGGCCTATCACCGCGTATTATGATTCTCCCACTTTCAATCTTGTTAAAATAATGTTAAACCTTTTCAAAAACTTAAATTTTCAACCTAAATATTCAATTAAAAATTCTTCACAGTTTATTAACGAGACTAAAAACATATCTTTGAAAGATACAATTATGGTATCTTTTGATATAACTAATTTATATACTAATGTTCCCATAGACCTCACCCTAAAACTAGTTTCACTCCTTTTCAATGAACATTTTAACGATAAACTAAAAATAAATCATTACAACATAATCTTAGAACATATTGTTAAACAAAATTATTGCACTTTTAATAGCAAATATTACAAACTTGAGGACGGTTTGCCAATGGGAATGGCCCTATCATCTATACTATCCGATATTTTTCTTGATCACATGGAACAAGAATATATTATCAATAATATCAACCCCTATAAGTCACAGATCGTAAAGTGGGTCAGATATGTCGATGATATCTTTTGCTTATGGAGAGGTGATGAACTAAGCCTCAAGAATTTTTTAACATATATCAATAACATTCATAACAAACTTAAATTTACGTTAGAGATCGAAAACAATAAAACTTTAAACTTTTTAGATTTATCCTTAACTAACCATGACAATTTCATCGAATACAATATATATAGAAAACCCACTGCAGTACCTACCATAATTCCATATCACTCATCTCATCCTTTTTCACAACGCATGGCTTCATTTCATTTCCTTTTCAATCGTTGTTTAAAATACCCCCTCAATTACCACTCCCGAATTGATGAATTAAATTACATTTATAACCTTGCATCAAACAATTTTTTCCCTTTAAAACACATCAACCACCTTTTACAACAAATTGTAAGCAGGTCTGACCCACTTTACGTACCTAACAAAGCCCCAGACAAAATATATAAACCATTCACTTACAATAACGTTAATTTAAAACTGAACAAAATTTTACCTAAATTTAACATTTATCCCGCTTTTAAAAGCAATAATACCATCTATAAATTACTTTCAAATGTCAAAAACCCTAAATCTGTTATGGATGAGTCTGGAGTCTACTCAATCAAATGCTCTAATTGTAATGCTGTTTATGTAGGTCAAACCGGAAGGAAGTTGGCAAAACGAATAGCGGAACACAAATACAAAACTTCTTCAAACATTTATCAGCACAAAATTTCAACAGGTCATTGTATAAAATACAGTGAACCTACACTTCTTCACAAATGTAATAAAAACTACAAGTTAGACTTATTAGAACAGCTCGAGATTGAAAAACATAAAAGAAACCACAGCATAACTTTGTTAAATGATCAATTGGACTTCCAACAGAAACCATTGTTCATGTTTACTTTGCGATAATTTTAAAATTACGAAATTTAAGTTGCCTACCTTGCACAAATAAAAATTTTTCGCTGTCCGTCTAGCTAACTTCCAGCCGCATGTCAATGTTTCGTCTTCGTTCACTAATGGCACACGTGCTTCGTTTATATGTTTTTAATTACCTGACCGTAGGTTGTCTCCTTCATTATTGTTTATTTGTTTTCTTATCAATGTTTTCTAATTGTAGATTTAGGCTGATGATGTTTAAATACGAAACCGGTACCTAAGGAATTAATATATATTACAAAGGAAAAGAGGTATTTTTTTCAAGAATATTTATTTAATATAACCTTTGTCGACATGGACATTATCCAAATGTCTTAAAAGTCATAACCAATTGCAAGTAACTAATAAATATTATAAAGTACTATAATAAAAGGGCATTTTCATACAATATAAAATCAGTTGTAAGGAAAATATCTTTTAAATTCAATAACTTTATTATAAGAACTTTGTTAATTTATTTTATATTCTCAATTTTTTCATAAATAAAATCTAACCACGAATCCGGAAGTTGATGGACTAAGAATGTAGACAAGGCAACAAGTTGTGGTTGAAAGTACGTATATTGTATGTAGGGATTGTAGGCTTATAAAAGCTTTATATTTTATACATATTGATCGTTTAAATCTGTATTTTCAAAGTAAATATCTCTCCAGTAAAATATATCGAAGTTATCATTAACTATCGCAATAATTCTCTATTTGCATAATCTCAAGATGCCGGTATTACTGGTATTGCACACTAAGATAAGATTACGGCAAAATCTCAAAGCCGTAAGTAACCAAGCCATATTATCGCGAAACTGCAATTCATTTGAATATTCATAACTTGTTTACAGTTGCCGTCCTAAACCGAGCAAATTCGAAGGCACAATGGATTTGTTGGAGGTGTTCCCGAACTCTACAAACTATAATTCTGAAAGTGGGCAAATATTTACATAATTATTCATGTAACGGCTGGCATAGTTTCACACTTTACAACGAAGATGTAACAACAAATCTTGCAGAACTATTGGCGAATATTCAAAACGGTCACGTCTCTATCAACATACCGTGGAAACAAATAGGAACCTTTTATTATTCTCGTGCGCTCTAGTTTACGTGAAAACGATTGGAGAAATGTAAATAGTATCGGCGAATGTGGTAAGTTTTTAACTGCTAAGTAACTGCGAGAAAAAGATTGTGTATTCTATAGAATATCTTGGCAGACAGTTGTGCTAATAAAAGCATACGCTTTATCTGTAATTAGGTAGTTAATTTTTGAATTTACAGAGGAAACAATTCGCAAATAGATCAACTGTTACTTGAACTGTTTGGGATAATACCACAGGGATCGTTCCTGTGAATTATAAATAATAAATACGTCGTTTACATAACAAATAGGATAATTTACATAGTCGGTTTGCTTGCTAGAGTTAAGGAATAGTATTGAATGGTGCCACATATTTGGCGAGTCTGGTTATTGATCTTTGCTAAATCCGTGTTGACTTTTTATATTCTTATTCTGAATATACAGAGTGTATACAAAATGAGTGCAATAATTTATAGATCTTGATAATTGGAGTAAAAATCGGTGGTATTAGCATCCTTTGTTATTTTGTGCGTAATGAAAATGGATTATTTTCACAGTGAGTGAGTATGTAGACAGGATGCTTATTTACGGAGAATGTGTGCAGAAGCGTGCGGCTGTTCGAAGGCTTTATGATGACATCACAAATACTTAATTTCCACTAAATTGAAAATAGTTTTCCAGCAAATGTCCGCCATATTGGTTCGGACATTTTGTTTTTTAACTTAGTATTTAGATTTATAATCAGCGACCCCGAATCCCCACTAATACCAAATTTCAGCTAAAATGAAAATAATTTAAGGATTGATATCGGCCATATTAGATCAGCCATTTTGTTTTTGCAACTTTTGATTTCGGATTTGTAATCGGCGACCATTCAAATCTTAGATTACCGAGTTTTACCTAAATAGAAAATGTTTTCGACTTTTGGCCAGGTTTTTGGGAATTTTTCACACTGTGTGCCGTACAGAAGCTTTTTTGGAGGCCAACGGTGCACACGTAGAACAATTGAACATATCATCTGTTTACCTTAAATATTTCTCGATTTGGGTTACACCGGAAGTAGTGCCAATGATGTTCTTTCACATTTGATTGCATTTTTTGTAATTTTCGTTCCAGTTTAGGCTAATTTTGCTATGCCTTACATGTGTAGCTTTAAAACATATATATTTACGGACGTTAATGACTGTTGTCAACTGTTGTCTGGCAAGATTGTGGTACAGGTAAATGTTATGGAGGTAAATGTCCACAAAAGTACTCAACGTAGATTTTTTTCAAATGGTGAAATACGATGGTCTAACGTAAATGAAATGATTATTATTTTTAATTAACTCTGCGTCTCCGATTACAGTTTCCGGTAGAGAAGATTATGCATTTATTACGTAACAATGTTGTTAGATTTGCATCTTGCTGTTATCATCATAATATACATATTACTGAATGCATAGAATAATAGAAGTTTTTCTTTCTAGGTAACCAGCTTATCATTAAAATATTCATTACTAATGAGACTATAAAGACACCAGACATTCTATAGTCAAGAAAACGACTTATAAGTAATATTTTTGGGTGTGCTTTGATATGTATATTTGTTATTAAAAAATTAAATGTCTAATTTATTCTAATTGGCTTAAATTTCTCATGTTTAAGTGAGGTTGAGGATATAATATTTAGACTATGTATATCTTTGAAACAGAAAACAGACAAACTGAAAAACATTTATTTTCATATGTAATCACATCACACAATTACAGGAATCACATTAACAAAATAAAAGGTCAAAAAGTACCATATTTTGCACATTTTTAATAACGTTTCAAACGGCGTTCTAATTATTGTAATTTATTAATTAATCGTTATTAATAATAATGTCGTTATTATATTAATAGTATTAATTATATTATATATTAATTAATAGTATATCATAGTATATCAATTAATAGTATTAATTATATTATATATTAATTATATTAATTATATTAATCGTTATTAATAATAATGTCATCTGCAATATCGAATATTTAATTATACGTAATTTTGTATTAAACTCTTAGCTACTGCACTTAACGTTGAATTCTCCGGCTGTAACTATTACATGAGTCTATCAGTATGTATACTAGGTATACCGGCTATACTTATTTTTCACGAATACCACAGGCCAAACCCATAAAATAAATGCATCACTAACCGCAACGTCCGCTTACAAGAAAATAACATCTCTCTCACGAATATGCCCTACAAAAACAAAACATAATTGCAGAGAAGATAGCCATAACTATTAATGTACTATCTTTTAGCGGTGTTCTAAGTACTACACATCTAACACCATGTTTTGCCCCATAAATTCAACTTAGTTACGAGCAAGCCCCATAGTACAAGAAACTGGCACTTCAACAATGCATTACAAATAACTCCTTGCGACAACATCGTGGAGTAAACTGAGTATAACAATACTGTTAGATAATTCGCAGCGGGCATTTAATTTCGGTTGTTGTAATGGCATTAGGATGTTATACCCCTTTGAGAATTTACACTTGTGCATTGCATTGAATACAATACAGATACAACTATACAGGTGTCCAGGAAAGATAGCATCATATGGCAAAAATATATTCATTTCCCAAAAACAAAAAGAAATCTCTATAAAAGTTGGAGGGGGATCCAAAACAAAAAATGTAGTGATCAGATCTTACAATTTGTGTACATTTACATTTTCGAAAACAATAACTACGAAATTCAGAAGAGAAAATTAAAATCAATTCTTACATCGTACTTACCTATTTTTTAAGAATTCCTGAATGGAATGTATTCAAAATCACCAATACTAACGAATAAAAGGTGATCCTCCCTTGCATTAGTTACTCCATGATTTATTTATATAAAGAATGGCAATTTAAAGAAATTTTTGAAAAAAAAATCTAGTAAGGTGACAGATTTTAAATTTGAAAACACACTTAATATATTAATGTGTAAAGGACATATATTTAACTAAAGAAAATTACATAAACAATGTTACAACGCGTATATAGTTACTTCTAAGTTACACATAAAAATGTAAATTAATACCACAAAACTAAATGGAAAATATACTAAAGATTACAAATGAATTCAGTTGTCAATTTTCGTTGATTAGAATCTTCATTAGAAGTAAAATAAGGTATCTTAGTGAAGAGCAAGTTCTTCGTGCTGTCGCCCTTATGGCGCTATTGTATTCGACATGTTACCAGGGACCTTCGAGTTTCCACTTCTGTTATACGGCGTTTATGGAGTCGGTTTTGGAAGACTTGCCAATATGTTAGAAGAGCTGGACAAGGTCGAAATCGAAAAACTACTCAAAATCAAGACCGATTTCTTGTCCTTTCCTCTCTACGTCAGCGTACTGCTACAGCACGAGAACTCAAAACGACCTAAGACGAGCACATGGAATAGAAATTTCTGATCAAACTGTTACAGACAGATTAAAAGAAGCGAATTTGAAACCAAGAAGACCTGTCCGTGCACCATAAATCTATGTTAAGGAACATAGGTAAGCTGTTTTATTTTCCTTAGATAAATCCCCAAATCTCCGCTGACAAAACAGTAATTAATAAGAAAAACTCTTCCGCCATATTTGATACCGTTTACGCTTCACTTCCAGCATGCTAGGATCCCTCCTTCTTATTCTTTCCTCTTCGGGTATCGCTATCGTGTTTCCGGCGTCCCATGTGACTAGCAGGAATCCAATTTCCATCTGATCTGACCTTTTGTTTCTACTTGCATACATTTGAATATCTTATACTGGCGCTACTGTTACTGTCGTTGCTTCTTCTATCCAGCTGAGCGTTACACTCGAGAGGAAAAAATAAAGCGAGTCCGGACAAGGAAAGAGCGAGATAGAGGCGATAAAGTTACAAATATATAATATTATGTTCAACGTACGTACGTAGTTGTAGTAGGCTCGACATTATTTATACTCATATTGGGTAAACAATACGTGTAAACGACTTGAGAGTAAGCGAACCGCAGAGTATTACCATATCGAATGGCGTTTTGCATTCGTAATAACTTAATAGAGAGCGGAATTTCGATGAATATTTATGGTTGGGTGATTCGACTTTTCATTTTTGTATGCAAATCAATAAAAGACAATACACACGGTATACAAATTTTTACAATTATTATTTGTAGCCACTGATATAGATTCCGAGTCAATTAATGATCATTACCTATAGTGTTTTTGAGTTTTTAATATTTTTTTGTTCAGAAATAATAAGAATTTCGATTATAACCCCTATGATTATCATTATTATTATTATTATAAGTTGTGGTTATTATTGAACACTTTCATTAGATAAGTGTTTGGATTTTCTCATGTATGATTAATCTAAAATTCCAATGTCAATGCCAGAAACGAATTCTTAATGGTATTATTATGCACATTTTAACACCTAACATGTTTCGATTAAACAACATGTGTTTTTACCGTTTCAAAAATCTAAGAAATAATACATTACATCGCATGCAAAATTTAAGTAGGTATGTCATTAAAATAAATACTTTGTGCATTATATTAAATAATTTCAGCATTAAAATAATAGATATTCTATATTAATAATTAATAATATTAAAAAATAATATTTAATTCTTCTTGTGCTCTAGAAGGGACAACTTGCATTGAAATGATGCATATTGAGCATTAAATAAATACGGATATGTTACATCATTCAATGGGTAAATATTTTTTATTGCTCATTTATTAATTTAAGTGTACAAATATATACACATATTTAATGTACCTACATTCCAATATATCAATGCACAATTATCCACTGTGGGCAAAAAAACACATTTTCAATTACGCATATTTCCGAAGATATTAAGTAAATTCGGGCATTTCTTTGAAAAACTGATTGCGTATGTTGTGAAGATTGAAAACATATTATATTCGCAATAATTAAACGTTTCAATCCAAAGTTATGTTGCTTTATGTATGGGTATGCAACATTTCTGATAATATCGGATCAATTTTATGGTAAATGAAAGGTGTAGCAAAATAGTGGGTAGTGACATTTGTTTTCTTTTGGTCAAAAGGAATAGTAGACATTTTATAGCATCGTATACAGGGTGATTTTTTAGTATACAGGGAGAAATTTTGAAACATCGTTTTTTTGCTGTTTTACTCAAAAAAACAGTGGAATTGGACGTTTGCAACGATAACATTACATAGTCACGAAAAATCCAATTACGTACTAGATTATCTTTAAAGATGGTGGAGAAAATATGGCTAACGTTGAGCTTCGTTATGGGCGAAAATCAAGCATTTTAAATTTTTTTAAGGAATTTTCTTACCTGTTTTACATATTGTATTACAGTTATTTGGCTGTAGTTTTTTTTTTGAAAATTTTTGTTTTTGTTTTTGCAGTGAGTTGGAATTAAATCAACATCGTTTTTTAGTGAACTCTAATTATGGGAGTTTGCTTTCACTTATCTGATGGTCAGGTCTTTGTTGTTCCTTGTCTTGTAGAAATTACGTCAAATCAAAAATATTGAAAAAGGAGCAACAAACAAGACAAATGTCATTACCTATTGATTTTAATACTCCTTTCATTTCCCAGTAAATTGCCCCGATGTTATCAGAAATGTTGCATAGCCAAACATAAAGCAACATAACTTTGGATTGAAACGTTCTGTTATTGCGAATCTAGTATGGTTTCAACCGCCACACTACAAACAATTCGCTTTTTAAAGAAATATTTGAATTTTCTAAACATTATTGGAAATACGAGTGATTGAAAATTTGTACCATTTTTTTACCCACAGTGTATATTCTGATGCATATTTATATAATTTGTTGCATATTTTTTAAAGCCCAAGAGATTTTGTTTTTCATTGCTTAAATATTTTTTTAATCTGTCAAATATTCATTGTATTTATCAAAAATTTTATCAAGTGCTAAGATACTATAGATGCTCGTGTTATTTTATTATAATAGGTAATAATAAAATCGAAATATCATCAACCCAATTTTGAAGAATTTTTAAACGTTTCTTATACATTCTTTTAAATAACAAACATTCCCGATTTCAGACTCGTGCGTATTTCTTCACTTTAATTACAACTATAAACAAAAAAATTTCGCAACAATTTATCTAATAGTTATAAGCAATCATGACTAGTGATCCCAGGATCAACTTATGCAATTTTGGTAACATTTTAGAGGTAGATTATTTTATTGGTAGTGTGCTAACTTAGTAAATTTGTTAAAAACACAGTCTTATAATGTCGTTACAAGAAGTGATTTGTCAGTGTTTTTGACGATAGTGCTCTTATTAGTCGACGTACTCGTAGTCACTTGGAATTTTATACAAAACTGTTTGACAAATTATTGGTGTTCATTTGTATATCTTTATAAAAAAAAACGTTTTCAATTGTGTGTGTAATATAATAACAGTGTTGATTTTTTGATGAACAGGTACATAATTGTGAATATTTTATATCATAGTTGTGCATCAAAATGTCAAGGTTAAGTTGTTACAGCTGTTAAAGAAACCGTTTTAATTAAAATCTAATGTTTTTGTTTGTTTTAGTTATTGAAATTCTACTTACTTAGTTATAGGTACCTCAAAACAGGACTGATCACTCGTTCTATTCATAATAAATATGGGAAGGGTGTGTGAAAGAAAACTTGGTAATTAGCAACTTTACGGCACCTACTAAAGTCTTAAAATGATAATCAATTATGATAAAATTAAAAAAAAATGGTTAAAAATATGTAAAAAACAAATGAGCAGCACAAAACAGCAAAAATGATAAAAAGATAAGTATTACGTACTATAAGTCAAAATGATTACGATTAAGGATTAGATAATTCAGTACTTCGTAATTGTATCTTCTGACACTTAGAGTAGCTCTTTAACTTAGGGAACAAACAAATCAGTGAAAGATTGAAATCCTTCACTGATTTTAGAGAAAATAATAAAATTAAAAATTGTTGCATAATTCCCCAAAAAACCTTTTGGATCTCTTGTTGTTTGGTCGAAAAAAGGCGTTTTGATAAATTTAAATAAATATTTCAGTCCATTCAGTAGATTGTGAGCGAACAGTCTTCATTCCTGTCATATTTTAGAATGTTAATTCGGTTTTGTATCCGCCTTTTTAGGTACACATTTTTGTGCACGTTTTTAAGAAATCCACTGAAGCATAAACTAATCGAGAACTAAAAACTGATTAAAAAACTTGTTATTTTGTAAAAGAGTACAGCAAGTATGTATGTGAATGATAACAAATACATTTCAACAATTGTCGGAGTTACGTATCCTGATTTTTCTGTACACTTTGTTCACTTTACAGTGGTTACTAAATTTTGTTGGTTCCGCAATTGACAGTTGCACTGTATACCGTGCAGCACGCAAGAAAATTAACTGGCGTTTTAGTTAACAGTTTCTAACACGATTTTGATTAAAATTTTGTGCTTATGGAGCGGTACAATGCCTTATTATAATGGCTCATTATCATGCAATTATTAAAATTATACTGCATGAATATCATCGACATTTTCAAATTGAAGCAATTTTTTTAAAGTAGCCCAATTTCCATCGCTGTTAAGACACAAATTCGTAAACGGAACTATGGACAAAAAAAATCATTTCATAATTTTCTATTGGGTTGGGTTGACGATAATCTACTTCTCAAACTTTCGACGAAACAATAAAATCCGATATCACACCATTGTTAAAACAACCATAACTTTTACTGTTTTATAACGTATTAATTATTATTGAACATTCGCACAATATTGCAAATCGAAGAAAAACAACCGATATCCACAAATTTAAAATAATCAATAACAAATCAATCATAAATTTTATCAAGATCGGGAAGTACACATAAACCTTACAGTTGTCCACCCTCAGTATATAATCCTACGAGTGCGTGCGATAATCCTACAATTTCTGACACGTACTTTTGCCGTCCCTGAAGATTTGCGACGATGCACACTGCTAATGTTTATTCTATAGGTGACACACGCACGTGTTCCTTAACGTCAGATTGCGCGCGGTAAAATTTGGTGCACGTGCGTTTGCAGAGGAGGCAGCGCGGCACTGAGCTGAGTGGCCCGCTCAACCGAGCACGCTGTGTCGCTGGAACCGGCCGCTGAGCGACCGCCGGCGAACAGTTCCGCGAATTTCCGAAGATAAGGCGAGAGTGAGGCGGGTTCTCTCGGTCCTCGAGCATGCCGTGAGCGAATTCGCAGCGTTCGCTATTCGCTAATGGCTCTGAAGTGTTGGGGAGCAACAGAGTGGCGTTCTTCTTCCGGTACGAACGATGACATAACGCTGTTGCTGGTATGCGGGTCATGTTTTGTTGTGGTCTTCGGAATTGATTGATGGTGTGACGTGTTTTGGGTACTTCGTGACGTTGGGAATGGCGGGATTAGTAGATGGTGCGGAGCTAGATAGTGTTTCGTGTAGTTGATAAGAAGGTTTTGTCCGGGTTAGGTTTTTTTGATAAGTTGAATTGAAGATTAGTTGTAATACAAGGTCATGTTTACATTTCTCAAGATCGTATTGCTTTAAGGCGCATTGTTACTTCGGTAAATAGTTTCTGTTATCTTAACACTATTGTGGCCTTAGCCTCATATCGTACGTGTTTTTAGGACTGAGTCAAATGTTTTATCACTTTTTCTACAGTTTAAACCTCTTTTTTGCTTTGCGGTTGTTTGTCACCACATTTTGGCCACGCTTATCTTAATCAGAATTATCTCAATGGCATATTTCCTAAAAGGTCGATATAAACTTTTTACTGGAGGAGTAGAAAAGAGATAAAAAACAAATGCCCACTTGATAACGGAAACAGTGCTGTGTTGCTTCAAACAGTGTTAATGCTTCAAGGATAATTGCTAAAAACTCTACAGAATTTCAAGTGAAGGTACAAAGCTTTAGGTTTACATTGGCTGACTCAAGATTCTGGATTATCGGGCTGAGCCGGTAGAAAACAGTAAAAAATGTAAAAATAACGTTTTTTATAGTGATTTCAAAAACCTTACGTGATAAGAAAGTTAGGTCCGTTACGGATTCAACTAAATTAATCCGTCCAACACATTTACTTATATTCCATTCACAAAAGCCATATGTCCCGGAGTTTTCAATAGTTTTAACTATTTTGAACTGTCCGAAAATTCTACTAAATTTAAGAAAAATTAGACATAGCGTTTCGCTTGTTTGTTGCAGCAGAATTGCCCAAAACACATCTACATAAACCTATTTGTTAAAAAGCAACTAATTTTTATCAGCAAGACGAAACATTTGTTATTTATTTCCTGTTTTTTTCTTTAAAAGCTACATTATATTGCAATACGTCTATTAGTATCCATATAAACCACTACTTCAGTTAATGACTTTAATCTACAGTGCTCTTCCTAAACTATGAAATAAAGCGATTAAATTTTGAATCTCTATTATTAAAAAAACGCCGGATAGGATGGTTTTAGTTGATAATATTGTTTTCATAAAATTTAATTACTGACTCTAATTAGTTTTGCCTTTGACGAAACTTTTTCATCTATTTTTTTTTCGGAGCTCTATGGTAGTAGAAAGTAACAAGCAATTAAAGATCACAAATTAAATTTCACTGAATATGTGTATCTTGATAAACAATAACTAAGAGTCCGAGGATTTATTTAAAATACTTATGTTTCTCTTTAATTGTGTACAACGTTCCATACTTTAGATGAGCAATGTAGTCTAATGTCTTGGAGTAGTAGTTCTTTATATATTTTTTTCTTTAGTTAGTTCTTTATATGGTTGCTAATAAATATTTTTCAATATAATTTAGTCGGGAAAGTTTTGATCGATTTGACGTTTGCTAGCGTTAACCATTTTGTTATCAAATTAGCCTGATTACCTGATTAACAAAACATTTAATTATTTATGTTTAATGGTTCCTTAATAAATATAACTTTTTACCGCCGGCGAACAGTTCGGCGACTTTCCGAAGATAAGGCGGGAGTGAGGCGGGTTCTCTCGGTCATGGGGTATGACCAATGCCGGATTGAGGATATTCGGGGCCCCTAAGCAAATTATATTTAGGGGCCCTATCCACAAAGTAAAATAACAAAATCATAAACAGTTTTATTCAAATTAGAGTACTTTAATATAATAACAGTTTATAACAGTGTAGAAATAATACGGAATATTCGGATATTTTCGTTCCGTTTTTTCAAACTTATTTTACCAATTTTAGAATTTGCAAATTTATTTCGGAGTGTTCGGGAGCAACAGAGTGGTGTTCTTCTTCCGGTACGAACGATGACGTAACGCTGTTGCTGGTATGCGGATCATGTTTTGTTG
The DNA here is from genome assembly GCA_964023965.1 of Melinopterus prodromus. Taxonomy (NCBI): domain Eukaryota; kingdom Metazoa; phylum Arthropoda; class Insecta; order Coleoptera; family Scarabaeidae; genus Melinopterus; species Melinopterus prodromus. The sequence goes on along the minus strand of OZ030392.1, from coordinate 58,158,822 downwards.
TGGTCTTCAGAATTGATTGATGGTGTGACGTGTTTTAGTACTTTGTGACGTTTGGAATGTCGGGATTAGTAGATGGTGTGCAGATAATGATGTTGATAGATAGTGGTTCGTGTAGTTGATAAGAAGGTTTTGTCCGGGTTATGTTTGTTTTGTTTCTGATAAGTTGAATTAAAGATTAGTTGTAATACAAGGTCATGTTTAAATTTCTCAAGATCGTACTTCTTTAAGGCTCGTTGTTACTTCGGTAAATAGTTTCTGTTATCTTAACACTGTTGTGGCCTTGGCCTCATATCAAACGTTTTTTTTTTTTACTGAGTCGAATATTTGATCTGTTTTTCTTGCGTTTTAATTATGGTTTGTTTTGTGGTCTATCTCTGCATACATTGTGTGTAACCACATTTTTGGCAGGCTTATCTTAATCAGAATTATCTCAGTGGCATATTGCATTTTGAAATGCTGGCATTATTGGTCCATAGTTCCCTCAAGACGAAGACGGAAACAGCGCCAGCGGTGCGATAAACGGAGTGCTCTACAGAGATATGCTAGCTGATTTTTTTTGGCAGCGGTTGGGCAATTTGGACCTGGATAAGCTTTAGGTTCCATGTTTGCGAAACATGCCACAGCAACTGTAAAAACATGTTAGTACGCTCTTTTGCGCACTAAGCTCGGTAACCGTAGTATGAACCATTTTGGAGACGTTACCCAGGGTGCCGCTGCAATTTGACGCCGGTTGACTTATCTTTATGGAGAAATGTTAAGGACCCATGTTACTCCAATGGTCCACAAACAGTTAACGCTCTAAAGGCAAACATCCATCGAGGTGTTTGTGAATCAAAGCAGAAAACAATCAACAATGTGATAAACAAAAACTGGAATATGAGTAGATATTTAAATAAAATACTTTTTCATAAATGTATGCTCTTTAATAAAGCAATGATCATTTCGCAATGTTATATTATACTATATTGTAGCAGCTCAACTGTAATTTTGGTCGATATTGCAGCGTAATATTGCCCCTGTTGAACTGTATTGTGTCAATATCAGACTGTGTTGTCAGCTAAATACTCTACCTCATGCCCACACCATTATTCTGTTTACATTAATGCATAAATTATTATTGTTTCGGCCATCATGTGCACAATATATTTACCTCATACCAATCAAAAAGTTCAAAAATTGCCGAAACCATTGAAACTAGTTTAATATCGTTATACACGTTGTACACTATAATTTGCGACAATTTGCGTTTTCCTCTATTGGCTGGTATTTACATAACCAGTCAAAGTGAATCTAATTTACTTTGATCATTAGAAATAAACACATTACACGCCGAGACCGGTGTTTGTCATCCCAAATTGGCAATTGCAACGCAAACGCAACGAAACCAACCGACACTGGAAATGGCAACGCTATTTACCGCGATCTTATTAAGAGCAAAGTGCACGCCGCGCGAGCGGAAGCGGTAGGTTAACGAACTAACGGCCAAACTAATTATTACCATACACCGACATCGGAGGCAGCTTTACGTTCCGCCATTTGCACACAGAGGTTCAAACATTTTATGTATTTATCGAAATTTTGCACGTGGTGGTTTGGTAGCGATAATAGCCAATTTGGACGCTGTAATATATTCACCCTCTACATAAGGCCGTTTTTTTGCATGTTTTAAGTTTAGGTTAATATTATTTATGGGGGTCACTATGATAACTAATACTAAGTACAATTATTATTTGGAGAAGGATTTTGTACCAAATGTGTCTTTGTATTAAGTTCTGTTAGTAAAATTTATTTCTATTATTTTCCTCATTATTTTAAGTGTAAATTACACTTCTAGAAATTATACTGTTAAAACCGACAAACAATGAATTATAAGTTGATTTAAGCTGAACCTCCTGTTCAGCATTGCATCATTGTCTCGAGAAAATTTCAATTAAAATTTGCTTAAATTTGCCAGACCAATGCCAATTATGGCCAATTAATATACAAAAAGTGCGATTTCTTTGAATATTCTTTAGGTTAGTATGACTTCCGGTTTTTGCGGAAATAACGTTATCTTTGAAATTTTAAAAGCCACCATATTATCTTTGTGGTATTCTCCACGAACGCAAGGAAAAAATAACGTGTAATCTAGATGGGTATGAATTGGTGTGAATTGTCGAAAATTATTATATAAACACTAACTAAATCGATTTTGGCATGATTTAATTGGTTTTTAGCCAAAAAATAATTTCTTTCACGGATAGCGTTCATACGTATTAGTTTAAGTATGAATTCAGAAAAAAAATACATTTTTCAAATGTGCGGTTGAAATTATTTTAATCACGAAATAAACAACAAATTAAATAAGAATCAACAATAACCAACAATTAATAACCAATAAATATCAGCGAACAACAATAAATATAACCAATAAATAATATTAATAATCGAAAATATCTAGAAATAACCTGAAATAATAAACTCCAAAAACAAACTTACAAATCGCGACTCGCTAGCAACTATCACATTCAGTTGTAAGACAATCAATGTTAACTTCTACATAATTTAAAACAAAACAAAAGCACAAATAACGCAAATAATATGAACGGAGTTCACACGTATTGTCTTCTTCGTATTATCAAAAAGAAAATAATATACTCAGGAAAAATATAAATACATAGCGGTTACTTAAATTGCATAAAGAGCCCAAGCATCCCGCGACTACTAGATTTTGAGCTTATTGCGTTACAGTAGCCTTTTGTCTTGTATAGTATAGAGAGAGTATTGACATTGTTAAATGTCTTATGTATGAATTCGATGGACTATGTTTTAGATGAGTGATGTTCACCAATGGATTTGATTTTGTGGTATTATAATAAAATACAGAAACAAAGTCAATTGAGGTCATTCGACTATTTCGAAATTTAATATATATTTTTTGTTAGTTGATCTGCGTTAGACATTATTAAAAGTTATTACACTATTGCCATATTATTTTATAATGAATAGTGCTCCTTTCTGTACTGATAATACTCAAAATTTATTTTGGACGTAACTTCTTAGATGAATAAGGACTTTAACTATAGCAAAAATATTTGTTTTACATTAAAAACGAATTTTAACTCTACGCTAAAGTATTGTAATCGTGCCGAAAAACATGTTAAGACTTTAGCGGAAATATGTACTTTTGGGTCCCCTGGACATATTTGACTAAGGTACAAAAAAAGTCTGTGTGTGTGTCTGTGTGTATCTGTGTATATCCGTTTTTGTGGCGACGATGCCGGAGAAACTACTATAGTGAAGGTATCGGGACGAAGATTCATATTTAGAAGTTTCATGAAGGGGATGTTTACTTGATGTTTACTTGCCGTTTTCAAGGATTTTGTGAATGAGCCGCCATTTCAGTAATTTTGTCAAAATAGTTAAGTAATAAGTTAAAGTAGAGAAAATTCTGAATAATTTATGCCTACGACATTTTTTGGTAAAATTAATTGTTTAGCTACAAGAACAAATTCTATTTTATCGAGATCAGTCGCATCTGCATTGATATAATACTAGTTAGCCAGGATTTGACAAATATTTTCAGTCTAATGACAGTAGGTGTGTTAAATGCTGATGCTTTGACACTACCTACTGTCAATAGTATCAAAAGATCTGTCAAATCCTGGCTAACTAGTTTAATTTTAATGCAGACACGACTGATCTCAGTCAAATAGATTCTCATGCAGCTAAACTATTAATTTTATACATTATATGATAAAGTCATGTGCAATATCAGATTTTTTCAGATTAGCTTAGATCCTTAAAACTACTAGGTGTATAAAGAATAAAATTGATATGGATAGTTCAATTGTTACACAATGCTGGCTGATAGAGTAACCAAATACTAAAATAGAAGGTACAAATATAATGCGCCATATATAAAATAAAACAAGCATTTTGTGTAAGCATTTGATAAATTATTTGACCAATACAAAAACTATTTGAGCAATAAGAAAGAATTACTTGTGCATTAACAAAATAAATGTTTAGTTTGCATTAATATAATAATAATAACAATACCTACTAATAGGCATATAAATTTCAAAGTTCAATCGGTAGGGCACTTTACAAATACACAAACTATTCCTTAATGCTACGATCTTTTTTAACATATTATGTATAGTAAGCCATTTGAATTAGGTAATTGATTAGGTCGAATTTCATTGAACGTACGTTGGGCAGTAGATTTAGTGCTGATTATTTATTATTTGAAAGCGCAAGTTATTCATCTTAGGGCACAATGTGAATAAAATATTGCTCATTATAACATTTTTCATGTAACAAATTCATATTGGTTGAATGCTCAATCTGTATTATTTTAATGCACAAGTTATCCATTCTAGGGCACAATTATGTAATTTTGTATGTGACAAATGTACATTTATTTAATACCCAATAATTAATATTTTAATGCACAATAAATCGCACCCATTATGAAATTTTGATACGATAGTTTTTATATAGCTGGTATTGCGTTGGTTTTCGTTCTCAAGGATTTGTTTTATCTAAACTCGGTTTAGGGTTTCAACAGGCATTTAAGTTTTCTTTTTGTTTTGTATGTTATGATTGATTTCAGTTGTCTATTTGTGTACGTTTGTTGGTGTTTCCTTTCTAGAGGATTTTAGATAAGGAACGTGTTTGTGCTTGTGGAAAGCAGCTATTCTTCAGGCGTTGTTCATTATTTCATGTGTATGGGCGTTCCAGGAAAATGTCTCGTTACGGTAATTCCCAGGCATTCGATTTACCTTTTCTGCATTCTATCTTTTCTCTATTCTAATATACTCAGATGTATTTAATGCACAATGCTTATTATTATATATAAAGTATTTATTTTAATGCACATATCTATTTAAATAACGCACTCTTAAATTGTACCTACACTAAAATAACTCAATAAAATACTCCATACCCTAACTGTAACGATAGGCCGTTGTGGTTAGTATGCTGACCACATATCACACCCAGATTGATTCGGTAACACAATCATCGTCACGGTTCCCTTTGTGCCTTCATTAGTTCTCTGTGTGTGCCATCCACACAGTTCCAATCACAAATCATATTACGGAAATTGTATTATGGTCCCTTCTGTTGCTATACTAATTACTTAATAGTGAAACCAAATATGCGTAGAAATGGAAGCATTGCTCAAAATGATTGAATTAGATTCATGTATGCAAAGATCGAAAAGAAGAAAACAATTCACCATGTATACAGTGTGAGTCATTAGAATCGCGATGGTCAATATTTTATACAAAAGTTATTTCCCCTATCATTTTCTACAATGCAAAATTATTTTAATTTTATACAGAGGATGTACCATTTAGGCGTGAAGGTAAATAATATTTTTTAATGACATGCCCTAAATTTTTGGAGATTTTGTCCTATAAATTGTCAGATAACTTTCAGAAATCAGCAAATTTTCAGGATAGCCCCCTTATAGTACGAGGTTTGGGCGTTACTTTAGTAGTAGTTACCGTTAATGGTTTTTTATTAAAAAGAAGGTTATGTTGAGTGAAACGTAATAACACCGGATTTTTCGGTTGTACAAATTAAAATTGGGTTGGGATTTTTTCTAACTAGCTACAGTGGTAACATAAATAATTTCATAATAAAGAAAGAAATAACAAAAAGTAACTAAAACAAAACAGCGCCCGCGCATGCTTTATATATGGACGCCGCGTCGCACAAAGTATTACGTCACATATGTAAACAAAACCAAGTCCAAACTGACACAGAATTCCGATAGCAATATGAAATGTTTAATATGATGTTTTCAATTTAACGGGCTTGAATTAACGGATGACGAATTTAGTGGAAGTTAATGAGTCCGGTAATGGTTTTGAAAGTAAAAGAAAAAAGTTAATTCGTTAACGAAAAATTTAACCGCGTTAATTAACGATTAACGGATTACCGCGAACTACCAAACACCATGTACACAGAGCATTCTCAGAAAACATTTAGTTTGCATAGGTACAACTTGATACAGTTGGACAGACAACTTCCTTAGTATTAGGTAAGTACACTCGTGGAATAAAGTATGTTCTGATCCGTATTTCAGCAGTGTGTCGATGTTACATCCATGTACGAGTTTTTTGTTACTCTAGTCGGCCGGTCGGCCGCTAAGTGCAAAAAATTGTCCGGTTACGCTGCATACTCGTATATCGGAAATTTATTGTTTGAGAAACCTTGTTCGAATGCTTTGAATTGATTTATAATGATTTATATATTTCTATTTATTAGCCTCATGTGTAATAAATTAATGTAATTCCTACATTGCAATGTAATTGTGTTTTTATTAAATATAATTTATTATATAACATAAAATGAAAATTTCATTTCAAGATATTGCATAAAACACAACAAACTATACAAACTTATTGCATCTAATAGCTTTTTTCGTTAATAAATACAAAAATCAATTTCTTGTGGTGAATATTTTTACTGAAGGTTATTTCAGAACTTTTATGTATTAACATTTTATTCACAATGTAGAAATAAATTAATAAAATTAAATTGCTTTAAATTTGTATTTATGGTAATTTGTTACTTGTGATTTACTGGTATTTTCGAGATATTTAGCTTCAACGATATTTTGCAGTTTAACTTAATAACCAGAAAGGATGTATTTTGTATAGCATGAATGTATCATTACAATCTTTTTATATTATTATTTTGTATTTACTTTACAGCAATATTTTTCAAATATCTGACAACTGAAAATAATGAGAATTATGTATATCACTAATTTACAAAAAATGATAATTGTTTGTAGAAGCAAGCTCTAAATTTTCGACGAATTTTGATGGAATGTAAATATGAAATAATTAGTATTAAAAAATAAATAAACCAAAATATACGACCATCTAAAAGAACATTTAGATGACATTATTGTTAAAATTAGTTCCCTCTATGTCCAAAACTACTACAGATTTGAGATTTGAAAAAAGATTTGACATTAATCATTATTGACATAATAACCTTATTTTCAGTATTCTTAAGTAATTTGTTAATTAATTATAAGTAAAATTTTAATAATTCGAATTATAAATGAACAAAAGATGAAACTAGAATGTTTTTTTTTCTAGAAAGTAGAAAGTCATAAGTTTCATATGGTTTTATTGGTTTTCTCTGTTCCTTCAGAAGTTGGAGCCGTTTAAAATAAGATATTGTTAATAATTCAAACGGCTGTAACTTTTTAATGAATTGAAAAAGTAATTTGCTTACTGAAAAGATGTTTTGCAGAAGAAACGTGGGACAGCCTGCATATATTCTTGCTATAATTTTATATTATTTTGGTTGTCAAGCATGTATTAGATCTCATGAAAGATAATTGAAACATTATCTGCTATAAAGTAAATACAGATATATTTCTATTGTCCCTTCATACAAAATACATGCTCCGTCCTAAATATAAATTTAAATTAAATTTAGAGAATTTATTAACATTTAGTGAATATATTTTAAAATTAATATTAATTCTGAAATAGTCTATATTCAGTGATAATCCTTGGCAACAAGATGATTTGTGCATTTACTTACTTACTTACTTAAGCCCGTCATCCCACTGCTGGGCAAAGGCATTTATATAGGCTTTCGCGGCCAAAATCATTTAGAAAATAAATTGCTTACGGGTTATGCCGTGTGTCAAGATTCGCAAATGCCGACGTTTCGCGAACCATGTGGCTAGCTTCTTCAGAGCTAACTGATTACTGTATTCAGTTAACTCTGAAGAAGCGAGCAATAATTTTTATTGTAGAAAATGATGAGCGAAACAACTTTAGTATAAAATATTTGTTTCTTTATCATAACACAACAAATATATCGACCACTGCGACTCTAATGGCCTATCTAATGTTCCTATATCTTTATAAGTTAGTTACTTATTAGTTTTCCCTACGTCTCATCTCATAAAGCTACAAATGTTCCGGCTTATCCTTTTCCCAGATCGCATTAATGAAATCCGTTGACTGGCCTGCTTCAGATACTGACAAGCTTATGGCCAAATGTCACAAAAAGCAAAACAAGTCCAGAAATCACAATCATAAACGAGCAAAGTATCGTCATCAGTCACGACAGCTCGCATCTATATTTCACCAAAAGGATAGTTTAGACCGAATCTTTCGAAATTATCCTCGTTTCAGTCAAATAATCAATCCTCTGAGCAGGATAGCAGGGATACCGGAACAACGTAAACAATCCACCTCCCCAGTAGCGGTGATTTATAAACTGTAGGCTATGTATCGGAACGCCAATGATTTTTCTCCCCCCAGCAGCCAGTGTGCTGCTTTATTTATGCGGTTAAATGTGTTTCCGATATCGTCGGGGGCTGAATCTACGCCTCGATGTTTTCGGAAGCTCGTAGCTTTTGTTTCGGCCGTAGAGTTTTTGTTTTAATTCTGTCGAGTGCGGTGTAATTCGTACGCAAACACAACTGTATGATAATAATTTAGTTTTAACGAATGTTGGCTATAGTTTTCAGATTTGTTCTGTATTAGTTGGAGGTAAGGAGTGTCCATAATATGCGAACTTTGAGAGAAAAACGTCAGGATTATCGAAATCAAATGTGATCTTTAATTAATTATTCTGGTTTAATTCCTCCACAAAGAATTTGTGTGGAAACCCATTGTTCCAATAACATTCCAGTAGCTGTTTATTTGACGTCGTCGTGGCTGCCAGCTAGAAACGTCAAAAGCGCAACCATAACCTATTCATATTGCAGTAGGTATGTACAAAGCTAGGCGATTTGTTGGTTATCTACGTGGACCTAAAAGCACAAACTCCGTCTTCACAAATACCCTTTGAGAAACCTATGGAATAATTATGGTAAAATAAAATTTGACAAATAGCGATTGTAACTGGTCAGTTAACTATTACGAAAACAACAGTAAGTAAATTAATAGAGCTGATTAGCCTTTCGTTTAAACGTTGCCGTTTACTTTGCCTCTACAGCTTGAGACGTAGCATGTTAGATGGCACCAATGTACACCAGTCGCGTCTGCCGACAGCGCCAATGACATGGAACACCACCTAACCTAATATTTTGATGGTGAATTTCAGAAACAATCGCACACATAGAATAACGTGACTTTACTTGTTCGCTTGTGCACTTTACTGGTAATTTTTACTTTTCTTTGTACAATAATTCTTATTATATTAATTACATATAATCAAGTTACAGTAAAGTATATTTAATAGAGGTTTGTCTATTTATTTGTTTTACCAGTTATCAAAGGAACTAAATAGTAAGGGAAAAAGTTACTTAAAAATATGAATCTTATTATACATGTATTACAGATTCTGCAATATATCTACAATGTTATAAATATTTAATATTAATAATTTTATATATAATTTTAATTTAATACTAATATGTATAAGTACTGCCGAATCACGCAGTAGGGCGAATAAAAAAGCCCTTTTGGAAAATCAAAATTTTAAGTTGATATATGTTGTCTCCATGAACCTAAAAAATAGGTTTCCCACAAGAGCCGTAAAGTTGATAATTTCTCTCAATAAAGTTGTTTTTTAGTGGGGGTTAAAGTGTTTTTTATTTTTTGACAATACATTGTGAAATAATAGTATAAAAATATTACTCTACTGCAACATTTATGTCTCCAGCACTCAAAAATAAATATGAGTTAGTTTACAAATAAATCTTATTTTTGTATTCCATGTAAATTAACTGAGAACAAAATATAACAATTGTTTTTTTGTTTTTTCAAGTGACAAGTATCTGTAATAAGATCTAAAAGAAAAAAAAAAATGACAAATCAAATTTATGTTTTTACAATAAAGCTCTCCTAATAAGAGTAGATTGTAGTTGCTGGTCCAATCACATACCCAATATATAAAAAAAAAAATTTGACAAAATATTTATTTACAATATTATTAAAATATATTTTCATTATACAAGTTGATAGAAAGTTATCTCTACGGAGCCACGTATACCACCAAGTTTGGTCCAATTGAAAAGAATCTAGGTCTTCCGCAAACGGTCTATAAATTTTCTTAACATTTGTATTCAAATCATTGAAAAAACAATTGTTATATTTCTCGTCGTCATTTGCATTAAGTATGAAAACAGGTTTTGTTAAATTTACTATATTTTATGAAATTGTATGCAATTTAAGTACGTTGCATTAATACAATAAATTTGTATACTTATTTCATTCTCTACCGATTGTTAAAGTCTCTCAAATTGAAAAGAAAAAGCACCCTTCAAAAAATCAAATTTATCGCAACAAATCATAATTTTCCCCCCCTTGCCACTTTTTGAATGTATGTATGGGTCCGTAGAAACAACTTTATATCAATTTTGAAAAGTTGATTTTCCAAAAAAAAAGTTTTAGTGGATAAACGATTGATTTAAATACTTTTTTTCTAAAGCCAATAGTCACATATGAAGTATGAGTGTATGTTACAAAACAAACAGTTTTTCCATTGTCCCAATTTCAATAAAAAGTATTACTTAGGTGCACAGAAAAAAAACTAGTTTGAATCAAAGCAACTACTTATTAGCAACATATATCGACTTTGAATTAATATTTGATGGAAGAAATAAATAATTAGTTATTCGAAAGAATTCGGTTTATTAGTAGTTTTAATGTTTGTAGATATTTTTGTTCATGTTGACAAATGTATTACTAAATTCACGGATTTTTTTACGCGATTTTTTTACGGAGGTTGACACAGTTTGAAACACAGTTTGAAATCGAAAAAGTAGTATATTATAGAAGTTACACCGTCATTTACAAGTGTACTATATTTCACCTAAAAATATATCAATGACAATCGCCATTGTCAAAGTTTTCGAAAAGAAATTTAGTCAGTGGTGTCGGTATTGATCAACAAATTGTCAGGACAGAGAGTCAAAGGTATCTTCTATGTAAATTGTTACAGAATATCTGTTAATTTTTTAGTCTATTAGTCCATATATTTTTTAGTGTTTAGAAACATTGTTCTTGTGTAATATCCTTAATAAATTGATTAATGTTACTTTAGTTGATTTTTCTTTCAAATCCATATACATATAAAACTTAAGCATCCTACTATTTCAGTGTATTAATTTGAAAAAGCATTTGACTGATAGGAAGATATATTTCTTTGAAGTCAAAAAGACAAATGTAAATATTTGAGATAGAACCAATAAAAATGTATACCTAGTGCAAAAGTATTGATTTCTTAAAACATAAATATATATTTGGGTTAAAAAATGACATATTATTAATAAATGAATAACTTGCTGGTGCAAAGAGTAATTTATCTTATGTATACCCATGATGTAAACAACAAGAGTTTGTTTTATTTATATCTCCACCCTGAGTATTTTAAACCACGAAAGATCAGACGAATACACTCCAAACAAATATGTTTTAGCTTTATTCTACCTCCACATCTTCAGTACCTAAGTAGAGCAGTAAGTGTTTGCCACAGAAATGTAGTTCATACGGACAAAGTCGGATGTGTAGCATCTCAGTTGCAGTTCTGGATTGAATTAGGTCTACTTAGACTTTCCAGCACAATGTAGCTGAGAGAAAAGTAACTCCACTAGCCACTCCATCCAGTCTTATTACCACATTAGGGTTAGTTAGTGCAGTTGCCTACATCAACTTAAATACTGAAAACTGCACGGGATTGACAATCTAAATTAGTTGCTCATCAATATGAACGTATCTATGGAGACATTGATGACAAGCCGTTAGCTTATGATGACAGTTCGGTAATTTATGATTTATCACAGTCCTCTGTGTAAATTTATGAATATAATTTATCAGAAATTAGATGTAATTATGACTCGACTCCAGTTTTTGGCTTACCGCATACGAAAGCATAATGGAGGAAATGTCAATGTTAATTGCTTCGTTATTTTTTCCCCGAGTGCTGTATGTTTTAATTGGCTTGAAGATACCAGTATAAGCAAAAAGTTATTTTAACAGTGAGTTATTTCTGTTTCTGCGTCCTCGTTATAAAAAAACAAGTATGACTCATCTTTTCTACTATGGTTAATAGTATTTTCTTATAAAGTAACAACTAAGTCTATTGAAATTAACACAAGATATATATAGTTTGTCCAGATATTGTATTTTTTATGAATGAATACTAAGTAAATATTTTAATCAAAATCGGTCAACTAGAAAACTTCTTTGTTTGTTGTTCTTCGCGGTTACCTTATATAATCATATCCGCAAGAGCAAATGTTGACACAATTTAATCTCAGCGCTAGAATTGTGCAAATATACGTAAGGGCACCACCAGTTGAAATAATACTGAACGGCGTTTCGGTTCAGCCCACGCCTTAACTCAAGGCGCTGTTCGTTTTCATTTCATCCTTGTTTGCATATACACGTGAACGCTGCCGTAAGGACAAAGGACGGATGCTCCGCCTGTCCTAAGCTGGAGTAAATAATAAGATTGAGTAAATAATTGAAGTGGTTTCCGAAATAAATGTCTTTTTATGATTACCATATTTCAGCATACGTTTTATAAACACAGCTGAAAATGTAATTAGAGATAGAGTAATATTATTCTACTCTATAAACATCCAGTGTAAATATATTCCAGCCGAGGTTTTAGAGAATTACAATTTTTCTCGTCTTACTACTTTTTACGGCAAAAACACTCGTATAATTATGCACTCTCTATAATTTATTACGAGCTAATCAGAATAATTCACAAAAAAAACAAATTTTATGAGCAGATACTACGCATAAACAATAAGTTTGGAACTAAAATATTATATTTATAGGTGGTGGCGTCCCTGATTGAGTGAGAACATAATCCATTGAAAGTAGCTCGAACTCTATCTTTCATGTTCTCCTTATCAATTAGTGGGTCCTTAATAACTGGGTGGTTTCAAATGGACGGTGCTCCGGCGCATACAACTGTTGCAGTAAGAGGCTTGCTTAACGAGATGTTCGACGATCGGTGGAAGCAGCTCAAACTCTATCTTTCATGTTCTCCTTATCAATGATTGGGTCCTCATAAAGTACGTCTTTAATAGTTCCCAAAATGAATAATCCATTAGCGTCATGTTGAGGGAACGCGGTGGTTATTTGTATGGCCCATTAAGCGCAATCCACCGATCGTCGGACATCTCGTTAGGCAAGCCTCTTACTGCAACAGTTGTGTAGCAGTAAGAGTTTCGCTGTATAACTTTTAGAATAATTCTACCGATGTGTCGATAACATGTTACCTTCACAACAACTTTGCTAGATAACTAATTTTCGACTGTCACAGGGGATATTTTATAAGTAATTGAAAGTAACCGTGCAGCTTTCATTTTTTAATGAAAAAAATTAATATCTCAACAACGACACATGTTAGGTATAGGGAATACAAACATAAAATGAATCTAAAACTTAACGAAGATTTCCAAAATTCGATAAAATACAGGTGGCATTTCCGGTGCAACCGGAACTAACCGAACAAACGTTCAATCTCTCTTTTCATTTGGTGCTCCATATACTTCTAATGCCAGCTCGTCGCGGGAGACCCTGTATACCTTATGAAGCATTTCAATAATGGGAATCATCGTCACCGATGATGCTAACAAACTGGGATTTATAATCGAATTCATGTAAAACTTGCCTAGAAAGCATTGTTCATTGACGGTCCATTAACGGTTGACTGCCATAGTGTGGCAGTCAAGCGTGAAGTTCCGCTTTCGTTTATGTCTACTATGGTTTATGATAATGAAAGCCATTCCATATCTAATGATTCCCGGCATTTATTTGAAACTATAAGACGGTCAAGATATCTTCTTTTGAAGTATCGCAATGTCGTGATGTTTCATTTCAAACAAACGCGTACTTTGCGATGCCTAAAACTCTTCTTTTGGGTATGGTAACTCATCCTCGACCTTCGTAAAGCCGCCCTAAGTAAAATATTGGAAGCTCGAGTCGCGGAGAAGGATAAAATCCCAGGCAAAGTGAGATATAATATTACCCCGAGGCTAAAAGGGGGTGATACGCAGGATCGCCACATGCAGTCAACTTTGCTTTCCACGCAAGTTTTACCAAAATTCGATAATACATCTTAGTTTGTCAGCACTATTGGCGACGATTATTCCCATAAAGAAAATCGTTCATAATATATATGATTGGTCAGTTATTGGTTGGTTGGATGCCACAGTGCGATCACGTCAACGTAATGGACTGTTGATCACCTGGTATATTGCTATCAGCCTTAAGTGAACGAGGCGACATATAGAAACACATTTTTTCTCTTTGTCCTTACTCCAACTTAAGTTGTGTGTACGTTCTGGCCCTTTTTATAGCAAAACATTCGTCTGCGCACATTAAAGAAGCAGTAGTGTCAAATTTTCTAAAGCCATTATTTCAATCAGGGCTAAAAAACGAACAGAAGATATTATCCGATCGGAAAAAATTAACAGATGGAAAGGTGGCATGGCTGGTCACTTGGCATGTTTGTGCCAACCTAATTAATTGAACGAGGCGATGCACATTGGGACATTTGATCCAAAAAGCTGGCCATAAAACAAACTTCTAAATTGTTAAATTCAAAAAAGGAAACCAGTTTCTGGGATAGGTAAAGGACCGACGTATTAAAGGGCGGCAATATTTTTTCACCTGAGCCCTGCGCCACGTGTTCTTGTCAGCCAAAAGTTAGATTTTACTATGGCTGAACATTGATGCACATAAGTTGACGCTTTTCAAAACGGTTGCAATTTTATGTTTTAAGGAAAAATGTGACTTTTTTGTTATACATTTTTTAGAACCAAGTATGAACTTTCATTCGACATTATTTTTATTAAAATTTACGCACAATTTTGTTTATTACAGGGCCGCGAACATTCGCTGTTATAAAAAACAGATTTATGCAGAACTTCAGTGTTTTAGTTTAGTGTTTAGCTTCATTAAGCTTTGAAAAGTAGTTCAAATTATATTATACATATTTGAAATTACAACTACTGGAAAATCTGCTGCGGATAGGTGCGGATGCGGTTTTGTGATTTTATTTCCATCACGTTGTAAAGGAAAATCCAAAAATGGATCTACCGGCTTATATTTAATTTGATGCAATTTCTTGAAACCGTGAGTGTAGAGGTAATTTAGGACATATTTAACCATATTTAGCTATATACAAATGGTTACGGTTAATCGGATTCAAATTCAAGGCAAGAAAATACATCGAAAGCACCTACTCCCATACACAGTTCACTGTTTTAAAATGGATTCTTGTTGAGGAGAGACAATAGTAAGTTTGTGAATAGAAGCTGGTTAGGAGTTTTCAATAAATGTGTTTATGCGGAATGCGAATCCGGGTGCAAAACATGCATATTAGGGTCATACCACCAAAAAACGACCGTTTCAGCTTGAAAGATGATCAAATTTCGAAAGTTTTCATGGAGCCATAAGTATAAGTATTGGAAAATTTTGAAATAATGCAAAAAATAATAGATTTTTGAGTGATAAATGTGGTAAAAAAGGTTCTTAATTGCCTCTACTATTATAAGTCATAAGTCATATTTATTGGTGGTAGCTACAAAAGTGTACACAAGTCAAACGAAAATATCCTTATACAACAAAATAACAACAAAACAAAAGCTGTTGTTTCTTCATTCTTCATTCTTCTTCATATCACGTCTTAAAAGGAATGTATCGAACGGAAAATAACATGAATAAATAATACTTGTTAAAATGCTATACATAAATAAAACAAAAATCTAGAGCCCTTATAGGTGAAACAATGATTTTGGTCAGGCTTTCAGGTCAAATATCCCACTGTGCGAAGTATAGAAAATATTTGAATTTATGGTTCATACGCTCATACGCGCCCTTTCTCTCACCCTCATTACGTTCATCCCGAAAGACGGTTAATTAATTTTACTGAAGATGTGTACCTCCTGGCCCTTTTTGGTTATAAAACATCCGTCGGTGCGCATTAAAATAGTGCAAAAATTTCCAAAGCCATCATTTTGATTACAATAGAAAACACAAACGGCAAAACTTCTAACAGAAGATAATGGCCGATCAGCAAAAAGAAAAATTCCGGTGGTAAAGTGGCATCGGTGGGCAACTATTGCGGGGACAGGCATTTTGATAAAAAATAATAAAGGTAAAAAAACCGCCACCCTAGTGTATACACTGTACATTTCTCCAGGGAGGAGATCCAGCTAGACATTCAACACATTGCTGAATCCAGTAGCGCGTCTAATTCCCACCAGACATACCAAGTTCTCATCAGTATCGTACAAGAAATCCCATGACAAAAATAGTCCGATGCGACTGAAGAGTCTGATGACTTTTAGCAATCACACTCATTTTCTCCCTTTGCACCGCTATCTGCATATTCATATCGAACGGGGAAATGGAAATTCCGTGGGAATGGCTTTTTAAAATCGCATCGCCGCGACGGCCCGAATAAATCACCACGGCAATGTCACAGCGTGACATTGAACTAGCTGAAGTTAATAGAAAAATCAAGGTGTGCCATCGCTGGCAAGGGTTGCGTGCCCGACGGTACTCCAATCAAATTTTCTAGACGAACCCGCACACCCCCATTCCCGGGTCAAGGTAGCAGGCGACGCCTGTATGTGGAGGTGCAACTGCCTCTTGTGACCCCGTGACCTATCCAGTTGAGGGATCAATTATTGCTATCACGTTTACCTGAAGATGCATTAAGTCGGCGTCTGAGGTACTCACTCATTCTACAGGCATTGTTTTGGTGTTGTTTACTCTTCTCTTGTTGAATATTTACCTGTTCTATGAAGGAAATTATCTAGGACACTTACCTGGAACAAAAAGAAAACATAGTGTTAATTTCAGAAAATAATAACAATCATAATAATCTATCATGCCATAATATTTGTTTAAGGTTTAAACGCTAAAATTGCCACAAAGTTTACATTTTCTTAATGACTATTAAATATCGTTGTATTCTATACACAAGTAATTTTGATTTGAACCAGCAATACAAAATATTATATTTGAGAAAATGGTGTCTTTTCAAGCTCAAATTAACGTTTTATTTCACAAGTTTGATTATGGGGAACATGTTTGGAATCTGGGCACCAGAAGAATTGAAGATATCGTTGTTATTTTCAGTGTCGCTTCCTAAACATCGATCTGGCACCTATCTTGATGACAAATCGCTCAAACTCGTTTTTTTACAACATTTACGACATTTTTATCAAGTGGCAGGTTGTGATGAACTCATCTAGAGTTTTCTCGGCTTTAGTTTTCCGCCATTTATACTAACTCTGTGGTCGGGCTGGACAGTACATATTATGCTGATGGATTTCATTCTTTGAGATCGTATGATCAAGTATGTAGGTGGCCAAAACTTTTTATGGCTAAACCATAGAAATTTGTGAACTTGTTAGAAAAACTTTCTTCGTTTCTTTCAACACTACTGCGGAGATGGTTTTGGGGGTAAATTTTTCCGAAAACATCAGTGCCACAAAATAAAAGTTGTATTTATTATATTGTATTTATGCGATCAGACGCAATTGTGTTTGAAATATAACTTCCATAGAACCAATTTGAAAAAATTGTCATTTTCCCTAGTACCTACATCAAAGCTTTTTTGGTCGCGATATTGATTGGGGCATTTAAGTTATAATTTAAAACATAAAAATAAAGCTGGTTGAACTATTGACAACTTTTTCGTCAATAGACAATTAGTGTTCAACACCTCTTTTCTGTCGTAAATAAGATAAAAAAATCCAACAGCACAGATTCTATATCAATTAAGATAATAAAAGATGCATTACATGTTGTGGGACAATTTATAACAGATTTAATTAATGAGTCACTAAATACAGGAATAGTACCTGACTCTTGGAAAGTAAGTACCATTGTACCAATACAAAAAATTGTGAACACCACCAAATGCGAAGAGTTTCGGCCTATTAACATGTTACCAAAACTAGAACAAATACTGGAAATTATTGTTAAACAACAGCTCAGTGAGTACTTGGATGAAAATCAATTTATTACTGACCAACAGTCAGGTTTTCGTGCTCAGCATTCATGCGAGACGGCCCTAAATTTGGTATTGGCAAATTGGAAAGGAGAATTAGAAGACGGTAAAACGATAGTTGCTGTTTTTGTAGATTTGAAGAGCTTTCGAGACAATTTGTCGTCAAAAGTTACTACAAAAATTGGAAACTTACGGAATCAGAGGAAAAGAATTGAAATGGTTTGAAAACTATTTAACAAACAGGAGACAGAAGGTTAGGATTGGAGAAAATGAGTCAAATGAATTAATAAACAGCTTAGGGGTACCACAAGGTTCTGCTCTTGGACCGGTTTTATTTAATTTGTACATAAACGATGTTGCTTCACAAGTTAAAGCTTGTGATATGCACCTATTTGCAGACGATACACTAATATCAATTGCAGGAGATAACTTACCTGATGTAATCGCGACATTAAACTCCGAACTAGTATCGATATCAAATTGGTATAAAGAAAATAAATTATGTTTGAATGTATTGAAAACAAAAGCTATGGTATTGGGAAATAAAAATTCGGTAAACCCTACACCAGACATAGTTATCGATAACACAGTTGTTGAGATAGTGGTCGAATTTAAATATCTAGGTGTCATTTTAGATAATAGTTTGAAATTTACGAGTAATATGGAATATATAGTTAAAAAGGTGAGTCGAAAGATTAGCTACTTAGGAAGAATATCTAATAAACTTACATTAAAAGCTAGAATATCTTTGTACCATACGATTATAGAACCATATTTTTACTATTGCAGCAGTATAATATTTTTGTGTACAGACAAAGACATTAAAAAGATTCAAGTACAACAATATCGAGCACTCAGAATTTTATTACAAAGAATTTTATCAAAAAATATTTTGAATGTTAAACAAGGAACGGTATATCAGGCACTCACGTTGGTATATAAATGCATAAATAATAAACTCCCAAATTATATGACTAATTATTTAACATACAATAGTCAGCAGTATGAATACAATACTCGGCAAAAGGGCCACTTCAGATTACCAAAATATACAAAAAGCAGCACACAAAATTCATTTTATTATAAAGCACTGAAGATGTTTAATACCCTGCCAAGTGATATAAAAAACAGTAGTTCGCTAAGTCTTTTTAAAACATCATGTCGGGTTCATGTATTGGCTAATTTTAAGTAGTTGATAAGTTTATTACTTAGGAAACCAAATTTATTGTGATTATTAGTTTCTTTTAACTAAATAAATATCATTATTATTATTATTAATATCCAACAAAATTAGAAAATACGGTGTATCGATTTTTACAAAACAAAACTGAAATTGCGTTACGTATCACGTTCGTGTCAGGATAGCACGAGAAAGCACCCATCCAATATTAAAGTCAGAACGAATACTATATAATGATGTACGTTGCCTATCCCATGGGAAATTTGGTATGGAATAACCAAGGAAATTTTCTATCTAGCCCTGGACGCGTCGATTTTACAGGCCCTCCCTTTGTGTATCTATCAATATATCGATACAAGCACACCTAATTATAATAGAAATATATAGAGAAAGCAAATTTCTTTCACTATTAAAAATACTGTGCACGCCGCTTATTGTAATCACGGTTAATGTTATCAATCGGTTATTGTTATCACTTTTGCCAAAAACGGACCGGCCGTATATTACCACATAGCAAAACCACCGCTTATAGGAATCATCACATCGAATTATGTTATCGCTTTTTCTTACGTCGGTTCTCTTTTTGTGACTCGAGCGGTCATTCGTTTTGGCACGTCAGCATATGCGCCGTAACTACCGCGGAGCGTCCTACAGAAGATGAAATTCGTTAATCTGTAATGTTTTGAATCTCCCAAACCGAATGTGAACAACAGAAAGTGGACGAAGATACTATAGAAAGTCCCCATGTGACCACATTAAGCGGCTTACAGTATCACCTTAGTTTTTAGAAAATCTTCAAGTTAAGAGCATATCCTCACTCTCACATATTAAACAGGACCTATAATACCTTTACCTTGTCATAAAATAAGTTGTTGCTATGATATTGGTAGCACAATAATAAGGCTGTATAATTATAATATTAGCATTTACAAGTCGTTAGCATGTATCACACGTCCAATATAATATTCAAATATTACGTTCACTGCCACTTACACCACACGTGCTGCGGTAGGCCAGTTACCACGTCATCATCGGTAATATGGGCAGATTGGATTTATTTTGATTCACGATTTAAAATAAATCTATAATTGCAGACCCAATTACCGGGGTATATTTTGGTAGCGAGCATCTGCGCTCGATCCGCCATCTGGTGGTAATTCGTTTACGAGATATAAATACGTCTGAAACAACCGCAAAAACTGGTAAGGAAAAGTCGGCCGTGTATCAAAAGTTTCGCAAACTTTGGCAGCTTGTGGATGTGTGGAAATCTTGGAAATTCGTGAGGCAATGGTATTGAGATATTTTCTAGAGTTACGGATTTACCGAAATGATAACAGAAATTCGTTAGAATGAGGCTGTTGCTTTATTTAGAAAACACTACTTTTTGCAACAAGTTTAAACTTTATTTGTTTTATAATTTTATCACCTTATATATCAAGAAATTTTTCAGCAAAATGCTGTTGAAAATTAATAAAATATTAGTGTGCTAAACTAAGTGAATGGATTGTTTTCAATAGATTCATTTGGGCTAAATATGAATCCTGAAGCTTGCATATCAAATCAGATTTCAGTGTTTCTGTTGGTTATTTAGGAACGACTGTCTACCCTACACCAAGGTTTACTTCTTAGCTAGAGCTTCTGGAGTCAGCGATGAGCTGTCCATACGTGACACCAGTAATATAATGGTTTTTAACATTTCTGGCAATTGTCGCAGCTTTTGAATAGTAAAAAAGTTATGAAGTTACGTTTGATATTGTATTTATATAAAACATCAATTTTAGTAATATGAACTGGTTACTTGAGTTAAATCTAAAAATGCCGTAGAAGTAAAACCATTACAACTCTTTATTCATATAAGAAGTCGCACTGAAAACATCATAAATTTTGTACAGTCAACTTCTTTATTTGAAACCGCAGAAAGCTTAAGGTTTGTTATAAGAGAATTTTCAAGTTTTTAAGACATTGGGTTCAGCTGTAAGAAATTCGCCATTATTGCCAAAACCATGCTTTTCAAATTATTTCAACACTTCAGTGCGAAACGCATATTTGCATTCCATTCGCAAACCGGTTTTTTACAGAGTAATCAATATTGTACAATTTTCAATTTTTTCGTTAGTTTATCAAGATATAAAAGTTCATCAACATGATCTTGGTGTTTTGTACTGTTGCTGTAATGAAATTTGTGCCATCAAATATAGGTATTACAAAACTCATGAGTTCACTCTTGAACTAATGGTTGAGTTATTCGTTGGTAATAATGCAACTGATTACAAATATCATTACATAATAGTATTTATACAGGCTGGGCCATTTTAATATTAACATTTGAGCATAAGAAAATTGCACCAAATGTTTCTCGTCTTAACTTAATATTTTTAAATGAACTTGCTTTTTTTCTGTGTATTTATGAGTTATTTGCAAAATTGTAGTGCATACAGTACCTTAATCATAACAGTTTTTTTAGTTATAGCCTCATTAAGTATTTAATCAATCATGATCAATTATGACAAGCACGAAAATCATGATGAATCATGATGAATCATGATCAATCATGATCAATCATGATCAATCATGTTCAATCATGATCAATCATGATCAATCATGTACAATTGGCCTACTTGAAAAAATGATTCAGACAAAGTATCTGTATGTTCCATGTAGGTTCATAATAATCAATTGAAAGCTGGTGTTTCTATAAAAAGATAGAGCTGACCCTGATTTCATACAATCGACTTAAAAATGCAATTCAATCGCTTATTATTAAAAGGGACTTATACGTAATTGCTATGTAGTTAGTCAATTTTAATAATGAGCGATTTCATTACATATCTCTAAAAGAAGTAGATTAAAAATAAAAAAGTTGACTGCGTTTTACGACATTAGGGCCACCTATAACAAAATCGGTAATACGTTCATAGTTTATAGTGTTTTTTTCTACAGTATTTGTAATTGGGTTTGATACAGCGCTTTGCCATAATGCTAGCATAAATAACCGTTTTCAAGTTACCCCCACTTTTGAATTTTAAATACATTTTTATGCAAATCGTTTGGGAATCGTTAGGGAGGGTTTGGGAGTATATTTTTTTTCGTTCGGGAGTACATGGTTTTTGAGAAAAAGAAAATTGTTTTTGTACCGTCAAGTTGGCCCCCAACTTTCACATTTCGTGATTTTTTTATTGGAATGGTTTGGAAATCGTTAGGGAGTGTAGTTTCGACGTTTTGGAGTAATTAGTTTAGCTACAAAGGAATAAAAATGTTTAGTACATAACCTGTAAACAGCTATTTTGAAGTCTCAGTCTTGCGGCCATAAGTTAGCACTAAAGCAATTATATATTACACCAGGACAGGTCGGCGTTTGCACACGTTCCCTGCCTGTTATATCCGGCAATATATAGTAATACCCTGTGACGGGGATGGCGAGATCACAAGCCATGTTTGCCGCGAGGATTTGTGCCATCGATCCCTTTGCCCTCTGTTTGCACGTCGGCTATGTATGATATCCACGCGGCAGCACTGGCGTAAGAGCCGGGGTCAAGTTAAGGCTTAAGGGCGGAATTAGGGCTGGTCGAAAGGTTGTGCTCACTGATAACGACAGGTTATCCAGGGTTGCTAGAGATGTTGCTCGAGATATCGTTAGCTATAATTCTTGCTGACGGTCGCGGTTTGAAAAGAATAAGAAACGGAAGATAACCGAAAATTAATTGGTTACTGTCAATGGCCATATACATGGTGACATAGAAACGCGTACATCCAGTACTTATGAGTATTTTTTGATCATATATAATAACTTAAAATGTTTAAAATAAACATTTTTATGAAAAATAAATTGTTACTGACTCATGCAGTTATCGAATTTTCTTTTAAGGCAGCCGTTAGCTTTTTACTGGTTTTGAGAGATCTATTAATTGTAACGGAATCTTTTTTTTATGGCAACACACAAGCAAATTATTTTGTACGTTGATCCAGTATCTGAATTTTTGTAGATATACATCGTTAACTTCAAGTAAAATTTTGCAATTTTAAATAGAGTTGGCCCTTGCTGTAAATGTTACGCAAATGAGAGTATTAATTCATATCCTGTTGATATAACAGCACGCAGTAAACGTGGCATCCCATCCTGAGAGATGTGGCATAATATTTGGTCTACAGGGCAAACCACAGTTTCACCAGTTTTCTGCTAGCACAGATAGTGCAAACGTTTGCTTGTGACTGTGCTTATTCTACAAAAATTTAGCCAACACTAATATTTGTATTAAAATGATATTATTTTTTATTCATAGTTACAAAAATTCACCTACTCAACTAAATAAAGAATCCAATAGAAATAAAATAATTAGGAATATAATGGAACTTTATCAGACTGTATTTTTCTCTAATATAGGTACTAGCTTGAAGTTCAATTACTACTGAAATGCTTATCTCAACTTGACATTCCATTGTTTTCGCAAGGAAGGAGTTTCTTGAATATAGAATAAGCGGGCAATTAGAACAGAACGGACTTTATCTCGAAAACTATCATCTGGAAGGAAATGGAAAAAAGGAGAAGCTGCAAACTGGAACAACCCGCTGAAACTCCAGAGAGGGCTCTTATCTCTTCGGCGACTTCGTGCTTATTCAATATTTAAAGCTAACGTTTGGTCACGACTGCGAAGAGAATTGCAACTGGAAATAAATCCGGAAATAGTAATGGAAAAGCCATGGATACCACTCCTGTTTGTCAATTGTTTTCCATTATGTTTTGTTTATATGGCCAAGGTAATATCGTAAGCAAATATTCTTTCTGTGTCGTGAAATTTAAACTCGTTTTCTGTAACCGCGTTCCTTTATGCCCTTCGTATACTGGGTAATTCATTCAATTGCGGGAAACTCTAGCGTATTCGACAAAAGGAATTAAAGAAAAAGCAATTGAATGCATGCGGCATATGGCATTTAGAAATAGAGGACAACCTATTGAAAGGCAATACTGCCGTATAGGCAACCACAGATACATTAGAAACCAAGAAAATTATAAATAATTCGTCTGTTGTGTTCTGGGATGATAGACACGTGTTGTTGTGTAGTGCTTAATTTATTTAATTTTGACCATTTGGGCTGAAGATGTCGTAAGACGAAACATGTACCCATTAAAATAACATAACCAAACAAAGGAAAAGAGGTGTTATTTACACATTTCCAATACATTATCCACGTTTGTAAAACATGGACACATTTCAAATTCAAAAGAAAATTATAGTTTTTAAAATTACAGTTCGTAATATTTGGTTACAAACATTTGATATATTGTTTAAAGGTCTAAACAAAGCTAGACACCAAAATCTTTGTTGTTACTCATTTTATAGAAGCCAAAATGTCATTTAACTGAACCATGATATTGCCATATGAACATTATCCTGCAAACAATGATTAATTGAATCCTATTTATGCATGCTCATTTGTGAAGTTACTTGTAGCAATGCTGAAAATACCAGTGATATACCAATTTATTAAATAATACATTTTACGTTAGAAAAGCTAAATTCTACCTGTTGCAAATAGGCGGAGGCGCCAGAAAAAGTAATTGTTTTAGAAAAAATGTGTCAGTTATAATACTGTAATAACTAGTGGACCTATAGACCGGCTATTGGGTAGATCAGTGAATCGGTAGATCGCAGGAATCGATAGACCGCATAGACAGTGGGTATCTACAAAAAAGACTTCTTTTGCAAAATCAAATTTTCAAGTTGATGTAAAGTTATTTTTATGGCCTCATATTAACCACCAAAAAAGTTGCCTTAATTAAAACATCTCCCGCAAGTAAAAAAAAACATTTTTTCAAGTTGAATAATTTTAAAAATAGTAGGTTGTGAAATAAAAGTATAAACATATATAATTCTAATACAACCTACTTAAATTGCATAAAATTGAGTATTTTTTTTTTAAAATGATATTTTTATAATCCATGCAAATTACGACGATAAACCGATTTCTTTTTTATCAAGGAACACACATGATCTAAATAAAAATGTAGGAACATGAAAAAATTATAGACCCCTCGCAGAAGACCTGATTATTTTTTATTTAGGTGATTTTTTTTTGTTGTATACATAGGACCATAGAAACTACTTTTTATCAACTTGTATATTTTTTTCCCAGTACCATTGAGCTTATTTACAAAAATAACCATTATTTGTTAAAATTACTCAATTTTATGCCAAGTGCGGAAGGCCCAAATGTTGCATTAGAGTAATATTCTATTACTATTATTTCACAACCTATTGTTAACATTTTTCATCAGGACAGATACTTTACCCCTACTACAAAAAAACACATTTATTGAGAAAAACTATAAACTTTAGGCCTCTTGAGGGTGATATATTTTTGATGTTATACCTAAGTGGATTCATAGAGACAACTTATATTAACTTGAAATTTTGATTTTCCAAAAAAGGTTCTTTTTATACATCCTACAGATTTATTGAGCATTATTTATACCAACATATTGGAATTGTAGATTTATAACATTCTAGATATATTTAGAACCTGTAATATGTATAATTGGTTTGTTTGCCCATCAGTAAAAATAATTAGTTATTCCTAATTGCTAAGCATGCGCAATGGAGATTTTGTAAAGGCAGAACCCCCATTGCGCATGCGCAAGAGTAAAAATAAGTGCTTTATATAATTATTTTGATGCTGCTCGAGCAAACCTATTATCTAAAATAAGAATAATAGATAATAATAGAGATAATAATAATTCAAACCTTGTATTAGATATATTATGTAGACATACTTTATTGTAACTTAATCATCGTAGAAACAAAAGAAAAATATACCCGTGAAGTGATAAATAATGAAATAACCAATGATGTGTGAAGCGATAAATAATGTGTAAAAAATATGATCAAGGCTAAAAATAAAAATATGTTCCGTCACAGAAAACATTCATATATATTTGTACAACAATACTTGTTGCAAAAACATATACGATAATTTATTATTGCACAGTATTGTATACATAAATATATACATATTACAGAAAACAAAATAAGAAAAAATGGGAATATTTACAAAATAAAATTTTTCTTTGTCTCGTGTGCCTATTAATTTGACCTACCCCTAAATACATTCCGATTATTCCTACATAGAACTCCAGCCTTTTAGCCCTAAAAAATGTCGTTCACCATGTGCAAAAGCGGGATGAGGTAAATAACGGTCCGCTTTTGTAGTATGAATAGTACGGATGTTTCAATGAAATTGAAAATCACATTAAGGGTCACATTGGCTTACGATTGAGGAATGCACACACTTTTGAATACTTTCTACGATAAGTAGCACCTCAATAACTCTTCCGAATTAAATCCGTGTTGATGTAACGTTTTTGTTGGAAATTACTTGAGGAAGACACTGAATAAACGTTGAGATAATTAACATTAGAATAATGTTCTTCCTGTCTTCAAAGTTTTTCATGGAATGTCCATTTGACAATTCAAATCGTATAGTAAGCTTTGTCACAGACGTAAACTTAACCTAAAGAAATGTGAATTAAATTACTATTCAGGGTTACCTGTGATCACTATACCGGAAACTTATAGATCCACAAAGGTTTATTATAATAATAAATTCCACAATAATGTTGATAAAAAATTGTGCGTTTTCTTCAAATTCTTTTATGTGATGAATCTTCAAAAGCTTTTACGTAAAGCAAGCATCCTGTTTTGTTTCGTGTGAGTGATCACCGTTAGAAGAAAAATCATGCTAAGGACAACATTCCTAGTCTTTGTAGGCTTGTTTTTTGGCCTGCTATCAATTCCCAATCACACTACTTGAAAGTTTTCAACGTTATCCGTTTTCAGAATTCTTCCTTCTCATTGCGGCAAAATTTTACATCGTGTTCTTCTCATGTTACACTTGGCTTCACTAACAATTACTTTATTGTATTGATATTGACATGTAGCTATTTCCATTACCTTTTGTTGTCTCTAATACATCTATATTGTTTGCATTCGGTCACGGTAGAATGACTTGTGTATGTATGCTAAAAATATTTAATAAATGTGGACTACCGTAAACAAACCTTCATAATAACATTAATAAACTTAAGATATGCCATTTGTATTGGCAAAGTCGGCAAAGTGAATCCATATTTATAAACATAAATATGTTAGGACTTAGGTTATGCAGAGGTTATGTACGGCTGACGTTTAATAGCGCTGGTAGCGCCATCTGTCGACTAATCGGCTAAAACGTCCGAATTCTTGTAGAAATGCATTTTGTGGGCAATTTATCGATCGATTGAAATGGTACCCACGGCATACCGTACTACACTTTACCCGGGTACATTATACGTTAAATAAGTAACCACAGCTCGGCTCATAGGAAAAATGACATAAGGTCGGACGTATTATTGAGTTCAGTGGCTGTAACACGTAGGAAAACTTACCCAAACTCACCAACGAATTTCCGATATCTCTGCTAAAATTTGTAAAATCATACCATATTATGCTTGTATGCATACGTAGTAGGTTTAATTCGTACGTAATAAAGACAAATGCGAATTCTTAATTATTCATATACGTAGAACATACGTTATAGGTTTCTCAGAGGTTATTTGGAACGGACGTTGTATGAAGATAATAATCAACAAATTGCAGGTTATGTCTGCGCTTTTGACGTTTCTTATCTGGCAACCATGACGACGCGTAATAAACTGCTGTTGGAATGTTGAGGCGTGTTCACCAAAATCGCTCGCTCTTTGGAAAATTTTTAAGCAAAAACGCCCTATAGGCCTTTTTGCGTCGATTTCAAAAGCTCACGCAACGTAGAATGGTCCATTTAGGGCGACGGCCGCGCTTCGCGCGCCCGAAAGGGCTTCTCCGGATTTTCTATAAGCAACTAAGAACGCACTTTTTCGAACGTGAAATGGTGAGAAAAAACACGCCAAATCAAAATACTTAATATAGACAAGTGTGTCACAGAATATTATCACTTAATATTAATTCCATATGTTATAATTAGGCAGGACTGAATAAGAAAAGAAGTTCGTAGAAAATCTATCTGTTTGTTCGAAAGCGAATATGTTGTTAATTGGCCAACGAGCAACTGGGGCCTGGGCGACGAAATAATAGAGTACACATGGCAAACAGCCCAGTGTGTCAACTGTTTTGCCCTTTATTGTATACTAACAATTATGATTATTGGGATGATAAGGCTAAAAAAGGTTTTTTACAGTTCATTAAAAGTTAATAACATATCATCAACCCGAATAGAACGCACACATAGCTATTACGTATGTTCAAACTAAACTCACAACTGAGAGCATCGGAAAGATACCTAGACAAAACAAACACTACTAACCATAACTAGCATTAAAATCATAATACTACACAACAAAATAACGGAGTAGTGCAAAAATGAATCGTTAACAAAATGCAGTAGATTAGTCAGAATACAAACAACACTAAAACAAACAGTTGAATGATTATAATCTAAATTCAGTAGAAAACTATATGCGTTGCTCAAGTTTTCGGTGTCCGAACGCAGGGTCATGGCCCTACTAGTCCTTTTTATATTTCTGGAAGATTGCGTTTTAAACATTATCCTAACGTTGTCAAAAATCAACAATAATAAATAATAATAATAATAATTAATAATAGCATGTTGACCAATGCACTATCTAGCTTATTGTATCTTATATCCAGTCTGTCTGTCCCATCTATCTCTATGTCCCAAAATTATAATGAGTTATTCTTAATTTACTCAAATTATAAATTCGAAAGAGGAGGTGCGACTAGCCAGGAATGAAGTGAAAATTAAGGCAAATGATAGCGTATCACCTTGCAGGGGCCGTCATATATGTGACAACACTTTTGTGGGTGACACCGAAAATTAGTAAATGTTTGGGGCACGCATTATAAAGAATTTTATGAAATTATTAGATTTTATTCTTGGCATGGAATGAGGGATATGATAGCTTTAAAACTCTGTTGTGCCTGGCAGTGGACATATTTAGCTTTTGATTTATGGGATGGTTAAATTCGAAATTAGAGGACCTGTCAGAGTTGGTTTCCTTCTGATACTATTCCGTCCTTAATCACCTCCCTCCCCCATTATCAACACCATATTTAAAACCCCCCAGTAAAGAATCTCATTCTCCTTCTCGACAGTGAACAATTATCATCGCAAAAATCACATTTGTTAGTACATATTGCAAATAACGTTATCCTTCTATATAATTAAATTTGTTCTGTTGATCTACTGTCAGATAAATTTAAACAATATATTGTTGTAAAATATAAATACTCTTGATTGTAATCATGTTTATTTTTACCCATGTAAAATTGTGTCAAAATTGTATAAGTAGATATTACAATAAAACTCTGTTTAAATAATCGAGTGATTTAATAAATAAATAATTTCATTAATTTTGTTAATTCGGTATGTACTTTATAATCTACTAATGTTTTATAATTTTGAAACTGGATATCAATATGCTTTGTCTATTTCAATAGAATTTTCGAACATCCGAATATCTTTAACCACAGTATATTAATTTTCTCTCGTAATAATAATTATTATTATTATTAATGTGGAAATAATTCAGTAATTTACAATTCATAAAATAGCACCAACTCATAAAAAGTCACTTTTTGCTACATTTTATTGAAACACGAATTAGTTGTAGCCAATTGTAGTATCATGACATTTAGTAGTATTCCTTTGTAAATGTAAGTTTTCTTAATGATTTGAGTTACTAATGAGTGTCTTTTCCCTATAACCCCACGATAATTATTGACTAACTTATCATGTATTTTCATGAATATTTTAATTTTTCACCATTCGCAATTGTAGTATCATTACATTTAGTAGTATTCCTTTGAAAATTTAAGTTTTCTTAATGATTTAAGTTGCTAATGTGTGTGTTTTCTCTATAACCCCACGATAATTATTGTCGAGCTTATCATGTATTTTAATGAACATTTTAATTCTTCATCATTCACAATTGTAGTATCATTACATTTAGTAGTATTCCTTTGTAAATTTAAGTTTTCTTAATGATTTGAGTTGCTAATGAGTGTCCTTTCCCTATAACCCCACGATAATTATTGTCTAACTTATCATGTATTTTAATGAACATTTTAATTCTTCACCATTCACAATTGTAGTATCATTACATTTAGTAGTATTCCTTTGTAAATTTAAGTTTTCTTAATGATTTGAGTTGCTAATGAGTGTCCTTTCCCTATAACCCCACGAGAATTATTGTCTAACTTATCATGTATTTTCATGAACATTTTAATTCTTCACATTCACAATTGCAGTATCATTACATTTAGTAGTATTCCTTTGTAAATTTAAGTTTTCTTAATGCTTTGAGTTGCTAATGAGTGTCTTTGCCCTATAACCCCACGATAATTATTGTCTAACTTACTATGTATTTTCATGAACATTTTAATTCTTCACCATTCGCAATAAAAATAAAATAAAACACAAGAGATAATTTTAGGACATATTGTTAAAGTAATATTATTGGTTAATAATTTGGTGACATACAGGAGGAATATAAATTTTAAATAAATTAGATATTACAGCTACAACCTGGATTTGAATCAGGGACCTTTGCGTTTCTAGCACAATCCTCTCCCATCTGAGCAACTGAGGCATATAGCATTTGTTAGATATAATTTGTCATAAATCAAGGAAAACAAGTAGTGGTTACTACCAAGCACTGAGATGGAAGAGCATTGTGCTAGAAACGCAAAAGTCCCTGATTCAAAACCAGGTTGTAGCTGTAATTTTTGATTTATTTATAATTTAAATCCCGCCTGTATGTCACCATATTATTAACCTAAAACATAAGAGTTTTCCAATTTTAATACAAAATATTGTTTGAATTTTTCTTGAACAAGAATAATTATAATATTAATTGTAATTAAAGAGAACTGTGTTATTTCTCATGCGTTTTCTTTTATTTGGTCGCCCGTCTCACAGTACCGTCGATGTTAGTCATATCACTTTTAGAAAGCAATTGATGAAGTGGTAAGTACCAAAATTACATTTTCCAGGTATTTGAGATAACATAAATAATACAATTTACATATGGTAGATAGCGACTGCGCTTCTCATAAAGGCTTTGAAGTTTTTGCAACAGCCCGTAAAATTTAAAAAAACCTTTGAATTTAGGATACTGAATTCATTAATAAGGAGGATATAAAGCTCGTTAAGCATTTTAACAACCACTTTTATTTTGCATAACGATCTTAAAATTACGTCGTAAAACCTATATCGTCGTGCCTGAGCATTAACATTATCATCAAAAAGGTCTATTATTTCGAAAGTCTGAAACAACAAAGTCATAACAGTGTTTAAATTGGACGACGATGATTACAACAAGGTAGTAGAACAGCGGCTCTAAGCTTTATTTTATGTTGCCGTCAACCCACATCCGCCCATAGAAATCTGAAGCGGGGGAGGGGCTGTAAATGTATTTACTGGCGTCCTGAGCATGCACAGCCTACTATTTTGCGAACGTAACTTTCGCTACACGTAAGCTGTAACGCGGCAAGGGTTTTCCACCCATGCCTTTGAAGGGCCTATCGACCAGGTTTTAGGGCCTCCGCTGACGCCACCGGTGACGCATTCCTGTACGAAACTCCTCTGGGAATACCTAACGTACGCTTTGACCTTGTTTGACCTTACCAGCCTTGAAAAATTCAAATTTTGATTTGGGACGTTATCACGTTCCATCTAAGAAATAAAATACACATTTGATCGATTTTTTACTTTATCATACGCAGTATTATAAAGTATTGTAATCCTGCCAAAAAAAAATGAGATTTTATCGGAAATATAACCTTTTGGATCCCCTAAACATATTTGATCAAAGTACAAAAAAATTTAGAAGTTTCATGACTAAACTTAGAACTGATAAGCTTTCTATTCAGAAGGTTCCAAAGGAACTGCATGTTTACTCTAAGCATTTTTCAAGGATTTTGCAAATGAGCCGCCACTGTAATTTTGTCAAAATACTTAAATAATAAATTAAAGTAGAAATTTTTTTTATACATACTTTTTTGGCAAAATTAATAGTTTAGCTGCATGAACAAATTGTATTTGACTGAGATCGATAGTGTCTGCATTAATATAAAACTAGTTAGCCAGGATTTGACAGATATTTTCATTCTATTGAGAGTAGGTAGTGTCAAACGCTGATGTTTTGACAATACCTATTGTCAATAGAATTAATGTATCTGTCAAATCCTGGCTAACTAATTTTATTTTAATGCAGACTCTATCGATCTCGAACAAATAGAATCTCGTGCAGCTAAACTGTTAGTTTTAAGTATAGTATGATAAATTCATGTGCCTGGCCACTGCAAAGAATTATGGTATCGGTGAAAACCCGACGTTTTCTAAGTCAAACTTTTATTACAGAATTTTAAATCAATTTAAATCAAATGCTGCTAAAAGAAGGGCCGAAAGCAACAAACGCCTGTTGCCATGGAAAAGGCAAGGACAGTCAATAGTCACAAGCCAACGCTCAATAGCATGCATTTGTAACTTAAAGCTGTGGTGTCTCTGGCTATTTTTTAGCTTAGAGGTTAGTTTTGATGTAACTTTGCGTGTTATGAAGGAAGGATTAAAAAAAAAAACAATATTAGAGCAATATTACTTTAATTAATAATAATAAAAACAATTATATACTATGGTTGCTAGGGCTTCCAATCCCGGACAATATATTAATCCCGAAATTTCGGGATTAATGATTTTGTAATCCCGGGATACCGGGATTGATCCCGGGATTCTTCATGAAAAAACAGTGAAAATTGCCAAACCAAAACGCGATAAGTAAGAAACCTCTAAAATATACTTTATTGTATAATATCTTGTCCCCCGAAACTTCATCAATGTTTTCAAATGTTATCTTACAAGTAGGAACCCAAAGTTGACGGTTTAAAAGTTAAAAGCCGTCAAAGTGTGCGTAGTGACATAAATAATAAACAAAATTTAAACTTTTTCAGATAGTAACTTGCTCTTGCATCTTAAATTTGCTCAACATTTTTACATTTTTGTAAAATATTTCTAGAATAGTCACGGCAAAAGAATTTTTTGATCGAGACAAATTTTAAATTTATCTTGATTATAGCAATAAAACATTTTGACAATTTTTTGTTTTCTTCTTTAAGATAAAATAGTATATGTTCAGAATTTACACGGGATGAATGGTTATTAAGCAAGTAGACTAACTATTTGAATTTTAAATAAAACAATTATTGTTTACAAAAAAAATAATTACAATTATTTTAAAACCCAGTTCTAAACACATTTTCAAATAAAGACGTTATTTATTGTTAATCAGTGCAACTAATCATGAAAAATATTAATATTACACTTAGTGCACTTTGTGACAAAACTTCTCCAATAAAAGCGAAAAAAACGATAATTTATTGTGCGATGAAGAAATGTAAAAAATGACCATATTACCGCAGCCACAGCTCACATACTCGAGATTGTACAATCCTTAAACTGGGTTGTTGTATTTTATTGCCTATTTACTAATTTCATATTCTGTAGTAGAACACTGAATACAGGTAAACAAATCCGTGTTTTTTCTGTTTTAAATACTCGTATATTTGTTGTTGAGTTTGTAGCAACTAAAAAGACTTAAGCAAGTTGAATAGGTTCATGTTTGCCTCCACATTGACTTCTTGCAAAATCTGCATTATGCAACATATTGGTGTAAACGAACATTTTATGTTTGATACTTAATTTAATCAGAAAAGGAGCTATTATAGACTGAAGTTCATACTTAAAAAATAGGAGCTCAATTGATTTATTGTAGATAAGTGCCGACATTTCGCCAATTTAATAAATTTAACACATTTGGGATCCCGCGATTTAGATTTATAATCCCGGGATCCAGAAAAAGGTCATTAATTGTCGGGATCCCGTAATCCCGGGATTGGAAGCCCTAGAAACTTTCTACCTATTAGTTAAGAGAGATTAACAGGGATTTACAGATTAACAGGAGGCAATATTTTCTATGCAGACTCCAATGTATTTTGAAATTGTCACAAAAACATAAAATTAAAAAATTTCATACTCATTTTGGTTTTTCATATAAAAATCACTGACGTGGGAGACAGTCGTGTTGCACAATTATAGCAAAGCTGTCATTTTTACTCTATAATAAGTGAAGTTATGCGATTGAAGTAACACGTATAAAATCTCTAGTTAAAATCTCCAACAAAATTGTTATTGTTAACGCTTGAAAATTTTCATTTCCCTCTACCTCAAATTGCTTATTTATTTCTACAAACAATTGAAAACGAAAATATACCCATGTCCAATTGTTTGTTTTAATTATTTTCTTGCATGCCCCGCGGTTGCAGTTTCATTTCTCCTATCTTCCAAGCCAACCGCAGTTACCGCTTTCCCATCCTGTAATTAGTGCCACCCTTATTATTCCGTGCTATTTAACGTTGGATGTTGCTCGTTCTGTAGAAATGATCAGACCGCTTTAGTCTGCGCGTTATGGCCTACAGTTTAGGTCGATTCTGGTTCAGTGACATTCTAGACCAATCTGAAACACAATGGCAATAATTGTGGCAAGCCGTGAAGCTTTTGATGCCGTCCTGAAATTTTGCCGCCACTTCTAAATTAGTGCGGATGTAATTGGTCCTCGAAGTAGTAGTGCTTTTACCGAAGCGCTCATTAAACGTTCTCTCGGTTTTCTGAAGTGAACGAAGGCTTTGATTCCGAATTGATTTTTCATTGAATTGCGGCATTCGAGTGTTAAATCAGGTGTAATTTTGGTTGGGAGTTTATCGTCGCGTCCTTTAAAAATTATATGCAACCAAATATAACGGGTGACCCACGCCATACGTACTCCAATTTATACTCTTGAAGTTAATATGACTTCCGGTTTTTCCGGAAATGACGTCACCAGTGAAATTTTAAATGGCACCTTATATTCTTTGTGTGATATTTTCAGGATGACAATCTGAACACAAAAACATATCCATCGTCAATTTTTATCACCAATGCAGCGCAAAAATAACTTTTTTGTGTATTAATCTAGGTGGCTAGGAATTGGTGAAATAGTCGAAAATTGTCAAATAAACACTAACTAAATCGATTTTGGCCGACATTGCATTACTGGCGTCCTCTACTGTGATTTAATTGGTTTTTGGCCAGCGATTCATTTTTTTCACGGGTGCCCAATGGCCACACCCTGATTAATCGATAGAAAACATCTTTCCGATTACAATGATACCAAATACTTGATATTTAATTGAAATTTTTAGCGTAAAAATGTTGTTAGAAGCAACGAAATCGAAAAACATATTGTAATATCTTGAGTTCCAATAAAGTTTATTATTATTATTATTAAAGTCAGCGTACAAGTCAAAGTCACTCAATGGACTACTGGGACTACCCTTAAACGTCAATTTCACGTTATGATTATCAGCAAATATCAAGAATTTGGTATGATTGTGTCGGTAAATATTTTTCCTCGTACAATTAGGGTACTAATTAGGGTACTGACTTGTGCGCTGACTTAGATCATTAGGTCAATATTTTTTTTCGATTTCCGTGCTTCTAGCACCATTTGTACACTAAGACTAACATAGCAAGTATGTGGTATCATGTAATCGGAACGATGTTGTCTATCGAATCATCAGGGTGGCCACTGGCCAAAAACCAATTAAATCACGCTAGAGGGCGCCAGTAATGCAATGTCGGCCAAAATCGATGTAGTTGGTGTTTATTTGACAACTTTCGACTATTTTCACCAATTCCTAGTTTTCACAAATTCCTAATTGCTGATAAAAATTGACGATCGATATGTTTTTGTGTTCAGAATGTCATCCTGATTGAGAATATCACACGAAGAATATAGGATGCCATTTAAAATTTCAATAATGACGTCATTTGCGGAAAAACCGGAAGTCATATTAACCTCAAGAATATCCCAAACAATGGCATTTTTTGTCTATTAACACATTCCCAAATTTCATTCGTCCAGCTTTATGTCCGCCTAAGCGTGGGTCACCGGTATACTCACGTACGTGTGACGTGTGAAATTAATAAAAAAATATCAGTTTATCACAATGATATGTAAAATATATCGAGAAAGATGCTTTAACTATAATTTTCTGCCGATTGTTTATTTATCAGTATGTTTATTGAATAGAAAATCATTTATTAAAAAGCTCTATAAATGCAGGATTTCTATTAACGCATGATTTGTTATAGCCAATCAAACGACTTCATTATAGCCAATCGAACATACGTAAAATAAAACCGTCCAATCAAATATTCCGTTATCCAGGCACACAGTCCAGAACTGGCAGTGTCAAACTACATAAATGGTCATATAACCTCAAACAACATCGACGAATAAAATATATGTAGACGCCGCCAGAAGAATACGATCAACGACAAAATTTTGTAAGCAACTCATATATTATACGGCGATTAATGATTTCTACAATTAACGCACTCGCTAATCGCTCGTGCGTTAAACAGTCCCCATCATTAATCGGTCTTTTTAATATACTTGTTGGCTAAACAACTGTTAATAAATCAAATTTAAATATTCTATATTTAGTCCAGTCATTACGTATTTTCTTGATGCACAACGGCGTCGTCGGGGAAATTTGGAATTCGTCAGGAGTATAGACTTGGAGTATGACACCAAGTTTGCAACCCTGGCGTACAGCTGCTTGCGCTTTTAAAGACAACAAAAACCCACCACAGAGAATGCGTGGGTTTTTTGATTAGTGCGCGTGCACTCTGTGGTGATCTTTCTATTGTTTTTATTTTTTTTATTTTAGTTTCAAAAGTAGTCCTTATCCCGGTTCGAAGTTTCATAATTATGGTAAGTATAATTATACCTACGTAAGCACGCGGTTTGCTGCCAGATCAATTTTGAAATTTTTTTCATTTCTGGTTTCCTTGTTGTGCAATAAGTAATAACATATTTTTGAACCTATTTTCAGCTCTCTCTTGACATGTTGGTATAATAGAAAGTGAACATTTATTTGCATTATTGCATTTGCATTTGCATTATTTGGATGTAAAAGCGTAATTTACCGCGTAAATTACCAAATTAATTACCGCAATTAATGGTAATTTACCAATTTCTAATTACCGTAATTTACGGCTTAAAATACCGATGGTAATTTAACGTCAATTTAAATTTACCAGTAATTTACCGAAAATTGTATATACTGTTGTTAATTTACCTGAATTTATAAATGAATTTCAAAAACCTTCCATCAGTACTTGCGTGAATGTACCCCACCACTCCTAAGCAGTCAACAAGTGCACTGTTGCTTGTGCTTTGCCTGGGAGGTACTTAGGGCTGTAAGGTAAATTACTAAATAAATTACCGTAATTAATGGTAATTTCCAACTTTACTTAATTCAGCGGAGTCAATAGCGCACAAGTATTTTTATTGTAGACCCTGCTTTCATTTTAATAATGAATTACTACTATTGATTCAGGAAAAGCATCAGCGATTGGTGGTTATCTACAATATAATGACTTATTATAAGGCTGTACCCATTTTTTTACATAACTTACTGTCATCGGTAAATTACCATTTTGAACTACCCGATAATTTAAGCACATATAATTTACCAATTGCGTTTTTAATTACGGGGTAATTTAAATTTGAAAGTAATAATTTTAATTTCAGCGGTAATTTACTGAAACTAATTACGGAAACTTAACATACATAGTCAGATTGCTAGTTATCTACAAAATAATGACTTTTATTTACCAAACATTTTTATTAACATAAGTAGAATTCATAACCTACAGTGATAGATATTAACGCCAGTTTAATTTAAACTTTTGCATTTTGAATTACGCCGTAATTTAAACCAGCGTTTTTTACCATTTTGAATTTTTAATTACTCGGTAATTTAAGCCAACGTAATTTATTAATTTTAATTTTAATTTACTTGGTAATTTAATATTTGCAATTAATAATTTTAATTTCAATGGTATATTACAAAAAAAAAATATTATCGTAATTTAACATCCCTGTTTGTGATATATTCGAGAAAATTATTCCTATAATTGTTTTATCCCTGTTGGTTTATCATAGAAAACAGCACAATATTTATTCTTCCATTATATTAACAATTATTAGATAATTTTTAAACCAGTAAACCACCGATTTCATTGATAAAAATACTATAGCAATTAAATCAATTCTTATGGGAAAATCAAAAGTAATGCAAAAATCAATTCATAGACTATTTCAGGGATCTGAATTAACTATAGTTCGAAGGAAGATTGTCAGTATTTGAGGAACCCAATAAAAAACAATGAATTTTAGATAGGCCAATTAATTATTAAAGCTCTGACGACAATAAAACCATGTTGAGTATCCAGGTGGAGTTTTTTGTTGATCTAATTATTATTTTAATTTATTATTTAACAGTTATTTTAATGTTGTATCCAGAATACGAACAATATTTAGATTTTACAGAACTGTTCACGAGTCGGTTTTTCTATAAGCCCAATACGCAAGGCATCATATTATACTTTTTATTAAAATAATAATAATAATAACAGTTATAATAACTACACAAGAATCTTCTAATTATAAATTATGTGAACAAACCTCGATTGTGGGAAAACTGTAGTACAAAAATACCGACAACTAATTATAGAACGCTACCTCAAAGTTTTCTAGTCGTACAGCGCCTCTATCGCAAAGCGGTCGAAGTACGCTGCGCGTTGCTTACAGGAAACATCGCACTCGCATTTCTCCAACAGAACGCGCTCGCTGAAAGATTCCTGAAACGACGCTCGGCGGCATGGTTTGCAACCAAACTAAGCTCGCGCCCCGCAGAGTATTAGTTCAAAAGCTCGCCAACAGATGGCGCGCGGAGTCAATATCAAGGCTATCGATTGCACGTGACCTCCCGTAACCGAGTTTCCGGTTGCGTTTTCGGCGATCACGATTTGAAATGCTAAAATATTGAATTTGGCGAAATTGAACATGGAAGCAATTTTATATTTTTTTTTGTGTGGATGATAAAAGGTATAAGTCACGCGGAAAAAATATAAAGGTGACATGAGAAAATATCTGGACCGTATGTATTTATGCATAAATAGACGATAAATTGTCAATATAGCTTCAGGACGAAATGCGGTATTCCGATTTTTCTTTGAGATGCACACGAAGAGAGAGAGATGGAATGCGAGAGGTTTCTTTCAGACTAAAGTAGGCAAACGAAATCTGCGTGTGTCGGTGTGTGTATGTAAACATTACATAGGCGCTCGAGGGCCCTGAAAGAGATTTCTGGAATTTGCTGGCAGAGAACCACTTATCCAAAATCCCGAACAAACCGGATATGACCGGAAAATATGGAACGTGATTTTGATTCCCATGTATCGGCAATATCTGGATGCTATATTGGATAGTGTATCGTGTTTGTAGTCGTGTTTGCATTTTCCAGAAAGTGCACACATGATCAAAAACTAATGATATGATTAAGACAACATCAATTATTGTTGAGTATAAAAATAAAAATGTATTATTACAGTTTTAGAACTATCAATTTCAAACAGACTTTCTTTGGACTTCTACATACTTATGTACTTTTTGTAATCCAAGGCATAATAGTGCAAAACCCCAATCAAAATTTGCTTTACTTTTCTTAAGGTATACTTACATGGTCAGTAATAATCCTGTTACTATTTATGCCATCATTACTCTCCCATTTAACTAAGAAACTGACTTAAAGTCTTAGAGTTATCAGCCAATACCAGCCAATCCAGCTGGATTTGTCTATCTACATTTGGTTGGGCATTACAAATGACGTGCAAAAAGTTCCCATCGATAGTGTGTCTGTGTCGCGAGTTACTTACGACGAAAGATGACCGAATTTTAGATCTTAAAGTTCTACAAATAATGTCTATACATAGTTTAAGAGTTTTCAAGTTATAGGTCTAGATTTTGTATCACAAAATAGGATCTTCTTTTAATTCCCTTGTAAATTTTCAGGACTCGGAAGGTGACCACCCAGAATACAATGTGAGCACTGCTACTGTGTACGTCAAGTACAAGCTAAGAAGCATTTTGTTATATACAAAGAAGTACCCCTTACTAGCAAGATTTAAGATAACGGGTTTTGGTGCATAACCACAGAAAAAGCAGTGTTGGTATTACATAAGCCATTTCTTAAGCTTCTGAGGGACATTTATCGGAAATGGTTAGGTGTAAACTAAATAAAAACTCGGAGAATAGTAGTCAGAGTTATATGAGAGTTAACTGTTCAACCGTTGTTAATTCTTAATTGTTACAATGTCTGTAAA
This sequence comes from Melinopterus prodromus, assembly GCA_964023965.1. Classification (NCBI taxonomy): domain Eukaryota; kingdom Metazoa; phylum Arthropoda; class Insecta; order Coleoptera; family Scarabaeidae; genus Melinopterus; species Melinopterus prodromus. The sequence continues at coordinate 58,118,360 of OZ030392.1, read as the reverse complement.
TAATTACTACTTCATTTGAGAATGATTGGCGTAAATTTTGCAATAGTTCAAGCTGCAATGGATGTCCTTTTATCAGGATATTTCTTGATAACTGTTGACCAACGATTTATTTATTTAAAAGTACCTAAATATTAACAATATTATATAAAATATACCTAAGAATTCTGGATAAAGAAATAATTTGGGGATACATTATAGTTTGAAATGCTATCTACAGTGAAAGCGAGAATATTTTAAAGACCAGACAGAGGCTGTAAGTAGATTTTTTTGATTAAAATGTTCCCGTTTCATTATGAGTCAGTATTTATTAAGCCCGTTACTAGACCTTAATATGAACGTCAATAGCAAGCGAACAAACGTCAACAAAGAACTCCAATAAAAACCGCCATATTTGAAGAAATCCCGCAAACTCAAGGTTATCCTTCAATTAAATCGTACCTAAAGCGCAGACCGCCTTGGAATCCCGCCGAATCTTAATAGAAAATCGGAAACCTGACCGTGGCGGCTATGATTGAACGGAAGGCAGAGCGGAGATTTGATCGCGTATTTATATTCTTAAATTATCATCATATATATATCTACAACCTTTATTCCTTTCTCCATTCTAGTGCTTCACGTTCAATCAGAACCTGCCAACAAAGATTTCATGGACGAATTACTAGAGTAGACGACGACCGCTACGACTTGATGACAACCAATATTCCCTGTCTCTTATTGTGAGGATTTCATGATCAGAAAGGCATGTGTCGCTATATATAAGACAAGAACGAGAACTTTTTTGTGTGAAATTTACTCATTTAACAATAATTGGTACACTAAATAAATATAATGAAACCTTATTAATTTTATTGAACGTAATCGACTGCATCTTCTCAGAAGTTATAGTGACTGCTCTAAATAGAGTTTACACGGAAATGAAGATTGGAACTAATGCTATGCGACAAGACAGCTCCATGGAACACATCAACCGTAGGAACCTATAAATTCCACCAGCGTCCTGTGCATTAAACTTCGGAAACTAACCTATTACTTGGTGGAGAAACTTGTCACCTTGCTAAGGGATCCATAATCGGAATACAGTAATAAATTTCTCACATCTATTTTCTACATTCTACAGAAATTCGTTAACTATATGTATAAGGTGGAAAATTTAACGCTAGATCTGGTCGTAGTGAGTTCTTTAACGATTTAAGAGACCAAAAGGTGTAAATAATGGAAACTGGACTGTGTGAAAAAAAAAAAACATCTTATATAAATATATTTTCGGGTAAGCTGGACCAAACCGAAGAAGAGAATGCTAGGCAGTCTTGACAAAAGTGGTGGCAAATGCAAGGACGCACATGGATCCAAAGTTGTATTCTATTTTTCTTTATTTTAGTCTGTGTTTATATTGTAAAAGATATTTTCCTGGGCAAAAAGGGGTTTGCTTTTAATGTAATAAAATTATGTACAACATGTTCAATGTACACATCAGTTAGGTTGTTAGTTTGGTTATTAGTTAGCATTGTTAGTTAGCATTGTGAATTTAAGACGTCATAATTTTTTTTTTTATATAGCCTAATGGTTTTTTACTATACTTGATAAATTACATAATCGTCTCAATGGTAGCGTACACATTTTATGGCTTTACGTATAAAACATTTTCAGAAAGAGACAATTGAAAATTAGAGTTGATGAATTAACATTTATAACTTTTGTGAATGGAAAGCAAACAGGCGGTTTTGATTAAATTCTTTGTACTGCAGATTATTGCTATTTATGTTATCTTGTATGGAAGCAACAGTATTCCATTTAAAGCATCGTGCCTTCTACAATTTTATAAGAACAAACTTGCAGAATGTATTCTATAAGCAAAAGTTTAAGGTTTAAGGTTTTCCTGTGATACCTTTTTGGTGTTTCTAGGAAATTTCAGTTCACCTCATAGATAAAATACATATATACTAATATAAATAGATGGGCTCCTCAAGGCCACCTTTGTGGACTGTATTTTGAGTTCACGCCCATCCGCTAGGAGGCGCTAATAGCACTTCCCACTTCTAGCCTTTTCACACATTATATTTTAATTAATTCATAAAATCAGGAAAATCGCTTAATGGAATTAGTACAGTATACACATTACTACAGAAAATTTATAGTTATTTAACCAACAAGTATATTAAAAAGAGCGATCTCGACAATTAACGCGCTCGCTTCGCTCGCGCGTCAAACAGTCTCGGTCATTAATCGCTGTTTAATATTCGAGTTGGTTACAAAATTTTTCCGTCGATCGTATTCTTCTAGCGTCGTCTACATAGATTTTTTTTCGCCGATGTCTTTTTAGGTTATATGACAATTTATGTAATTTGACACTGACAGTTCTAGAGAACGGTATGTTTTGATTGGAAGGTTTCATTTCACATATGTTTGATTGACCAATCAAACGACGTCATTGCGTCTTGTGATTGGCTATAACAAATCATGCATTAATAGAAATTGGGCATTAATAGAGTTGTGTATAAACGATTTCGTATTCACTAAACTGACTCATAAATAAACGATCGACGGAAAAAGTTATTTACTTCACCCATTATACCAATGAAAAACATACGTTTAAAAATCTGTGGTAAAAATTTGCACTGTTACTAGCATGTCACTAGACAATTAATTGACAGAACTTTATGGTTGTTTACTAACGCCATGACTACGCAACACGCGACATCCACAGTGACGGTTTGACTGAGCCAATTGGTATCAAACATACCCATGAAACTAATATGGAACACTTTGGCAGTATATCTATATATGTTTTGCATTTGGGCCAACGTAAGATGGCGCCACCACAATTTCACAACGTCAGAATAGAAAATGTTTTACAAATGAGAAATGAATAAAAAAACTAGTAAGAAAATTACCTTCAGCCATGCTGAAGTTAAAATACCCCCACAGTAAAATATTTAAAAAGAATGAACCGATTTTGCTCATTCACGAACTTGTCCTTAGTTTTTAATAGATAAGCTTGTATATTAAATTTCAGATTAATAACTTCAAAATTACGGCAATTATCGTGGACGCAGACGGACAGTTGTGGCAAACTCAATATAACCCTCACCACAGTAAATATGGGGGTATAATAAGAATAGCTAAATTATGTACTGTGTGTGCTTTTCATGATTAAACTTGATGCAGCCGCAATGCGCGCATGGGTATAACCAAGATCTTAGCATGGTTGTTTCCTTTCTACGAAGTATTTTCTGTGGTATCAAAGATGTGATTCGGCCGGTATAGTAGCGAGCTATCCAGAGATAGCGCGTGGGGGTCAAATAAACTTTTGCTATATAAATTTGCAAAAAATAACATAAGCAAGTTTTTTTGTCATTTTGACATCGTATTTTTCCGAAAACCTCGCGCGACAGGAATCTTTTCAATTCGGATTTTTCCTTAACGGCAAATATTCAACAATCTTCAATGTTCAACAAATTTTCATATTTACCACATCCATTTATCAACTCCAATTTCCAAGCATTACCAAAATCAGTAAGAATATAAAATATAATATAAAATGCTGCTGTTTAAGAAAAATCTCGATGGCGTCATAAGGCAATAATAATTAAAGGAAGGAGATTTAGTTTATTAAAATATATTTATATAAATCAAAATCGACGTGCCCGAGAATTTTTCAAAAAACAAACGATCTCCGATATTTTCTCATTTCACCATACTGTTGCGCGCACTGCACGTTATTAGTAATGGTTTGTAATCTTTCCTCCATGCATGCTAATGATAATAGTAATCTACACATTTGATAATCTTTTTTTATGTCAATAGATCTATCGATAATTGTAAAATCTACTACCAATTATTTCAAACCAGTCTGTAATAACAATTGAAACAACAATGATATATAGTGATGATATTTTGTGCTCATAAAATACAAATAAACGACACAATCGTGCAATAAAATATGTACATACAAGTTAGGCAAAAAAATAACCATTAAAAAGTGCAAATTTGGAGTCAATAAGTTCATTTATCTGGGGTAGTGATAAACGACAGAAAAACGAACAATAGTTGTAGCGAAAAGACAGATCGATAGACAGAGAAATTTAGTCTTGAAAAGCTTCGGAAGGTCAAACTGGCTCATATGGAATTTATCCGACACAAGTCGTCTTTCAGAAAGCCGCTTCAACTTTAGAATGTCATAATTTTCAAACGGAGATGTTTTGAGTATACGTTTTTATGATACAATCAGTAATGTGATACTCTATCGCCCCTAAAAGTACATAGGTAACTTAGGTACATGGGAAATCTACTTGCAAAAACTTATGTGCTGACTGAATAAAATGATCTATTTTAATACGGTTAATATATATGTCCCCGAAATATACCTGGAGTGGTATTTATATCAACGCCGATTAAAAATAAAACCAGTTGCACGTAGTTTGTTATTTTAGAATTATATTTACAGTGTTTGGAACAAATTTAGACCGTGTTTATTTGAGTTCCAAGATATATTTATTGTAGCTGCTCTCTCGTTATTTACTCATGTAATGCAAGTTGTCATATTACCACATTTAATCGTCGCAGCCTATTAATATACTCATAATAATATAATATCTATTAAATAACCTAGTCAGTTGTTGCTAGTTGAAATTCCTTGTCATTGATTCACTTAAGCAACTCTCTGTGCAACTACCACAAACAACATACTAAACATAGTTACGTCAGAATTTTTCAGAAATGCCACTCTATAAAGAACAAATGAAAATGGAACGCTTTCTCAAAAATACTACACTCGTATTTTGGGTAATTTACAAGCAATTTATCTCCTCATATAACTCACCATTGAACATGAAAAACATGCTGTTCCTATCCAAATCAGAATAAATAAAACAGTATCCTACTTAAGTCAAATACTATCACCAACCTTAGAAACGGTTTCAGCTTCAGGGTTATCCATTGGAATATTTCTTCAGCTAACATAGCTATTTTCACACGTTATAAAACAACTCCACTCTAACATGACTCTAACACTAAATTTTGGCGTTTATGTCAAAACTGAATACTGACAAGAAAATATAACCGAAAAAAACGTCATGTTCAAAATTCTAGCATCAGCATTTCGAAGACAACAATGGAATTCGTAGTTGAGACTGTAACACCAGAATGCTTCCACCACAACTTACTCTTAGGCTTACCAAAAGTCTTAGATAGACTGAAGAAGAAAGGCGTGATGAAGAAGCATCTCACCAGGTATGAACCAGCGTCAGTTCAGCAAATAGCAGAATGGGAGCATCGCAATGAAGTAACGCTGCCTGATGACCTGAAGAGATTCTATGCATCAACCAATGGCTTCCTGTACCAGTGGGTATGCGCGTATGGCCACAGCAAGCTACTGGTGACCGGAAAAGTGTCAATTAACTCCTTAAATGGTTTGGAGCTGATTACAGGTTACCAGGTATGGTCATACCCAGAAATTGTGACCGCTGATTCTTTACACTTCCTCAAATTGGGCTTCGAAAGCAAAATGTTTCAACTGGTCTATACTGACTATGACTACACCATCTGCTTAGTGTACCTTTACCCAACTAGCACACCAACAATCTGGTTATGCACCCAAGCTATGCAATATTACTTCCTAGCAGATAGCTTCACGAATTATTTCAGGATGTCTTTGGTTCATATGGGGTTTCCTCATTGGCAGTTGATTTATACACCGATGGGTCTTCCAGAATGGGTTAGGGTCCTCATGAGGATGATATGTCCTGGTATACTCAAACTTAGCAAGAACAAACACAGCATTAAGATGGTACAGGATGAACGTGCGAGGCTGATTAAAGAGAGAAGTCTTGTGGCTCTTAATAAGTTGGATTCGATGGTGTTCAGTGAACAGTATGTGTACAAGAAGAAGGTGATGGAGAATAAGATGAAGAATGATTCTGTTGAGATGTTTCTTTTGAAGGCGCCTCCCAAGAAGAAGACTAAAGGGAAAAGTCCTAAACGAGGACATAAGAGTGGTACTTGGAGTGGTAGTCGCATGTTTCCGAAATCAAAGCTCAAGTAAATTTGTGTTGTCTTAAGGTTTTGTGATTTTAATTTGTTAACGTGATTCACTGTGAGAATCTATTAAAACAAAAGTACAAGGTGCACCCCAAGTTTTTTTTGTAATATTTAAAACTACTTACGTAGGTACAAAATGTCCCTTCAAAATGTTCACTAAATTTTTGTTGATATTAATAATAAAATTAATTAAAATCTATCAGTGCTTGAATAATTCGTCACGAAATATTATCCACCTATCTTTACATAAATATTTCCGAAAATATTATACTGACCGTATTAAAGACGAAGGATGTGCATGTGGCTACATGATAAAGAAAGAATTATGTACCTAAAAATATTGAAAGATGTAGGTTTAGGTAAAAGTAAAGAACGGGGTTTAGAACCGAAATATAATGTGAATATCTATTCTGTCATAGAGTTTGCTGATGGCAGATGACTTGAGAGAATAGATATTGACATAATATATGGGTTCTGAAAACCCGGTTTTTCTTATTTTCTCCCGAACCTACATATTTCAATATTTTTTAAGTAATTCTTTCTTTATCATGTACTCATATTTTGTCTTTAATATAGTAAATAATTTTTTCTAGTACTTTCTGAGATATTGATGCAAGCATTTTATAACAGATTTTTTAATCACTGTTAGTTTTAAAATTAGTTTCAATAATAATATCATCAAAGATTCAGTAAACTTTTTGATATGATATTCAGGACATTTTTCCGATTACATTGGTATTATTTTTATAGGCGGACTATTATCAATGGTTGCTTAATAAAATGATGAAAAAGATTATACGGTATAGAGATTTCATTCATTTCACAATTTTGTTCAATTGAATTTTCGTATGATAATCTACAACACAATTTACCATATACGGTACAATGTGTACGCTAGGTCCATCTCTTACTCTGTCAAAAAACAGTTATTGTTTATTCGTTTGGTTGATTTAAAATTTATTATGGTTTTTGATAATAAAGGATGAATTTTAATAATAAAGGAATTGATCCGGTAATTCCGTAACCGATGATAATTGAACTAAATTGCATAAATATTGTTACAAAGATAGCACAAAGGAAAGTAATATCGCATTGACCTGAATTCAACGTTAAAGCAAAGATGTTTAATGGGTTGACTATTTGTATAAGGCGGTCTTATTTTCCTGAAATAACTTTATGTCTGGACGACCTTTAATGTATTATTTTACAATGGACTAGGCAAATGAGTTTTTATTTAAATACATCTTGTTTAAAAAAATATTGTATTAAGAACTAAACTAAGAGTATTAAGTAGATATGTACCTAATTTTCGTATTATGTAATGGAGATTAAAATGATTAAAATGAATAAATATTACAAGATATTACTCCTAAATTAAGAATAAAATATTGATTATATCTAAATATAATTCTAATTCGAACCAATATATGCGAATGCATGGTTAGTAAGAGACTGGTGGAGGTGCCGGAATTGATGAATTCTAGTTTAGTTGTCCTTTTGCGATTATTTTACTAATGCATTTTAGAAATAAATTTCTCATACAAAATATGTAGGATAACAATACATTACATCTACATTACATATTATTAAATTTCTCTTACATTATATTGTAGGTATTAGCGTTACTCTTTGTACTTGTACTATTTTAAAACATATTTTACACGGTGTTACTCGGTAAGCGGTATCGTGTTAGGACTACAATGCGGCGGATCAAAGCATGCACCGTGTAGCTCTTAAAAGCACAAACGTGTTCCCGTTCTCTAACGCTGAGAGGAATTTATGCAGCGCAACTTTGGACCATGTCTTACATCCTCCGGAAAAGTACATACCGCTCCACTACACAAAAGTACCTGCATAATAGATTTGCCAATTAATGGATCAAAATTATTAATTTAAAGATATCATTGAGCTTTGCTCATAATAATTTAATACCATACATAATGACGTAGTAATAAAACCTATCAGGGAAATCTGAACTGTAATAGCGTTGTTAGGGCACTGTTAAGTTAGGTAAAATGTCACTAATAACCGCTTTAATAATGAATCTATAAATATTTTACGATGGGAGTTCACACAATATGTGATGGATTTAATTATTTTCCTCAACGAAAACATCCATTAATGTAACAATAACCTTAAACATTTACGGTCTTTGGTTGAAGGCTATTAAATTTTTAATATTATGCATTTTAATGGTTGAGAAATATTAGCCACACGACGCAACGTGGATATTTTTTCTGCTTTCTGAGTAGGTATATAATATTTTCTGAGAGATTGACTATGGATACATGAATGATAGTGAACATAGCAGTGGCGTGCCGTGATTTTGTAGGTAAGGTGAGAATAATTATCAAAACATCCAAAATTACATCCTTTTTTATTTATTATACCAAATGTACATTTAAACAACAAAAAACTACTAAAGGTATCGGGACCAAAATTCATATTTAGAACTTTCATGACTAAACTTAGAGCTGAAAGAAGTTTTGTTCAAAAGGGCCCAAAGGAACTGGAACTAGCACTTTTCTAAGATTTTGCAAATAAGCCGCCATTTCTGTCATTTTGTCAAAATAGTTCAATAATGAATTAAAGTAGAGGAAATTTTGTATAATTTATGTCTATGATAATTTTTTGTAAAATTAATGGTTTAGCTGCAAGAGCAAACTTTAACTTTGAAAGTATGCATAGCAGTTGATCTGTCGCTCGGAGCTCTATGCGTTATGTATATACAATAAATAGTTTAGTGAAGCGTTAGCAGTTTTTATTCGAACCAACGCTAACCTGTCTACATACATTAAACATTCTATTAGATCGAGATCGCTCGTCTGCATTACAACAAGTCTGCTAGGATTTGATATTTATGAAATTTTGATATTTTGATATTTAGATATTTTGATATTTTGATATTTTGATATTTTGATATTTTGATATTTTGATATTTTGATATTTTGATATTTTGATATTTGATATTTTGATATTTTGATATTTTTATATTTTGATATTTTGATATTTTGATATTTTAATATTTTGACATTTTGATATTTTGATATTTTGATTATAGCCTGGCCTCATCAGATTTTTTATTTCTATAGATTGATTTCCTTTTGGACTTTCTTATTTTTTATTAACAAATAGTGTCTCCAAAGCATTAAATAATCTTACTGAACAACAGATTCTTTTTACTTTATTTGGGTATTTCAGACCAAAATAATGATTTTTTTAATGGAGATGCCATGAGTTTTAACAGTTATCTCCAAATCTGGTGTATTAATGCCAAAATCGCTACTCTCTGCTGCTAGTGTAATAATTAGGGATTATTGATGTCCGTAATTCCGACACTCGTGTCGGAATTTGGACAGAAACTAAACAGAAATATCACGGCATTTAGGACAGTGTCTGAATTTGGAACGTTTACCTTATCTCAATTAGCTTCGTTACCGAGCACTAAGCGCGTCACCACCTGAATGCCCGTTCCGACACTCATTTAATACCGTTCAGGTGGATGATATAAGGGTAGCGAGGCGGCAAATTGACAGGTGACCCTCGTAAATAACACGCGCGTAGGTGTATAATACGTCTGGCTGGCGATTTTTTCGTTGCTATCTGGCGCGAGTCTGATTGTCGCCGGCACAAACAAGTTCCCATTGTTAACGCTCCACATATGCTACTGGATGAGGTCTGAAATAGCAGGCTGACCTGTTCCGCGCATTTCAGCTCGTTTCAGGAAACACCGCCGGCTAACGCAAACGTTAACCGCGTGGCGGCGCTAGCTGCGGATCGTCCGGGCTGAATAGGAAGAAAAATGCATCGGATGAGAGAGCTTTAGAATTCTAGCGGAGATGGTTTGGAATTGGGTCGAAATATAGCGGGAAACTTATCGTATTAATGGTGGTTTTATGGGATTTCATACATTTTGACATATGCGGTTACTCGCATCAGTGTGCTCGTAAAGGTTTCATTTTGTGAACGTGTTATATGTTATTGGCTCTTTCCGGTATTGTAGGAGCGCCTTTATGCAATACTTCTTGACGGAAATCATTGTTGAAGGAGTTTTACTGCTGTAATAATGGGAATAGATACGTGCGAAAAATGGCGCTGTAAAGGAGCAAGGAGTATTGACACCATAGCATACACCTTGACGTTTATCTGAAGTTCATCACCACGGCGTTCCAAAAACTGCAAATAAATATGCGTGTTAGTGTGTGCAAATTGGAAATTAAGCCTGTCAGTCTTAAAAATGCTGTCCTGTTTCTGTTGTATGTTTAATATGCATATTAATGAACCAGAACTGCATCTAGAATTATTTCTACGCTATCTAACTTATGTTTACCGCAAAACAGTCTGGCAGCTTAAAAAACAGATGCAGTTTTTTATAATAATCCCACCCGAAGATATACCGGGTGATTCAATTTTGACGCTCACGATGGGGTCTCGCTTATTAGTGGAGACAGAGGCTACGTTTAAATTTGGCAAAGTTTTGTATTTTTGTGCTGATCTATTATCTGAAAAGAAATTTAAGCTATCATTTTTCATTTTGTAGATATCCGCAAAAACTATAACTAAAACATTCTACAGCGACTTTTTAATAAAGCATGCAGTATTATTTTTTAAATTGAAAAATCTTCAAAGATGGCGGCGTAATCATGGCCAACTTTTGCTTATTCTTATTTTTATTGGCGCCATATTGAATTTTGGTATTTTCCGACAGTTTCTCATTTCAGTAATATATCACATGTTGGCATTATTGATTAAAGCAACGGTTTAATAATAAAAAAACTTTCTTCTGTTTTTCGTTGTTTGTCATGCTTTTCAGGTACCCAAATGGAGCTTGGTTACAGGCCGCCGGCATCGGACTGACCAAGAGTGCTTTGGATTAAACATATTCAGATTGTAAAAGAAGCAAGTGCATACAACAAAAAAACTTATTTTTTAAGTAAATGCTCAAATTGGTCGCACATTTCTTGGAGGCATAAAACCGTGCCCGCTTTTCTACATATAGTTATGCTCTTCTAACTGTTCTTCCCGGAATAGCATTGACCGCATTTGTTATTCGATCCCGCTCGTCGAAAAGTGCATAGTTTTATGACTTTTTCGCAAAAAACTGAAGAACAGTAAAATATTTTGAGGTTTTTTGTGATTTTCGTTGTGAAGCCATATCCGTGGGAAGTAGCAAAGTTGAAATTCGGATTCAACACTCCAAAAAACATATAGAATGAAAGAACAAAATACTTTAAAATTTTAAATAAAAAATATGCTATTTGACTGGACTATAATGAAGTTAGTTTAAAATTAAACTTTTATGAGGATTTAGAAAACACTTCCCATCAATAGCAGAAACGTACGGTGTGTGAATGTAAATTATATTTCTAACAGTTTCAATAACGGTTATTTTGAAATCATTAATGTTACTAATTATTATCGATAAATCCACAGCACCGCTAGTATTCAGTTAAAATCTATTTATAATGATGTTTCATTTCAAGACTAAATTCGTTACTTAACTTGGGGCTTAATTTGGTTTTAATACTATTCTAAAACTAAAGCGAAATTCTTTAAATATTTAACAGCGTAAAATTTTCGATTTTAATAATATTAGTTAAGCAAATAAGAGAAGTGGATAACAAATCTGAACTTAAATAACGAGAGAAAACGTTTAAAATTATGACCCTTTCATCCTTCCACCATAACATAATTAATATCACAGCAAACGTAAATAGCCCACTGAAAGTTTTATCAAAGCTCAAAGGAAAATACAAAACATCAAGACGGAATTCTCGCAACACAGGAAAGACGTCAGCCTTTGGAAGGTAGAACATCATAAAACCAAGAAAGTGATACACATTTCTTTCTCTTGGAAAATTGAATTACGGTTGTAAATTGTTGCCGTTTCCTGTTTTCGCACCCCCCGAAGCGGGCACAATTACAGTTGTCGTGGTGAGAATTTCCAAATTTATGATCACCGACGTCGTTCATCTTTTTCCTTGACGCGGCGCGGTAGGGCGATGGGCAAGCTCGGTTTTTCTTAATGAAAACTTCAGGCCGGAATGTAAATTAAATTCCGGACGTATGCAAAATCGCCACCCTGCTACCGCCCCGTGCTTTGCATAATGAGAATTGGAACAATGCCCTCGTAATCGCGAAAAATGTTTTACGCTGACAATAAGAAGATGAATGTCGACCGGCAAGAAAGGAGTTGATTAAATTGGGACGAAATAATCTTTAATTTGAAATGGTTCTGAAAGATCCAAAGATCAACTGGATATTGTGTTAGGTGAAAAGTAGACTGAATGCCAGTTACAATAAAGTCTATATCTGTAAGTAAAATTAGTATTATTTATTGGAACCAGGCATATTTAATCCATTTACTGGCCAGCGCAGTATCGATGTGACGCTGTTGGACTTTTGTTGGGAAATATTAAGAACCGTTGTTAGTCCAACGATCCACAGGGAAATACTGAACGCTGTCGCGAAACAGAGCTACAAACAATCAACAATGGGAGCCAAATTTAGGTGAAGAAATCATTTTCAATAAATAATCGGAATGCATTGCTCTTTATTAAAGCAAGAATCATTTAAAAATATATGCGATATAGTTTTATTAGCAATTTTTAAAATAAAACTACTGATAGACCTCCTTATCTAAAACAATCAAACTGAAAATGAAATGCTACTAACAAAATATCTAAAGCATCCCTATAGTAGAATGTCTTTTTCTAGAGAGGAATGTGTATGTAATTGATGCTAGTCGGGCAAACTCAAATGGATGGCAGTATACAGGATGATTAGAATCCAAGACTCGCCATTTGGATGTTGCTTATAAGTCGACGATTCGTTGAAATTTGGCAACTAAATTTTACATTGATCAATAATTATAATCGAAAAGAACATTTAACATTCGCTAAATATTTAAAAAATGTAACAAATAGTCCAATAAATTTTTTATAACAATAGCTAAGTGTTAACTGAACTGTTAATGCAAAGAAAACCAGTACTTTATTAACTAACAATGTATATCGCTCCTCCTATTTAATGTTTGTTGTAAATTACGTAGTTAGATATGTTATGTTCTACTCTTTAGGGCATCTTCAGACGACACTAAAAGAAGAACCGTCGATATAAAGAGATACGATGCACAATAAAAACACAACTTAGAGTCAAAAATAAATCTTTAACAAAATGAGAGAAACTTATATTACTACTAACTTTTAACTATGAGCTTTAGTGTGATTTCTTTAGTGTGTTCACAAAAAGAAACGAAATATACTTTTCACGAGACATGGCGGAAGTTGTTCAGCTGATAGAGCTGAACATAATGGCATGGCTGAAATTTTCCACCCCCTAAATATCGATTTTTTTCAATAAAACCGTTTTTGGGTACTTGCACGTTTATAAAAATTCATAACTCCGTCATTTTCTATTAAATTTCCAATATAACAAGTCGAAAAGTTATGGACTTTCAAGTTCAGTAGTTTCCAATTATTATCAGATTTTTTCATCTTTTAAAACAATTAGCATCGGTTGATATTTAACAGAATTATCAAATTTTATTGACCGGCGTGACATATCACACTACGGAGAAGAAATATACAGGCCGACTGCAATAATTGTCTTTACACACATCAATTAGACATTACTAGCACTTATATTTACAATATTATCCTAAAATTTTAACACTGTTTTTTTTTTCTTTTCCTTTTTGTTGTTACCTGCCAGACTATCACAATATGTTTGGGTGCAAGGTACATTCCAGGTATATTTGGGTTCAAAATAAATTGCGCCAACAGTAAAATTTTCACTTGTTTATTGGAACAGTGCTGAGTTACTATCGTGATGTATGAAAAATAAAAAAATCTGATGTGGCCAGGCACATGACTTTATCATACAATATATAAAATTAATAGTTTAGCTGCATGAGAATCTATTCTATAGAGATAAATCGTAGGTATTGTCAAAGCATCAGCATTTGACACTACCTACACTACGTCATTAGAATAATAGTTATTTATGTCACAAATGCCGAAAGTACGGAATAGCGCGACGAGCGGTGATACGGCGCGTCAACGAAGGCGGAGTGTAGCCGTCGCATATGAGCGAGTCGCGCTATCTAGTTTTTGGCAGGAGCGACATCAACGTTTATTGTGTTGCTTTTTAAGAAATACGTATTTAAAAAAAAATAAATGATTTCTGTATAGTAAATGCTAGGTTGGTACCACTTTGACGAAAGGTGCGTTCCGATTGGTGGGTAATGATAGCTAATGGCGGTGGTAGAATACGAAATTATAGTATTTCTTACATATCGTGATAATGACACATATTAGTTTGCATGTACATAAACATGAGTCACTAGCAATTTTCTATTGGAAATACTATAACGGCGTCTGCTACCACTGCCATTATCACCAATGAAAACGCACCTTAAAAGGTAATTCAAATTCTGACAGATTTATATTTGTTCATGACACATCCCTACCAACATACTAAAATAAAACTACACTCATCGCTATACTTTATTTATAATTTTCTCCATGTATCATTTTTAGAATTAGATATAAAGACGGGTTGATATTTCTTATCAAGAAACAATCAAATTGGTGATCTTATTTTATTTGAAATTTGTATTTTATAATTTTGCGCACTACAGCGGCACGTTCCATAGTGGTTCTCCAACCTCTGATGAGATCAGCTGTTTTCGAATGTGACAACACAAAAAAATATTTGTCAAAATCCTGGCTACTAAGTAATTTCATATCAATTTTACAAAAACATGTTATAGGCATAAAAATTTCCTCTACTTTAATTTATTAATTAACTATTTTGTCGAAATTACAGAAATGGCGACTCATTTCCAAAATCCTTGAAAAAGGTTTAGAATAAACTAAAATGCTAAACTATTAATTTTACCAAAAAATGTCATAGGCATAAATTATTCAAAATTTCCTCTGCTTTAATTTATTATTTAACTATTTTGACGAAATTACAGAAATGGCCGCTGATTTCTAAAATCCTTGAAAAAGGCTTGGAGTAAACACCCAGTTCCTTTGGACCCTTTTGAACCAAAAGCTTTTCAACTCTAAGTTTGGTCATGAAACTTCTAAATATGAAGTTCCGTGCCGATACCTTTAGTAGTTTCTCCGGAAATGAATTAACAAAAATTGGGTACACACACACACACACACACACACACACACACACACACACACACACACACATACACACACACACACAGACATTTTTTTGTACCTTGGTCAAAAATGTTCAGGGGACCCATAAAGACCTATTTCCGCTAAAATCTCATTTTTTTTTTCGGCACGATTACAATACTTTACATACTGCGTATGATAAAGTAAAAAGTCGAGATACAACAAAACTAAAAAATGTTTACTCGATTTCCGCCGTTTATACAATACATCATCTGTTTCGCGTTTAAGTGACCAGCAGTAGTTTGCGATCATTTAGATGGTGTTTTTTCCGTGAAAACGGTTTTCAATAGCTTCCATTTCCTGATGAAACGGTTCACTTTGTTCGTCACTGAGTTGGCCAAGACTGTCCGGAAACAAATTAAAATCAGAAGTTTTCTTGATACCATATCATCGGAGTAGAAAAGGCCAGTCCCAAAGGCCAGGGTTATCAACATTTTTCTATTTCCATAACTTCAATTTTGACGAACAAACTACACACACGTATTCTGGTTCATACCAGCGACTTGCTGTGTAAACACGGTCCAAAAACTTGTTGTATGCCTCAACCGCTGATTTATTTTTTACTAATTGTAGCCCGTGCTGTTTCTCCACAAACAATCCGCAGACGTAATAAAACTTATTGCGATTGTCACGAATTTTAGTTTTTGTTTTTATATTTGCACTGAAGCATGTACTAAAACTGATTTCTTACTGCTTATGGGTCAGTTTGACTGTTATTTTACATGAAATTTGGCGATTCTAAAGACCTACATCGTGCTAATAGTAAACACAATTGTGAATTAACAATGAAATTAAAAAAGAATAATATAGGGGTTGGAATAGTTAAGTCTCTTTTTGTTATTATCTCGAAAACTGTCAGTTTTTCGGACATAAAAATTGTAGTAGATATAGAAATTTTGGTTTTTAAAATGTGCCATACATGAACACTCAAAACTCAAAACGACCTTATTATCTTGCGGAATATATGACATACATTCAACTATTCACAAAATCACGTTAATCTTTTGATAACGTGACCGTCACATACTATAGTACATCTTTCTTTATACAACTATTTTTTTCAGAGCTATTTGTTTGTGGTTTACATTTTAAACAATATAAAAAATGGCCTGGTAATTGAAAAAATTACGGTAAAGTAACACTTTCTCATTGAGCTTTTTTTACTCACCAAGGATTTGGACGAAGTTTGACATTTGGCTGATTAATACTGGTGAGAAACGTTCTAATATTAAATTAAGTTACTTTAACTAATTAATATCGGGTAAATAATTGAAGATAAAATATATAGGATTTATATCTTGTTTTTATGTTTTACTCTTGATTTAATGTAGTGGTTTAAAAGTCAGGTTAAAATGTATATACGTTCATATTATTTCATATCAAATTATATTTTCAACGACCTTTATTTTCAGTGTTCAAGCTAAAACGCAATTTACTTTATCGGTCACATTCCTTTCACAAGATCGTGTTCAATGCGTGTGCTTTATCGAAACAGAATGTTATTAAAGTGATTCGGATATCGGTGGCTTACCGAGTAGGCCATGGGCAAGGTGGAAGGGGAGGTCAAAATGGTATTGTAGTTGGCTTGTCCGCAACCCCAAAATGTATAGTTCATTAGGCAGATCAATAAAGGTCCGGTCAACATTGCAAGCGGTTCAAGCACGTAGAGTCAATCTCACTTTTAACGGGTCGGCTCATACTAAACTAACACAGCGGCTGAACGACAGCCAATCTGTGGCTATGTTTTGTTATAATCGATAAGAACTAACGTCATTTGTAGGTATTGATTGTAGCTGTCAATAATTAAGCTCATATGTTACAGGAAAAACTGCGTAGTTTATTAGGGAAAATATAAATTGAGTGGATATATGTACAATGAAATAGGAATAAACATGCAACCTCCGCAACTTAAACAATCAATCACTTATGCTTGAAATAGTGCGTCTTTAAAAGTAAATTTCATTCGATAAGTAATAAAAATCTCACTGTCTTTTGAAATTAAATTTGTGTTCATTATGCACCGGTTTCGAACATATTTAATAGTAAAATTATCTAGGTATCACCTCTTCGCCAATATACATGTTTATATTAGGTTTAAAGATTAAAATTAGATGTGATATCTATATAATTTTACCACTTAAGATAAGGATGATCTGTATATGATCGAAACAGTTCAAATAAAAAACTGAATATTTCAAAGGATAAAGAGATATTTATTACTTATTTAAAAAGTCACATACCTACTTGAAATGATCGGATATGCCAAATTAATTTCATTCAAAAAACCTTTAGCTACAAATATAAGTAATAATACACAAAATTTGTTTATTTTGTTATTATAAATAACATTGAAATAAAATGTTGAACTTTAAAACCATATTAAACCTATATTAAATTCATATAAAACTTCTGGGTTTAAATATTCATAAGTAAAGTTACAATATTTTAAGGAGCATGCAGTAATTCATGGTAGGGTAATTTGACTGCAGAGAGTTAAACAGAGCCGGAAATATGAACAGGGAAAGTAGGTCGTGTGAGGTATGATACGATAGCACAGTTAGAACCAAATCGATTTTATCTGATTTTAAGTCACATAATTAAACATAAAATAAAAATGACCAATATTGTTACCGAAGTTGAAGGAAACATTTTTAAGAAATTAGGTTGTCTACATACTGTTTATTATTCTTTGTATTTATCACTGTTTACATAAGTTACACAACAGAAAATTATCTATTATCCAGTTCACCAATATAAGATTTTTAGATTTTAAGACATTTACAATTTTTATAAATACTGTGTTATCACTCGTTTGGTCAGATTTGTATGCAATTAATAAATTTGCAAGACTGCGAATTGAATAGAGGGACTTGTCGCACACAGTAGCATTAATAAAGACGGTAGATTTGAGCCTTCTTTCCTACCTAAGGAAGGTTATAGATTTACCCTGTTATTGCACTGGGCCCATCAATTACCACTTCTCCTACATGCCTTCTTTAAACTTGATACCATCTTTGACTCTCTGCAGCGGCATAGAAAACCGTGGCCTTGTTAAAATCGCAATAACTCTAAGGAATACAATATGAGCATACAAGACCGTGTAGAGTATACACTATGAAAGTACAAATTATTTGATGCAGTAACACTAATATACAGGCTGTCCAAAATAATTTCGATACCATGTTGTCATAATGTCTAGTGCTACGTGCTCAAAGTGAGCAAGGACCATTAGCCTCCAAACAGACTTCTGTATACCGCCTCCAATTTGCACTTAAATTAACTGTACATACTTTGTAAATGACCATCATGTCAATAGTCACTACTTGTGAAATTATCCATTTTGTACACATAACAAAACCCACCACGGACAACCAGGAAAGCACAAGAAATTCACACACTCAGGACTTCACATGGCTCAGCAGATCGCGGAGTAGGTCAACTACTAGTCTTAGTAAAAATGTCAGGTGTCAAATTCTGCATTTTGAATAGTTAATTATTCAAAACTGGTACCAGATAGAGAAAAAAAGTATTGTAAATTTCTACTCCAACTATCAAGATCTCTAACCCCTAGAAATTATTGCACTCTTTTCGTATACACCCTGTATGGATTCCATAATAATTTGCCCCACTTAATAAAGGTTTCAGTGAGTATTATACTCCGTAAGAAATTTTCAAACACCACCAAGTTGGAATGTTTGACTGCAAACTTTTTGGTATTACTGAATTATTCGTTATATTATGACTCTATTCTAGGAAATATCAACTACTATCTACCTTCATTTGCTTGTTTTTATTAATTCAAAATAAGTAGATTTAATATTTCCATTTCATATTATAAAGCACCATAGATCTAAATAAAATTTAAAACATAGTATAAAGTACAAATCGTCAACTTGATAACCACGACGTTGACTTACGGAAACGGAAATAAACAATGTGATTTTAAATTGGAATTGTCTGCCGATGCACTGTGAAACAATTCCCAGTGCAGTAAACTGTTTATTTCCTGTCGTTTTCGCGCGATTTAGGTTGTTGTAAACTGCCGGACTGCACACTTCGATGCAATACTCCTTGGAGATACGGTTCCAGTGGATCGTTTTCAGTACTGTTCCCTGAAATAATATAACAATTGAATCGGCGAGTGCGAAAACAGTACAAGTCCAAAATTGGCCATTTTAAACTGAAATGTCCAAAATGTTCACTTCTATCGAATAGACCTAAAGATGATGCTTGGGCGAAATAAGCAAGTCCAGAACAGTGCTTCTTTGCACCTTCATGGAATGCGTTTCTTTTCTACTCAGTTTCTACTGAAATATAAGTAGTAAACATTCGCCAACTTCGTAATTTGCATGCAAATCGTTCTTGAGGTACACCGAAGTAATCAATATGAATATCAAAAACAAAAATGTAGATAATATTAAAAAAGTCCTCAAGTATGCAACTGGTGAAAATTTGGAATTTTACTACCACGTGACTTCCGGACCGACTACCACCGTAGAAGACGAAATTTAATACTATCATGGATATAAAAATTACAGGAACACCTAAATAATTCTCCAACCGTAAACAACTTCAAAAAATATTCAAGGTAAAGTTGTTTTACTTTAAACAATCCATCTTTTCAAAATATTTTTAATATAGAGGATGTTGATTTAATTCTGGATAATGGTAGCCTTTCCTTTTTCAAATAGAACCATCCTGCATAAATTAACATTTTTAATACTAAGATTAATTTTAAGTATTTTTGTATGATTTTTTTTTATGAAATGCGTCATTTTTGAGTTATGGGCAACTAATCAAGAATAGACAAAATTACCAACATACCTAAATAATAAACTAACTAAAAAAATTAAAAAAATTATCAAACAAAAAATGATTTGGGTTTAACCAAACTATCGTTTATACTGGAAACTTTTCCTTTTTCCGATAGCACACCCTGTTTGTAGAAATCATTTTTTATAAACAATATAATCACTTTTTTGTTTAAGCAATTAAACAAAATTCCTGGAGTTGAAAATAAGAATATTTTCCCATATTCACATTTCTTTTAATTTGGCAGCTTGAATATTTAATTCAATTCTATCTCATTGTTTAGTTATTTTTTCTTGATGTTTTTATTTTTTATCCGTTAATGATCGATTAATTGCCCACAACTCAAACATATGCATTTTCAAAAATAAAAATGATTCCTACAAAAAACTCTTAGAATTAAAAAATTTCAACTATTCTATTAGAAAAAGAAAAGGTTATTTCCAGAACAAAACGTACACCCAGTGCTTATATATATTTAGACGGTTGCTTGTTTAAAAGCAAGGAAACTTTTGTTTGAATTTTTCTTTGTTATTCTTTACGGTTGAAGCATTACTAAGGTGTTCCGGTAATTTTGACTAACCATGAATAAACCGCCATTTAGAATTTATTTTGAAAATCTGACTTCACATTTTTAATTATCAATCTTCAAATATTATATATAATGTGTTGGATCAATTCTTCCATCTTTTGTAATGAAAACAATAGGAACGTATGGAAATGTGTTATATAATAATAATAATACACTTTCTTGCAGTTTGACCTGCAGCTGTGCCTTGCACGAATCCGGTAGTCAAGAGAATAAACAATTAAATGAAAACTAGTGTTTTATTATTATATAACACATTTCCAGACGCACGGGACATAGTTTTACGCAAATCCAGTATTTTTTACATTTTAGATTGCCATATTGATTCCGCCATTTTGAAAATTAGACATTGGATTTCGAGTCTAAGATCTTCAAATATCATACAATTTTCCGTTGCGTTCAAAAACAGTACTTGTCCATGATAATTGTTTTAATCATAGCTCTGCTTGTAATGCAAATATAAATAAAATATGTAATACATTAAATTCTCTGTGAACTACCCTATACCTATTTTGTCTGTTGGCACAAAATAGCTAACTGCTATACTTTCCAAGATATTGCACCGTCAAAATTGTTTTGTTAATTTGGTCATAATTCACTTTTTGGACGTTTTTGAACCTTTAGGATTCTATTTTATATCCTAGCTAGCGCATGGTCGTTACCACACCACCGGGTATTCTACTCAATCGTGGCGGAGTATAGGTCAATATTGATTTAATAAATATGGAATTAGATAATCCTTGCGTCGCTCTGGCAATCTTTGGTAGTAAAATATTAATACAAGTTTATGGGGTAGAGTGTAGACAGACAGACAACATTCATGAAGCTAAAGTAATCTTTTAGAGACATTCTGGCCCTCTTCTCCATCCTGTTCGAACAGTTGCTCCGTTGAGATATAAAAAAGTTTTTCATGTCTTTTTGACAACTGATTTAATACCATTTAATGCTTGAAAACTTAAACGTTTAACGCCATTTTACGAGTGTTGCGTAGTTTTATGTTCCACCCAAAATACAAAGAGGTGAATGTTCGTTTAAATCCGGTTTTATTTTAAAATAAATACTTATTCATTATTGGTCAAGGTGATGGGAGTTGTTCCACGTGCTGAAGGTAGTAAAACATTTTTAAGTAATCAATACAGCGGCAAGAAGAACGGCACCGGCTAAAAGCTAACTATCGATTTTGATATAAAACATTTACGTCAGCGTAAAAGTGCAGTTAAAATTATTCGAACGTTGGCCATTCAAATGAAGTCATTGAAATTTTATCTCTTAATTTATTGAGGAATGTTGTCATAAAGGAATTGTCTGAAATGTGCAAAGTCTGATCGACATTCTAGACCCTAGATATATGTGAAGGAACTTAATGATAAGAGATAGTGTTGAGAAGTTGATACTAATAACAATTAATAATTGCATTCTATAATTGAGGCCCGGTTCTCCAACCCAACTCGATTGGTAGTTCCTTCATCAGAAGAGCATAAGTCGTGATTTTACCGGAAACAGCACTCCATTCTGGCGTGATTTAGATACGCATATCGACATCTGACAAATGAGAAGTTTTTGTTTTAATGTTATAGAATTGCAGTTGATATTTCATTTATTTTTTTATATATTTCACGCATAATCTATAAATTTGAAGTTCGTGATCCAATATTTTTTTAATTCTAAAGGAAAAAAAATTTGGCACACAATGGAACACATACTATGATGATATGAATATGTTTCATTCTGTACTACCTAACACTGTTTAGCTTTTGCAGTTAACATCCACTAGGCCCTAGGGCATAATGTAACACAGTGTGCAGTCGGAATATTAAATTGTGCAGTAGGAATTTCAGTGTGCGCAGTAATTAACTGAGCTATTTCCGGATTTTATGAGTACATAATTAATGTCTCCTTTTCTTGGTAGAGGAACAGCGCAACTTATTAATGATATGGAAATCCATACAAAATATTATTTCTATATAATTCAAATTTGCAATTGCAGATTTTGGAACGTGCCTGAGCGGTGTCTATTCTTATTTTTATGGTGGACTAGACAAACCATGATTTTTCAAAGTATCAATGAGTAGGTAATGTAAAAAAGTACTTTTTAGTAAAAGTAGAAGGTTCAAGAAAGAGCTCAAATTTCGTATACTTTATATACTACAGATTTTATATAATGTAGTATTATTTCTTTTTGACCAAAATCAAAATAATAAATCAAAACTTAAAGGCCTGAAAATTGGTATAAAAACGGCATTTTGATCAAATGAAATGGCCTGTTAAGAGTATTTTTAAAATAGTGAGCCTTTTCTGTAAGTAGTGATAAATATATATTTATTAAAAACTTCGTTAAACAATGAAAACATTTACTATAATGTATACCTCGATATTTTTATTCAACTTTTGCGTCCGAATATATTACATCTATTAAGTACACAGTTATTCCTGTTATTTATATATTTTTTTCAGGCATAGCTCATTTGGGTCATAATAATTCTGCGGAAAAATAGCGTATCTATCTAAGATAACCACCTAGACACCAAGGTTTCAGTCAACGGATTTTAGTTTTTGCAATTTATAAAGTAATAAATTACGTTACATTACATTATATACACATTTTTGTATTTTGATTTTAATTAATGTCAAAAATCAGCGCAGTATTTTAAATCAGATCAAGCATATACAGTGTATCCCCGGATAGGTGAAACGACTCTTTATAAAAGGTAAAAATTTTTAGATATTGGCTTTCATTTTTTTGAGGTTAGCCCTGGATGGTTAAAAACTAATTTCGAACATATTTTCAATTTTTAAAAGATAAGTGAGTCTTGGCAGTGAATAAAAAATTACTTTTGTGGCAGGTAAAGTACCTTTTCTCTTTACAGTACGTCAACATGTTACTAAGAAGTTTTGTTCAGAACAAAAATCTATGATTATATGCAAATTTGAAAAATGATTGGCCTACTTTGATAAACCCGTATTAATTAATTTTATTTCTCACACAAACTGCAATGGAAAAACAAAATTACGTTCATAGGAATGTTAATCTTTATCAAAGTAGGCTAATCATTTTTCAAATCTGCATATAGAAATAGCTTTTTATTCTGAACAAAACTTCTAAGTAAGATGTTGACGTACTGTAAACATAAAAGGTACTTCACCTGCCACAAAAGTAGTTTTCTATTCACTGTCAAGACCCACTTGTCTTTTAAAAATTGAAAATATGTTCGAAATTAGCCTTTAACCATCCAAGGCTAAACCTCAAAAAAAGAAAGTCAATATCGAAAATTGTTTACCTTTTATAAGAGTCGTTTCACCTATCCGGGGACACAGTGTACATATATAAACTTTGACAAAATCAAAATAACATGAATGTATTTCGATTTTATGAAGTATTTATTAATGTTTGGATGCAAATTTTGTGATCGATATTGTGCCATCACAAACGTGGACAATTTTTGAATCTGTTTTTGGGTGAGATATACAAGAAATTTTAATTTGCCCTGCCATGTGCTTTCGAAACATGGTCACGGGAATAAATGAATGGGGAATATCTTATGTGGGGTATAGAGCTTTGTCGCGTATAACCAACACTATTCCCCGATTTCACCAACAAGAAATAAATAACTATCAGTTGAATATCGTCTGGATATGATCAACTTTTGCTGTTTCACCTACAGCGATAGTGCTACTTAGCCTAAATCTTAACATAAACTATTGCTTCAATTTTGGGCAGATGAAATGTTTATCGCTTGTATTGCACGTGATGACTGATGACTGATGACAGATGATTTTAACGTCAGCAGTTGTAAACGTCAATAGAAAGCAACTTTACCTAATATAATTCCTGTTATTCTTAAAAAAAATCTAGTAAGAAAATTATCTTCAGCCGGTTCAATTTCCAATGCTGATCAAAAATATATATACAAGTCTTGACCTGCCATGCTTCCTTAAGGGTATAACAAATCTTGTGACAAAGTCAATATACTCTACCACAGTAAAAGTGGGGGTATACAAAATGGATAACAAATGAATTTTGGCACTTGAGGTTCACTAATATAAATTACTTCATCAGCAAATGAGGTTATTTAAGTCAATGGCTGCGTTCCTCCATCTGTTATGTATACATACTTTATTAAACATTAAAAATAACATAATAAAATATTTAAATTCAATTTTATAGGTCTTTATTGTCGCGTATACGCCCTTAAATCGAGCACCGGTGTCACCCTTCTTGGCAGATGAATTTTTGTACTCGGTTTCGCCGGTATCCCAGCAGACATTTTTTTCCTTCGCTGAAATCATATCGTATTTGAATTTTTCCACAAGTGCTTCACTATAAGTTGCTTTTCATTTTCAAGAAAATTTCTTTCTCATTCTTGTTCTTTGCAGTGAGATTATTTTTTGAAAAAATGCCAAAGTATTTACAAATAAATTGATGTAAACAAACCGTGGACGCTATTTGTTTGAAATGTGTTACAGAAGGCTGCCAAAAATAGATATACCGATAAAACAGCCGATTAAAATTAATATAGTGACATTCCAAACTCGGATATAAATCATAATATAAAATATAGTTAACTAAATATCTAATTGTGTTCGTAAAGTAAAATGTTTACGTATCCGATACATTATATTGGATCAATAGCATCGATTCATCGATGTACGTAAACGAGCATGTCACAAATATGATACTATATACAACATACTATATGTTACAAATTATTGTGCCGAAGCCACCAGGAATGTGTTATCAGCCAAGCTGTAATATAGAATGTGCTATTAACAAACAAAAAATTGTGAAAAGAAAGTTAAAAACTTGTCTAAAAAAAGAGTGTGAAATCCCTTGTTGTTACAACCCCCAGACATTCAGTTTATTGAGAAGAAATTTGTGTGAATATACCGATTGGTAGTGAGTAACAGATAGTTCGCAAAGCATGAGTTTCTGTAAATGTGTGCAAATTGAAAGGCAATCTAAATAGAACATATACGGTACGTACAATATTGGTTTAGTTAAATGGCTAACATATTCCTTTTATGGATATTATAGATCTATAGCACGGAAATAGACACGTAGAACGTAAACAACTATCTCGTAATCAAAATATATCGACAAACCTATACGTGTAGCAACGGCCATAACCTAAAAGCCGTACAAAACACATCCGCGATTAAAATTGAACGATAAAATCCCAATCAGAGTACACACCATAAACACCAGTGAGTTACATATATAGGTATACGTTCATCCACGTAATCCGATCACGTTTGCAACTCGCTGTGTCTCTTTTGTTGCCTAGTTGAAAATTTACGCATTTGATCCGTTAAATTAAACATCGCCCGCGAACAAAGGCTGCTATGTTTGAATGACCGCCAGCAATAACCAATGTACATACTGATGGCGCCGTAATATTTTGCGACTATTCGCGACTACAGACTTCAGTAAGGTAAACGCCCCAACTGCCACCTAAATACTGAAATTGTAATTTTTATCGTAAAATGCCCATCACTCAAAAAGGAGAACCTCCAAAATCCCGAAAAACATTTGACTAATAGTCCATTTTTAACGGTAAGGTTTTGATTTTGATATTGTCCATTTACTATTTATGTAATCCTTGAATAAATCCGTTTTAGTTTTTAAAAGATGATAGACGAGCCCACGACAAATTCATAAAAAAATCAATTTGGAAAAATATATAATTGATATAAGTAAAACAAATATTGGTAACGCCTAAACCCAATTAGATTTCGAGATTATTTTTAAATATTTAGCACACGCCTAATGTTTATAATATTTCGGTCGCTTTGTGTCTCCTTTCTGGGTACGTAAAAAGTAGTAGGTCAACACAATGGCGCAGAATTTAGAGTTGTACCAATTCCGTTGAAGTTGTATGTGTTATATTTGTATTAGTTTCGATTAATTCTCTCCAAGCATTAGATAATAATGTTATAGAACAAGTTTCTTTTTACTTTATTTGGGTATTTCAGGCCAGAATAATGATTTTTTTAATGGGAATGGCATGAGTTCAACTGTTATCTCCAATGGTGGTGTATTAATGCCAAAATTGCTACTGTCTGCTGCTAGTGTAATCATTAGGGATTATTGATGTCCGTAATTCCGACACTCGTGTCGGAATTTGGACAAAATGCATACAATTAATTGTAATATAGCAAACGATGTAAAATATGTTATTTTCTTGTGCAAAGACGCAATAGAGCCATATGTATTACTTCTAACCATGTATACAATTCCGACACTCATGTCTGATTCAAGGACGTCCTATATTTATATGTACCTAATTCCAATAACCCTAAATATGTAAATATTAGTGGTTAAAAGACTAGTACACCATCTTATTATGAAAATATAATGCATTTTTGGTCAGCCTAAATACATATTATTAGAATTTTCTTAATTACTAATTGTCCTGTAGCGTTGTAAAAAGAAGGCGAATTGCAGTTGCCTTATAAGGAAAAAATCAACTTTTATCATAACACTCAATTATCAAGATCAGTCAAACATTGGTAGAATAAGAAACGATTTTGTCGGAATTTAGGACAGTGTCTGAAATTGGGACGCTTTCCTCACTTCGAAGTTATTTCTTGCATTTTGTGATTATTCTGTTTATCTAAACTTTCTATACTAACATGCAAGCCATGCATGCTATAGTATAGGCAAAACTGGGAGAGCTGAAGATGATACATCGCTTAAAATCGTATGAACCAAGATATGAACGTACCGCGTGAATTGGTTATTAGCTGTGTATATTAAGTTGCCTACTAGGTAGTTCGTTCAAGATTAATATTTAATTATTAAAAATACTGTCATTTAATTGTGATAATTGTCCTATCTAATTTATATATCCATCATTAGCATGTTTAACAGAAGCAAAGTGAAAACATACCAACGAAAACATCTTGTTCACATCACACGTTCGCGCTCGAATTGGAGGTTAGATTGCTACCGCTGTCATTCGTTCTTATGGTTCTAAGAACAGACGTACTTTTTTGTCTTGCCCATTTAAATTATACAGCAGACGTATGAAAAGTATACTATTTCGTTTTAACACGCGTCAATATTTAGAAATATTCTGTAACGTATGTCTAAAATAACAGCTGAAATCTATGAGTAATCTTCAGCTCTCCCTGTTTTGCCTTCACGTATAAAGCCATGTTATTAATTATTATATACAATGTCAATTATCGACATTTTGCTTTTTAATTCATGCCATCAACAAAGTTCGCCCGGTTGCTAGACAATGGCGGAATATGATTAATTAAACCTATTCAATGTTCTGCTGCGAATGTTACGTTAAAACACAAACATACCTACACATAAAACGATAGACGATTCTTACCATAAATACCACTCAAACACTAACTTAATTTACAAGAAAACTAAAAACTAACCTCGCTGACACAGCACTTCCAACAATTCGTCACAAATCGCAGGAATTATCTTGTAGCACCACGTAAAACATTAAAAGTAATGTCGCGCACACTTTGTATCAAGATTTGCGTAGTGTTTTGTCGTCACCACATCAAAATCGCGTTGAAAATAGTGAAATAAGATCAATCTTAGAAAACCGGCTGCACAAACGTCCGAAAACAAGCGAACTGGACGATGCGTACGAGTGCGTACTGGATATCGCATACCCGCGATCAGCTGATCAAGCGTCTATTGAAAGCAATAGTTGTGATTTACTAGATAGCGTGGTTTGTAGAATATATCGAACGGGTTTACTGTGGTAGGAATCGGAATAGCATTATTAAAATAAATGTGCATTATGTAAATAGATATGTGCATTAAAATACATATTTTGTGCATTAAAATAATAAATATTGAGCATGAAATAAACATGATTATGTCAACTAAAAAAATATATATAGTGCTCTAGAATGGATAATGGCATTACAATAATACCTATTGAGCATTCAATAAGTATGAATATGTTACATAAAAAAATTTGTAATGAGCAATATTTTATTCATATTGTGCCCTAAATTATAAATATAAGATCTAGTGCGCATTAAAATTAAAGCTAATCTGATATTGACGATTTGTATGTTAATGATAGCGCGTACTTTTAATGATATACTTGCTAACTAACTCAAATAATTTTTTTAAATTATCAAACCAATATTTGTTGATACTGTTAATTATTTTAAAGGTAATTTACAAAAGCTACGGTCTTTCGATTGATTTATTGATTGGATTGAATACAAACCTGCCCTTGACGATTGAGGATTCAGATTAAGATCAATTTTGAGGATTTTAGGAGAAAATTACCAAAATCGTGATTTTTCCATTTTCACCCAACTTTTTTTCGAAAAGTTTGCGCAATAGAAAATTAAATTGATTTATTATATTAGTTTTCACGGCAATTAATTCTACCCAAAACGCAAAATCATATTCAGAATACAAAATTCATTTTCCCTAAACTTCAATATTTTCAATATTTTCTTTTTCTCAAAAATTTTCTTATGTAAGGTCATAAAATGTTTCCGATGCCATTTATACAATGAAATTAAATACCAAATTCAATCAGAAAAAATGCGTCATGTAAAAAAGTGTCGATGAAGTCATTCAGTAACAATTGACGGTCGGTAATTAAACTATTCACTATTTAATAATTAAAAATCGACGATTTCAAGGATTTTTTTAATTGACAAAACGTCATAGAGATTTACCCATGGTTCATTACTTTACGCACTCACTGTATGTGACTACATGTTGCGGAACTTAATGCACATTATGTTCTTTCTATGGCGCATTATAATTTTCGCATGGTACAATTTAGATTATTAAATGCACTTATAATATTTTTAAACGCTGATTTCTTTAAACCATTGAAAATTAATGAAAACACATTCAAATATATAAATGCACAATTATTTATTCTGATGTACATTTATATATATATTTATTGCACAATTATGTTTTTTATTATAATTTTTTGCATTGCTCAAATATTTTTTTGTGTTGGACAAATATTTTTGGTATTGGTCAAATATATTATCAAATGCTTACAATAAATGCACGTTTTATTTTATATATTGCGCATATAACTTGTACTGATACATAATTCCTGTGAAAATTGAAATCTAAAATAATAATAATACATTTCAGACTTAATTCAGTATTTCAGAGTTATTACACTAAAATTCTATTAATACTAAAAAGTATACCACAAACACTTATTCGATTGTATTAAAACTAAATAAAAACGTGTTTTTAAATTTTATTAATTAAGTATGGATATAAAGGAATTCAATAATCTTATACCATTATCAATTTATTAATTAAGCATATTTCAATCATTTTAGCGGTCGAAAATCATCTATCTCGTTCACAAATATTCCACAGCAATACTCCCACATTTCCATTTGGCATTCATTACAAGTGCTGATTCCGGGAATTTCAATTGTGTAAATGAAAGCGATGCTCTCTTGTAAACATCCTCACCGAAAAGAGAAAGCGCTACCAAATTAGCATCATCTCCCCCGTGCATAGACAACGCTTCGAGCTTTCAATGCTCTTATGAATGGGATCCCTCGAACAGCAATATAATACATTATTTGACAGGGAGGTTCACATAAAGACGCTCGATTCACGCCTTACAATCCTAAGGGAATACGAACTGATCACGACTAAAAGGGTGAAATGCCAGATGTTCTCTCTGGTGCTTCTTTATACAGGGTTAAGGCTCCAACTTATGTAGATACGTACTGTGGCGGTCGATCAATATAGGATGAAAAGAGTTCAAGTTAATTAGTTATGCCCTTCGGTGTTCTTACTACTTGCCTGCTACCCTTTGACATTATACGCGAGAGCCGAGCTGAGTGTTAATGACTCTCCACTCTTTGTGATTTATTTATAACTTATGGTAATTATTTTTGTGTTTGAAAAGCTGTGGAGAGGTGAAGAACTAACTAGAGAGAGAGTAATTATGAAATTTGCATGTGTTGAAAAGGGGTCCGTTTAATTAATGTTATTTAATGTTGAAGTTTGTTTTAAGTCCATTCGCACTATGCGGAACGTCACGTCACAGAACGGCAACGTCACGTCAAAATATTGTTAAAAAGTCCAAAAAGACAAACTAACCAACTACAAACACTTTTTGTAGTATTTTTTAATTAAATAACCATTTTAGTTAGTGTGTTTAATTACTTGGGGGATTCTTTTTCTTGCAATTTGCAAATATCAATGCTTAATTTTCCGTTTGGCATACTGTATATTCATTATTCATTCAATATAATGCACTGTAGTGTATAGTGACTCTGACAGTGAGTGAAACACTTGATCATTGAATAATCTCATCATTCAAGTTTATATCTATTTCTGTATATTTATTATCAACACGTTGACGTCGACACATACACCCTCTCAGACTAGATAGGCAACACCATTCGATTCCGCACTTCAAACACTATAAGAATGCCAAAGAGTCAAAATCGAAGGGATATCGAACCGATATCGAAGGGATATCGATTCGATATCGAAGGGATATCGAAGTGATATCGAAGGGATATCGAAGTGATATCGAAGGGATATCTAAGGCGTTTATTTAGAATTTAATTATGATTTATTGTGATTTATTATTTGTTATGATTTAATTATGATTTATTTATTATTTATTTATTTAATAGTGGAAATCTATCTAACATTATTTTAGTTTATACTGGGGTTTATGCTGCGTTTATAAGCAAAATATAAACTGGTTTAAAATATGTTGGAACCCAAATTCAGTGAAAATGTCAACAAAACTCTAAGAATTTTTACAAAAAGTTATTTTTTAGCTGTTTACGAACGATTTTTACAAATCAGAATTTAAATATGCCAGAGAATGCGAAGAAATATACTTGATATAATTAATTACTTTGTTATGAAGATATGCGTGGCTTTCAAACTTAACGTACTGTATCATAACGTCTTTTATTTGTTTAAAATGCAATAGTTCATGCACGTGTGCAACAAGATATGTGCTTCAGGTACCTATATAATAGCGTTCAGTTATTGTGCTACATAATAAGTGTTAAAACCGAGAGCGAAAAAAATGAAGTACCTTACTATAGTATTTGTCTGTCTGTTCGGTAAGTAACAATAAACTATTTAATAAATGTCTCATCACTGAAATTCACACAACAGTGTTATTGTTTAAAAAATTTGCCTATTATTGCTTAATTGCTGTGTGAATCCATATGAAATGGTCCAGAAACAATTTAGTTGGTTGCTTGACTATTGTAGAAAAATATTTATTATTTATAACCTTGTATGCAAAAGGCTTCGAATAAGAAAATAGCCCTCTTACTACTTCCTCATTTTGATAACAAGCTTTGAAACATGATTTTTTTTATTTTTACGATATTTAATGCCTAATATCATCAAATTATTGTCTGTTGTAGTGACCATCAGTGATGAGTAAAGGATTAAATTTGCGGATTGGGACTGATGATATATACATTAACTTTTAGCACCTCTCTGTGCCAAGAACTGCCTGATGAAGGCAAAGTATGGGTTTCTGAAATAGTATTATTCGTAAGGAGAGAATAAAAAGCTTATCAGTCTTTAATGGTATAATTCTTGGGATTTTTACAGTTGTCTACGTTTCGCCGTTACAAGCTTCGGCTTCTTCAGGGCTGGCAGCCGAAGATTGTAACGGTGAAACGTAGGCAAATGTGAAAGTCCCAAGAATTATACCATCAAAGACTGATAAGCTTTTTATTATCTCCTTCCGAACACATACCACAGTCGAGTCCCTCATCTCCAATAGTAAAATTGTTTTTGCACTCTCAAAAGATAGGAAGATTCATAATAAATTTGTTTTTTTCTTCTAAAATAATTGAGCTACCACTTCAGATGGATCGACCTTCCTTTAAACATAACGAAAATGCTTTAAAATATTTCATATCATGTTTGCTATGTAAACCTGTGTACTATTATTTTAGTTTATAACTATTATTATGTGCTTTCAGGATTTACTCTGACTAACTTTGCTACAGCGCAATGTTATGACGTGTGTACCAAGCTATATAGTCCAGTATGTGCTGTAAACCTATTCTGGGCACAGACGACTTTCAATAGTATCTGCTGGTTAAGATATGCCCAATGCCGAAATCCGTCACAAGGTACGTCTATATAATATAGATATACAGGAGTATATAATAAGTATATAAGACTTGTATATAATAAAGTTTGAGTCAATCACAAGTTTTGTAGAAGATAATCAGTGTCAAGTAAAATGGATCTCTAGCAAAACGCTGGTTTGCGATGAACACTCAATGTACCGCGAATGTACCAAATGTACCTTCGTAATAATAATCAAATTAAAACTGCATAGCCTTACTTGAAATCTTCTACAAAAGTTTAGCTATGCATCAAAATAATGAATAGTTAGACTATCAGACACTATCTTTTAAAAATAAAAAGAATATCTTATTTCTACACTGAACTTCAATAACTTAAATGATTGATTTTTCAAAATTACCATTTGTATATGGGTGATCAATTTTACTAAAGGATTCGATGCAGATTTTTTTTCTTCAATTGATGTTACAAATTGGCCACACATATATTGTCTAGGTACAGTAAAGTACGAGTACGTTTTATTTTGCAGGTTACAGGCTTCTGAGATATGGAAGATGTTGATAGATTTAATGGCATAGCAGGAGTATCATAATAAAAAGCAGTTGAATACTTTTTGTGGATTTTCTTTTTATTACTTGGACTCATTATTCGCATTAAACTCTTCATATATATTGATGTTCCTATTATGGTCGATAATCAGATCTTCTGGGAAGAGAGGAACCGTAGTTTAGATACTTATTTCAATTTTATCATTCTAAACTTGCTGGCATTGGTAGCTTAACAAATGTTAGTATCACCGATTAGCTGCCCTATGGACATTTCAAATTGATATATTTCCATGCAAATTTGTTCCATTACGAATTGTCGTGTTCAATTTTTGACTGAAAGCGCTTCCACATTCAATTATTGATCCAGGAATCCACCGTGGTTTCGAATCGTAAATTCAGAAAGCCTTCTCCTAGTACACTCCACAGGGGCATTAACCCACTCTCAGGGGCAATTCAGGATAATGGACCGTGGAACTCCTCCCAAGCGGAGGTAAATTTTTTCATCCACGTCGGCGTCGTAGCTTTTAGTTAATAGCCCAGGCTAAGAAATATAAATCTATTGCTGCTGTTGCAAGGGACTTTTAATATTTTCGCTACTTACGCAGGAAACTTAAGTAGGTACCTACTGGAAAGATATTACTCGTTCGGTGGAGATTGGAAGAGTACTTACCTGAAACAAGAGAAAAGCGACATAAGCTTTCAACATAATATACAATTCCTATTAACATTACCATTAACATTAACAGCAGTGCTATTATTTTGTATGTTCATACTTTAAATTTATGGTATAAATTGCATATGTACATTGCATACAATGGTAGAATCGCTATTTGTTGTGCGCTGAGAGAGATAGACTACAGTGTGTATTTCCTAATATCTGAGAGAGTTAAAATATGTTTTCAATGTTCTACTAATAGTGACGCGGCCATAACAGTGAATCCCAATAAAATGCTTTGTAATTCTAACGGGAGTGGAGTAACCAGAGCATGCTGCATCATCCAAAATATCTCTCCTCTCTATGCAAATGCCTTACGATAAACGAAATAAAGTTTGTGCCATAAATTTCACGTCCACTTTCCTGGCATACCTTCAGTCGCACTCCCGTGCATAAAACTGGATGGTGCTCTTATTTTTATTTTTTAGGATGGTGACAACTGCGCATTTTGCTCAAACCTGTGCATCCGTGTTTAGTACGGTCATTGTCATATCTCCCCTGATAAGTCGCAATTTGTTATAATTTACTTCTTATTCATTGTGATTCTACTATGTTTCCTGTAAGTGGAATAATGAAGCTAATAGATTAGATCTATAAAAAATTATTTCAAATTTTATCCCCATATTTGCGTGCAAATGTTCTTCCTCTACCTAATACTTCCTGTCTCGTATACATGGCCATGGGACAAACAAAGTAACCATGGGATTGCCATCTACTAAAATTCTAAATAAAATAAATGAACAAACAAAATGGAAAACAAAAATAAATGAATGACTAATAAGTAAGAGAATGTGCTAATAAATATAGATTTTTAATAATGAGTCATTTTATTATTTCAGCAATTCCTACCTAGTAAAGAGAGTATCTCTGTACCTAATATATTTCACCGTTTTTTGTTTTAAAAGTAAAACATAGTTGGATAAAAATAATAAAATGACTTGCGTTCATGGAGGAATATGCTAAAATTAATAATCTATTTGTTGTTTCAAAAGTCATAAAAACGCCAATCAATCACTTTCATGTGAATGACAATTTATTCTTTCTCAGACGGGACTTCTCTTCCTTCAACGTATGGCTTTGGCTGTGTTAGCCATGGCCAGCAATACGCTTATGTATTTGTGTCTGATTATTTACACATTAGTTTCAGTTGTATTTAGAATGGATCTGACCTGGCTCAATGGGAACCTTGATTTTTTACAGGGGACCTCCTGAATTGACGTGTAGAACTTGCCATTGTCATATATAAATAAAATTTTAAATTTTCGTTGTCAGTATCCTTCATGAGCAATCTCTGGTAGTCAGTTATTACTACTGTTTTATTGTCAATGGATTCATGTGAGATTCCCTCTTTTTCCAACCTGACCACCACTTCATTGTCAATAAGCCCAGCGTGCCCTCCTATAGGAGGGCACGCTGGGCCTAACACTATATATCCCTCGAACAATTTTAATAACGATTGGGTTTACTGATACCGAAAACGATAAATGTTTGCGTAGATCGATGGCGCTTTTTGAGTCCGAGACGATTATGTAGTCTTTAGCAGGAATCGTTTGCTGTGTGTATTCAATGGCCCCACAGACGGCACTTTGGAGCTCTTAAAAGGTAAGGTTCTAAATAATAATTCATGTATGCATATTTGATGATTACTGGACCATAAATACAGACTCAATGGTCCCAAAATCTAATTAATTATTTACGGTAGAAGAGCCAATATACGACAATCTAATGAATAAAACTTCATGACTACTTTTCGAATATAGTATATTGTGCTAAAATAATAGATATTTTTCGCTCGTATATCTTGAATTGTTTATATCAGGCAAGAACTTGCACGTCGTTTATTAGGAGCAAATTTGCACCACTTGGTGTACTGCGTTGCTTGTTTCCCTTTTTAATTTACTTTAGTGCTATTTTCTGCCTATTTTAACCGTTGTTTCCTAATGGTCATTTTACATAGTAGTAATAGCAATGCGCGCGCATACATTTAAACGATTTGCCCAAGGTTGACACTCAGGAAAACTATTCCAGAACGATATTAATTTTTAATAAGTTACATTTGCTCATTAGGGAACACTTTCAAGTCTATTGGCTACGTATAGATAGAATATCTGCTTTTAAACTATAATACATAATAAAGATATAAAAGGTTCCATTCCACCGGAGTTCAATGAATGATAAATTAAAAAAAGGTATATTCCGATGTTTATATGTAATTCTTATTATGTTTCTTGTGGTTACATGTTTCCGAAGGTTAGGCTTCCGTCTTCAGGCCGCGCGTCAAGGTTGATAGTACACTGTGTCATGCGATAAAGTGAGGTTATGAGTGTTCTGTGGACAATGTATTCTTCGCAATTGGAATCTAACTTAATAAAATGGAGGGAGCGTCATGTCAGCGTCACTGACATGACGCTCCCTCCTAGAATGAATTTCTTTTGTGCTTTCTAATTTCTTATTAACAACGATTCTCTCCAAGCACTAATAACTCGAAGAACAGTTTCTTTTTATGTTATTTGGGTATTCCAGATAAATAATTTTTTAATGGATATGGCACGAGTTCAAGTGCTATCTCCAAAGTTGGTGTATTAATGCCAAAATGCTCCTCTCTGCTGCAAATGCAATAATTAGGTATTATTGGTATCTGTAATTCCCATAATCGTGTCGGAATTTGGACAAAATGCGTACAATTAATTGTAATATAGCAAACGATGTAAATATTTTCTTGTGTAAAGACAGCAATAGAGCGATATGTATTTCTTCGAACCATGTACACCTTTCCAACATACGTGTCTGATTTAAGGACGTGCTATATTTAGATGTACCTAATTCCAATACCTCTAAATTTGTAAATAATAGTGGTAAAAAGAAGTCGACTTGCAGTTACCTTATAAAGAAAAAATCAACTTTTAGCACTCACTTGAGTATGCTGCGGTGGTATGGTCCCCTTATTATAAAACATCGATTGATAAGGTAGAGAGCGTGCAGAATAGATTTCTTAAACTTCTAATGGAAGTAGTCAACATTGAAAATCTTAATGACAGGAGAATTATTCAAGACCGGGCCTTGTTATATAAAATTTTAAATAATAAATTTGAGTGTCCAGAATTGCTAGGGAAGATTGGCTTCAATGTGGCTCAAAGAGGTCTTAGGAGTAACAAGGTATTTATTGAATCGTTTCATCGAACGAACTATGAGACTAATACTAATTACTAATTAATACTAATACTAACATATCGAACAGTGAAGAATAACTTTTCCTCGTCTCATATAATACTAATTTGTCGGTTAGCCAACAAACTGAACCTTGAGTTAGAAGATTTTGACCTCTCGTTTAACAAATTTAAGCAATTAATTAAGGATAGGGATACTTTTGAGTCCGAATAATTTTTTTAAATATTTTATTTTTATAGTTTGTGTATGTATCTATTGGAAATGACTGCGGTCGTATTACTTTTCACACTCAATTATCAAAATCAGTCAAACTTATAGGTTATTTCTGACCGTTAGAACATTAGTTCAGAAACGATTGTGGGTTGATATGTGTAATATCAACTCAACAAACTGGATTTCCTAAAATAGAGTTCAATGTATCAGATTTCTTGTTTTATCCAACTAAAAACTCTTCTGTTTGCTTGCTGAACAATTGCGAGCATGGTACATGGTCATATATGGTCATTTAGTTTGTATATCTTAGCAAATTTTACGTAGTTATATGGTTTCGAAGAGTATAGTGTAGATCAACCTTAACTAATGTTTTAAAAATTGCGGAGGCGCCGGGACATAAATACTTCTCATATTTCCGTCCTATTATTTACATAATAAATGCACTTGTTGACACAACAATATACTCGATGTAAATTTAAATATGTCACGAGCTACTTGATTACCGTAAAGCGGGAACACACTGTATAAATCGAACGAAATGGAACAAGAAACTCATATATGGTACAGTCATTTAATTCGTATATCTTTGCAAATTTTACGTAGATATATGGTTTCGAAGAGTATAGTGTAGATCAACCTTAACTAATGTTCTAAAAATTGCGGATGCGCCGGGACATAAATACTTCTCATATTTCCGTCCGATTATTCACATAATAAATGCACTTATTGACACAACAATACTCGACGTAAATTTAAATATGTCACGGGCTACTTGATTACCGTAAAGCGAGAACACACTGTATGTAGCGAACGAAATGGAACAAGAAACTCATATATGGTACAGTCATTTAATTCGTATATCTTTGCAAATTTTACGTAGGTATATGGTTTCGAAGAATAGTGTAGATCAACCATAACTAATGTTTTTACAATTGCGGAGGCGCAGGGACATAAATACTTCTCATATTTCCGTCCTATTCTTCACATAATAAATGCACTTGTTGACAACAATATACTCGAAACTTTAAATATGTTGCGGGCTACTTGATTACCGTAAAGCGGGAACACACTGTATGTATCGAACGAAATGGAACAGGAAAATTATATATGGTACAGTCATTTAATTCGTATATCATTGCAAATTTTACGTAGATATATGGTTTCGAAGAGTTAGTGTAGACCAACCTTAACTAATGTTGTAACAATTGCGGAGGCGCCGGGACATAAATACTTCTCATATTTCCGTCCTATTCTTCACATAATAAATGCACTTGTTGACACAACAGTATACTCGAAACTTTAAATATGTTACGGGCTACTTGATTACCGTTAAGCGGAACACACTGTATGTATCGATCGAAATGGAACAGGAAACTCATATATGGTACAGTCATTTAATTCGTATATCTTTGCAAATTTTACGTAGTTATATGATTTCGAAGAGTATAAGTATAGACTAACCTTAACTAATGTTTTAACAATTGCGGAGGCGCCGGGACATAAATACTTTTCATATTTCCGTCCTATTCTTCACATAATAAATGCACTTGTTGACACGACAATATACTCGACGTAAATTAAACTATGTCGCGGGCTACTTGATTACCGTAAAGCGGTTGTAAGTTACGTCGCAAATCCCGGACGTGGACCAATTAGCAAACCTGTTGTAAACGTGACATAAATAGGGGAGTCACATTTGTTTTCAACGGCCATACCGTTGACGTATATTAAGCCAGTTGGCTTTTGAGCCCTGCCACGGTTGACGTGTGCATGTGTAATCCTGCTTCGTTGCTTCGTTAAGAATTCAATCCGCGCTGATTATCCTTTCAGCGTGATTGGGCCCCGCGCCCTTTAGGGCAACTAAACTGAATTACAACGTAATTTGCTGCGCTGTAATTGAAGCGTAAGTTGAACTTTTGCATAGGTTTATTGTGTTAGGTGCGGATTAATTAATCTGTTGATTCTTAGTATGGAAGCAGTAGATGATTACATTATTTTTGTCTAATAGTCGAAATTCTAAAATGATTATCAATTTGGAGTTAAATAAATGTAACTAAAAACACATAACTTCTTGGAGTGGTATCACATGTCGACATGAATAAATAAACCTTTGGTCTAATCCTGAATAGACCTATAATACCTATAAATTAATTAATCTCAGAATTTTCACTTCTTTAAGCTTGTTATTATGCAGGCCACACAGCTGGAAATTTTGAACTTTTAATTCAACATTGTATTTGTTTAACATACATAACAGAAAAAATAGTGGAAAAATAATAATCAAAACAGCGTGGTAAAAATATATTAGCTTTTAAACCACATATTTTAATGAAAAGTTTTCCTTTCATTAATAATAGACTGTTTTTCAAATTACTTGAGTTTTTTACACAAAAATTCGGCAGCTGTTTAACAGTAGAAGACTCTTTATCATCTGTTTTAATTATCAAACGTGTAAAAAAGTTACTAAAATAACAAAACAAACCTAGCAGTTCGTACTATTTACCTCGTCTGCGTTTAGGATTAACTTAGCGGAATTCGTTAGTTTGTTGGAGTAATTTCGATAGCCCATATTCATAAGAAATGCTTTGCTTATTTTAATGGCATATACAAAATATTATAGCCGATTCGACATTCAAACTGCACTTTTACAAAATGTTACATCAGAATCGCAATTGCACTATTTTTTCTACAGTTAAAAAATATTTATGAGTTGCAATCACCTGAAAAATAAGAAAAATTATTTAAAAAAATGTATAATCACGAAAAATAAAGTTTGTTTAAAAAACAATAAAAAAATATGGCAGAAATTGTGAATTCAGTGAATTCAGTTAAGTAGCCAAAGTACCTACTAATTAATTATGTGTGTTCTAACTTTGACAATAGGTAGAAACCCCTAAATCTTCAAGTCTAAAAATAGTAATTCTGATTACATTACACTTTAAAGAGGTGATGTACTAAAAAAAATCTGATGTAACCAGGCACATGAATTTTGTCATACTATATAGAAAATTAATAATTTAGCTGCATTATATTGTGTTTGATCAAGATCGGTCGTGTCTGCATTAAAATAAAACTAGTTAGCAAGGATTTGACAGATATTTTGATTCTATTGACAGTAGGTATTCTCAAAACAGTTTTAATGTAGTACGAGCGATCTCAAGCAAACACATTTGCTCATGCAGCTAAACTATTAATTTTACCAAAAAATAACATAGACCTAAATTACACAAAATTTCCTGTACTTTAATTTATTATTTATCTATTTTGACAATATTGCAGAAACGGCGGCTCATTTGCAAAATCCTTGAATAATGCTTTGAGTAAACATTCATTCCTTTGGACCCTTTTGAACAAAAAGCTTTTCAGCTCTACGTTTGGTCATGAAACTATAAAGTTTCGTCCCGATACCTTTAGTAGTTTCTCCGGAATCGTGGCCACAAAAAAGAAACGGTTACACACATACAGACTTTTTTACAAAACTTTATCATACTACGGAAGATAAAGTAAAAAAATGTATGGCAGTTCAAAGAAAAATTATTAATCAGATAAAATTAAGTAATGGGGAATTAAGTACAATTATCAGGTATCCACATATAAAAGGTCGATATATTGTTTTAGTTAAGTAGCCAAAGTATCTACCTAATAATTGTATAGTGAAATTTGATTGTAATAAAAGAAAATATTTTCTACAAATAGAAAATTATTTTTGCTGTTACTTTGACAATAGATAGCAACCCCTAAATCTGCATGTGTAAAAATAATTATTCGGATAACATAACATTTTGCTGCTCTACTTAAAATAAGGAAATTTTTGATAATTTTAAAAGCAATAAAATTTATAAAATCATAGTCAGAAATGAAATTTGACACCTACTAGGTAGTAATTAACCCACTATGAGGGGATCTTGAGTGGCGACCGTACAGTATTTCAAAAGTACCATCCTATATACTTCGCTAATAAAAGCATCAATTTTTACTGGCAAGCATTACTATCGGATATTTAAAACCTGCACTCTATTTATAGTTAGAGTGATATTTATTTTACACAACGTTTGATATTCTAAATACCGTCTACATATCGTATATTTTTCGAATACAACGGTATATTTTATATTAAAAAATAAAAATAATATATAATCAAAAGATAATATCTTCCTAAACGGGCTCTTCAAAGTTGGCTGACATCCCTAAAACACAATATCAACACAAAGTAATTTATCAAGTACTTCTTTGCTCCGCAAGACAAACAAAATCACATTAGCTATTTTTTGTAACCACCAGATAATATTCAAGCATAATTAATCTTCAGCCAAAAAAGAATAAAAACGACGTTTTCCGCCAACAAAAACAGCACAAAGGAGGGCCTGTTTACATCACATCTTGATGAATGGAGTTAGCCTCGCTTCAAGTGAGAAGCGAGCCACCTGTTTGAGATTCAACGAGAGTCCGGCGTCGGCCCAGACAATCATCAGTTTGTTTTCCTTGCATTATCTTTGCGTACTCGGAACACGAATTGATTATATTAATTTAGCAGCACCGCTCGCTCAGAATGCAAACAACTCTCGGTCGTCTCACACGCGCACCCTTCTCATCTCCAACCGCGTAATATTTATTGAGACAAATTGCCCCCCACTATCATTCACAGCGCAATTTATAACGGCTAAATTGATGCCCATGCGTGATTTAATGCTTATTCTCGAGTGGATCGCTTTGAATAGATTGTTTTGGTTTGATTATGCAAATAATCGATCGAGTATAGTCAGGTACGCGAATTGAGGATAGCGCTAACAATAGCGGGCAGAAATCTCAATACTGCGATTCGGCATTCAAAATATTTAATACCGGGATGCTAGTTTTAATTTAAACTAGCTAGAGATTAAATAAGTCATAGATATGAAGGCAATGAACGTTTTATATGTATGTGAGTCGCAGATAAAATAAAATTATCCACTGAGTGTCACATTTAAAGTAACGTAAGGTAAACGTCACAAATTCAGATACTGGCCTAAATTCCGGTATACTTCTATTTAGTTGGATAAAGTAAGAAATCTACAACCATGAACTTTATTTTAGGACATCCGATTTGTAAATTTGACATTACGCTTATCAACCTATAATCGCTTCTTACGGTCAGAATATAACCTAAAAGCTTGACTGATTTTGATAATAGAGTGCTATGCTAAAAGTTGAATTCATCTTATAAGGTAACTGCAATTCGACTTCTTTTTACACCACTATTATTTACAAATTTAGAGGTATTGGAATTAGGTACATGTAAATATAGCACGTCCTTAAATCAGACATGTGTGTCGGAATTGTGTACATAGTTAGAAGTAATATATAAGACTCAATTGCTGTCTTTACACAAGAAAAAAACATATTTTACATCGTTTGCTATATGACAATTAATTGTACGCATTTTGTCCAAATTCCGACATGAGCATCGGAATTACGGACATCAATAGTCCCACATTATTACACTAGTAGCAGAGAGTAGCGATTTTGGCATTAATTCACCACCTTTGGAGATAACAGTTAAACTCATGCCAACTCCATTAAAAAAAGCATTATTCTCGCCTAAAACACCCAAATGAAGTAAAAAGAAACTGTTGTCCTATAACATTATTATCTAATGCTTGAAGAGAATATTTGTTATTAAGAAGGAAGCACAAATGAAAATCATTCTAGAGAAGTAAGAAAAGAAGCGAAAAGGAAATGAATAAAAAGTTGTGCCAAGAAAAACACTAAGAATTCAGATGCAAGAAACATTAAAATACAAATGAGTGAGAGAGAGAGCAGACTGAAGAAGACTACGGACTTATTTTTTACAGTATAAATAAAAATCACTTGTTCGTGGTAACATCATTAAGTAGTGAATCTTTTAGACTGGTTATCGATTTCGAAAGTAGCTTTCATCGTTGAACCATTATCATAAACTGTCAAAACACAAAATACAAAACTCAATGGGTCTCCATGTTCACACCCGTGATGACCCATTGAGTTTCGTATTTTGTGTTTTGACAGTGCATGATAATGCTCATACGATGAAAGCTACTTTCGGAATCGATAACCAGTCTAAAAGATTCACTAATTACATGAGGTTACCACTAACAAGTGACTTTTATTTAGGTATACTAAGCTGAACATCATGGAGAATATTATAACAAGAATATTTTATACAGTACTGCATTAAAACTGGTAAAACATAAAAGTTTAACATTTCTTAATAATAAATGCTTTTTAAGAATATTTAAAAGTTTCAAAAATTTTGCATAAGATCAAAATGTTAATAAAATGAAAAGTGAAAGCTGTTCAGATTTTAACCACGCTCGATATACAGGCTGTCCCAAAACTCAACGTCATGTCGCGG
Source organism: Melinopterus prodromus (assembly GCA_964023965.1). NCBI lineage: Eukaryota > Metazoa > Arthropoda > Insecta > Coleoptera > Scarabaeidae > Melinopterus > Melinopterus prodromus. The sequence continues at coordinate 58,074,642 of OZ030392.1, read as the reverse complement.
TTGCTCATGACTGACCAGAATATCTACATATATCACCTTAGTGAAAAACAGTTTTTGAGATATTGACCGTATTATGAATTTTGTCAAAATCGCCACCAGAGATCAGGGTTTCAAGTGCCACAGCTACAACATTGCATATTCTAAGATTCTAACTTTTGGTACGCAGCCCAACACTTGCTATGTCTTACTATAAAAAAAGGTATTGCTATTCTACAGCAAAATGAGCGCTTATTGTGTAATTTGATTGTAAACAATGTTGAAGCCACATTGACCTGGGTGTGTACATGAATAAGGATCGCCGCCCCATAGGGGTCAGCTCGCTGATCCAGCGTTTGCCATACAGCATCCATGGTACACCACCTAGGAAACATATCTGCCCCTGAGAGTCCGTCGCCAGTTGAAAGAGACCATGGCTGGCATTTGTAAAATCCCTAAAGTAAGTTGTTTGCCTGCACCACTGGTGCCATCACGCGCAGGCTTCCATGATACAATTAAGACCTCGTTCCTAAACAGACCAGCCAGGGGGGAGGGGGCTCCTTCCCCTCGGTACTAATGATAGTCGGGCTTCCCCGACACCGTTGGAAGAGTCGCCGGCAAAGCCACTTGCGCAAACTTCTACTCAACAACATCTGTACACACCGTAGAAGGACGGCCATTGACACACTGCTAGGAACCATGGTATAGGGTAGCCTCCGGTGCTTCTAGGGGCGTACACCGAAGAGTTAGTGCATCCCACAGCCTTGAATTTCTCCAAGTACTCGTGATGGACACCTTCCGACGAGTCACCGCCCGGAACGCTAACGCGTTATCTGTACCAGTCGAGATTAGAAAGGTTACCCCTTCATCGGAGGATGGGTGCACCGTCGAGCACGCTTACGCTGAGAACTCTACCACATGTCATCTCTCTCAGCGGCTTCTCATTACCCACATACGTGGGATAGGGTAGCTCCACATCGAGAAGGGTATAAACGTCATGTGTCTATAGCGTCTATCCGCACTTGCCTTAATCCCTATTCGGATATACTAGATATCAACTTCTCATGATGGTACAACTTCCGAAGGCCCCGTTTGATGAGTCACCGGCGACCACCAGGTGCATGGTATCCCTTCCTCCCAGAAACCTGGAATTAGTTGGACTTTAAACAAGACAGTTTTACGGCACAGCCTCGTGAGGTCTGCCTCGTGAGGTTTGCTCGCGGATCCTGATAAATTTTTCCGTTTTATTTTCAGATAATTCAAAGAAGCCTTGGCCGTTCCAGATTGCCATTTTAATTTTTATTTGAGTTTGTTTATTTCTAAATAAATACCCGTCACATTAAATTGACTAATGGTTTTTTCGAATTTCTAATTTATAAGATAATTTTAATAATAAGTTCAATTAACTAATATAAAAAATAGAAACTCAATTTTGTTTTGTTTTATTGTAACAAGTTTACATACCACAGTAATTGGTTTTACTAATAAATTCTATTAACATTTGCGTCTATACATCAGAGCGTTTTACATATTTAGAAGTACTTAATTTGTCTAAAATACATACAATAATCTAAGCAACGTGAGCAACACGTATCTTGGCCAAGAAATACCAAAAAAATGCTGGCCTTTTTAGCAAATTTATAGATTCTATGAAAAAGCCATACTAGAAACAGTTATCACTTCTTAGATTTTGCTCTTTATAGCTTAAATCGCGTAGCTTAGATTATTGTATTTTTCTGTACAAATTTAGTACTTGGTAATATACAAAATAGTCTGATATATAGACACAAAACTTAAATGATTATATTATTTAATAATCTCGTAATAGTGGTGTGTATTTACTGTAGAAAAGCAAAATACAAATGCTTTTTATTCTTGCTTTTTATATTATTGATTTATACTTATTCTCGATTTTAAGCCCCTTGGGGTACGGCTTAAAATGTATTCGTTGATCTCAATTTTCGCAATATTTAAGTATGAATATAAAAAAGCAAGTTTTAAAGGTCCTGCAGAAACAGAAATTAATTTGAAAAATAGACCATCCTAATCGATATTTTTGATTCCAAAAAGTGTTTCTTACCATCTCCTTATTCTGAAGTTTTTATATAGAAATATATCAATACAGAAATACATGTTTTATGTATGTTTTACACTAATGCAGATATTTGGAATACTGGGATCCCGGTATTTTACGGCACTAATTATGGAGAGTTTTGTAATGCGTTTACATAAATTCGCAACACTATTACTGAAAATAGAATGCGGCTTTTATACATTTTTAATACCCCTACTATATATTCGACAGCTAAATTAAATATAAATAATTCCACATAAATAAATATTATAATGAACATACTGCATGCATTGCGATCCAACATTTCAACCGCTGCCTTTTATATTACGAGGCTGGCCGTCATCATCTGCGTTTAATTAAATACACAACGCGTGTTTAACATTGACAAATTTGTCGTTACATTTTTCCGCGTTGGCAAGCCGGGCTTCTACGGCAATTACCGAGCTCGTTCCATATTACGGAAAGCTCGTTCTAGCGCAAACGAGCTCCACCATGTAGTCACAATAGCTTATCCGACACATAAAAAAAACAGAGCAATTACCACTCACTCACTCGCTTTACGTACTTTTTCAAACAAGCTCGCTAACTGTATTAAACACTCAGTTATCCTGTGACAAATAAAAAGCGTTGCGGAAAATATTTAGATACCGTTCATTTGCAAAATAAACTAACTGAAGAGTTTTCTTTTGTGAATCGTGTTATGTTGTCTTATGTATAATTCATATTACTCTTAAGTTAGACAACCGTGAACCTATTACCACTCAACGTAAGCCACTGCATCTACAATAAAAATGGAAATTACAACAATTATATGAACCTTATGGTCCAATTATGTGGTACGTTTAAGGCATCATTTGAATTGTGTAAATAAGAGTACCTATCGTTTAGAATTATATTTGAAAATCAATATGAACCATTCGGAAGAAAAGATGATTTAAACTAAGAAGAGGGTCTGACGTAATTTGACACTTGGGTGCGCAGTAGCCAAGTTCAAAATATTTAGAGATAACATGCATTTTTGGAAACTCAATATATGAAATTACAAAACTTTAACTAGTAGAAATACGATAACAAATGTCAAGTCGTAGTCGTGCAGATATCTTCAAACAGAGAATTACGAGTCAATGACGGGGGGAGCCTCGTATAGATGGCAATAAAAATTAGGAAGACTTTGGGATTTTTTTCTGAAAAACTATGCAATATTTTTTTCCAAATTTTTACTGTGCATTCTTATAGCTTTAGAAAAAAGCAAATTTAAAAAGTCTTTTTTATTTTTTTATTGTTGTTGCAAAAAAGTAGTTTTTTTGTTACAAAATCCAATAGGTATGTCGACTAGCTGGTAAAATTATCTTTCAAATGGTATTTTTTATTCATATACGTTGACAACTCGCAGAATAGTTTCATGCGCCAACTCTGAAATATAAAAAAAACTGTTTCCGAGCAAAATGCGATTGAAGTTTGCGGTAGACGAAAGTCGTATTTTTACTTTACTTTACATTTTCGATGTTTTTGCTATTCAGCAATACCTGGCACATAAAAGAGGTCATCTTCGGGGTCAAATCCCCTCCTCAGCAGGGTGCCTTTCTATTCGAGCACGTTCCGAGCGGCCCTTCACACTGTGCCGTGCGCACTGTTACCTGCTGAGCGCGCCGAAGGAATCAGCGAAAGCACCTATATCTAAGCAACCGCTGGGAATTTCGCTTTAACATTTTCACAGCATATTCTTGATATGATATACTTTCGATTTATACAATAAAAAAAATTGTATTTTTGAACCATCTATACGAGGCCCCCCCTTTAAGAATTCTGAAAAATGTCGGAGAGACATGATTGCTTACACTGATAAAACCTACTTATTCTTTTAGCAGGTACTGCCGGTTTTAGGGAGTCCAATGCCACACATCAAACTGACGATTTGAAAAACACGTAAGCAACGGAAAACGGTTACTAATAGTCCATGCTGGTGGAGAGGGAGGTTTCATTTCTAATGGCATATTGATGATTCTTTCTGGCATGTTATTCATATTTATTTTATCGGTAATCAAGTACAAGCTAAGCTGTTTTGTATTATCGGTTCCAAACGTGGTGATTGCCATGACGATATGAATCGTAACAACCTAATGAAGTGGATTGAACAGCAGTTGATCCCAAATTCACCTCCACGGTTGGTATTTGTATTAGATTATACTAGTTATGATAACGTTTAAGGCGTATCAATTACATCTTCAGAAGGAGTCAAACTTAATTATTGTTTTGTATTTTTTTTTCGTTATGCTTTTGTATTACGATGGTGGGTATTCAATAATGTAAAACCTATAAGTTTGTGTTCAATTATTTTTACCAATTTATTTTTTACATGTGATACACCTACACGTTTATCTACTCACGCTTTCATATTATTTTGGTTTATAGAAACCATTCTATTTTTATCATCACTTTTATTGCCCAGCCCGCAGCTGCGATTTGACTCCGTTACTTTCTTTACTTTCTTTTGTTATGAGAAATGTTCTAAAGAAAAATCCGTATTAGTCCATATAAAACAAATCGTTTCCAACTCCAATAAAAGTGGACACGTATTTTTTTTCTTGGTAATTTTGACTTTTAAAGGTGCATATCGATGCATCAAATTTACCATAAGAAAATGCATGGGAAAAAGACATTTTCTGGTATTTTTCGAATAATTGTTCGGGTTGTGGGAAAACTCAAGATTAAAGTTATACGACTTGTAGAGGACTTTTCAATGAAGAACTTGACCTATTATACATATAGATTTGACGCCCCCAACCCGCCCCCACAGTGCCTTGAAAACTACATTAAAATGGAAAAATTTACATTCTTCAGAAAATTTACCGTTCTAATCATTTCATTCTCTTTTGTTCTCATAGACATATTTCGTATGAGTCTAGTGGAATGGTTATAAACATTTGTTAGTTAATTACCAGTTGTTCGTTTTTGTCGAAAATCCGTCTGAATTCTGTTTTCTGAGGTCGAAATGGCAGTTTAATATATCAGACTTTAGAGTGACATTATTCATTATTCAATTTCTTCCTATTGTTTAAACAATCAATTATTATTCATTGTAACTTTTTTCTAATTATGATTGAAAAGTCAAATGCCATGTGTTTAAACAATTAAATTTGCAAATCTCCTAAATTTTGTTTATTTTTTTGAAAGCCAACTGTTATTCAAGTGATATCATTTATATTTGGGTTGGCTTTCAATATTTTATCAAATTAGAGTACAGGGAACAGTTTCCAGACAGCAACAAATTAACATTATCTTGACGTACAGTGGTAGGAAATCAGAATAAGAAATGGAGAAAGAAATGTGTTTAATAAAATTGGTTGACTTTAGGAAAATTAATATTAAAAAAAAATAACTCCCTAATTTCCCTAAAAAAAGGGATTTTAATCAATCAAATTTTTTCGAATAAATGAAATTGAAAACGAATAATATATTATTATTTAAAATATGGAAATCATCCCAAAATGTAAATGATATCACTTGGGACATCTTGAACATAAAATTTATAAGTTCCTTTAACAAAAATGTTGACTATTCTACAAGATTTAGAAAAAAGTTGAAAATGAATAATAATTTATTGTTTAAACAATAAGAGGATCTTTTTTAATAAATAATGTCACTCTAAGATAATAAACTGCCATTTCGAACACAGAAGTCAAACTGATTTTCGAGAAAAACGAATTATTTAAACTAATAAAATTTGTTTAAACAAACGGAAATTAACTGACCAATGATTATAAGCATCCCACTAGACTTATATAAAGATTTCTATGAGAAAAAAAGAGAATGAAATAATTAGAAGGGTAAATTTTCTGAAGATTCTACATTTTTCTTTTAAAGGCAGTTTTCAGGGCACTGTGGGGGTGGATTGGGGGCATCATATCCATATGTATGATAGGTCAAATTCTTCCTTGGAAAGTTCTCTACAAGTTCTATAACTTTAGTCTTAAGTTTTCCCACACCCCGAACAATTATATGAAAAGTACCAACAAATTTCGTTTTCCCGTGCATTTTGGTATGTAAATTTGACGTCTCAACAGGCACCATTAAGAACCAAATTTCGGAAAAAAAATTCGTGTCCACTTTTTTTGGATTTGTAAACGAATTGGGGGGATTATTGCTTTCTAAATAAAATTAGCCAATTTGAACCACACTATTCGTCGGTTTTGGATTGTTGTATACACTTAATCTTTCAAGCAGCTGTAACTTTTTAATTGTTTTAAAAAGGTAATAGGTCCAAATGAAAATATTTGATTAGAACGGCTGCTGATAAATCTAAAGAAAATGAAAATGCCCAGAGTATATTGGGCTGTATTGATTCATTTACTATCGCGTATCTAAACGTAAATATTTATTTGAATTTAGTCACATTTATCCTACTAAAAACGCCTTATTGTAAAAGTATTCCAAGTCAAACTTTTGTCCATAACATTATGGATGCGCCGAAACATTTATTACTTCTCCCAATTCCATAGCGTCTCTAATCTAACAGGCCGTTATTTCCTGTTTGTGCGTTCACATGCCGCTTACTAACGATTTATCCGCGTTTAAATATAGTAGGCATATGGAGTGGAAGGGCAATTATTTGCGCTCGAGTTGTCACCTGATAAAAGGTTAATGTATACCCTCCGTATTAGACGCAGCAGCACTGCCCCAGAAAATATATAACGGGATTTCGAAACTGTCGACCTACATTGAAGTCTTAAAAGTATAATGAATGGCACGAATACGCCCAGCGATAAATTGTCCTAGATTATCCCAATGTAGCTCTAGCTTAAAACGTCAGGATGAGTATTATTGATCTTGTTATCGACGTTAACAGTCAAAACTACACATACGCTTTTCGCTTGGTGATGTTTGGCGACTACTATTTCAAAAATATAAGCGCCAAATGCAAAGAAGGACGACATACGGCCTAAGCAAAAAAAATCAGTGGCGATAAAGGCAAACACATGCACGGTCCGATCCATATGAATTTTTGGAAAAACTTGCACCGGCCAAAAGATATTGCTAGACAAATGATGAGTAATCCGATTACTTTTAGCTACTGTCACGAATATCACTTCAAGTGTATTCATTTTTGCGATCATACCCGTTTGTATGGCTCGAGAAGGTCACAAGATATGTTGTACCAAGTTATAGTAAACAATTTTTACTCGGTAGCCAAAAATGACCAGCTGTGAGCTTTCATTTAATCCTACTTAGTTGTACTAAAGTTGTACTACTTTGCTATTAAGTTATACTACTTTGCAATTGATTGCACTGTTGACACACACGTTAATCTTAGATACACCGTGTGTAAAGAAAAGAACCATATAACATTGATTGGAAACAATAGAAACGGCATAAGGCAAGTAGGTTCAGGTGGAGTATCATTGATTAGAGCTCTTTTAAAACTAAATAATTGGTATTTGAATCTGTTCATATTTAACGTCTTTAAAGACAATTGTATATGTGACCCCGCAGGAGAGAATCGCCCTAACTGCCATCTCTCGTTTCGATAGTATTGACACCTGTGTTGGAAGGTCCATAACTTTAAAACTAATCAACAGAAAAACTGAAAAAATTGTTCAAAATTGTTTACCTCTCAGTGTAAACATGAGGGCGAGAGAAGTGAAAGAAATTACCCGATTTTTCAGTTTAAAATTAACACTCGTTCTTCCGACTTTTTTTCTTGTCTTCTATAGAATGGCGTTTTTTCTCATTAGTTTTTATGTAATAAAAGTTGCAAACAAGATTTTGATGCAAGATATCTCAGTAACGAATGTTTGCAGGACAACGCAGTTAGCATGCAAATAATACTTATTTACTGCGATACACATCCCTTGAATTTAATAGTATTCCGACTATTTGTTAATTTATAAGACTGAAATAAGCATGAACAATATTTTGCGCAGTTTAGCTTCCTTCGCTTGTAGGTTTTGGTGCGAGGCAGTCGAACGAGATGCGGTTATAATTAATAATACATCTAAATTCATTATCTATATTTAACTCGCACTACTATTCAAAATTCCGCAATTAAATTCTTCTGATCGTATAGTAGTAATAGTAAATAATCTTCCATTGTCCCAGCTACGTTTCCATTCATATTAAATTGCTTTAAAAATTACTTAATGATTATGCAATTAAGTACGTAGGCTTTCACGGCCAGAAGCATTTAGAAAATAAACTGCTTCCGGGTTATGTCGTGTGTCAAGATTTGTTAATGCTGACGTTTCGCGAACCATGTTGCTCGCTTCTTCAAAGCTAATTGAATACTGAGTATTCAATACTCAATACTCTATACTCAATACTCAATACTCAGTATTCAATTAGCTTTCAAGAAGCGAGCAACATGGTTCGCGAAACGTCAGCATTAACAAATCTTGACACACGGCATAACCCGGAAGCAGTTTATTTTCTAAAAGATTATGCAATTCTTTTGCTACAGTCGCATTAAACTAAATATGATGATTGTTATGTGTATGTCCCGTTATCGTGCCAATATTCATTACTGAGATATCGGCTTCTATGAAAATCTTGTTCGCAACTTTTATTACACAAAAACCGCGGAAAATTAAAACGCCAACCTATAGAGGAGGCTCTAACTGCAACCTGACCAAATTTCAATGATCAAATTTTTATGTCAAGCGGTTTACGAGGAAAACAATTGAAAAGACGCGCGTTAATTCAAAACTGCAAAAATCGGGTACCTTTGCTCATTTCTCTGGCGCTCTTGTTTACACCGAGAGGCAAAAAATGTTGACAGTCATACAGCTTATGTAGAATTGATTCAGGACTATGACGCACTTTATTTACATTTTTTCTGCTCAGTGGTTTTAGAGTTATGCGCCTTCAAACATAGGAGTGTATCGAAACGAGAGTTGGTAGACACACGTCGGGTGTGTTCTAAGATGATAGACACGTGTTGTTGTGTACTGCGTAATTTATTTAATTTTAACCATTTGTGCTGAAGATGTCGTAAGACGAAACATGTACCCATTAAAATAATTTAACCAAACAAAGGAAAAGAGGTTTTATTTACACATTTCCATTACATTATCCACCTTTGTAATAACATGGACACATTTCAAGAAAAAAAATATGACGATAACTATATATATATGTACATCCATTGTAGTATGCAAGACAAATATCATACATTGTGTATATTTCTGTTGGTCACCAAACTGCAATAAATTTAAATATTTTGAAAGTTAAACATTTCCACCGAATCGAATTTATGAATTTTATACGAATTCACACGAAACGATAAATCAATCGAGAGATACAAACAAGCACAAGTCCGGAATATTTCGACCGCAATTCCAAAACATGATATATGCATTATCTGTCGACATTTTGTGTAGCTTTCGCGTAAAATTGTTGCAGAACTATTTACCCTTCTGCCTATGTAAATCTCAATCAGCCATGTAATTTAAAATACAAAAAAATATGTTTTGTTACATTTTCGTATAAACGGTATCAAACGCCACCAAAGTTTTTATGGTAACATCTGCGGTTGCGTTTACGAACGCCAAATAACCTATAAATCGCTATCTCTGGTCATAAAACTGTCTATTTTATACTATAGTTATATTTATAAAGTTCGTTTAATGAACGCAGTCAAGAGCTACTAAAATTCTTTATGAGCAATAGCAAGCAACCAAGGGAATGGCGTTTTACTTTCCAGTACTTGAGGTACCATTTCCTGTGATTTAATAATAATTTCATGCCCACTCGTGCAGGTGGTTCTAAAACCTTATAAAAAGGTAATAAAGCTAAATGTAGTGCTAAATGTTTATGGTATTATTACATTCGGAGTTTTCATGAAGTTTTAAGCAATGTAGAGGATAATAAGTAGTGTTTAAATATGCTCCAACACAATTATTTTGTTTTTTCCCCTATCGTAAAATTTACGAGTCATAAAATACTGGAGTACCCCATTAAAATATTAATATTTAGCAACTACATTAAACTCGTCTTTATACAAGGTTAATTTGTACCCAGCTTGATAATTAAGGGTCAAATTTAACCATGATTATCGGTAACCTCCAATCGGATTGGGATAATTAATCCATTGGTCCGAACGTATTGATTACTCGGTGTATAACGGCCAGGATACCCATCCTTAACTTCATTGAGGGTATAAACCCTTTAGTGGTCGTTGATAGTAATTGGTAGAGCTACATAGGTAAGTTTCACAAAACAAAACAAAAATAAACACTATCCAGATATTACGGTATATACTCATTGTGGAATAATTTATGAATAAAATTTACGAAAATGTATGTCAACAATTGTTCCTCGTTTGTTGTCAAAATTCGGTAATTTCCGCCCGGCGCCTCCACCATATAGACAGAATTCGTATTTCTTATGTAATATTCAATTTACGTCAACAAATTCGTCCTTGTCACCTGTTATACAATTTTGTCGGCTCCCCCCACCTGTCACTCCACCGGCGTATTGAAAATATGACTACGTCATTGAAGAATTGCAAGGACTTGCAGGACGACGTAGACCTTAACCTTTTAGGGTGAGATCGTCATTCAGTTCGACATAAATATCCAGAGAAAAATGTTATTTGGGACATCAGGATTCTGAATCAGAATAGAAAAGTTTCAAAAGTTGTTTACAATTGAGAAACTTGGAAGTAAAAGGGCTTACGTGCACTTTTTAACACTATACTACACTTAAAAGATACCCTGTTTTGGAGGAAAAATAATTCATGTAAATTTCACCTCCCATTTGTATGTGGCCTTTAAAATTCTGTTCAATAAAGGACCTTAAAAATGATACCCATGACACAAAGTGGAGAGCAATTCGTTTATTATAAAAGCGAAAGTCGCGTTTGGATATAAGAATAGTCTAAACAGTAATACTAAACCTCAAAAGTTGGACGTTCGTCTTTCCGGTTTTCGTACACTAATCCTTTGAATAAAATCAATAAAATCAATTAAAATAAAAGTACAAATCACATTGCTGGAATATATTCCACCACGCTTTTATACAAATATAGATATCAAATATGATGTAACAATAGTTGGAAAAAAATACTTATAAAGATGACGCCGTTATCATTTGTATTTCTTATTATTAGCTTATGATCACAGAACCACAAAAAAACTTTTTAAAGCCTTTTACTTGTTATGAGCAAAATAATGCAATTTTAATTATATTTCATGCATTCCAACAGCTAAAATATAATTCTTTAAACTTTATGGCAAAATTCTATTAATTTATTCTATGTTGTTGTTCTATGAATTATTGATAGGAATTCCTTGATAATATTTTCCTTTTTTGCCTTCTCCCATAAATACATCCTTTTCTACATAAAAATATCCTTTGTAGATTTCACTTTTCCTTCCAAAGTAACTGTCATCCCTACACTTTATCAAAGGTTAAAAGGGTAAGCTTTCAAGTATTTTTCAACTGGGTTGGCATGTTGGTATCCAATATATCTCATTCAGGCACCTTTCCGACTTTTATTGTGAACTTCTGCCCGTAGACCCAAATAACTTTGGCAAGTTTTTTGTTCTTCCTTGATTGTTTTCCGTCAAGTTTCCGGGGAGGCAGGTTAAGAGCTATCGACCTTCCTCTTAAGGAAACCGGCAATAATTGGGCCCTAATGAAACTTTTGCCGTGTTTACTTCGAAACCTTTGGTAGCGCTTAAATTGACTTTGGATTAAATTTACCGGCGATTTTCTTCAGCCACTCACATCTTAATTTATATTGGCGCAAACGTTAGACTAAAATTCCTGCGTCCTACCTCAACTGCAAATTTAATACCCCCTAGAGTTTAACTTGGAAAACTCGGTGTAAATGAAACTTAGTTCAGCTTCAGTGGCCAAAATAGCTACAAAATAAACACTAAACGTTTTGGTCCTTTTGGACTGATATAAATATTAAAAACATCTGGCCTTGGTCAACATTTACAGAATCTTCCAGTTTGAATTTAAGAAACTTCAGAAGTGTGTTTTGCTAACCAAATTTATAACAGCATTCATATGAACCGATATCCAAAAGCACTTAGTTTGCGTGGTACCAGGTGGTTCTTAATTTACCGACTGTTTTCTGTTTTTATGATGTTTTGGCTGTGTTCTTTTTAACTTGTTAGTATAAGAAATCAATTTGTTTTAAGAATAGGGGACGCTTTAAGATAAAATCTACTGCAAATGTATTGGATGTAGCAAAAAGTTGTATGTTATATACATATTTTGATAATTGTATTTTTATTAATTATTAGTTTATTCTGTTTTCAGAAGTTTTTGTCGTTGATGGCATTTATTGGGGAAAAATAGTTAATAATTGATACCCTGCCAATAGAAAATATTTCCTAAAAATTTCAACTGTTTACTTAAAAATTGCGGCGATACAAGAAATGTACTGGGACCCATTTTCCAACAACCATTTCCGTACCAAAGGGATACCAAAATAATCTGTAGTCTAAATACCATAAACTAGTACTTTATAAAAACAAATTGTGATTTGAACTTTGAACTTTCTCAACTGTTACCAAAAACTTAATAGTTTTTATTTTGACAAGCACTGGAAAATAGTATAGACAACAATTGAAAAAATACTTAAAATAAATCTTAAATTAAAAATTAAAGATATATTTATAACAAAATGAATGCGCGTCTTAATGTCCAGTGACGTATAGTTACTGAAAGTGACATTTTCCGTGAAAATCCTTTAAACATTCTGACTTTTCTCTATACGTCGTGATTCAGGAAACAGACTAAATGAACACCATTTGCAAAAACTGTGCAACAACAAAAATTAATGTATGCTAATGAAGCAATTAAAAGGCAATTGGAAATTAGCAAGTCATGTCTCTGTAAGCCTGTATTTTGTGCAAAAACAATGTTTTTGGGAACAAATTTCGTTAATTAGTACGAGATTGTATGATAGTGGCCGAAGCAAATGTCATATAAACTACAAAATATATTGAAAGTAACGATTGTAATGTGTATTCATCTGAAATCTTAAAATCACTCAAAACATTTTCCATACACTTGCCTTGTTTCGAAATTTAATACCAGGGACAAATTGCAATGTTTTTAGGAAGTAAATGTCATTTTCAGAGCAAGAAGATTCATATAGACTTAAATATATGGTTTTTCAATTCATAAAGAAGTTATATTCGAGTGTAATTTTAACAAAAGAAAGGAAAATAAACACTGCCAAAAGTCATAACAAAAGAAGAATACAAACAAGACTAATTACAATAATAAAAAGTAAATATTAAGTAAATATTAACATATGAATAAAAATAAAAATACAAAAAAACACAAATATGGTTGAATCATGAACAATAAAATAAATTCACATGAAACGTTTAGTGTATTTTTCTTAGTTAGATGTTACTCAGAATAAGAACTCTCACGTGGTCTTATTGTTTACTCTTTAGATGCTCAATGCGGTCAGTAATCTAGTTTCTACTGGGTCAGTTCACTAGACCCAGTAGAAAAAATATTTAATTAAAATCAATATATTTCTTATTTTTTCTATTTCTATTTTTATTCTTTCTTTCTATTGGCAATACAGTGGTTAAAATACCGAAGCAACATCCCACTACTTTCTTCGCTAACGCCACCCATATAAGATTGTTACAGGAACAATTATAATTTCTTTAGCTACAATAAAATATTCAAATACTACGACATTTTTCATCGACCCACTTTCAACTAAAAATCACACCAGTTTTAGGATTTATATTGCCTTCAATTTTGACTTTGACACTCCCAGTTCTACAGTAAATCGACCAATTACTTTTTCCGCAGTTCTATTTGCTCCTAACCGTAGTTAATTTCGTCGCTCGTTCGCAAATAAAAATATTAAAAAGCTGGAAGCTGGCAGCGCTATAATTTGGTTAATGGCGTGCTAGGGTTGTTAACGCCAGCCCTGCGGGAGAAATAAAATTGAACAAATCGTCATTTCCGAGCGGGCTTGTCGTTCGCGAGCATTGTTCTTCATAACCTGCGGACGCTAATGACTTTCGAGCGCCAATAGATTAATTTCCATTATCGATCGGCATAACCGCTCGCCAAATGGGACTCACCCGCTTCCTTCCTCCTTTGTGTGGATGACTGCCAAAACTACGGAAGCTACTTGTTGAATTGAGTATGCAATGATCAGCAGTCGGACGGTCAAGTACATCAGGCAATCGACCAGTTCTATAGTTGTGTTGTTGCACGTAGCATTCTTAAAGTGGTCAATCAAATCAGCATAAAAAGTCCAGAATATCTTTCGAAAATAGTAGAACCGGACCTTTTTGAATTGGGTTGGCGCCAATGCAAACACATCCAATTTTAAGGGGTAACAAAATATACAGGGATGCTAAAAGACGGCAATTATTTTTTCTCGGAAATTACCGTTGAAATAAAAAATATTAAATTACTATTTAATTAAAATTTTAAATTGGTAAACTACGTTGGCTTAAATTACCGAGTCATTAGAAATTCAAAATGGTATAAGTATTAGAATCGTCGCTTAAATTGACGTACGAAGCAATTTTGAGCCACTTTAAACACGGAATTAAAAAGCTCACAAAGGGATACCTAACCTAACATTCATATTTCCAATTACCGATTACTTCTTATTAGAAGTATTTAAGCAAAATTCACTTTTCAAATCCGCTTTATTGTTCATTCGCGTTCCCTGTCATATTTTGACTCAATTATTGTCCCATGCCTTAGGTGTGAGATGTCAGCATTATTTGACACTTGACATCTATATCACCAATCTTGGAAAACTAAAACTTACTAAAAGTTAGTGATCTAGTGTTTTCACAACGACACAAAATATGGTTTCGTTATGAGTTTATAACGAACGCAAAGTAGAAAAAAATGATTATTTTGTAGATAACTAGCTACCTCAAAAGATGTTAAATTTTGGTAATTATTTTTTTAGGTAAATTATTGCTGAAATTAAAGTCATTAGTTTCAAATATTGAATTATCATGTCATTAAAAATACAAAATGGTAAATTACATTTTCCATAAGTGCCGGGTAATTCAAAATTCAAGTTGATAAATTAAAGATGACAGTAACTTATGATAGCTACTTATGTCAATTTATTCAGTCATAGTCTATAGTCAATAAAATGTTATTTAGTTTTATTTAGTATTTTATTTACCAGCAAATTATAATAGGGCAGTCGAACGGCATAATTATAGTATAAAATACTTTATTTAATTCATTATCCACTCACAAAACAACAACGCTCGGTTTCACAAACAATGATTATGTTTTTAATCCTCATCACCGGAACAGATTTAAAATTTGCATTATTAAAAATATCCGGATTAAAAATAATCTTTGTTTATCCAGTACAAAAGTAGTAAAATACAAATAAATAATTAAAAAATAAAATAATGTTAAAAATAATGTTTTTTTTATAGTTTATATACCATTATACTCAGATTTTAGATATTGGCAATTTTATAAATGTTTTCTTGTCAATATTTAACTATTTGACAACATTTTATCAATTAAAGCCACAATTTAAGCTATTTCGAGCAAAACTATAGCACAGAGGCGAACAGCGTTGTCATTTTGACTGTCAAATACGGAACTGTCATGTTATTGATCTGTCGTCGTGACGACTCGGGTACACTCCCGAACCGATGTCCATAAATTTTTCTCACATTGTAGGAAGAAAATACGAGCACTGGACAAAATCTCGACAAATAGGACCGCCTATACACTAAGGAATCATGTTTTGAGCCACAAATGCCGCGGTAGAGCGCCCATTGTTGCTTCTCCACATATCCTTCGAGGACTTGAGGTGTCCAATTTTCGAGAAAGTATTGAACGTGGTTTACCCGCTCCAAAAATTTTTGCCATGGAATTCAAGCGGAAAAGTCGTCGTACGTCGATTTTTCGCGAAAAATTAGGAGAAATGGGCTCTAAATTTGCGATTCGCGAGTCCACGCAGCAGCGAAACGGCATTTTGAAGGCGAAATCGCTGCCGCGGTCGCGGTCTCGCGCTTTTTGCGAAGAAAGCGGCAAAAATCCAGCGAAGAGTATGTCTATCATTTGTCTTTTAGAAATATTAGACTAGAAACGGGGCAGACTCAATAGGTCTGCGCGTCGCCTATACGTGTAGATCGCCGAATTGTGTATATCGCTGATCCGTATATTGTACGCACAACAGTACAAAGAAACCAATTTGACAAAAACTGGATTTTAGACCCCTTTGTCTGATACCCCGAAAAGAACTTAAAAAACTAGTGCAATTATACTGCCCAAATCTGTACATTAGAACAGTATATATAAAATGGAACGTTAAATATTATAAATTTTTTCACAAGACATAGGTGCCACAATAATGCGTTTTGTTATACATAGATAATTTTTTAGCCTTAAATATTCTGATAAATTGCACACTACGAGAACGTTTACGAGTTAACAGATCGCGTGTCGATATTTTAGAACGTGCTGATAAACCGTATAAGAAAAGCACTCGGAATGTTCATTTTCCCATATATTGCGGTGCTCTTGGAAAGTAGCGACTTCCCCTGTTGTAAGCTAGGGCACTCGTTACTCTTGTAATTGCGCTATTACACCACCAGTGAACTAGTGCAAAACCCCCGTGCGAATGAGGTGCCCCATAATTCCCGCAACCCAACTGTCATCAAATTACCCTCCACCCTAAGCACCCTCTTAGCCATTAACATTTCGCCGTAAAGTAAAGTTTCAGGGTGACGAAAATGTAAGGAGATATTAAACGGAAGAGGATGAGGTGATATCACCACAGCATAATGAGTTTAGGATCTTACTAAAATAAATAGGCAGCTATCCAAAATTTATTTACAATAAAAGATCTTTTAAAACATCCATTGGAGATAGTTGAGAAAAGAGAACATGGTGTATCTAAAATAGGTTACCTTACTACGTGTTTTATCTCTGTTCACTGATATTAAATAAAAAAAAGTTTTAACAGATATATATATATATATATATATTTAGTGTTAAGAGCTATGCTATTTCCTCGCAACATACCCACTTTCACCGAAGGACTATATTGAAGGAGACGGTTTATAGTGTCGCAGTCAACTACATAACCTACAAAAGTAATTTGATATACGTCGTCAAGTGGACATATCTTTTAATATTTTTCGGACAATATGAGACTGGCATACCCATTTTATTTGATAAAAGTAACGGCTCGGTACTCCGTAGTTAAGAAACAGTTAAAAGACCCCTTACTATTTTTACTAATCTTAACATATACTACCTACATCGTTTCTGCACCTTGTCGAATAAGAATGTATTTCCCTATTATAGGTTATAAAGTCTGAGAGGTATGTGGTTGACTTTCCCTGTGCAATTTCAAAATCCAAATCATCGTTAGATATGAAATGCGATTTTCAACTGCCATTGCCAAGCAAGTGTACTTAACATTAATGTAATAGGAGTGTAACGGTTGCAGTGCACTATGGTTCTCATGGCTCATGGTTGTGCATTTTTTGAAGCACAGCTATTTGATTATTACTGAGAAGGAACAATAGTTTACTTAAACATTGATATTAGCGATGTCAAGATGTGAGCACCGATATTTCCCGGTGCAAATCATTGGTTTTGATTTATTCAAATTTAATATAAGCTCGTTGTGGAAATATTTGGACAATTTAGAAATTCACTATTCATTATGTAATGCAGGTTCCAAGTTTTTATGCTGTACAGCGAACAGCGAATCATTGGCAAACTCAGTTCACAAAATAGAAATCAGCTGCATATATGTCAATAATATAAGCGATAAATGAAAGAGGGCACAATACATTTCCCTGAGGGACACCACAATCACCCTGTCTCTCTGTTGACATAATATTACCAATCCAAGTAACCTGTTTACCGCATATTCTCAAGGAAGTTATTTTTTTTAATAAAAAGTTTCTGTTAATAGTTTCAAATTCGCTTCTTGTGGAAGTGAAAATAGTCCATTACTTGAAGGCAACGAATTTATGGGTATTTATGGTGCAATTCCTCTGGATTTTTCCCTGTTCCAAGCTAGTATTAACCATATATATCAAAATATATCGCAATATGATGCTACATAAAAAAAAATCTTAAACTTTTTGTGATTTAATACTACATTGGCTTGAAAGTTACAATCTAAAGATCCAACTACTTTTGTCAGTTAAAAGTCGTTTCTCATCGACAATACCTGCACTGGCCAAAAACTGCATAAATTTTTTTTGAAATTATCTTAAGGAAGGCAGTCGAATTCTAAACACTCATCCCAACAATATCCAATACACCCCCCCCCCCCCCAATCTGTGAAATAGTTATTAAAACTCTCTGCGATCTTAGCTTTGTCATTAATTTCCACATTGTTGTCCACAATGCATTTCAGGACTGTACCGGTAAGCTTTGTCGATGACTGTTTTCCACATTGAAGAAGGGTTGTTACTACATTGATCGATTTTACTATTATATGAAGAACTTTACTTTTGAGTTTTTGCTTAAGTTGACCACTACATTTCTTTTGCTCTTGTAATCATCCCAATTATTTTTAACAGTAATATCAGTCTTACATTTCTTATAAACCGAATTTCTTTCCAAAAATGTACCCTTGATATGCTTATTATACCAATCTAGATGGTATCTCGTTCATTATTAATTGACAATTATTAAATATATCATAATGTAAAATGTTGATACCCAATGAATCCAATTTCCAATTAACATTTGTCAACTGCATTGCAATTTCATCCCATCCGTCAGAATTTCATTTAAGAAATCATGTTATCGACCGAGGCTTTGCGTTATTTTCTTTATTTACAAATCTAGCCATGATAATACAGTTGTCGCTTATTTTAGGTACATCTATCCACCGACACGGTTAAACCTTCACAATTTACTATAAATTAATCAATTAAGGATTGACTGAAGTTAGTACGTCTTGTAGGTGTGCCAATACTTTGTTCTAACCCATACAGTGCAATTATTCTTTCCAGCTTTACACTATAGTAAGAGTCATCACCATAACAAATATTAAAATCTCCAACTCTGATCAACTTGCTGAATATTCCTCACACCATTGTTCAAACCTATCAGTAAATACAGCTAAACTTCTTCCTGGAGAACGATAAATAATACATAAATACCAGATCGCCTTTCTAAATGGACTCTCACTCATGATAACCAGTAATTATAAGACAAAGAATCATTGATACCCGTCCAAGTGCAATTCGACGTCTTCAACATCGGCAGTAGTACGTGATTCACTTAGTACGACAGTTGGTGCCTGATTTATTTGGATGGTAGTCCATAGTTCACACTTTGTATGTTTAAAAACATTAAGTCGAAGCTAAAAAATGATTGTTGTCATTGAAATTGTAATGTCTAAACGCTAATCCCTCTGGGCAAAATGCAGCTTCATACACTTATTCTTTATGATCAAAAAAGATCTTATGGTCTTTGTATTTGGATTCTGTTTGTTTTTCTATAATGATGTCATCGATATTGCAATCAATTATCCTTCAGCATTTATGTAAAGTTGTGTATTAATAACCGATAACTTGAATACTGCAGATAAAAAATTCCTTATACCAGAGATGTTAAATTGCCGCGGTAATTTACGGAGCCCATGTTAATATTATGGGGTAATATATCGGTAAATTACGCCATTGCCCATAACAATTACATGGGCTCTGTAAGTTACCGCGGTAATTTCACATCTCTGACCATTACGTAACATTAACAACACTCGAGTAGATATTTCACCCTTCGCGTTATTTTTATCCCTTCGCCCATATACGACTGTTAATTTATTTATTCGATATAGATTTCTCAGTGTCCTTCTTCAATAATTCAGCAGACATGTATCATACAGAGAGCGAGACAGCAATTTATATACGACGTAACGGAAAATACGACACGGCACGCCGAATATCCAGCGACGTCAGTGGACGATTTTCGAATTACGGTGAGCTTGGATAGGAAAGAAAAAACCCTCTGAAACTTGTTGATTGCCTGTCGATTCTTTTCGTTGGGATATTTCGCTCGTGCGTGATGATGGAGCCCGCCTGGAGTTATAGGCATGAGTGAATAATTGATGTGATGTGGGAATGCTGTTTTTGAAACGTCTCAATCTTTTTCGGTTGCTCAATTATTGGCGGGTTTACTCAATTATTTGTATACTGCTTGATACTGCTTGAACATATAAGGATTTTTACATACTTAGTTAATTACACACAAAAAGAGTCAATTTTTCTTTGAAAAGAAATTGAAGTATACTAAAAATGGTACGTAATATTTAAGCTAATTAACTACATGCCAGTAGATAAAATTTTATATCCAAATCATAAAAAAATTTCATTGCTGCGGTAAACGTATATAAAAATATAAGTGATAAATAAAATAAAATGTGTCAGAGTAAATATTAATTTTTACCTGAAGACATCTCGATAAAGACAAAAATCTAATAGCAACTGTAATCATATCTCTGAAAATAACATCAACCAAATTGAATTTTATGGTTTACTCCAAACATCTTAAAAGAAAATTTATGTAGCTGTCGCGCACCTACTACGCGATATAGAATATAGAAATTGTCATACGTAAAATTATTATTTGACACATAGGAAATAATTTAATATTAATTTGAGGCAAAGATTCATTTATAAAATACCTACGTGATAATTAACACAATTTATTTTCAAATAATCAGTTTTGCGTTAAGGTATTATATTTGTCCAACAGGAAGATAAGCTAAATCAATTAATCATGTTGAGTTAGAGATTAAAAATATATGACCCACTTGACGTGGACTCAACTCTATACTGTTTATGGTTTATGATTTTGATTTCAAACTGATGGAACTTGTAGAACTCGCCAATGTCCACTATCTTCTGTGATGGGATCAATTTTATTATGATTAATTATGGTTAGGTAATATATCGACCAATTGTGATCATGCAAAAATACAAATTTTCGGTATTAGAGAAACCAAGTCGATCAGAGCGCTGTTTCGTGCAGCGGCGACTGAAAAAATTTATCAAGGAATTACTATCCGCCACGGGCATCTAAATCGTTTGCAAATAGCCCACTCCCCACTGTGCATTAGGGTGCCACTTATTTTTCAAACTTTAAAATTTATTGAGTACTCCCCCTAAACTTGTTCCTATGGGTATAAAAAGCCACTCCTGAAAATTTTAGGGTGATCGGATAACATTAACCCGTGCCGACTTAAGCGTGAAGTTATAAGCGTAGTTACATACAGGTTCTCTTATTGTGCCCGGTGTAAACTACACCTTTACACTTTTACAGTATCAACGTCGTAGACCTATACATACAAGGAAATTCTATTGCACAGTTAACACATTTTGCAATTTAAAAATATTTGAAACTTAGAATAGGGAATCCCCTCTTTTACTCCTGCGCGGCTGGAACAGCTGACGTGAAATACCCATATAAGGAGGCATTGCATTCATAGCGGCTCGTTCCAGGGGGATTGTGGAAGATACAAAAAGAACAAAAATCTCGTTTATGTTCTGATATTCTAAAGTTTGAACTATTGGACATTACAAAATGACTAACTAAATTGAAGTTTGAAGCTTCCAATACAAGCAGGTGGAATGGCGATTAAACGTATTCGAAAGCAAGGTGAATAAAGATGTACTGGTCCTCGGCTGCAGACACCATATAGCTGAAGTAATTTTCGCAACTGCCTTTAACATGCCATTCTCGCGCCCTAATATTGTTCTATTCCAACGATTTAAAGAACACTGGCCGTAAATAAATACAGATAATTATGTGAGTTGCTACAGTGATTTAAGAATTTTAGGGCCAAACGCCGTACTTAATTTTTGTGTAAAAATTCAGGAACAATTTAAACTGACATCAACACAGACAACAGCGTTATTACAAATTAATGCTTTCATAATTAATTGTTGCCAATTATTGCCAGTATTGGTTTGTGGCTCAAAGACCAGAAAAAGCCCCATTACCAGATTTAAAATTGTCGAGAAGCTTATACCATTACCCAATTGAGAAGGTGGCGGATATAACAGTAAAGAAGTTCATAAATCATTTATATTATTTAAAAGATTAATGTATTCCCTTAGCTCTGTACGACAATGACGTAAGTAACGGGACGAAGACGCAAATTTGTAAGCAAATTATCACCGAGGAAGACCATGATTATCAAAATGATGATTTTGATTATGATAATCAAGATGAAAATGACGTCGATGAAGATCAAGAGATTGAAGGATGTGCCAGAGTTTCTACAGCACGAAGACAGTGGCATTCTACGACTGATAACCGGAACCTCTAGACATTTCTTTACCAGGTTTTTAATTTCCACCAAATTTTTAAATCAGCTACAGATTGAATGGAAAAATTGTCGCTAGTTTATTCATGGAGAACTTTTTCCCCTTTTTCTAAGCTATTGCAGACTATCGCAAAGAATATCCAGATGCAAAATTGCAAACATTGAAGAAAGAATAATTTTGTACTTTATTTTCTTTTGGAAAAAGTTTTTTGTTTATTCGTCATCTGTGGTAACACCAAAATCTTTGTAACACAAAAACTACTTGTTTATAAACAAAGTACGTGGTTGTAGGTAACGAGATAGAGTATTTTTTCAGTTTAATGTTTCAGGCAAACTTTACATTGAAATCGGCACGGGTTAATATTATCCGATTTGGCTGAAATTTTCAGGAGTTCGCCATAATACCCAAAGGAATAAATTTAGGGGGAGTCCAAGCAAAATAGTCAAATTATATTTTTTTACTTATAAATAAGTGGCACCCTACTGTGCATGATGCCAATACTGCTTCGGAATGACCAAAGGGTAAAAAGATACCAAGGAAAGTTTCGCTGAAATAATAAAATGTTTAGTTTTATCATGTAAAACTAATTAATTTTTGGAAATTTTCTTTTCAATTGACATTCCGTTAAAGGGTACTTAGAAAAGTTGTTCAGATTAAAAATATACCCATCTATTCTAAGTTTCACAAAATCATGGTTTATATTTTCATACATTTTAAAACCTTTAAAAAGAATTCATATTCCAACCAACTTGGTATGTATAGATTTTTTTGTTAACTAAACATTTCAATAAATATTTCATTTTTAATTCTTAACATTTTTTCTTAGTTACTTTCTACAGTTTATTCCAAAGCAAATTAAAAATTGTAAATAAAAATCTGATTTAAATGTAGGAGCTTAATGAAGGAGCGCTTAATGACAAAAAATATCTTAGTCATGTTTAGTTTCATAGTGTTGCGAAATATAGTTTAATTACATTGTATAATTGAGGACAGGTCATCCAACCCATCCAACCTGCAGACAGTTGCTTGGCCAGAAATGCAGTCGTCACGCATTTCAAATCAGAAGAAAGGAATTCCTTTGTGGCACGTGCAAATGAGCATTAACTTACGTGTGCAACCAAAAATCCAAACTCATTTTTGGGGCCCAAAACACGATGACCATCGCAACCCTACAAAAAGAAGGTTGGCAGGAAGACCCAAGAACCAGTTGGAGATTGATTAGAACGGGACAAATCGCATACGATACCGGCGGGATACAATAAACTTCTTCCAAAGATATTTTTTTTTTGTATTTTTTGTATTGTTATATTGTATGGTAGTCAAATAAAACTATAAGTGGTGCGCTCTTTTCCATCCTGTTCCGAGACTGTTCATTTTTTCTTTTGATTGCTTTGGGTCGGGCAATGTTTGCGAGGAGGGATGTTGCGAAGTATAGTTTAATAACATTGTATAATTGAGGCCAGGCCATCTAACCCATCTAACCTGCAGACAGTTGCTTGGCCAGAAATGCAGACGTCAGTCTTTTGAAATCGGAACTATGGAATTCCTTTGTGGCACGGGTACAAAATGTGCAAATTAACATAACTTATATCAAAAGCCGTGTACAAGTGGAACAGTAGGTTGCGGCACCTGAAATAGTATACACTCAACGATCGTGTTTCACGGACTCCAGTCAGCTGGAATATTGTAATTCCGTGTGGTCAGCAATATACGACCTATGTAAACAACACTGCGACTTTTATTTTCATCTACATCCTGTCCTAGAGCCGCCCCCGCTAAGAACTACGTAACAATAGTAGCTTTTTTTCAATTATTATCCAAAATAAAGTGGTTGCGGACCTATGTTGATATGAACGTTTTCTTAAAATCATTCAAGGAGTAACACCGTTCAGGATTCAGGGTGTTCGATGTTACCAAGCATTCAAGGAGTAACACCATTCAGGATTCAGGATGTTATCAAGAAACATCCAGTATAAATAAATACCTACTGACACTTGATAAGAAATGGTTCTGTCCTGTGGTTCTGTGGTCAAGCCATTGAATTTTTATAAGGCAACTGGCGAAGTTAATTACATACATTTGTTTAGAGTTTAATATCCACACACACATATTTTCTGTGTGGTAACTCTGTAATAAGTAACCATAGAGTAAAAATACCTAAAATCACAAAATCCAATGAACGAAATATAGCACTATAAATAAAAAAACCTTAATCTAAAAACCATACGACGATACCTACTGGTCATAATCGTAAAATTGCGTTTGACGCAACAACCGTAGTCGGCGTTTTCGATTTCGTTGCCAAATTTCACACGTTTACGATCTGAGTAAAAGCGACAATGTCTTTTCCAAACTTCGCCGATTTTCGACCATAAATCTATGTCGAATTTCATCAACGCCGCGCGCTTAACCGACGGCGACGCGCCGACGATCTTGTCTAGCGGCCGAATTCTATATATAGCGACGTTATTAAAAACACCACCGGGCCCTAATGGCCAATAAAAATGTATTTTATTACCGCCGACTTTGATGGAAGACGTTTTTCGCAAATTGAACTTTTACGCGACACGCAAGTTTGAAGTATGATTAAAACCGGCTATTTTTGCTATTGACAGAGCTCCATACTATTCATATTCAGTTTTACTAGGTTGTGTAAGTGCAAAATCCACCCAAGCAAAGCCGCGGGCACAGCTGAAATGTATAAAATCCTTCTTGTTTAGTATGATGAAAAACACCGTTAATATTATTCATAATTTCAAAGAAATAATCAAAAAGTCATGTTCAAAAGATAAAAATCTGGTTTAGCATTGGCAAAATAAAAGTAAAGTTGCCGTTAAATTGTCAAATTCAACGGTAAGTCCCGGTAATGGACTGCGAATTATACAGAATGCGAATCTCGTTAATACCCTTTTTACGCAAATCAATACCGTTTCAATTTATTCAATCCGAGTTCCGTAACTGCGGGGTAATCTCCTTTCAGTTAAAGTGTCCTCTGAATGAATGAATTCAGCGTCGGTCGGGCGAAAATAGGAAATCAAAGGGCGAAATCGAAGGGACGCCTATAACCGTAAAGATAGGGTGGGGATTTATGATTATGAAGTACGTGCATTGCGACAAAGTTTTGCAAATTTAAAAGATTTTTCAATATCTAGGTAAAAGTGCATACACTGGATCTAGGAATATATCCTTTGCATCTGTGGTATTTCTAGGAATAATAATTTATTGCAAATGTTATAGCAAAAAAAACCTTTGTGTAAGTTGGTTGCAATGTGATTATCAGAGCCGAGCAGAGATCGGGCAATTCAAGTTTTTTTGGGGTTATTCCAGTGGCGGGTAGACCGAGAAGTGACTAGGGTCACGCGCGCAACCACAGCGGTCCTATTCGCTGTTTTCTTTCTTTTCGATGCTGGTTATTGTACGTTTAGCCGTTAATAGTATGAAATATTTATATTGCATATTAAATTGTGTAGAATAAAAGCTTTGTGCAAGAACCTTGCAACATTTACATATATTTTTATATATTAATTATAGAATGCAAAGAATTATTAAAAGAACCTTGCCTTAAAGAGCAACTGGAATTTATTCATAGCAATTTTTCATTTTTAATTGCTGACATTAAATATTTCGAAGGGCATAACATCAAAGTGAGAGAATCGATAGCAAAATTGACCAAAATAGTAAATAAATTGAAATCAGTTCCGGGAGAAATGTGTAAACTTTTAACTAATAAAGTTGACGTTATATTAGATAGAAATCCCAATCTCAGAATAGTTCAACAATTTTGTATGACAAATAATTTCACAAATTGCGAAAAATATCAATTACATGCGCATTGCTTTACTTATGCCCCATTAATAAGCTGTGACGTTGAGAGAAGATAGTTATTTAACCAAGTATATTAAAAAGAGCGATTAATGATCGAGACTGTTTAACGCTCGAGCGTTAATTGTTGAGATCGTAAATAGCCGTTTAATATTCGAGTTGGCTACAACATTTTTTCGTCGATCGTATTCTTCTAGCGTCGTCTACATAGATTTTTCTTCGCCAATGTCTTTTTAGGTTATATGGCAATTTATGTAATTTGACACTGACAGTTCTAGAGCGCGGTATGTTTTGATTGGAAGGTTTCATTACAAATATGTTCGATTGGTCAATCAAACATCGTCTTTACGTCGTGTGATTGGCTATAACAAATCATGCATTAATAGAAATCCTGCATTAATAGAGCTATTTAATTGCATTTCCTATTCACTTAACTGACTCATAAAATCTAACGATCGACGGAAAAGTTATTTTAACTTCTAAAAGAACATCATTGACTATCGAAAATTTGGAGAAAGTAGTAATAGCAAATGTTAACAGTAATATCTTGTTAAATAAATAATTATTATTAATACAAATTATTGCTAAAATCATTTGATATTATAGGGACAAGTTATTTACGCACTATCCGTCCGTCGAGTATAGTATAAAACAAAGCGTACGTCACTGTCGTCGCTGTATTTGGCCGCCTGAGTCATGCCTGAGCGTTCGATCGTTGAATCGCCGAGACATTTACTGTCATTCTTTCTCGTGGCGGCATATCGAATTATTTCATGGGCCAATGTTACTACGGTTTCGAGGTAAGCGCACTTCTTTGGAGTACGGTGTTATATACCTACGAAGGTGCTATTGCTAGACAAACGCCGCTCCATCGCTCAGGTGTCACCAGTTGCCCAAGTTCTGCTCGGCTTTGGTGATTATAATGTTTGTTTAAGAGCCAGTTTCACCTGAAAGAGGGATTCTCATCCTCGCGGCTTTTAATTTTACGTGGTGATGTTGGGTTTGTAGAAGCGATGAATACCTGCAACCTCAGTGTGTGTTCTTATGACGTTTTCAAATAAAAACGTTATTTATTGTTCAATGTTTATGAAATTTTCAGAGTAAATTCTTAGATACATAACAAGTTAGTCTTAGTAAATAAGAAGCATGAAAAATATTTTTTTGGAAATATAAAAATTAATTTTCCTTCTACATCTTAGGCTTTTTTCAAATATAAATCATCTAGCCCAACTCATGATACCAAAATAGATTTTTTATTTAAGTACAATTATAACCCAAACATTATAATTGCGGTAATAAAGCGTCCTTACCAGAAATGTACTTATTTGCCCATATTACTGCTGCCTGATGTAGACAGCAGACGTCAGGAGCTTTAAACACCGCCCATAACTGGTGACTACAGATTGACGTTGATGGGGAACAAGCTGACCACTTCCAGAAAAAAAAAATGTGATGTTTTTAGAACGGTGCCTTAACTCCTGCCTTAAGATGGGCTTCAAAAAGAGTAGGCAACCAAATAGACTTCATAATTTTTTTTCAGTATTTCACCGAAATGGTTAGGTATTTCCATTCAAATTATACGTTAAACTGAACTTGAAACCTTTGCCGATAATACAAATAATATTCGGCTCAATTCTGTCAAGTGTAGGTGACGAATTCTGTGAATATCGGCGTTTTTTGTTGAACGCAAGAAAACTACGATTTTTTGTATTATCGGCAAAGGTTTCAAGTTCAGTTTCACGTATAATTTGTATACAAATGCCTCATTGCAAATGCTCCATTTCGGTGAAATACTGATGACAAAATTATGAGGTATATTTGGTTGCCTACTCATTTCGAAGCCCACCTTAAAGACGCTCACGCTCTACGCATAATACAAATTTCTTAAATGGTCCAATGGTCCTTATTCTTCTAAGGGTGATCAACCGTCCCTATTAGGGCGGGATAGTCCCAAATTTTGTCTTCTTGTCCAGCATGATGAAAAGTCCCGTTTATGTCACGCTTTTTGAAAATGTTATTGTAATGTCCATAATTTCTAAGACACCATCAAATTAAGAATTTAATTTGCTTAAAATATACCATATTCAATATCTTTTTTTAAAAAATGAGCCAGATGTATCAACAATAACAATACAGCGATATTTTCTATTTTAAATCAATACATAGTGTATTAAGCGTTTTGTATCGCGGCACTCCTACAATCGACAATGGTTAATCTATACCAACTGATTTTGAAATGGATTGTTTTTTTTTTACTTTACTCAATTCGCTTGAAATAAAAACAATCATAAACTTTAATGATGTTGAAAATTTAAAATTAAATGCAGTTGTAGTTATCATTACATATTTTTCCAGGCATTTTTCTTTAGTTCAAGAAATGGCTTAATATATGGATAAATAGCAAAGAAACAAAATGCACATTCAGCGATAATTTTAGAAAATATCTTCCATTATTGGAAATCAATGATCCCGTTTCCCAGTCCGACAGCACATACAATAATTGTTTTTGGGGTAGTTTTCTTCGGTGAAGGCACTGAAATGAACTATTTCACCATAAATAATCCTTTAACGTTACAAGTTATTGAAAATTTACGTAATTTTGGTGGTGGAGATACAACAAGTGGAAAAATTATCATCCAGGTACATTTTCGTATCATTAGCTGTGCCCGAATCATAGTTTTAGCACATACTGCGTATGATAAAGTAAAAAGCGCTTTGGCAACTATATATAAATGTTTAATTCATCTGTACAATATTAATTTAATTTATAATATAGTAAATACGTTAACAGATGGCTTAGGTGATGTTCTATTTTAGAGGTACTAAATTTTATTTCAAATCTACAGCTATAAATTCTGCGTTGCAATCAATTTTTCGAGCGGAAAATGTTCTGCCATAAAATTTTATACTATCTTTTTTTTTAAGTGTGGAATAAAATCCTTTTTATATCGGCAAAGGCTATTATTATTATTATTATACAACGTAATTTTTAATCCTAAATGTATAAATGCCGAATTCTCTCATTTCAACAACCTAGGTTGTGAAGCCTGTCTCTCAGCATCGGTGATAGAAAATTGTTCGGCGTTCAATAACTGGATAGATTTCTGTGAATAATGGTTCAGAGTTTAGCAATTTTACCCGCTCACGGTACTAACATCGAACCTACAGACAATACACCTACAAGGAAAAAAATCCTCAGTGGTTTTTATGGACATCAATAAGGCAATTGATTCTGTTTGGCATAACGGTTTACTATACAAATTATCCCAATTAAATGTCCCCAATTCGCTCATAAACCTAATAAATAAATTCCTTCATAATCGTTCCCTACAAACCAAAATTCAAAACTCCCTATCCGATACGTTCATCCCGTTACAAGGTGTCCCACAAGGTTCCCCATTATCCCCATTATTGTATAATGCATTTTGCGCCGATATCTACGATCCCAATCCACTTAACCTAAATCCCACATCCTATATCATACAATATGCCGACGATACAACCATAATTTCCCACTCTTCTAACCTAACCACTGCTGTTAATAACTTGCAACAACTACTTGACCATACCGAGACCTGGTTCAATTTATGGCGGATTAAAGCAAATCCCTCAAAAACTCAACTCCTTATCCCCTACCATAAAATCAAACATTCTTCCCCTACAGTAACACTAAAAAACAAAACAATTTCACCATCAAATACATGTAAATATCTAGGAATCACAATAGACCAAAAACTAAATTTCAAAAAGATGTCAATATTATCAAAACAAATATGAAAAAAGAGCAACTCACTTCAGAGGATTGACGTACAAGAACAAAGGTATTAATGTAAAAACAGCGTGTCACATCTACAAAGCCATATGCAGACCCATGATAGAATACGGATCTCTCCTACTGACCAACCAACATAAATCGTCATTTGAGTCTCTAAACGTCGCAGAAAGAACGGCTTTTCGATGTATCACCCGAATACGACACCCAAGCAATCCTTTACACAATCCTTCCAACATCCTATTATATGAAAAAACAGAAATCACCCCCTTCAAGGAACGAATAATCCCACTTCATATAAAGGCCTGCTCCAAATTCCCCGAATCAATCCACCACCTATTCCTTTCCCGCGACAATGATACCCGTCCAAAATACAAAACACCCGAAAAAACAGTTTATGAACAGAACATATAAAAACCCTATGAAGCAAGCTGAAATGACCAGACACTAATGGAAGACAGCAGGGCAGAAAGACCATGGTCGATAGCCCATTCCGACAGATGCGAAGAAGAAGACGATATATGCAATATACAATAATATAATAAATGTTAACCCATATTGTTGGAATAAAGATCTTGTATATATATATAATTTTATTTATCATATAGTAAATACGTTAACACCTGGCTTTGGTGATGTTCCATTTTAGAGGTACTAAATTTTATTTCAAATCAACAGCTATAAATTCTGCGTAGCACTCAATTTTTCGAGCGGAAAATGCTCTGCCGTAAAATTTTATACTGGCCTTAATTAAAGTGTGGAATAAAATCCTTTTTATATCGGTAAAGGCTATTATTATTATTATTATTATTATTAAACAACTTAATTTTTAATCCTAAATGTATAAATGCGGAATTCTCTCATTTCAACAACCTAGGATGTGAAGCCTGTCCCTCAGCATCGGTGATAGGAAGTTGTCGGACGTTCAATAAATTGATATATTTTTGTGAATAATGGTTCAGCGTTTAGCAATTTTAAACCGTATTGAGCCCATATTAATCTCGTATTGACAAAACTGATTGCCGATATGGACCGGTCTAATGCATTTGTATTGTCCGGATCGAAGTTGGCGTAGTCCGACAAGGACCCGTCGTTACGTTCGGTGCATCCCCAGGGATTTGCGGGCAATTCAGAATTTCCGATAAATGGTCGATTTTTGTGGGGCGGTTCTCGCAATAGAAAATGGGAAATTTTGGGAGCGAAATGGGATTTTATTCGTGGTAAACCTGGGTGCGGAATTGGATTTACCCAATTGACGTTTATGAAGTGATCATTTTCGGGGGCTCTGCGGTGAATATTTTGTGTTTGTAACAATATTAACTCTGACTGATTCAGGTCATGAAGAGTTTAAACTCACATCGCATTATTTTTAACGAAAATGACATTTTGACACATACCAAAATCCCGCATATGCTTGCGTTTTCAATAAAAACGCAGATTGTAGTGTAATATCGAGTGTTGCAAATACTGAACCATGTTGAAATGCACAACAAATATAAAACAAATATAAGTTTCTAATTTCACCTGTAAAATGCTGAGGTATTGCATAGTGGAGTTGTGGACTAAGAGAGTGGTCTTTAAAAATTTCTTGAAATGTATAAATTAGCTTTAATAAATTCAGAACAAATGGAAAACATATTTGATGTTAATGATTCAGATATAAAATAACTAATTCTAATAAAAATATATATATTCCAGTTTGATATGATTTGTAAGATCGACAACCACCTAACAAATTAGGAAATATTGTTATTTAAATACTGTTACTTTTGTTAAAATGAAGTGAAATTAGTTATTGAAAGACACATTTTTCCTTAAATTAAAAGTGAATTTATTGTATATTTAAATTTGCCGCCTTTGATGATTTGGAAGTCATTCTTGGTCAGAAGCCTCCAGAAACTAATATCAAGCATTATTTGATTTTGGTAATTGTTTAATTAAATTATTTTTTCGATTACTAAAGGATTAAAAAGAATACGTCATATCGTTCCACCTTCCTGCAGATGTATAAAAATTCTGCTTCTTACTACTTTATTAGTTTGGGTGGGCCGAAAAACAGCATTATTTTAAAGCCGTAATACCGTTGAAAAGTGCGATTGGAGTGACTAAAAAGGGGTAATAAACTCACATTCAGCTGTATTTGATTTCGTGTATAAACATCAGGCCATAAAAACCAAGTTTTTACTTTGTGTATTACTAATAAATGCTAGCCATAAAAAATGCATATTTCCAGGATATTATGTTTAATATTGCTTTCCTAATCTTCAATACCTATTTTGCAGTATTTTGAAAATTTGTTTATTTTTTTTTGTTTTGATAAAGCTTTGGATTTAAAGCAGATCAATTCTGAAAAGAATTATTATTATTACTGGTAAGAATTACCGATAAACAATCTAATATGATTTCTTGATTTTTTTCCATATTTTTATATATCGCTAGGGGCTCGCAATTCAACCAGTTAAATGTATGAAACCCCTCCCACGATCTCATGGTTCCTTTTTGCATCCATGGTCTCTGATCTAAGCAAAGAACGTAAAGTGTCCCAACATTTCAGCCTTTGGGACAGCAGCAAAGCAAATAAAAGTCTATAGGGTTGTAGTTCACTGTGCAACAATCATTATTGCATAGTAAGAATAAAATTTTATTATTGTAACATTCCTCAACAATAATTGTAACAACACAACCCACAACGACACGCAGAGCCAAACTGCAGAACTAAGAAGAATGTACCTCCGCACTTACTCCTGCGCGGCGGAAATAATATTATGACCTTGAAATTCCCATATAATCCAAGGCATAGGCGGCTCGTCCCAGAGGGAATGTGAAAAATACAAAAAGAACAACAACGCTTAATTGTATTAGAAACTTCAAAGTCTTATGTTGAAATGTTTCGATTAACTAAATTGAAGTTTATATAGGTTTGTTAGAACTACAATGTACTTATATGATGATAATTCCTATTGATATCATATGCCATAAGTTCTAAAAACTGTAAAAAACAAATGTTTATAATAAAGGAATGGGTTATATAAACATAATTTAAATTAATTATGAAGTAATGAAGGACTGAGTGAACAAAGGTGTCATCGTCTCACATTGAAAAACAAATAAAATTAATTCAAGTAATCAAAGTTAAATTCATAAGCATGAAGTACGTTTCCATAGGTTTTCGATTATTGAATACTTTTATTAAGATCAAAATAATAATAAGTACAAAAATATTACGAAAAGCTGGTTGAAAATATAAACAAGAAACTGCAATTAAAATTCACTGTATGTATAGCTGTATAAGATATGACATAAAAGATCTGTAACCCACATTGTAGAGCAATAACTATCGAGTAGTAAAAAACATTACGCACAGGTAGTGAGTAATGGTCGGACCTTTGCCAAGAATTGGGAATTTTTCCGTCGACAGTGCAGCAAACACTAAAATATTTGGTTACGATCAAACACGGGAAGTCATAAAAGTATCCAGCAGGCCATACAAACATCGGTTTCGTTACAAGCGTTGTAATCTCTAGCAAACAATCTTTGCCAAAAAAAAAAGAAAAACTCAACACGGCCATAACTTAAATCCTGCTTGGGCATACATGTCAATACAACCTATTAAATAAAATAGATAAAATGCGTCTATTTTATTTTTCTTTGCGTTAAGCACCAAGTCTAAAGGCTTGCTTATGCGACAGAGCAAGATCGTTCAAATGGAATGAATTATTTGTAATTAAGCAAATATAAATAGAAATAGCGTCATATCATCACAATCAAGTAATTGTTAATAAAGCCATGTTGAATACGGGACAAAAGTAGGTACACAATGTAAAATTGAGCCGCAAGGCGAAGGAAGATGTGGAGAATAGACGATTGGAGAACATTCTGTGGAAATGGACGGCGATGGACAAGTGTGTATGCTCAATAGTGTCTGGGAGTTGATGGAAGGGCAGAAACAAAGGCCAGAAACAAACCAACAAAGGCCTAGAATGTGATCTTCAGCATAATATTGATGCTAAGGTGATCACTCACTGGAAACAAAACAAATGACAACTACTTTTTCACAAATGGTTTCTCAAGGTTCATCAAGTAAAAGAATTCGAAGACAACGAATTGTCAATAGGGACGTTAATGTTCGGTTTAGAACACATTTATTAATGTGACATTTTTGCAGGCAACATCTACGATGTGCTTGTTACCATGTTACCTTATGATAATATGGAATTGCTATGCGTAAACAACGTTCCATAACAAAGTGGGGGTGAGGGTCAATAGAACTGGATGAGTGGTTCGTGGTTGCTAAAATAAGCTTTCGAATTTCAACAATACTATGGAAAAAGATCTGACAGCATTGCTGGTTTAAATATATTGTTGTAAAGATACTTGTTTACTAATAAAGTACATTTTTCTTAAAACTTCAACTAAAAATATAAACTTCTTAATCTCTTTATTTCAATGTTGTCCCTTAAAATATACTGACTTTTCTGGGCTCCTCATTTATTCGGCCTGTCAGTATCCTTAAACTTTGTTCCCTTTGTTGTTAAACTCCTTCCGTTTTCTTCCGACAAACAGTATATACAGTAAGCCAAACCGTTTATTTTCCTGTACAAATCATAAAACATAAATAAATACGCCAAAGTAAGCTGGTTTATTTCGGGTTCATCATTTGGCTGACGATGCAATCCAGATCGTTTGTGTAATGTCCTATAAGACATTGCAACATGGTATCCTTGGCAACAGAATCGGTTGACATTGAGCGACGATGAAAACTTGCGTGAAGACCGAGAAGTTATAAATAATCGGCGTATATATTTGGACGGCTACCGCCTCTTCCCGCACTTGCGGTATTATTAATATAAACGTGGCAATTTATTGGAGAAGGTGTGTGCGATAGTAAATTTTTACGGACGCGCGTAAAGTTCGAATGTTATGTGGGGCGAACGCCAGTAAATCTGCCAATAAGGCATAATTAGTGAGGTGTTTTATGGATTTGTTTGGTGCGATGTGTTCAGTTATTACGAAAACCATGCTTACACAATGTGTGGTGGTTAAATGAAAATATTAGGTTTTGTTTACTTAAAATGTTGAAACCCATCGTCAAACTTTAATTGTTGTGGGCCGTTATTGCCCCACAGGATTGGTAGCAATATACTTACAGTTGTGTTGGTTTCTTTATTTGATTTGTTGTTTACAATGGTTGACAAACGGGGCAAGTATGCGACATTCGTCGTCTGGGAACGATTTCGTAGAAAGAAATGTGCACTAAAGCAAAACAATTGACTGTGATCTTCTGAAACTCTACTTTGGTAGAATATAAAGAAGAATAAAATGAACAGCGTGACAATGGGGTTCAGCCATGCTACGTTCAAATAGAGCCATTGAATACATTTTATATTACATAACCTTACATGATTCTTATATATTACATAACCTAACTAAAAATAACAGTTTTAGATAGAATCATGTAAGGTTAATTTTGTTAGTTTGGCGTAGTTTTTGTATATTTATTTGCATGCTTTCCCCAGCATAGGTCCTTCTACAATTGTAGGTATAATCGCAGTTCAATTTATCCTGGAAATTAGAACTCGGCAAAATTAAAAAAATCGCGGTTGTGTATGTCTCGCGTCGCTATGTTAATAGCTCCATTTGAACGTATCTAGTTTGCCAACAACTTGTAACTATCACTTTTAGAAAATTATAGTATCCAACATAATGGCAAAAAAATCAATTAGCCATTACTTCCATCCATATATAAATGTTTGAAGGTATCGATTGGGGCTTTGTTATATCGTTTAAGACGTCGAAATAAAGCTACACAGGAAAGTCCAACTTGTTACAAGATTCAAAATCGTCAAAATTTATATCTATTAAGTGATTAGTTGTACGAAAAAATTTTTGATATCTTTTTGATTTTAGGGGCCAATATTTTCATAATATTCGTTTGTTTACGATTAACCGACATTTTCAGAGATCAACACACTGAATTTTATAAGCTTTTCTATCCTATATTCTTGTGGCGGTGATGTTAGTTTCGGATCACTACAAGCCTGCACGAGAAACTGATACTTTCCGAGATAATCGCAAAAAACTGAATTTTATCCCATTTGACAACGTATAATATTTTTGGCAACAGGAGTATTGGTTTTGATAAAGTTTGGTTTAAAAAAGTTTCACTTTATTTGAAGTGTTATGTGTGGTTAGAGTAACATTTATTTTACATAAGTTTCGACACTCCAAAAACGTAAATTAACTACCCTATTATTAACATATATAAGCAACACTGACCTCCGTCAACAAAAACCATTTTGTAAAATATTGCACAATTCTCTCTAGGGCCAAACTTGATACTGCAGTATTAACCAGAGATGAAGGTATCTGAAGATTTGTGCAGTTACTTCTTCCTATAACGTCCTCAAATGGAATTATTTGTTGTTGATTTATAAAAGCTAAATGATACAATAACATCGCAAAGATTAAACAATGTTCATTATTTTATTATTATTTATCTTCGACGTAAAAGCAGAACACATCCTTTAACTCAACATTTTACTGCTTTTTACAAAAGTAGATAGTAACACTCGAGTTGAATTTCAATATTCAATGGCGTCCGTAGATTTTATTAATGCCTGGCACCCTCGGGGCATAAACATCCGTGTAATGCCCTTGGTACATAAATAACTATTAAAAGCTTTAAATAAGAAAATAGTGTTAAATATGTACGCTGTTTTTCCATAGAGTTCAAAAACAGTACTTGTCCATGATGATAGCTCTGCCATAGCTCGCTAGTTATACATTTAATTCTCTCTGAACTACTTTATATTTTGTCTGTTGGCACAAAATAGCGAACTGCTATACTTTTCAAGATATTGCACCGACAAAATTATTTTCTAAATTTTCTCAGAACTCACTTTTTGGACTTTTACTGTCACTTAATACTCCATTTTCGTCCAATTTCACTGTACTAATTTGTTAGTAATTTTAAACTTGGTCGGTTTGTCCATTTATTTTCCTTTACAATCACAATTTTACCCATTGTGCTACGTGAAGTATAACTTAAATTACGGGAAGTAAAAATTTGCTACAACCCCAGGGACAAAAGAGTCACAACTTGAAATATGTCACCTGTATTTCTTTTGCATTCAGAATCGACATAATTAAATTTATCTCAATCCTACTTTGGCATAAATACCATAAAGGCACGCGCTTCAAGAGCCAATTAGAGAGATCAAAGTTTCAACTTTGGCATCCGTCCGATCTCAAGTTCTGTAAGAAGCAAATCGCCTGAAAACTTGACGAAGAATAAATTGGAATTCCAATTAAGTTAAGGACGAATAAACATCTCCAGTTACGAACTACAACAAGAACATGTTGATGAACTAAATTTACTCGTTACACAGAGATCACACGAAAGTTTGTAGTTGTTCGTTGATTCCAACTTCGTTCAATGTTTAAAAAAGATATAATAAAACGCCAAAGGGTAAAATATACGGTCTATTATTTATTTTTCTAGGTATACTTCTACCCTTCCAAAAAAATATTTGATTGATTCTGTTGAGTATTGTCATCAAAAATATCAATCTTCCATTCAATATACCAGCATCCATTTACACCAAACGATACACTAGAGATAAGTGCTTCGAGTTTCCGTTCCTTTTCAGCAAATCTCGTATTTCGGTTACCAACAATCGTCGTGACACAATAGTCTTGCAGGATCGTCAGAACGATATCCTCCGTTTACATTTTTTATGTCGACGTTGGCGAACCGAAAGCCATGGAGGACGTCGATAGAAACGTGAGTCGCGTAGTTGATATTTATCGGCTTCTTCCTTTATATTTTACGGGTGCGATACAAAAAGGCTACGAAGCGGTTTATTTCTCCCTTCGGTGTTCTACTGGAGATATTACATCAGCACGCTGGTGAGGATACGACGTTACCTGGAATAATGTTTGTGGCCAAATTTACAACCGTAGAGGGACATAGTAGTACTAGAGAGAGTACACTGTAATAGGTGGGCTATAAAGTACATACCTTAGAACTGAACTACTTTGGGCTGCATGAATTTTCAATACTGAAAATATGTATGTATATTACACATACATCAGGCAGTTTGGTGCTAAAACAACTTGGTAAAACAGCTTTGCATTAGCTAGAAATACATAAACTATTAATTTCAGCCAGAAATGTACCGTTGGTCAAATACTACATGTTTAATAGTTGGTATAAAATAAACCAACCTTACCGTGCTTTTTTGCAAAAAAAAAATCGAACGACCAAACGAAGTTGGAACAAACAAAGCATGGAATAAACAAAGTTCCATGTGGTGTTAGTTGTGCACGTGATTATAGGGATACTTCAGTTCAAACTAATTACAGAAAAATATGTAATGTGTAAAAAATCTAATACGGATAAAAAATAGTAGGTTTTTTATAACAAGAAAATCTTGGAAATATCTTTTTTATTTCATCCGTTTTACCAAATTAATATATAATTTGTGTACCTACATATAATAACTGTATAATTTAGAACAAACAAATTACCTATCCTAATTCTACAAAGTTTATTTATTCTTTTATAGTTAAATAAATACAATAAAAATTAAGAAGTATATACAAATGGATCCCATTCGTTTAACCTGACACCTCCTATAAGCAGACAAAAATGAAATCATAATAAAGTCAATGCTAGAAAGTACAATTTGAAAGAATATCATGGTAAAATTGAAGATTTAAGTAGATAAAATATTCAACTGAATGCAACCAAGTAACCTGATTGTGACAATTTCAGAATAATACACATAATGTTTGGTTTTAATAAATTTATCGTCTAAATATATTTTTAATATACCGGGTGTTCATTTTATCCTGGGAATTTGGCACCGTTCTTTTTTTAAATAAAACAACAAATTGTATTTTCACATTTTTTTAATTCTTAGATTAATTCCAAGAATTCTTTTGTAGGAATCATTTTTTTTACTTTATTATACAGAGCAATATAAGGTATTGTAATCGTGCCAAAAAAAAGGGATTTTAGCGGAACGATGCCTTTTTGGGTCCCCTGAACATTTTTGACCAAGGTACAAAAAAATTTCTGAGTGTCAGTGTACCCGTTTTTGTGGCGACGATTCAAGAGAGACTACTAAAGGTATCGGGACGAAAGTTCATATTTAGAAGTTTCATGACCAAACTTAGAGCTTTAGTTCAAAAAAGTCCAAAGGAACTGGATGTTTCCTCTAAGCATGTTTCAAGAATTTTGCAAATGACCCGCCATTTTTGTAATTTCGTTAAAATAGTTTTATAATGAATTAGAGCAAAGGAAATTTTGTATAATTTATGTCTATGACATTTTTTGGTAAAAGTAATAGTTTGGCTGCAGGACCAGATTCAGATTGAGATCGGTCGTGTCTGCGTTAAAACTAGTTAGCCATGATTTGACAGATATTTTCATTCTAATGACAGTAGGTAGTGTCTAACGCTGATGTTTTGACAATATCTACTGTCAATAGAATCAAAATATCTGTGAAATCCTGGTTAACTAGTTTTATTTTAATGCCGATCTCGATGATATAGAATATCATGCAGCTATACTATTAATTTTATATATAGTATGATAAAGTCATGTACCTGACCACGTCAGATCTTTTATAAATAGATAGTTTTTCAGTTATCAGAAATAAATCAAAATTACGTTGTAAAATAACCGGACCACCTAAATAATACTCGAAGCGTAAACAATTCCATAAAGAATTTCAAACAAAAGTGTTTTGGGTGTTCATTTTATTATGGAAATGTTGTCCCCTTTTCTTTTTCTAATACTACTCTATATATTTTGAAACTTTAAGATTAATTTTAAAATTTTTTTGGATGAATATTTAATTTTTTAAAATACGACATTTTTGATTAGTAGTTAGTAGTTTTTGTCAATTTATAAAAACCCATAAACATCAAATTAAGAAGATTTTCCCATACCCATACACATTTATTTTAATTTGGCAATATTAACATTGAATTTAATTCTATTTAATTGCTTTGCAATTATTTCTTAATTTATTTTATATTAAGAGTTTAGACTAGTTGCTTAAAAATGATTGCTACAATGAATTCTTAGAATAAAAAAGTGAAAAATGTACAGGGTCTACTTTTAGAAAAAAAAAAAAGGTTATCAAGTTTCCATAATACAATAAACAAAAGTATATTAAGAAAATATTTAAACGATAGCTTGTTTAAAACAAAAATACTGCAGATAAAAAAATAAATATGCTAATGAAAAATTTATTACGTTTTGCTGTCCTGATTATGATACTAATGAGTATAATAATTTATTAAGTTTTTTGCGTATGTAGTAGCACATTAGCACGCCAGAATGCTAAGATGGCTCCCGTTGTATGACACTATTAATTAACTCAGATGTCATTTATTACTGCGGGACGGGAATATAGACTGGGAATACTACAAGAATCCTCGTAACTTAACAACTTCAGCAGCAACAAACGAAAAAAAGCGATTTAAGATCAGCTGTAAATACAAACGATCGATGTGGCGAAATCGGCCTGGACTACTCTCAACAAACTAACTAAATAGACAACTATTTTGTACGCAGACAATCGCCAACTATCAACAACACGTTAATGGATTTCTATAGTAATAATACCTATAATATGCTTTTTCTACATCCAAGAAAATGTTAGCTTTTGTTTATTGTTCGCTGATTACCAACATCATGTGTAGAATGCTCTCCACAGACATCGAATTTTATAATTTAAACATAAACTTGATTAAATTATATTATCCTACTATTGTTCCAGTGATAACGTACATAATACTAGTCGCTTTGCACAATGTATATTTCCGACTGATTGACAGTTTGCTTTCATTTTTCTGACAATCGACCTTGGCTGTTATTTTCTCACGTAAAAATGACGTTTACAAATGAAAACTATAGTGATAAATTACCTAATTATTTTTTAGGTCTTCTTACTTATATATGGTATACGTAAATTCTCGAGGATCTATTACAAGTATGTAGATTTAGATCGATATGAAAAACAACACATTTTTGATTCTTGTGTTTTTCCTACAAACTCCTCCATAGAGGGAAATTGACTAAAAAGATATAAACTCACGCTGCGTAAGCAGTAAATTATGCTCGAAGCCTTACTGCATTGGTATTGCTACATAAACTGGTAAAATTTAATCTATAACTGTCAACGTTAACGACAGTACGGGCACGCACGCTGATCTATACTGTTTACCTTGACAACGGGATGTTTGTTCATTTCGTTTAGCTACCAACTGCATCTACCCCTCCAGAGTTTCACTTCAAAGATAATATGATAATCGTTCATTATTTTTTTACAAAAGTGATTACTTTTATATATTAATATTAATAAATGCATGAGGCATCATAACCGCTGTTCTTAAATGCATTTATTGTCTTAAATTCATACTTTGTTTGGCGCATTTCCTAAAACTAATATCGCTCGCTGCCATTGAAGTTGTACTTGATCGCAGGAAAAATAATATTGCAAACGATTCAAAATAACGTCCGTTGTAAATATTACGTGAGAGCGTCCATGTAAACGACCCAAAGGCGTCGGAATCCAGCAATACTTGGACCATTTATCTTCGTGACCCCATCTTAGGATAATTGCTTCAGCCTTTACAGGATACTCAAACCGATTATTCCGCATTACTCGTCCAAGTCGATTCTAGTAGACTAATTGCGTTTCAAAGGACAATCTTCATAACTCAAAGCAACCCGTGGTTTTTGTCTAACAACGAGTTAAATTATACCTGTAGAGGTGTAGATAAAATGGAATTTTATTGTTAATAATCGTCTTCTGTTGCGGAAAGGGTTTAATGAAATTCTAGTAGTACTGGAATTTAATAATACCGTCACGGCTGTGAGAAGCATACACGTTATGAAGGATCGCCTTAAAGAATTTTTAATTGAAAAATAATTTTATCCGTACAGTTACTAAAGAATTTAGATGTATGATGTGGGTATACAATGTACCGAAATTTTTTGGCAGAAAATGGACAGTTCTATTTTTAATTTAAAAATGAAAAACGGTTAAATTAGAATAATATCTAAGCATCTTTTATACTTATTAATTTTCTAAAAACAAAATACTAATTATCTTTTTCTAAGAAAATGTTATTGTTCATAGAAGATTCTGGTTTATTTTAAACCCAGACTACAAATATTAAAAAGCGCGCATTCGCTTGCATGTACAAAGTATGAAGAAATCAATGAAACAAAACAATGAAAAACAGTTAGGAGTAAAGTACCTAACTGTTATGTTGAAAACTATGCAAAAATTTTATTTAGAAATACTAGAAGTCACTAAATTATAAATTATAAGCACCTGACCGTTGCAAAAATCTTATTTAAAAACAGCATTTCGAGATATTAGAGGGCATTAAATATGAAATTATAGTCACTGTCGACGTCGGCGATTCCAGATGTTGCCAAAAAGATGAAAATAACTTAAGAGTAAATTAAATTCATTTTGAAAATACTCAAAATGTTTTTTTTTTTTAATATGTTTAGAAGTATTAGAAAGACACTATAAATGCCAGTCTGACGTAAATCTACCCAAAATACGCATTGATAAAATCCAAAGTTTAGACCTCAGAAGTCGAAACCCGTATTCTTCTAAAATCAATGTTTGGTGCGGAATGTTGAATATTTAAGACACGTATTCTTTTCCACAATACATCAAACGCTCAAAGGTATTTCGAAATATTTATGATTATTAGCGGAATATTAATTAATCAATCACCCAAAATCATAAACACTCGATGCAATATGTTTTCTAACAAGATGGCGCACCTATTCGCACAACAGCACTAGTCAGAGGGTGGTTGGGTGAAGTTTTCTGTAACCGTTGGGTAGGATGATACTCCACAAACCCATGACTTTGGAACAAAATTCGAAAAATGTCATCAACAATGGCTCCAAAGCTTCACACATAAGAAGTATGTATAGGGACATGAAAAGGCGAACTAAAATAATTCACAAAATATGGAAGTGGTCACGCTGAATTAAATGTTAAATTGTGTGATCTTGTTAATACTATAATTAATTTAACATTATGAAGTTATTTAATTTTCTTGTTCCGTTTCCATTTGTTCAGTTACCTGGTAGATAGTGTGGTAAATATTAAAAGATAAATTTCTACTT
The DNA here is from genome assembly GCA_964023965.1 of Melinopterus prodromus. Classification (NCBI taxonomy): domain Eukaryota; kingdom Metazoa; phylum Arthropoda; class Insecta; order Coleoptera; family Scarabaeidae; genus Melinopterus; species Melinopterus prodromus. The sequence goes on along the minus strand of OZ030392.1, from coordinate 58,031,533 downwards.
TTTGATTTATATGTATATTTTTGGTTTACTGCAAAAAATATGTCTGTAATTGTCACTATTTTGTGATAAAAAATAAAACAAATAGACAAAGGCATCTATTTTGGTATTTAATACCTTCCAATATTTTAAAACATCCACCTGAGATAAACATATTGCGCACCTATTTTTCAAAACTAATGACATTTCATAATTTTGATGATAAAAACTAACAGATATAAAATAAACCTCAAACATTTCTTATATTTGGAAGAAAAGGACGGAAAATCTATTTTTGATTTCAAATCATTTCTAATAAAGCTAGATAAACGGGTAGGTTATGCAAGGTTTTAGTTTTCACTTTAGTTGAGTTGTAAAAAAATATCTTGATTGGTCCATCAATAATTTACCGCTACGCCAAATTATTTAATTTTATAAAAATCTATTGCATTTAGACGTAAAAAAGGTACAGTTTATTAAATAGAGGTTAGGTTTGACTGTCTTTTTTAAGTTCCTTTGTCACCAGGTTTGCAGCCAGAAAATAAAATACAGTGTTTCCATTTAAACTCAACAAAGCTATTTATTTTCCATTTTCACTCAACGACGATATATACATACTTGAAAACCGTTATACTCGGAACACTGAACAATAAAACTAATTTGAATACATATGAATACTTGACTGAAACATGAAATAAATATGTTCTGGGTACCGAAACAATTTCTTTTTCAATTTCAAAATGTTTCCATATTCGATCGTTTTTTTCGCGTAACAGTTCCGGATATAAGTCGGAAAATACCCGACAATGATATTCCAAACTGAAATCGATACGGAATTTGATTGCTTTGAACAAGCAACCGCTGCTGCTGCTGTGCACAAACGCGTCGCCGTCGGTAACATTTGTGTAAAATGAATTACTGTAATAGACTAATAAAAATTGTGCCGATAGCAGGCATATTCGATAAAACAGCGCGCAAATATGAATGTAATTAATAATCGAGGCAGGTCGCCGCGATCATTGGGTACAATTAAATTCCATAATATTAATTCAGTGAACCATGAAACCCGCCTGCCGAACGCGTATCGTAATGGCGGAAGTAATTTAGCAACATTGATAAATTTGTTGTACCTATCAGTTATTTCCGTGAATGGTTATTATCTATGTATGGGTGTTAAATTAGAATTATGAATAATATTTATATATGATTGGATATGCATGTATAACAGACGACATTAATGTGAATTTAGCAATGCATTGAACATACTGGGGCCATCCGTAATTTTGCAAAAGCAAAATTGAACACTTGAAATATCATACAACGAATTGGAATTGAGTAATGATGAAAATATATGTTCCATAATACCATGGTGCATAAATTTGCATACAAATCACATTACCTGTGTGATTAAACCAGTTAAACAGTGCATTTTCCTCATTAATTCATAACCAATCTCACACATTTGGAATATGGTTTGGAAAGCATCATTACGTAGTGCGTAGTGTGTAGTGCGTAGTGCGTAGTACGTAGTTCATGCGCTTTGATGTTAAACTCGAGAATGTTTATTTATTTACAATCGACAATTGTAATATTACTAAGCATTACTGAAATACAAAATTTAACGTCAACATTAGGGTGTCCTTATTTTTCAACTTTTATTTCTTTTATCTGCAGGACCCTCCAAACCTGTTCCGCCATATCAATACTGAATTCCTGTTGGATTTCAGACCAATGAATACATATTAACATGTGCTCCAATGGGTCTAAAATCGAAAATAAGGGTAATTTAATAATATAAAAAATAAACGACATCTTTATATAATCACTTTTACTACAATTTACTACAATAACTTTACATACCACAGATATTATCTTAATTGGATAACAATAATGAATAAATTTTTTAGTTTAGATACACAAATTAATAAATGTAACAAACGATAACGCTTTCTGGTATGCCATTTTCTTAGAATCTGAATCTGAAGGCAGAAATTTTGACTACATCAGTCAAAATTCTAGATGATGAGAAAAGCAGTTCTAAAAATGCATAAAATCCAAACAATGCTGTTTTTTTTTAAACTAAACACAAATTGGAAATTTTGCTTTCAGATTAAGAAATTCTCTGATAACTAAACACATAATATAACGGATATTTTTTAGATTAAGCTAATAACTGTAGCATGTAAACTTATTGTGGTAATAGAAAACAAAGACTTTTTTTTATGAAATTAAAACTATTCACGATTTTGAGTCCCGTGGGGCCCGGGTTAATATAATTTGACCAATCCACATTTTTTCAGAGGAATTAATTAAGGGTAAAAAAACAATTGAAAAAAATTAATATAAATAAACAGCACCCTAATAACGATAGTATACGTAGACACATATATAATATACATCTTAACTCTAAGAAAGAACAAAATACACTAAAAATAATATAAACAAACTAACACAACTACTAATATAATACCCATCGTCCCTTACCTAACTTGTGGTTTGTTATATCAAATCTAGGCTCATATAGAAAGTGGCTGTAATGAACAATAAACTGCCATGTTATATTAAAACACAAAATATTGTAAAATTCAACAATCTTATTATTTCTTATTATTTCTGATTATTTTTCTGTAATCTTATTATTTAATATAAAAATTAGTATTTTACATTAACTATAAACTATATTATCAACACCGACAATAGAAATATCGCAAGAAATCAATAAGAATGGGTCACTCAGGGGGAGGCATTTGCCTAGTTATGGGATTAGTATTGATTTTTATTTATTTATTACAAAAGAATTTTATTTAAATTATAATTCTAAACTATAATTTTCATTTAAACAACATTTGTTAATTTACTATTTATGTATCAATAAAGGGCTATTATTCTACTTTGTATACATATATGTAAACCTGTTATAAACTTACCATGTTTTCTGTATTCAATAAATAAATAGTAGGTAAAAAACTGCATTGACAAAACTTCAATTTCATTTCGCATAATTTGAATTGCTTTCTTAGCAACGCGGTTGGTTATAAAAGATTTTTAATTTCAGTCTAGTGCTGCTGTGAAATGAAGCGGGATTTATGTACGGAAGAAATTCAATTTGATCCCAGTTCCACTTTAAATTAATCGAAAATTTGCAGGGTGTAGTTCCTCCGGTTGACTTACTTATTCGTCTTTAGCGTAACAGGAATTCCAATTTGTGCCACGTCAAGTTTACCGGAAAATCGCTTCTTACCGAACTTGAGATCAACCAACGCGTGCTAAAGTTTTCAACTAGAACTTTAAACTACTTTAATTCCTTTAATTAGCAGTTAGCAGATACTCGCTGCTCTTATGATCATGCCGAGCTCTTTCGTATGTGTTTACTTTAATTTACTACGGTTTCTTTTACTCCGATTTTTTTATCTTATCCAAGTATTCAATTTCAAAGAATTTGGACAGTCTCAGCTCCCGCCGTTGATGTTATAAATGTTTCAAAAGCAACTCATTTGGTTTTAAAAGAGCTGTCCTATGACACCTCGCATAACCTACTTCCTCTAAAATTCTTTTACGAAAGTTAAATAAAGAAAATGTGTCACATAAAATTTATTTATAAAACTATCATATAATACTTCACATAACCTACTTTTCCTATGCGTTAATAGTGGATTTTGCGAATGATTATAAAATTCCTTTTTGGGTGGAATTTTGCGCCTTAAACGACGAATCCGGAGATATCGCGTACAGTTTTCGAAAAATATGAGGTTAAAATGTCATAAAACGCGATCTTGCTCGTTTTTACAATTTACACCAACCTATTGTGCTAAAAGGGTCCTCAAAACATCGAAAGGGTCTCATAATAATTATTAATCATTCTACATTTACATGAAACCGTGAAATTGCTATCGTTCTTAAAGTGTTTACAACGAGTATATGAGTGTTGCGCTGGCGGAACAAATAAAAGAACAACAAGAAACTATGTACTGATATAACGATTTCAAACCCAGAATTGTATTCAGTGCACAGAAATCAATCGAAAACTTTCCTTTAAATTCGCTTTCCTTTAAAGTTATCAATTTTACCCTATTTGTTCTTTTTGTAGAAAATTCTTTTATGAATTATCGTCGCGTCTTTATAATATTTAGTGTTTGTATGGCACAGACCAAAATGACCCAGGAAGTATATTGTGAAGATTGAAAACATACCATATGTGCAATAATTGAACGTGTTAATCCAATGTAATGTTGCTTATGTATGGCTATGCAACATTTCTGATAATATCGGGGCAATTTAATGTGAAATTAGTAGGTAATGACATTTGTTTGCTTTTGTCAAAAGGAACAGCAGAGATTTTATAGCATCGTGTACAGAGTGATTTTTTAGTATACAGAGTGAAATTTTGAAACATCGCTTTTTTGCTGTTTTTCCTCAAAAAAGCAGTTGAATTGGACGATTGCATAGATAAAAAAACGATTCCATTGCATAGGTACGAAAAGTCCAATTGCGAACTTGAGTTATCTTTAAAGATGGTGGAGAAACAATGGCCAACTGAAAGCCATTGAAATTTTTGAAGGATTTTCTTGCCTCTTTTCCATATTGTACTACTATTATTGGGGTGTAGATTTTTTGCAAAATATTATGTTTTTCAAACAAAACCATAAAATTTTGCTTTTGCAATGATGGAACTAAAAACAACATCGTTTTTTATTGATCTAAAATTATGGCAGTTTGCTTTCACTTGTCTGACGGTCAGGTGTTCGTTTTTCACGTAAAAATTATATCTTCAAATAAAAAATATTTAAAAAAAGGAACAACACAAAGTATTCAGGCTGGCTTCAGGCTGATTTCGAAGTGCTCTTTATTTAAACATAACATAAAAATAACAAAGAAGACTTCGTTTGAAGTGGTGTGACATACTCAAGAAAACGTTGATTCATGCTCCGATTCAGTGTTAGTAAAAACAAACAAAAGAACAAGAACAAGTAACATACTCTAAACTTTACAGCTAAAGAACAAGTGTGATGCCTCATAATTGAATCTGACTAAAAAACCACCTAAAATGAAAAATTCAAACGTGACGCCCACAACAACACTAATGGTTCCTCCACGATCTTTAAAGATAACTCAAGTACACTGTTAGATTTCTCTTGCCGTTGCAATGTTTTTGTCACAAACGTCACACATTGTTTAAATATTTCACCCTGTATAAGAAAGAAATCACCAAGTATACGATGCTATAAGATCTCTAGTGCCCTTTTTTACCAAAACAACGCAAATGTCATTACCCATTGATTTTAATACACCTTTCATGTCACATTAAATTGGTCCCCGATATTACAAGAAATGTTGCATAGCCAAACATAAAGCAACATAACTTTGTATTGAAACGTTCTGTTATTGCGAATATGGTATGGTTTCAATGCTCAGACTACAAGCAATTCGTGATTTAAATAAATATTTGAAACTAACTAAATATTATTGGAAATACGAGTGATTGAAAATTTGTACCGTTTTTTTGCCCCACAGTGTATAATAATTATTCCATCAGTCAATAGCGATAAAAATGCTTGAATTTGCGAGACCCCGGCCTGTTTGTAATTTGATAGAATATTCATTGTTCGAAATTTATTAAATTAACACGTGACAAGTTTGCACACTTTGGGCTCTATCCAACCGTCGATTTTCATCTCTGTATAGGACGTCACAAATTTGTGTAATTTTACATACCAGTAGGGACAATTCCCATCACTATCAATAGGCAAGTCTCCCGAGATAAGTCACATCGTCGCCTTCCTGTAACGTCGATCCAAATCTCATTTACATGAATTAACGAGACACCGCAAAAGTCGTTAAAGCTAACAAATTGTGCGTAGGCCGACGACGATGACGGGCTTGGCCGATGAAGCGATAATTGCTCGAGCCTGCTAACGTAAGTGTGTGTGTTAGAGAGGAGCGTACCGAGATGATGCCACGGATCGAATTTCCTTCATTTCCTGCGCCGATTTTGATAAGTAATTCAATCAGAAAGCGAAGCGGCGGCGCCCCCGCGGAAACTCAGCCAGCAGGCTGACGGCAATCAAGTAAATCCGATCCGATGGATCGTTATCTTAACAAGACTAAAAAGGCCTCGATTAGATCGTCCATGACGAAGCCTTTTTTGTATGGAAGCGTTTACTTTTATCATTGCGGCAATTTAAATTTAGAAAACCCCCTTCCGTTTTGAGCTGGATACGCCTTTGGGATGTATAATCCCCTCATTGGGATGTATAATCGAATTTAATCAAATAAAACACTGAACTGATAAAATACTCCATTGTAAGTCCAAGTCCAAGTGTAAAGCAGCAGGAATTAACAACAAGGAATACAATAGAAAAATCAGTCAACAACAAATTGCATTGCAATATAAATTCAAAGAATGGTGCTTATAAGATAAAATGTGGGGATTGTGATGCAATATATATAGGTGAAACTGGCAGAGCTATATAAACCAGATTCAAAGAACATATTAGAAACAATACCACCTCGGCGTTTGGCAGACACCTATTTCTTGAGGGCCACAAAATAACTATAGAAAGTCTTTCACTTTTACATAATTGCCCAAAGTCTCGAAATCTCTCAATCCTAGAAAAGTACGAAATTTTAAAGCACAAAAAGAAATGAGAAAATATTGTTAATGACATAAAATTTTTTCCTGAAAATCATATTTTTAAAGCTTTTATATAATTGATTAATAGCCCCCCCCCACTTCTTCAGTCCAATTGTTTTGGCTAATAATGTTAAATATTCTTACTCCCGTCAACAATAACTTAAAATTCATGCTGTGATGAATCTCTTTCTGTGATGTCAGTGTCCCGAATTTCACCTACCCATTTTATATGTTTCTATTTTATACAGAATATATTTGAACACTTTGTTTATATTGAATATCTTTTTAGTTTTACGCCTGAAGATGGCATTACGCCGAAATCGATCGCGTACAAATATTAATTAAACTTAGCCAATAATAGAACGATCCTGTTTTATTAATTCCTGCTGCAAAACACTGAACGTTTTCAGGGTAATTGTTATAAAATTAAAAATGTATAGCTGACGTGAATTTTGACCAGGAGTACCAATTAAACTACCGAAGCCTATGACAATTGGTACCCATAAAATCTGGATACCTGCATTTTCTTCTTTACATTGCCGGATATCATCCATGTGGATCTAGAATGTAACCAACAGCTTCACCAGCAATTCTAGAAAAAGCATCAGTGAGCAACATGTATACGCGATGGGCATTGTTTTGGGATGGAACATAGTAATCAACAGCCGTATTTCAATTTCGTGTCCAATGTTATATGTTGGGGACAGGGGCGCCATTACATATGGGCATCATATGTGAATCTTGATTTGTTGAACGTCTCTAAACAGAATTAAATATAACCCAAAAATGTAAAAATTGGTACCAAAATTACAAAACGGTTCTCATTAACTTCTTTCAAATACGTTAAATAATCTAAAATGTCGGACAAATCGTATTTGGTTTTAAATGTGCCATCCAATGATACATGACACTATTTTGTAAAATTAGTTCCATCTCTACAGCGTTCAACCAATACACTTCCGGACAAAAATTTGTCTACTGATTTCCTATACAGCTTATACAATTACATATTATTAATTAGTTGACCTAATATTGTCCCCATTCAAATGTTTACGTATAATAGTAATAATACCAATTTTTTATTTCGTTGTCGATGATCGTTATCACTGAATTTTTTAATTTGTCATCTTTCTCTATATTTAGTCATTGTTTTTCGTTAATGCGGTTAAATTTTAAAATAATATTGTCGCCTTTTTATCGTTTACCAATTTTTTATTAGGACTTTCTATCGGATGCTCGATTGACACGATTATAGAATATATATAATTTCCTTTTACTCCATAGTGGAGCATAGGGCCTCGACAAAGTCATTCCATTCCCTCTTATATTTAGCTAAGGCAACCATCTCTCTCCAACTCTTCCCCGTCTTCCTCAGCTCCTCGTTGATCACGCGCCTCCACGTATTTTGTGGCCGACCTCTACTTCTTCTTCCTAGTGGGGTCCACGTCAGAGCTTGCTTTGTTATGTCCTGATTACTCTTCCTTAGCGTATGCCCTATCCATCTCCATTTCCTTCTCACTATCTCAACTGCAATGGGAGCCTGGTTTGTTCTTTTCCACAGCTCGTTGTTGGTTATCACGTTTGGCCAGAATATCTTTAGTATTCTCCTCAAGCATTTGTTGACAAATATCTGCAACTTCCTCAAACTTCTCTCCGCCACCGACCAGCTTTCACATCCATAGAGCATGACTGACTTTACGTTGCTGTTGAATATGCGGAGTTTTGTTTTGTTGCTGACACATGAGGACAGCCATATTTCACGAAGCATACCAAAGGCTTGGCTGGCTTTTTTTATGCGGTTTTGAATGTCTCTGTCTGTTCCGCCTTTCTTATCAAGCATGCTTCCCAGATAGCAAAAAGTCTCCACCTGCTGTACCTCTACTTGATTTATGTATAACCTCTCCACTGTGCGTTTACTTCCTATTCGCATCTCTTTTGTTTTGTCTACGTTTATTACCAGCCCCACATCTTTAGCCTCCTCTACCAGCCTCGCGATCATCAGTTTCATGTCCACAATGCTATTTGATATTAGACAGATATCATCAGCATAATCCAAATCAGCCAGTTTTTTGTTACTGAGATGGTTCCAAGTAATTCCATTCTTGCTTTTTATGGCTTTCTCCAAGATCGTGTCAAGGCATATATTGAACAAGAGGGGCGACAGTATACAGCCCTGTTTTACACCTGTTTCTACTCTTATGTCATCGCTTAGAATACCTCTATGGCATACCTTACAGGTAGCGTCTCTGTACATTAGTCTAATAATGCTGATAATTTTCTCAGGTATGCCGTAATCGCTCAGTGTAGTCCATAGCTTGTCTTGTCTTATACTGTCGAAAGCTTTTTTGAAGTCTATAAAAGTGAGCATCAGATTTGAGTTCATCTCATTTGTCTGTTCTATCAGTAGCCGTATTGTGGTAATGTGGTCTACGCATGATCTTCTGTATCTGAATCCTGCTTGTTGGGTTCTGAGTTTATGATCTACGGCTGCATTGATACGTCCGTGAATAATGGATGCTAGTAGTTTTGTTACAGTGTTTATGAGTGTTATACCCCTCCAGTTTTCACATTGTTTAGAGTCTCCCTTCTTTGGTAGTTTGACTATTACTCCAACGTTCCATTCCACAGGTATCTGCTCCTTCCGCCATATTTCTTCTAGGAGTGGCTGTAGTAGCTTGGTCGATATCTCCACATTACTCCGCCAGAATTCTGCAGGTATTCCATCTATTCCAGCACTCTTTTGGGTTCTTAGGTGTCTGATAGCTTCCTTGATCTCGTTTGGTGTGGGCTGCTCTTGTATTATGTCCAATTGATTTTCATTATACCGCTGCTCTCTTAGACCCTCATCACTCTCATTTGCATTTGGTTTTTGTGCTAGGAGTTCGCAATAATATTGATGCCACCGTTGTCACCTGTAGCTCCGTTGTTGTAATCAGTTCACCGTTTTTACCGCGAAGTGGTTGGTCATTTCGAAAATTCCTGTTTGTTAAGATTTTTGTGTTCTTGTATAGTTCATTCATGTTATGTGTTATTGCCGCCTCCTCAGCCTTTGTTGCGATCTCGTCAACCCACTTACGTTTGTCTCGCCTTGCGCTTTTTTTGACTTCCTTATTAATGTTGTAGTATTCTTTCCTAGTGCGTTCTATCTCTTCTTGGGTGCAGGCTTGATTCATTTTTTGTTTCAGCAACTTTCTATGATCGATCAGGTCCCATGTACTGCTCGATATCCACTCCTTTCTACCTTGTTCTTGATAGCCTAGAACCTTTTCTGCTGCAGAATGCATCGTCTCTCTTATGAAATTCCAGTTCTCATGTACGTTTCCTTGAATTTGGTATCTTCCGTTTACCGACTGTTCTATGCAATGTTTCCATTTATTCGTAACTTCGGTATCTTTGAGTCTCTGTGTGTTATATCGCTTCCTTTTCATGTGTTGTATTGTGCGTTTTACCGAGCATATTTTGAGTTTAATTTCCCCAATTAACAGAAAGTGATCACTTCCTACGTCCGCGGAGCGCTTATTTCGTACGTCAAGAAGGGATGTTCTCCATTTACGGCTTATAGTTATATGGTCGATTTGGTTTTGCGTTTGATTATCGGGAGATGTCCATGTAACTTTGTGTATGTCCTTATGGGGGAAAAGTGTCCCTCCTATAACCAAGTCATTCTCCAAACATAATTCTGTGAATAAGTCTCCGTTGGTATTTCTTGTTCCTAGTCCATGTTGCCCCATAACGGTCTCACACCCTTCGTTTTTGCTACCTATCTTAGCGTTAAGGTCGCCCATTAAAATTATTATATCTCCCTTGTTGACTTTTAAAAGTGTACTTGTTAGTTCTTGATAGAATCTGTCTTTCTGTTCGGTTTCTGAGACCTCTGTGGGGGCGTAGCATTGTATGATGCTGATATTTCTAGCCGGCGACTTCAGTCTAGCGGTTATAATTCTGTCCGAAACTGGATTCCAATCTAGTAGACTTTTTTTAGCGTTTTTGCTCATAATTAGCGCAACTCCTCCGATTCGTTCATCGTTTTCGTCCTTGCCGCAAAATATTGTGAGGGGGCCGTCATTAGTTCGTTTCTCACCCTGTCCTGGCCATCTGGTTTCGCATAAGCCAAGAACGTCTATTTTTAGTATCTCCATTTCCCTCCGTACTTGAGCATGTTTAGATATATCCAGCAAAGTTCTCACATTCCAAGTTCCTATTCTTGTGTGACTTTTCATGTTGAAGACGTACTTGCTATGGTTTGACTCTGTTCTGGTTTCGGTGATATTTGGGTTTAAGGTGAGTAGGTTATCGGCCTTCTGCACCCGATTATAGAATAAGAGTATCAATTGTGTTCGTTTTGTGCTTGTATTTTAGGTTTCAATCATTCTCTATTTTAATCTACATCTGTGAATTCCAACTAATGTTGCCTTTGCTTAACTTGCCATAAGAATTGTTGGCTTGTGGTCATCGAAAGAAATAGAAAGACGACAACATTAGTTGGCAACCACTCGAATTATTGAGGGATAATGTTTAAAACCTTAAATACAGCCAAAATGGACAACATTGAAAACTCTATGATCGTGTTTGTTGAAAGGTGACAATTGTACATTATTCATCAGGTCTTGCTCGATGAACACGAGCTGGAAATTATTATAGGTACATATATTAACAACTAATAAAAATTCTACAATATTGCTTGACAATCAGACCAAATCTTAAATTCTAAGATAAAAGTTCAATGATTCTTAAAAATATATAATTACAAACAATTCTTAATAGAAATGATTAATCACACATATAAACGATAGAAAAGCACCAAATTTTCTTCCAGTCGACTTAATATCAATACGCAATAGGTAGTTGTCGAACATACAGCGGTCACAACCGTAGCTAATAATATAAAATAGGGTGTAAAAAATGACACAACCATAAAAGCAACGGAGATTTTTCAAGGAGAACGCGTTTTATGTTTAACGAACAATATGGGCTGTGTTTTTTAAATATATATATTTTGTATTTTCAAGTATATTGTGTCTGATTTTAGAATAACAACTAATAAGTCATCGGTTTACACTAAAAAAAAATTACCCCCCCCCCCCTAGAACATTTTGCAACGGCGCCAATGGTTGGGGACTGTTGAGGATCAGCTATTATGGGGTGAGGGGAAGAGTTATAGCTAATATGACACTACATGGCCTTCGTATGTACTACACGTAATTACGTCGAGGAACAAAAGCCACTCCAGAACAATTGCCTATGATTGTATGACCGGATTTCCAATACGCCAGTACTTGGGTATGGACTCGGTTGATATTTTTTAACAGATTACAAAATATGGGTCCTATATTTTTCCAATAAAGAAAGGAAAGTTAGGATATGCAGGCTGGCCGTTTTTTGCCCTACACCAATTCTTATGACAGTTAATACACGTTTTTATGAGGAATCGAGTTTAAAATGAAATATCTTTACTGATATTTTCCATCACTTAGTTTGTCTTATTATGTTGAACATATGGAGGTAAGGTAAGGTAACCTTTTCTTTCCTTTTATACCATCTAGGTTTTTAAATGCTGGGTTCTTTAGTGATTCCAATAATATCAATCCTTTGCCTATTTCAGGATGAAGGGCGCTCTATAACTTGAATCAAACCTTAAGCATTTTTTAGATATATCAAATTTCATATTAATACGTGCCATAAGGGGCTCAAAATCGAGAATAAGTGTAATTTTATAATATAAAGAAAATAATAAACAGCTTTATTTATTTGGTTTGACTACAATAAATTTATATACCACAGTTATGAATTTTATATAAAAAAATAATCAATTACCTTTTGAGTCTAGATTATCTGACTATCCTTGACTATACCTTAGATATTTTAACAAATTACATACTTGGAAGTATGTGAACTGCTCTGATATGTAGACTCAAAAGTTGGTTTAGATTAGGCTGATAACTGGTAAGAAAATTATTTGGGTGAAACAAAATAAAAACTTTTTTAATTTTCTTTTATCGCTAATTGCAATCATTCTCGATTTTGCGCCCATGGACAACGGTTAGCTAGAAAATTACATATTATAAAATGATAGAAATGAAAGAATAAAAGAAAGGAAGTTCTGAAAAAGGACAAATTAAATGCGAGGTTCTTATCCCAAAAGCAAGTACCTACTTGTTCATTTGCTAGCAAGTAATTAATGGAATTAAAGTTGCTCAAAGTTCAAGCTGCAAAGTTTCAGATCTACCTCGGTCTTATCTCAAGTGCAGCAAGATTTTCGCGAAGTAATTTTCGCATGGTACGTACAAACGGAAATGTCATTTATTTCTAATTAAGTTAAAAGCTCATAAACAAAGGAAATATGCAATAGTTTAATGTGCAAATGTTATTCTCTTCAGAAGAAAAGTATGATAATAGCTCGTAACATTGTTTATTTCAAAAATACAACGTCTCTTTCTTCCACTGTTGACGTAGGCTTCCCCATCTTTAACTTCATTAATTTGATGCGCTTGAAATTAATTAATCTTTTTACTTTTGGACATCAGACCATAAAATATAGCAACGAATGCATAAAAGTACTTTGATCGAAGTTTAAAATTTACCCTACATGGTCTCTTTTGATAACAAATACTTTGCAAAAAAAATCATCATCTAGGTCATATGATCATATGGGATTCAATATGGACAACTAAGGCTAAACAGCGTGATTGAACATTATTAGCATAGTTATAATGGAGATAATTTATCTTAACGCAGTTATCTGGTCGATTGCAGGCTAGCGGTCTCCGTGTGAGGAATTACCCGGGAAATTGTAATAAAGTGAGGGGTCGTGCAGTCGCCCCCGACACCTCAAGGTCGAGCCTTAGCACCGCGACCCGAACACGATCGATTGGGACAAGCGGTTCCCAGTTTCTACTTCTCTCAATCGTTCTTGTGATCGCTGTACACCGTATTCGAATGTTGAGACACGCCGCCGCTGTCATAATTGGGTTAAGTCGAGTATAGGTTTCAAGGATTAGCGTTAAGCCTTTGTGAGGGCGCGAATGAGAAGCGACATGTGTCGCTACAGACAAACACGTATAGAAAAACCGCTTTTGTGATATAACGGTGTTATTCTTAGGTCGAGAATTACACTACAAGCACTTAACCTCACTTGTTGACAGTAGGTGCCAAGTTCGTAGCTGGTCGCAACTATTTTAGGAACTATTGAGCTGTCAACACGGCCAGCTTTTTATAGCGAAATTTCCAGTTCTTGATATTTCAAACAAATCCAAGGGAACCATTAGGGTGATCCAATTTGTTCCTGTTCCTGAAAATATAATTCCCCTTAAATTTGAAAAAATCGGTTAATGGTAACACGTGTGTTTCTTTGTCAATTATGTTTTAAATAATTTGCAATTGTTTAAACAAAAACCATTTGTTTAAAAGCTATACGAAATTAGAGAATGCAACGTACATATTTTTCGAATTTTTTCAGTATTTATTATTGTTAGATTATTGGCATATTTTTCTTATTGATTTTTTAGTTAGGTTTAAATTGTTTAAATAAATACCGTTTAATAATATACAATATACCATTTGTGTTTCACCAATCAAATGCCCATAATCTAAAAATAAATAAAATAAATAAATAAAATAATGGATTCCTGGTTCAAATCCAGGCGGAGGTGTTTTTTCCAAAAATTATCCTCACCTGGGTTAATTATCATTCGCTTCTTTAGTTGATTCTAAAAATAATGTCTGCAAAAAATAGGAAAATGTGTACTTATTGCATGCATTTCATGCATTTTATTTATTACAAACACCATTTGTTTCAACAATTGCAACTTAGTTAATAAATGACAAAAAAAACAATAATAAAAAACTACGCTGTATATTATAACATTGTGGTAATTGTTTAAACAATATCAAATTAATTAACAAATTACGAAAACGAAGCCGATAATCTAACCATAATAATTTCTGAAAAATAGAGTAAAATTAGATGGCAGGGTATGCTTTTGTTTAAACAAATGGTATTTGTTTCAACAATTGCAAACTATTAATAAATTGCAAAAAAGATGCCAATAAACCAATAATAATAATTTCAGCCACAATCGCGGAAAAATACATAACATTGTGAAATTGGGAAATATTTGCCTCATATTTAGGGTACTGCAGGGGAGGGGGGGGAGGGATAGCGAAATAAAAAGTACTGGTGGTGGATTTGTTCCTTGGGTAATTTTAAATAATTTCTGATAATCTCCCGCAATTTGTCTTCTTAATACGAGACGTGACTAAAAAACACGAGAAAATTATGCATTTTTTCAATGTTATTTGAGTGGGAAACTTGAGGTGGCCGGTGGAACGATTTTTCTCAAATTGAAGGGGATTTCTTTTCAGGAAAGGGCAACAGATTGGGGGTGTCGTTACCTTACAGCAAAATGTCCGTTTTTTAGAGCACCCTAGGCACCATATTTCGGAGCTGCTTTTGTCGAGCGAATTTTTCGAGCGATATTTTAGAAAATCAGCTTGTATAAATGATCAAAACTGAAACTTGAATAACAATTACAACTTAAGAAGTTATACAATTTTCAAGAGTCAGCCTACAAAAGAGCTAAAGGACAATGAATACGGAATACGGAGTGG
Organism: Melinopterus prodromus; assembly: GCA_964023965.1. Classification (NCBI taxonomy): domain Eukaryota; kingdom Metazoa; phylum Arthropoda; class Insecta; order Coleoptera; family Scarabaeidae; genus Melinopterus; species Melinopterus prodromus. Next base: position 58,016,319 of record OZ030392.1, on the reverse strand, counting down.
CTTGAGAAATATTAACTTTGAAATTGAAACAAATTTTTAATTGACAATAATTTCAATTTTATATAAATGCAATAGTATTCCCTACAACACATCATATAATTTAATTCTAGACTCTAAGAGTATGTTTATTTCCTCGTTGTTCGTCTTTGATGTCTTAACTAAAATGGACACTTCTCCTATCTAATGATATTGAAGACTACTCTTTTAAAAAACGGTCCAGACTCAAACATTTTTAAATTGAGCTGCGCGGTCACGACCAGATTATTTTTGGTCAGCGTTACAACTTCCATAGGTACTCTTGTCTAACCTGTGTTTTGCATAATGTGCAGATCGTGCTTTCATGCAAAGCAACCCCATGCAAAGCAAATCTTCGTTCAACTTTACTAAACGGGACTTCAATCAATGTCAGCACAGCGTTTCCTCGTACCTCGGTTTAGGTATAACTTCGTTTTTGTACTCAATAAAATCGGATATAAGTCGCAAATTTCACGTCGGTCAATCCCAGTTCTGACACCATTTTCGCAAAACTGCATTTTGCAGAGAATTACAGCTAAATTTCATCTAAAACTCAAACACACGCGTCGGTTGGTATGGTAGCACAAAACCTTTTTCACAACTATGTAACATTTCCACCAAAAAACGACACCACGCTTAATTAGAAGGCTAGAGGCCTGCCAGCTTAAAACGATACTCCGGTACTGTTATAACTATCCAGCCAGAAAAACGGGTTAGTTACTCGCATATAGCCTTCCATAGAATGCAGGACGTAAATTGACAAACAAACACACATGAAATACGCTTATCCATCAGTTTTTGTTTGCCTGCTAATTATCTCTCACAAACATGCCGATGTTAAACCAGTATTCATACGAGAATAAAACCATTACGTCCAATCTGTGAGAGCGGTGAAAGCAGCGTACACGAATTTCCCATAAATATGCAGCATAAAATTCACTAACACCGTTCAGTCCCATCAACGATTCGTGCAGCGCAACAGTCTTTGAGCATGGGCCAAATTCGCAATTTCAAGCTTTAATCAATAAGCTCGAGCGCTAATAGTAGGTATTCGTTTCGCGCATCATACGTGAAATTTAATAAACAACCGCATCCAATTGGTATTTCATTCAACTTCGTTTACACCATAGCGTGCTTCACTCACACTCCGTTCTGCGGTCTTCGCTTTTCAGCCCTGCAGGTCCTGTGTATTGTAGCCCTGCTCCTCCGCCTTTTGTGTCGGTTGCGTATAAATTGATTCAAATGCAAGAGAGCGCGGGCAGGTGCCAAGTTTTATGATTAAAGTCCGACTGGTATTTACTATTTTGTTATTGTATCACGAGCAGTGTTGATTAGAATGAGCGAGAGACCCATTTCTCTTCAATTACACCTACAGGTGTCCCAAGAAAGTTCAAATTGAATCTTGTCTTTTCATCACAGTTTTTAAGCTTTTAGCTCTATTCTTATTTAGACGGAAACGAGATCAAACAAAATTTACTCTACTGGAGCATCTCCGAAAAAAAAAAGGATAAGAATCCCCTGCATAGTCACTATTCTTTCAGATTGCAAGTTGCAGGACAGTGTTTTTAATAAATACGTGAAAAAATGCATTCATAAGCTGTTACTTTTACTTGTTGCAAGATTACTATTTTGTAGTGGATTACATTTCATTGTTTATAAAAGATCTATCAATATTTACGATTGTTTTAGTTTTTACTTTATCATACGCAGCATGATAAAGTATTGTAATGGCTGGTTTTTGACCAGTAGTTATTAGGACCGTTGACAGATGGCGCTATTGTAGCTTAAAGTACGCGGTCGGTATTACCGCGGCCTTTAGCCGGTTATATTCGGCATCATTAACGCCAAACCAGTGACGGCCCATAGATAACCTTATACATGTGGCAGCTGGTGGCAGCACTGTGGCAGCCTATGTATCCAATCCAGCGAATAGAATCCACGAACTTGACGCATGCGTAGTGTGTCCAGTGGCACTACGTCGGATGAGATAGAGATATATGTCGCAACACTAGTGTTGGAACAGCCTGCTACCAACATTCTTGATACCATTTTGTAGTTATATGATATTATCGAAATACCTGCCAAATCCTGGCTAACTTGTTTCATTTTAAAGCAGACACGATCGATCTCGATCAAATACAATCTCATCCAGTTAAACTGTTCATTTTATATATTGTATGATTAAGTCATGTGCCTGGCCATATCAGATTTTTAGTATTGAATTCAATAAAATGCCTACAACCAAAGTACGAGTGTCTAAGCACACAGGCGGTTTTGTTTGGATAATTTTCAGAGGTGTTCTAGAGGTGCCGCCTAAAAAATTCAGCCGAGTAAATATAATAATAACCTATACGAATTCAACACGGTATAATGATCAGATTGTCCTGGTGTCCTTTGAAGGTATACCGCTCCCCGACATATTATTTACTCAGGACCCACAGCTTCCATAGCTATTATCCCACTCCTGCAATATGAAGTATCATTAGCTCTATTTTGTTGGTATAGGGGTCTTGCATGATTTTACCTAACTTAACAAATAAAATCCTTAGGTGGGAAGAAAACCCTGTGTAAAATTTGCCCGCTTAATTGTTGCACTCAATGGTTATTGCACATCAAAGTTTAAACCGCGCCAAAATGCTCCGTGACATCATAAGATTGGCGAGAATCGCAGCGGGCCTAGGTCGTTTAACATATGGCATTTGATACCAATGTGGCCATTCTTAGAAAAAGTTACTGAAAACGGTGTAGCAATTGTTAATTGTCGCACCAACGAAAAGAGTGGTACAATATGTGCATTTAGAGTGCAAAGTAGAAAAAATTTATTATATTGGTTTATCCATTTCAGGCTCTACTTCACATCTTAGAGCACAGAAAGGTTTTATTCTGCGCATCTACCAGTAACCAGAGTGGCTGTGAAAATAAAGTGTAAAATCTTTATGTGAAATAGTAAAAATAGCAACGTTTAGTTTATATGAAAATATTTTCGGCGAAAGAAATTGAGAAACATATTATCAATAAGTTGGCGAAAATATTAAGTCCAAAAGGCAATAATTTCGTTAAGAAAAATGACCATCATAAATCCTCAATTGAAGAAACAAGCTACGCAGACTAAAGGGATGTGTGTGTGTGTGTGTATTTTTTAGCACAGTTTTTAGGAAGTTTACAATCTTAATGACCCTATGAATCATTGGTGATGATGTTTTAACTACGCATATGTGATGCGGCAGTACTATGTTCTCGTAGTAGGTTAGCTTTTTATTATCTTTTCGTTCGTTGAATATATTCTGGATTTTAGCAGTTGTTCTGTAAATTGTCGGCACAGAGTCACGTTTCAATAATCTCTTCGTTTGTGTCGGCAGAACAAAACAAACGGTTTGCTTATACAAACCGCCACCACACACCTCATCTCCACGACCTTGCTGCTTATTTATTTCTTTTCAATTTATTGAGAACACTAAATGTGTACTGATGATGTATTTCCTGATGACTCGCATGTTATCTATATCCAGAGTGATGTCACAGCAGTTAGCTGATTATCAAATTCTTTCCTCTATTGAAGGTAACATAGATCTTTCTTCTATGATACCTTCACCAATTTCACTAATTTCTCAACACCAAACATTTTATTACGTAATGTCTTATTTATTTATTTCTTTATTCGCTAACATTCCCTTTATCCCAATTTCTCGCACTTTTATATATGCTTCTTTCATCAATTTCGAGCTTTATTAATCACGAGAACTTGAAGTATTTATTTCGCTGTTAATCGGCAAAATTCACGAACAACCGCATCTAATTGGTATTTCATTCAATTTCATTTATCCCGGTGCTTGCTTCACACTCCACTCCCGCTCTTCAGGATTTTAGATCGACCGTGTTGTAATTCGATGCTTTATGGCTGGCGGCTCCGCCATTTGTATGGGTTGCGTACAAATCGTTTAAAATCCATCAGAGCGCGGGTATATGCGGACAATACGTGGTACTCGCTGGCTGGTATTGAATGCTCGTGGATGGCGAACGGTACCCTGATAATGAAATTACTCCATTTTGAAATGCGTAAATGGATAGTTGATTGCACATCTCTCCGTACGGCTCTGCATACGCGAATTTGTAGATATTTAATCATTTCAGAGTAAATTTATAGGATTCGACTGATGCAAGTAAGTTTTAGGAAAGTTCTATATCGAATCGAATAAACATAAGTGCCAAATTCTTTAAGAATTTATCGATAGATATCTAGGTTGATCATTTATTTACTTTTGGTTTATTTTACATGGAACATTACATGATGGTTATGATTATCATTATAAACTTTCAACCTATTCTACTTTAGCAGGCATTTGCCTATTATGGCTGAAAAGCATCACCCACGTAAGAGTAGCACGGCAAACCATAACTATCACAGCTGAAAAATTCGACACCTGTAGATCCTGATTATAAACTTTCAAATAAATGGAAACAGTGGTACATATATAGTGGAAAAACTAATGGATCAGATCCATGGAACATGCAGCAGGCCCGCCGCCAGCCCGCGTGCATACCCAACTATGCCACTCCTGTCCCCATTCCTGTTTTCAATAAAAACTGCACTAAAAATATCATTTGTAAACAGTCCACTAAATACTAAATAGTGTGTACTCAGTACTCAGTACTCATTAGTACCAAGTTCGTGTAAGGATGTCATTGTTTTCGACGAATACTGGTTAGTTTTGTACAAATTTCAGTTTCACTGCATAGAAGTGTGTTAAAAGCAAACAAATAATTATCAAAATCATTTTATTATCTTCACTACAGAGTGACTGAACTTATCACTATATAAATAAATATAATAATAATAATAAAATGACTTTATTGCCTCCCAGTAACAACAAATCTACAATAAATCCTATATTATAAAATAACCTACCGAGTGGCCGAGATCAAGTGAAACTGTATACAGGAACACAAAAAACAAAACAAAACTGTCTATAGGAACTAACTGTACATTCATGGATTTTATACTTGCGAAATCTGTTATACATTCTGATGTATCCAAACTATCCAATATTTCATGTTCTATTGAAACAATTGATACGTTATTAAGCCTATCCTGGTACATATATGCTATAAACTATAGTTGAGCGTTAATATTTTTTGATTTTAAACTTGGAAAACGAACTTTCACCACATGCAACCGATTACGCGCACAACGAAAGGTTGCCCCAATTGAAAACAACCTTGTTAATCCAAAACAACGGTTGTTTTATACATATGCTAGAATATATATCGTTCATTGAAGTTAACCGTTGTTTTGCTGGTTGTCTTACTTTACGATGATACAATTTTAAATGAATACTATACTAATTTGACTCAATGTTCTTTTAAATCAAAAGGTTGGGTAGTTAGATTACATAGCTCGCATTATTGGATTAACCATTCACCTACTAAGCAATAATATTTTACATTGCATACAATGTATTTATCAAAATAGTTATCTTCCCACTGGAGAAGGCACCCAGGGTTCCCTGTTAGTCTCCATCAATACCATAGTTTAATCATAATAAGTTAGGTCAACCCGGCAACTATTTGGGGAAGATTCTGAGGGCGCATGCGTGACATCAGCCTGTGTTCACCATTTTCCTGTAAGATGGCGCTAGCTTTTTCTGCTTGCATGTTTTGTGCTCAAACACAATATTAGTGAATTTCGCACTCAATTATCGAGAGGGAATCTTTAAAACGGCATTACATCGAATATCACAATTTTTAAGGTATTTATTTCATATCTGAATTGTGCTGGCGTTCTGGTAGTGGCGCCATCCAGTATCATTTTCACGAACCAAATCCAGAAGGGCGACACTGAATTATCGAGAGAAAATATTTAAACCCGTATTACAACGTCATTCACAATATTAGAGGAATTTATATCATAATTGAATGAAAAATCACTTTATTCTCAATCAATTCAATTTTAATGTTTTTAAACGCTGTCGTTTTATGTGGCGCCATCTAGTAACCTTTAACGAACCAAGGCTGAACTCTATCACGTGACTTCTGAAAAGTTGGGACGCCGACATCAAAGGAGCCGACACCTTACGCTCCTACTTGTATTACCTATACGTTGTCAATACTAGAGCTATTATATTGATCTATATTGACGGTATAATACAGGTGCCGCATAGACAATAGGCATGGATGCGGTTACATACCCTCAAGAAGACCCACCTTACGACTAGAAACTAAAGCTCCATCTACCGGCAACCTACCGAGTTTCTTAAATCAAAAGAATCGTTTTCTTAAAGCAATTACTGAGAAATTTTCTTTTCTTATTACAAATAAACGTTGTCTTGAAACACAAAAAGTATGTTAAGGCTCCGTCCTAAAAACATCGCAATTCCGACACGAAATATTTCGTTTCGACGATTTTTTTTATAGGAGTGGTCAGGCTGCCCCTTACCAATGTCAATTGGTAGTCACCAGTCATATGCGGTGTTTAAAGTTTAATATGGGCAAATAAGTACATTGTTCTGAAATAAAAAATCTATTTTTGTATCATGAGTTGGTCTATTTATATTTGAAAAAAGCAAAAAATGTACTAAAAGTAAAATTAACATTCATCTTTCCAAAAAATTATTTTTCATCTAGCCCAACTCATTATTAATCTAAGAAGTTACACTGAAATTTCATAAACTTTGAACAATAAATAACGGTTTTATTAGAAAACGCATTTTAATGAGGTAGACCTGGGTCTACGAATGCCATTTTCTTAAGACTATACACTATTTCTCTGTTTGCGGCATAGTAAGCACTAAGTTATTGATGTGTTTGGAAAGGTAATAATCAAATCATTTTTGAAAACATACCCACTGAAAATATTATATGGATCACTATACAAATCGGTACAAATGTTTGCAGCCTATTTTCTTGAATCATCTGTTAGTTTGAGTTGCAAACCTTTGCAAAGATTTTGGCAATTCGTCGCAGGTGTAATTAAATAACCTATTATAAAAAAACAAACACATCAAAGCGTTTTTAATTCTTCATATCTATTTTTAATGAAATTAAGATTTGCAAGCAAGAATAAAGGAATAACTTCGCTTTGAAATTATTTTGTTGGGTTGTGTTCACCATGCGTTCGAAATAAAACTGTTTTGGTCTTTCTTTTAGGCGTAATGTTTTTATATGTAGACAAACTAGTTCAGCGTTGATTTCGCCAGCCACTTTGGTAGCTTAGGAGGTAATCAGTTTATTTGCAATACGAGATAACTTCGGTATTTAGCCCGCCTTCTCCCAGTTATACCCGCCATCTACTAGCATCTACTGAGTAAACTGTTATCATACATTTATTGGGATTGTAGAAGAAGGCATAACTAAGGAAAAGAACATTTTATAAATGAAATGCTCTACTGATAATGAAAATGAGTTTGAAAATGATTAGATTCCCACCCCCTTGATGGTGCCGCACGCGTGCGGTGCATCCCTTGCTCACCCGCTTAGGGTTGCCTGACGCTCAGTATCTTCATTGTTTATATACCTATTAAAGTTAGTAAATGAGCTAGGCAATAAAACAACCTGAATAATTGAATTATCTTTCACATTGCAGTGTTAGCAATATTATAACACAGGACGTCGATGACAATTATAGCAAATTCCATTTGCCAATTGAATAATAAACAAATTATCGCCCTGGGTTATTAGTAGAGCCGAGCAGAGATCGGGCAACTCAAGTTTTTTCGGGGTTATTCCAGTGGCGGGTAGACCGAGAAGTGACTAAGGTCACGCGCGCAACCACAGCGGTCCTATTCGCTGTTTTCTTTCTTTTCGATGCTGGTTATTGTACGTTTAGCCGTTAATAGTATGAAATATTTATATTGCATATTAAATTATATAGAATAAAAGCTTTATGCAAAAACCTTGCAACATTTACATATATTTTTATATATTAATTATAGAATTATTAAAAGAACCTTCCCTTAAAGAGCAACTGGAATTTATTCATAGTAATTTTTCATTTTTAGTTGCAGACATTAAATATTTCGAAGGGCGTAACATCAAAGTGACAGAATTGATAGCAAAATTGACCAAAATAGTAAATAAATTGAATTCGGTTCCGGGAGAAATGTGTGAACTTTTAACTAATAAAGTTGACGTTATATTAGATAGAAATGCCAATCTCAGAATAGTTCAAGAATTTTGTATGACAAATAATTTTACAAATTGCGAAAAATATCAATTGCATGCGCATTGCTTTACTTATGCCTCATTAATAAGCTGTGACGTTGAGAGAAGCTTTTCGACTTTTAATAGTTATTTAACCAACAAGTATATTAAAAAGAGCGATTAATGATCGAGACTGTTTAACGCTCGAGCGTTAATTGTTGAGATCATAAATAGCCGTTTAATATTCAAGTTGGCTACAAAATTGTTTCGTCGATCGGATTCTTCTAGCGTCGTCTACATAGACTTTTCTTCGCCAATGTCTTTTTAGATTATATGGCAATTTATGTAATTTGGCACTGACTGTTCTAGAGCGCGGTATGTTTTGATTGGAAGGTTTCATTTCAAATATGTTCGATTGGCCAATCAAACGTCGTCTTTACGTCGTGTGATTGGCTATAACAACTCATGCATTAATAGAAATCGTGCATTAATAGAGTTATTTAATTGCATGTTCTATTCACTTAACTGACTCATAAAATTTAATGATCGACGGAAAAGTTATTTTAACTTCTAAAAGAACATCATTGTCTATCGAAAATTTGGAGAAAGTAGTAATAGGAAATGTTAACAGTAATATCTTGTTAAATAAATAATTATTATTAATACAAATGATTGTTAAAATCATTTGATATTATAGGGACAAGTTATTTACGCACTATCCGTCCGTCGAGTATAGTATAAAACAAAGCGTACGTCACTGTCGTCGCTGTACTTGGTCGTCTGAGTCATGCCTGAGCGTGCGATCGTTGAATCGCCGTAACTTTTGCTGTCATTCTTTCTCGTGGCGGCATATCGAATTATTTTATGGGCCAATGTTACTACGGTTTCGAGGTAAGCGGACTTCTCTGGAGTACGGTGTTATATTCGAAGGTGCTATTGCTAGACAAACGCCGCTCCATGCCTCAGGTGTCACCAGTTGCCCAAGTTCTGCTCGGCTCTGGTTATTAGGCATCACCGAAATTATCGTCAGCAGTGCACTAACGCAGCCCACCGCACGCAACCGCACAGTGGCATGAATGTGACCGATGCCATGCATTGTTGAAACCCGCAAGCACCAATCATGGGCTATCTTAAAAATTCACAACCGTCAGTGCCACACCAGACTAGATAATTGATGATACAATAGAATATTCACGTACGGATTTTGATCGCACAAATTGGATAATTATAATCACAATGATAAGGTAATTCGTTCAATTTGCCGAACGCCGAGAGATTAATTAGTATTATCGATTAGAAATAATGTAATTCGTTTGTTAATTGCTGCACGATCATACTTTTTTGATATGATCTGAATATATGTAAAGCGTGTTAGTATCGATAATAATTAATTAATAAGCAATAAAATAAATAATTAATGCAGTAGTCCACAATAAAGCCTTTCTTTGTTAGTAGAGGCCACGCCAGAGCTGAATTTAACTGTTGGATTGTATTTCTCTCTTTCTCCACATTCAATTTTGAAATTTGCGTAGGTCCAAAATCAATTATTTAATCATATGTTGCACATAAAAACTAAATGCTGTAATAATAAAAATAAAAAGAAGCTCCGCTTTCGTTAATACCTATTCTTGTCTCTCTACAAAATCAATACAAAATCTTATAAGCAACATTGGTCTACGGGGCAGAAAAAAAGTGGGCAGTTTACGGTAAGTGACAGCTCGTACGATGCACAGGCCTTTCCGTTCTGGTGGGCCTAGGCCCCCCTAATGGCTAATGCTCACCGCAGTTCATTTGTTCCGGTTCTGTTTGCGGAGTGTGGCGCACGCTACAATATTTCAGCGGTGTTCTTAAATTGATGGATGTGTCTAACATTGATATAACAAGTTTGTTAGTTCCCATCTACTACATTATTTAATAATAATAATAGTCTTTATTGAGTAATAGCATTTAATACAAATCATAAGGTGCTGATCAGGGCGAAGTTCAGAGCACAAAAGCTCTGCTTTCATACTTAACCCCGTCTAATGTAAAACAGAAAAATAAATCTAAATAAACAAAAAAAGTAGGTACATAATAAGGAAACTAAAACTGAATTTTTTCAGATACTGAAAACAAAGAAACAAACATCCCGACTCTTATATATATATAAATACATCCGTAAAAACATTTTTATCAATAAACAACATATTCAGCTCAGCAAGTGCCCCCGCCCACTCTAATACGAAATTAGCTGAAGTGATCGCATAAGAATAATATCAGTGCCATAACAATAAACAAAATAAGTAAATCTTTGAAATCAAAGAAAATATTGCTGCCCACCCACCATGTTTGGTACCTACAGTGTAACACACTTTAAGTGAATACACTGCTCTGGTCGTTATATTTTTATTGGTGGAGGTTTGAATATTGCCACACAGGTAGAAATTAAAGAAAAAAATTAACATGACCGATTCTGTGGACATTATTAAAAATAGAAAAACACAGTTAGTGTTTGCTAATTTTTATTTGGGCGTAGAGCCGATTTTACAAAATTACTAATAACAACTGGAGAAATAACAAATGTTTATTTTTTTATCAGAATTAACGATTTGCGATCTCTAGATTTTAGATCGAGTTTTCATCTAAAGTGAATAAAAAATGGTCATGCCAATCCTGAGAATATTATATCAAAGTTTATAACAATCATTTCTTATTTGGCTTATTTTGAATTAACAAAATAAATGGATCGCCATTCATTATAAAATTTTATTAATTTTGGCGGAGATATAATTAAACTGCTTTCACAAACTTGCTTGTTACATCTGACATCTAACATTAACACTAGAAACACACATGTCTACCTCTAAACAGAAACGAAACAGAAGGCTGTCTTCGGTACACGTATCACACTGTATATGGTTGAATCAATAACGAAAACCATAAACATTTTAAAAAATCGATTGTTTTTAATCGCAAATGACGCAAAAATAATCTATGATTAGTTTTGAATGTTAAAATGTTTTATTGGTATTATACTAAATACTAAACAAAAACTAATCATACTAAAGACCACGATGGATACAAATGAAATAAGTGATTTCAGAAGTCGACATTATTGCAAAGACTCTAAGTTCTACAATCATAGCTGTGACAGAGACGTGGCTAACACCAACACAACAACAAAACCTCTACTAACTGACACAGTACAATGCGTTGTTCAACTCTAGACACGGCCGAGGTGCAGGCATGGCTCTATACATAAAAGAAGACAGCGAATATAAAGAATTGATGAATGAAACCATACATGAAATAGAAATGATCAAGATTTACATAAAAACCTATGATGTAGCTATTACAGTGTCCTACAATGTTACCTTCGATCGCTTTAAAGAAGCTCTCAAACATAACATAGTAAATAGAACAACACCACGCATAATTGTCGGAGACTTTAGTATAAACCTGCTTGACAAAAACTCCACTACTCAGCAATACAAAAATATCATCCTGCAACGTAATTATAGTATAGCAAACAGAATCTCGAAGAAGTACCACACAAGAACGAATGACAATGTAAGCCACTCCATTCTCGACCATGTTCTTGCAACTCACAACGTCACAATAGGCAGAGCCAATAATATATATATATTCAATCAGCAATTTCTGACCACAAAGCGAAAATGACCTGGATAAAAAGCAAAGCAAGAAGCGTAGCAGGCTATAAGACTTATCAATACACCCAAACAAATTATAAGGGAATAGAACAAGACATATCAAAATTGGACAATTTCACGATCAAAATCTTCAAAGATCTTACAAAACACTTACAACACATCATTGCGAAACAACCAAATAAAAAAGAAAACACTAAAAAGAAAAGAGGTAAGCGACTAGATAGACGAAGTGGTAATTAAAAACATCACAGAACGAAATAAATTATACAAGCGACACCGAAAAAACCCAAACAACGAGTTCTTAAAATCAGAATATGAGACAAAAAAACAATATACAAATAACCTAATCAAAGATACAAAAAAAGATACTACTTATAAAAGTTCCAAAAGTGTCGTGGAGATTCCAGCAAAACATGGAGACTGATATACACCTTAAGTAACAGAAAACTAAGAAAACACTCCCAAATATATGAAATAACTAAATGGTCACAAAAAATTCAAGGGAAATTGCAGAGGAAATAAATACCTGTTGCGCAACAGTTGGAAAAGAACTTGGCGGAAAAACAGATGATCAGAGCAGAACAACTAAACAATAAGACCACAAAGAAAGCAACACAGATAGCGAACTTTAACCCAACAGACGCAAGGGAAGTAGATGACATAGTTGATGATATTAAAGATAACATCATCCCTAGGTTCGATAACATAAGACTGAAAATCATCAAGAAAAACAAATTCATCCTTAGTCCAATTCTTGTAAGACTAATAAATCAAGTAATAGAAGAGGAGACATATCCGGAGTATTTAAAAACCATAATTATACCCTTCTACAAAAACGGAGACAAGAAAAAAGTAGAAAACTATCACTCAATATCGCTCCTATCTGTGCTAGCCAAATACAGAAACAGTATGCGTTTAAAAAAACTCAGGTACGACAACAGCGGCGATTGACTTGATTCAAGAAATTAAGACTAACCTAGACACGAGAATCGTGAGCACAATATTTATCGACCTGAAGAATGCATTCGTTACCATCTCAAAAACGAAACTTATTGAAAAATTTAAACCTTGGGGATAAAGGACAAAACCTTAGACATACTACAAACATACCTAAGCAACAGACCACAGAAGATCAGACTCAACAACATCGAAAGTAGCATCCAATGCGCAGAATACGGAATACCACTGGGCGGAATATACCTCAAATGTTTTATATTATATATACAAACGATTTCTTCGATCTATGACTGAATGGTAAACCTTTTATGTACGCGGATAACACCTGCATTTTGTACTCGGCAAGAACGACGCACTAAATGCAACAAATGTTAGACAAAGGCATGAAAACAGTGGAAGAATGGTTTTCACGTAACCTATTAACAGTAAACGAAAACAAGTCTGAGTACATAATATTTAACAATAAAAGACATCAACCGAAACTTCACTTATGTATGTATGTAGTACATATATTGTACAATGTACGTATTATAGTTTTTTTAATCATCAATATTTCAAAACATAGCCGGGAAAAGTCTAGAAAATTCTGCTGACTGTTTAATTTTTACATCTGCCGGTCAGGTGTCGATATAGGGACTCCCATTATAAAGAACTATGTCAGCACCTGAACAAAAATAAACTAATCTCAAAAATGATCACAACTTCTAGGAATAACCAACAATTTGGCATCTCTCGACTTTTTTTATGGAGTTTTCGTTGAAAATATAAATAGGTCGTAAAATAAGATTATTACGAAATTCTATTAATAATATTCATAATTCTAATAATATCTACTTGCTATACTTTAAAATAAAGAAAATCTAGAATTTAAATGTCTCCAGTCAGAGTTGATTAAAGGTGTTTAATTCGTATGCCCTTCGTGTTACCTCCAGTACAGTTAAAGAGCATTTTACTTAATTAGGGACGTTTCTAATGGAATTGCCTGTCGTAAGTAATAAAATGTAATAGTGTAGAGTGTCAATTACAGGTAATGTGGCATAGGAAACGATACACAACACATACGTTCTGACACGTGTGCACGTATCGATCTTAAAGTGGCTCAAAATGTATACGGTTACGGATAGTTTCAATGTTAGATAGCATTTTAACAATAAAAAGAGAGCAACGAAAACGTCAATATTGTCTAGAGTCACTAGCAAATTGCTATAACAACTATTTAAAAAGGACATTGCAAAATCTTTTGCACTATTTCATCCAACGAATAAGAATAAGCTGAAATCCAAAATTCCCTGTTTACAGAATGGAGCGTTGTAGCAATCAACAACGGTACGAAATAAAATTAACAATAAAAAATAGTTTTCTCTAAGACCTATGTCAAGAAGTTACCCCAAATTGATAATGCATATTTACATAATGTCCCAAATGTCAACTATAAATCGCATTCTCACTAATTAGTAATTTGTATTAGAACAATAGCAACCTAACTCAACAATGTCAGCAAACTTTATTGCCAGATAAGCCCTAGGATAAACGTCCAAAAATATCTGCGCAAATTACCTGCCAGTCGACACAAACCATAATTAAGGCTTAGGTCCTACGCAAGGATAACGAAGGCCGCAAGTGTGTACAACAAAGCACGGCCTGAATACTGAAAATATTTCAGGCGTGAGATTGTCCCGCCTAGATATTCCGGCTCTCGGCGCCGCTTGGCAAAATGAGTTACCGCTCGGAAATGGCAAGCTAGAGGGCGTAGCGAGCGCAGGTGGACACACCGGGAAAATATGTGTTTTCAGGAAGAGCGTTTCTCTGCTGGAAATGTCCTTTGGGAAAAGGAAGTCTGTATTCACGGTATAAAAGTTTTTCTGATTAATGTTTGTATTGGAGTATTGGAGTGAGGAATAAAAATGTTCTGGAATTAGGTGTCCAATGTTGAAAATTTATAGAATTAACAAACTAGTTGTTTCCGCTGATTTTTTGATATCGAATAAATTGTTTCCTTGAGAACATTCTAATACATTGTTCCAAGACTACGAAATATAAATTATACAGACGTTTATATACGATTGTTCATACAGTGTGTTCATTTCAAAAGTAGCCACCCTTAATAACTCTTGGTCTGGTGAGATTATTGCTTAGAGTGGAAACATCGATTTAGATATCGAGGGGGAAGGTCAAAAATTGTGCTTAGGGAATTTTAGGTTACATCCTTTCACTCCCCAGCTACCCCACTTTGAAATTTCATCATTTGAAAGGGCAAAAATTCTCTACTCAACCATTATAAAAAAATTAAATCGATCGATTGGTTCTTAAGATAGCCTACACAGAAAATGGAAGGTATGAAATAACTCAACGAATAATAACTCTTGACCTAATACGATTATTGCTTTGAGCGGAAACACGTAGATTTAGATATCGAGGGAGAAGTTCCAAAACGTACCTAGAGAATTTTGGGTTTCATCCCATCACCCCCAGCCACTTTCAAATTTCAAAATTTCAAATGGCACCCTCTACTTTGTGATACATCATTAGAAAGGGCACAAAATTCTCTACTCATAATGATAAAAAAATGAAATCGATCGATTGTTTCTTGAGATAGACTACACAGAAGATGGAAGGTATGAAATAAAATATTATTACCGAAACATTGCGGATTGGATACACTGTTGAATTAAATGACAGTCATAAGAAATAAAAAATTAAATAAATAATAATATAAGAAATAAGAAATTATTTGACATGTTCTAAATAGCCACCATTATTTTCTAGACAAAAATACATTGTGTTTTAGAACTATTCGCGAACTTTGACGATTTTGCATACGTCGCATCATGGTCTGGTTTTGGAACGTTTTGGAACGTTTCTGAAAATACCTTACTCTTTAGAAGAAAGAGTCGAACTAATTTTCGCTTACGGAGCTCAGAACGGTTGTGCTCGAGGAACTGCACGAGTTTTCAACGCAAGACATCCAGCCAAAAATGTGACGCATTGCTATGTGATGAAACTTGTCCGACAATTTGAAGAAATGGGTTCGGTTTTCGACAAAAGGTATATGTTATTTATTACGTCATAAAATAATTTCTTATTCTTATTTATTTTATTTTATTTTTTATAAATTTTTATTTTATTATTTATTTTAATTTTTTATTTCTTATAACTGTAATTTATTTCAACAGTATATCCAATCCGCAATGTTTCGTTAATAATAATTACTTTCATACCTTCCATCTTCTGTTTGTCATGGTTGAGTAGAGAATTTTATGCCCTTTCAAATGATGTATCACAAAGTAGGGGGTGCGATTTGAAATTCCGAAGTGGGATGGCTGGGGGGTGAAGGGTTGAAACCTAAAATTCTCTAGGTATCATTTTGAACTTCCCCCTCGATATCTAAATCGACGAGCTCCACTCAAAGCAATAATCGCATCAGGTCAAGAGTTATTCCATACCTTTCATTTTCTGTGTAGTCTATCGTAAGAACCAATTGATCGATTTTATTTGTCTTATCATAGTTGAGTAGAGAATTGAGTGGCCTTTCAAATGATGTATCACAAGGTAGGGTGGCTGGGTGTGAAGGGATGAAAGCTAAAATTCTCCAGGTACCATTTTTGAACTTCCTCCTCGATGTCTAAATCGACGTGTTTCCACTCAAAGCAATAATTGCATCAGGTCAAGAGTTATTAATGGTGGATACTATTGAAATGAACACCTTGAATGGTAAAACATGTGTTTTGATTTAGGATAAATTAATTATTAATTTTCGAGTGAGTATCATCTTCGGCTTTTAATTTTTAATTAGGGCATTTTTAACAAATCATCCGAATTTTTCACCTGATTTTATGAAAATCGTGAAATGTTTGTGTCAAAGGTTAATATGTAGAAATTTTGTTTTTAATTTTTTATTCAATAAATAGGGGAACTAGACTAAGAACTAAGAACATTTTGTAAAGTCATTTAGTTAAATTTGTCAGATTTCGGCATTACTGTTTTTTCTTGATAATTTATAAGATGCCTAACTACTGATACTAATCTAAAAGATTAACCATCAAATTATATCTGAATTCATAACGCTAGGCACTTGTCTAATAGGCTATACACTGATGACCTATATTTACTTTGTGCTAAACAAGAAGCACTAACACTTCCACTATGCTCTGGTTTTTGCACAATTTACTTAATCGCTAGTTCGAAGCGTTTAGTTCTTTTAAGTCTTCTCACTAGATTCTGGTTGTCCAGTAGCTGCAGGGCCTCAACGTCGACGTGATGGCTAACGCCAGATTCATGCTTAGTGGCAAATATTTTTATTTCTTGGATGATTGTGCGACACCAACATCACGGTGCAGGTCACGGTTTCGTATGTACCAAGGAGCGTTAACCATATTTCTTAGTACTATGTTTTGGAAACTCTGGATTCCTTGTATATTGGATTTTTTTTCGCGCAACCCAAAGCTGGATGCTGTGTAACCAAAGGGGTTTTCAACAGTTCTCTCTATTTGAGGCCCAGCTCTACTTTGTGGTTCTTAGCGTGTTATTTCTACCTTAGGGTTATATCCACAGACATACCCAAATACTTAGCAGTGTTTTTATTTGCATCAATCAAAACTTTGTCTGTAAGAAAGCCAACGAAACTAGTGAAATGTGTTAATTTTTATGTTTACTTTATTTTTTTGTTATTTTTTGTATTAAATTCAATTGACCTAACGTTTGGTACACAAAAATGTGGTTTTTAGATATAAATGACTTGTACATTTACGTTTTCTGCGGAAGTATCATCAACAATAGAAATGACAGGGGAACACTTTTCTTAGTTTATTTATTAGCATAAAAATATTCAATAATTTCCTAATCCTTCATTATTTAAAGGGACAATAGTGCAAAATGACAGACCTACCAGCACAAGTCTGTACATCTGGTCACCCTAGTATATGTTTTACATAATTTTACCTTCTAACATCATAAACATTTTACTTTAATAGTATATTATTTGTCGAGCACATAATTAAGGATATAAATCACGAGCATCCAGTTTATACGCGAAAATAACTGTCAACAAGGTATGTTTTGACAGACTTGACAGCACTTTCGTATAATGATTCCTTTGATGCAAAGCTACATCGGTTATCATCGGTGTGTATCATGGTAGGGATTATATAGTCATAGTTATAGATACGTATGCAATGAACTTAGTATATGAGTCGTAGATAAACTAAATTATCCAATAATCCAAACAACAGTCTCATAAAATAAATGTTTGTTACGCACATATACTTTCAGTAAAGTAAATAAAGGATTTCAAAAGTACTCAACAACAAAAGTCATAAAAATATGAACGGTATAACTCCCATTTGCGATTTATTTTTAGACCGCTCCGATCGCATTTCTGATACGTTTATTTTCGTTCTGGCGTTGACATATTTCGAAGTGGTAGTGTCGTCCTCTGAAGTTACAGCGACATCTGAACGACAGGTTTAAAAATTAACTTGTCATAGCTGGAGATATAATCTTTCTTTTTTCAATTACCACTTCGGTTACACCTCAAAATAAGTATCTGTAATACTGTTGGCGTGACAAATTTGTTTTGTATATTGTATATTGTATAGATAGACGATGAAGTAGACAGAGTAGTTTAAATAAATCTAAAAATGAAACACCAATATTTTGTCACAGAAGAAGGAATAAATATAGAACGCATAATCCTGAGTCTTCCATAACAACTGTGCTGTTTTTCGCTGTTGAAAGGACTGAGTTGAAACGTCTCCGACGATATTGTCGATGAAAATTATCCTGGCACACAAAGCGTGCGAAATGGAAACCTACCGGTTATAAAGGATTACTTGTCGGCACTTGCTCTAATGGAATCTTGCCAAGATATGAGACGTTCAACAGATAATTTCTCTTCAGGGGTAGTAACTTACTTACCGGATCGAATTTACTTTTTAAACGTGTTATTGAAAGTGATGTATAGCCTGCCTCCCCATTTACACATCGATAATACTCCCCAAATCGTTCATGCTATATTGCACGAGCATGGAATTAAAAATAGAAACAGATTGTAGTCACACTAGTCACCTCATGTCAATTCATGGCGTTTCTAACCTCACTCTAACCTGAGTTGACGACTATACCTCAGGTTAGAAACACTATGAGAACACTAAACTACGTGCTTTTACTCACCGGTTAATAAGAAAGGGGAAGGTACTCACCTAAAATAAAAAAGAATAATTATATTAATACATTTAATACTAATAATAATTTAATGGTCTGACATAATAAAGTACGACATGTGGTTATATATCTTTGCGAGGACGATTTTATGGTATCTACCGCAAAAGGCAAGTATCCCTTATTGGAAAGTGCTTGAAGTTTGCCCGAGTGGTGCTTAATAGCCCTTATAAAACTCCACCAAGAGGAAGAGCTTATGTCCTTCAGATTTCCACTCCAAATTCTCTGCCGCAAGAGTTTATCGACAAAATTGTGGCAATTGAAGCTATTGGGAACGATATAAAGACTTTCCTTTTAATTTGAATCACTTTCAGATGTTTTATGACTATCAGAAAGCCATTAAATATCACATCATTAGAGCCACATTAGTTCGGTTTATTTCTTTTGTGAGAACATTAACAGTATTTTTACCTACAAAAAGTATTAGTTTATTTAACGATGACAGAAACGAATGTGAAATTATAGAAATATACGCTCATATAATATTTAGACAATAAATTATTCACAAAATAAATCAATCAATCCTCAATAGGCACCTAATAGTATTTATTTCTTGCTCCCTATGAATAAATAAGTTTAAAACATACGTTAGTATCGACGTTTTATACCGCCTACTACACTTGAAATACTTGAAAGACACTACTGAACTTTATTTACTATTATACCCAATAGAAAATAAACAAAATTGTAAACGCAGCAGTTTTGCGTACATATTTATTTTATCGCCATCATATACAAAATAGATTGTTGCTACTTTGAACTGAAATTATATTGACACTTCATTTAAAAGCTTTCCATTTTGTAAGGTAAGTCAACTGCTGAATATAAGAATGAAAATATAGTGGAATGTCGAGGATAGAGGTGATGATAGTGTTGAAAGATTGCACCATGGTCGCGCCTAGCAAGAAGCAGCAGATCCTCTGACGTTATCCTCGCTAATGTGTAATAATAGACCAACTAATTATTTAGTTAAATACGTAGGTACCCAATCTGTGTGTTATTTATGAAGTGGGTCAATAAACAAAATATGTAACTATTAATTACAGTAGAAAAGGAACAAACTGAACTACAAGAAAACCTACAAGCACGGACATAATTATACCAACGACAAGCTATACCGCCAACAGTTCTAAAGAAGCTGCTTTCAGATATCTATTTAAGAGAGCACTTCAGATCCCCTCCACAAAGTATTTTTCAAAAAGAAATTAACAGAATTATACAAATAGTGATCAACATTGGATACAATGCTACTGACATACAAGAAACCTACACCAAAATCCATAGCAACAATATTATAAAACTTTTATTCCTGAATACTCATACACCATCAATGAACTGAAAAATCAATTAAAGACAGTATAGACAAATACAATATTTGAGCGGCATACAACACTAATCAGAAAATAAGCAACTACCTCATAAATTGTAAACACAAATTTAAATTATTAGAAAAGAATGGGGTATACAAGATAAAACGTCATGCTTTTAAAATGTTCTACCTACATCTGGCAGTCATAGTCAGGCAGAAACTTAAAAATAAGAATAAGAATAACATATAAACAGCAGATATTCCCCTAAGTAAACACCTAATAACAAACAAATACACAACAACCGCAGAGGACATTGCTACACAATATAAGAAAAGTCAGACAAAATGCATGTTCTGGTGGAGATGATGATAACATAAAACATAAAAATAAATCACCTGCTAACAATATAGTCAAACTAACAGATACAAATCAAAACAGAACAATTTAAAACCTTTGAATAAATCTACCAACGTCTAACTACACCACCATTGAAGCTGGAAAGATATATGTCAGTGTTATAATACCAGTGTTGTCTAAACATGCAGCTAGTATTGTAGCTGTTTTTTACATTAATTAATCTAATTTATTGCTCTATTTGTTATTTGTCCATCGATCATTTATTTATTAGTATGTTTACTAAATAGAAAATCATTTATTAAAAATCTCTCTAAATACACTGTTTCTATTAATGCATGACTTGTTATCGACAATCAAACGACCTTAATATAGCCAATCGAAGATACGTATAATATAACCATCCAATCAAAACATTCCGTTATCCAGGCACACAGTCCAGAACTATCACTGTCAAATTACATAAATAGTCATATAACCAAATAAGAATTTCATATTGCAGTTTATAGCTGCAGTAATCGGATAATAGTTAGTAATAACTAATTTTACATGATACCAAATTAAATATATATAGTTTGGATTTTGTGTTATTGCCCGTCTGGTGAATGGCTAATATTTATATTAATGTTTTTCACACTTTGCGATGTTTGAATATCCTTTTGTTTTTCACAATGCTGGCATGTTATGATCTCAAAAAGTAAAACAAACAACAAATTTGCAAATTGAATAAGATCAGCTTATGGATCAGATCATGATTTAGGGATTGCTATTGACAACTAAATTAAAAAGACCATCGACTAGTTATGCAGTATATGTTGCAGACTGTCGCTATCGTGTAAATGCGTCTTATGTATTATATATTTCGAAAAAATTTAACTTTCCCCCAAAATTTTAAAAAATTCTAAATTTAGAAATCCAATGTAGAAAATTACCAAATTTACCAATATTACGTGCAAACCCAGTAATATTTGTAGCTCGTACTTTGTCGTAACTGGGCAACCAACATCTACATAAATCATCTCTAAACCATAAACCGGCCAGCCCACAATCAATGAACCAACCCATTACAACAAACCAAACAAATCGAACGAGGAACGGTCAATATTTCATAATTTATAGGGGGCAGCACTAAAACGTTAAAATAGACAATAGCACTTAGCGGGACAGCGCCGTTCCCTGTAATAATTATTCTCTTAAAATAGCAAATAATAGTGAGAGAGGCGCATCCGCAAGCATGCCGATCGTATACGCGGCCGCTCCGGAATAAACATTCTGGCGTAAGGTCATTTTTAATTGCATTTGCGTCCGCCAGAGCGCACGCATTCGAACTGAATAGAAAAAACTTCATTCAGTCGTCGTGTATCCCAACCACATCCCAACTAAAAATAGCGTACAGGTGTCCCATAGGGCATCACGCCAATCCCTCGTAAATATTTTGATGTAATTAGCGGAGACATGAGCGAACATTTTAATTGATATATGCGAGTTCGTGTGATGTATTTGTATTTTCAAATGAAACGGATGTGGAGTTGATTTTTATGATGTTTATTTTGTTCAGTTAATTATGAAAATAACTGGTGGAAACAATGTGTTTGAGGAAAATCCATTTGCTGCATGTATTAATAAATTAATATTTTCAGCAGAAATACATATTGTGAAAATGGTCATACCAGTTTCCATATAAAATGAATATTATTTTTGGGTGCAATTCAATTAGCAAGATATGTGAGGCATCATTAAATGAGAAGGTCTGCACAAAAAGTATTGGATGTGGATCAATTCTGTACTCTACTGTACTCTACATATACTGTACTCATTCCGTCCAATGATGGAAAAGAATTTAAAATGACAAATATTGCACTAAAAGCATTTGGCTTTTCAAAATATGACAGAATAATGATAAGATTCATTATTATTAATTTATCATACGCAGTAGGATAATATAATTTGTGTACCCGATTTTTGTGGTGACGATTCCGGAGGAACTACTAAAGGTATCGGGACGAAAGTTCATAATTAGAAGTTTTATGACCAAACAGAGCTGAAAAAGTGTTGGTTCAAAAGGGTCCAAAGGAACTGGAAGTTTCCTATAAGTATTTTTCAAAGATTTTGCAAATGAGCTGTCATTTCTGTAATTTCGTCAAAATAGTTCAATAATAAATTAAAGTAGAGGAAATTTTGTTTACTTTATGTCAATGACATTTTTTTGGTAAAATTAATAGTTTAGCTGTATGAGCAAATTCTATTTTATCGAGATTGTGTCTGCATTAACACCACATAGTTAGTCAGGATTTGTCAAACGCTGATTTCTTGATAATACCGACTGTCAATATTGTCAAATATCTGTCAAATCCTTACTCACTGGTGTTATTTTAATGCAGACACGATCGATCTCGATCAAATACAATCTCATGCAGCTAAACTATTAATTTTATATATTGTATGACAAAGTAATATGCCTGGCCACATCAGATTTTTTTTTATGCCTACACTACAACAATGGTGTAATATCCCATAGCAAAAATTGCCTTGCAAACTGGTAACAATGACAAAAATAACTAGAACCATTAATGTGCAGTCTTATTTTGATAAATAATGTTCAATCATGTGTGATCATTTTATTAAGTATTTTATTTTCATAATTTAGCAGCAATCGATTTCGTTATTTAACATTATCAGGCTCTTCTAAAAGATAATAGAAAGAGAGATAAATATAAATTAAGTAATCTGCGTCAACACTTACTTATAATAATATGACAAATAAATAAATATATGTTGACATATATTTATTTATTATTATTCTTATTTTTATTGATAAAATATATAAGTTTTCAATAAACTTAAATGTCAAACGATGTAAAGTTTGACATTTAAGTTGTTGGCTTCAAATAACATCACATAATAATTCTTTGTAATTTTTACACTTTCTGCAATCCATTTGTTGGCATTTTGTTAGTAATTGTTGGAAAGTTTGCAAAAGAATAAGCCAGGAGACATTTAAAAAATTAGAGATTTCAGAAATGCAACCGATTTGCAAGTAACAGACTTGAGCAAAACTCAAGACAGCTACAACCTACATTTAATAACAATATTAAATTTCAATATTAAATGTATTTAAAGATCAGGGTTTTTTGTTTCCATGGCTGTTTAGTGAAAAATACGTACTTTATGTCAAAATTATTTCGAATTTGTATATGCAAATTTACGTTGAAATCCGGTATACGTTATGAAATCTGAAGTTTTTCTAATAACTTTTTGATGGTTTTTATTTATAACAGTGACGCACATCAAAATTTGGTAAAAACATTTCGACATAAAAAATATTTAGGTACAAAATCTACAAAAATTCACGTACATATTAATCTATTCTTTTTAAAATATCTATCCAATGATACTAAGTGCTGATAATAGACCAGAAATTTGAAAACTAATTCAAAAACAAATCAAACAGTTAGTACAATTAATTTATTATATACTTATTTACCATACCTTATATAAACAACATACATAATAATAACGTGCTGACCTGCAAACTATAAAACGTTTTATTCATAATTAATAGCACTGGGAGCAAGCACCAGAACAATATTACATAAGCAAATTTTAATTACCATCCTCACTGGGCTTCAACCGCAGACTACCTCACAAAATAAATATTTATATCTCTCTGGAAATTTATTTCCGCATCGTTCCACTAGTAATTTCATTCAGCCGTCGTGTTTCGCTTGTTTTCCTAGCCGCGCACCAATCACCGATAAAACTGCGAGAGGTCCACCGACCAACGCCCGCGTCAGTCGATTTGTTATGAAACAATTGACGCTCGAAAGCTTATCGGATTTATTTCGCTTTGATGTTGAGTGATGAGCTCAATTTCACCGCAATTCCATTATTTCTCCAACCAAAACACAAAACGTTTATGTATCTTTTTTATATTGATTTGTGGCCAATTTTTCAATTACCGCATATATTTTAATTAACTGTTATCCGCAGAAAATCCTGTTATTTGTTACGGTTTGTGAAACATTTTGGAATTACGGACATGAAATAATGAATTAAATTAGGCAAAAACGTTGGAATTACCATGCCTCATGGGGGGTTAACTTCAACGGGCACTAAGTTGTAATTTTGCTGGAAAATTGGGTGGACGGGCATGTAAACTCTGTGGAAATTGCCAGTAGAGGGAGCGGAATGTCGGCTAGCAATTAGCGAAAAATGTCACAGTCGGTAAATATTATTTAATCAAATTAATTGCCTCGCCGTTAGAGGATACAGAGGCACTCCTAATTACATGAATAAACGTGGCCATAGGGGCGAACCTTGCCGCGCTACCTCGTTTGTAATTTTATTGTCATGTGTTGCTTCGTTGGCGTCTTTCTCTTTGAACTAAAACGTATGTATTTAAGGACAGATTTGTTGATATTGCTGTGACCATAAAATACCATAAACTGGTTTTAAGTAGGGTTCTAACGGAAGTGACCTTTGCGGAAGCGGAAGCCAAATGGTCGACTACCGCCGAAGCGGAACTGAAAGCGGAAGCGGAAAAAAAGACAATTTATTATAGTAACACAAAAACAATAACAAATTACAACAAAACTTACAACACAAAATTGAGAAACTAAAGAACCTACAAAATTAAATTACTCGTTTTCATGTGGTGTACAAAGACTTATGGAACTCTATGTTATGTAAAAAAATCCCATCCCAATCCAAATTAAAAACGGTACCAACATGCCTAAAAATAAAATTCCGTCAGTAAACAACAAAAAGCTTAACGGCATCCAGTTATCTATCAAACGTAATCGCTAACGTCGGAAATCTTTTGTTCTTTGTCGGTACCGGCGGCGGCGATACAAACGCTCGGCATTCCTAACTTCCGCAATAGATGCGTTTACAAAAGTGCGGATGCGGATGCGGAAGCGAAAGTGGAAAAATATGCGAAAGTTCTGCGGTTGCGGAAGCGGATGCGGAATTCCGTTACAACCCTAGTTTTAAGTCTTATTTAGGCCTTAAATGACAGAACTATACGTGCCTATATTAGTGACAGAGTGGGGCACTACTTGAGTAGGTATCATAAATTTGAGTATTGAGTACGTGAGTACTGAGTAAAAGTAATACTCCTGAATAAGAGTGCGGATATACTTAAAAGGATTTGAGTATTTTACTCAAGAGTACTACTCAAACCATGGCTTTAAAGTTGTTTTCTGACACGCATTTTCGAAGAGCACGAATACGCTGGCGAGCGATGTTTTTAATTTTTGCAATTTTTGCAATTTTTCAATAATTACTAATAGTGGTATATGAATAATACAACGTTGGATCTAGGCGAGATGCTTCAAATCACTTAGCTAATAAGTGTGTCGCTCTTTGATTCGCTCTTTGATTTGTACACGAATTTTTTGCAAATTGCTCGACGGCAATTTAAAACGCGCGTATTTTATGATGCGCCTTTTCTGACGCACGTGTTTTGTGAAGGTGTTCGATATATGTAATTTAGGACGCGCGTTTTTTGAAGCGTATTTTTTCTGACGCGCGTGTTTTCTACAACAATTTGGCGCGTTTCCTAAAACGCTTCTGGAGTGCGTTTTACGACGCGCGCTTTGCTGTCCTAAAAACGTGCTTCATAAAGCACACTCATTTTTTTCCGGGGGGTATTCAGTATTCTACTCAATACTCAAAATTGATTATTCAAACTATATTTTTCGGTGATTAATGAGTATTTTACTCAAGAATTTGCCAACTGCAAACATAAATCGATTGCATTGTACATGCAAACAAATTGTCTGTAGAACGCGACCACTAAAACAAGTGACTTTGACCGATCACAGAACATTTTGTCCTCTATATTTGCTTTTAATTTCGTCTATTCTATACTACATTCTACAGTTTTCCTTGGGTAAACATGGAAATCATTTCATATCGGATAAAAAATAAAGATAGGTTCAAATAAGTTCCGGAGAATAAAAAAATATCTATGCTGTATTTTCCAATATTACAGGATATAGTTTTAATTCAACAAAAACTATCCATAATGGAGTGTCATCGCCAAAATTACGCGTAGTTTCAATTTAATCTAATCTAATCTACTAATTTAATTGAAACAATAAAATACCGGCTTGTAAATTAGCAAATTTGCTAAAACTTTGTAGCAGATCATAATATATACTGTATAGTTTATAGTTTTTGTGTGATTTATTATGGAAGTCTTTAAAACGCTAATAACGTCAAACGATCAGCTGTCTAGTCCACTAGTGACAGCTAGTTCACTAGACCAGCGTTTTTTCTCCCGTGGCTCGGTTATTTTTATACTTTTTCTTCGTGACCATTTAAACTAAAATTAAAATGGGGTAACGTGGGTCATGAAAAAAAACTGCAAAAGTAATGAGGGACAGAAAAAAGTTTGAAAACGCTGGTCTAGTGTCTAGTATCTACTCTCAGTTGACTAGACAGCTTATCGCATGACATTATTGGCGTTAATTTATTTTTCTACTTTGTTCTACTTATTATTCTACTCAATACTCAAAATTGATTATTCAAACTATATTTTTCGGTGATTAATGAGTATTTTACTCAAGAATTTGCCAACTGCAAACATAAATCGATTGCATTGTACATGCAAACAAATTGTCTGTAGAACGCGACCACTAAAACAAGTGACTTTGACCGATCACAGAACATTTTGTCCTCTATATTTGCTTTTAATTTCGTCTATTCTATACTACATTCTACAGTTTTCCTTGGGTAAACATGGAAATCATTTCATATCGGATAAAAAATAAAGATAGGTTCAAATAAGTTCCGGAGAATAAAAAAATATCTATGCTGTATTTTCCAATATTACAGGATATAGTTTTAATTCAACAAAAACTATCCATAATGGAGTGTCATCGCCAAAATTACGCGTAGTTTCAATTTAATCTAATCTAATCTACTAATTTAATTGAAACAATAAAATACCGGCTTGTAAATTAGCAAATTTGCTAAAACTTTGTAGCAGATCATAATATATACTGTATAGTTTATAGTTTTTGTGTGATTTATTATGGAAGTCTTTAAAACGCTAATAACGTCAAACGATCAGCTGTCTAGTCCACTAGTGACAGCTAGTTCACTAGACCAGCGTTTTTTCTCCCGTGGCTCGGTTATTTTTATACTTTTTCTTCGTGACCATTTAAACTAAAATTAAAATGGGGTAACGTGGGTCATGAAAAAAAACTGCAAAAGTAATGAGGGACAGAAAAAAGTTTGAAAACGCTGGTCTAGTGTCTAGTATCTACTCTCAGTTGACTAGACAGCTTATCGCATGACATTATTGGCGTTAATTTATTTTTCTACTTTGCGTTCGTTATGAACTCATAACGAAACCGGTTTCGGTGTCGTTATGAAAACACTAGATCACAAACTTTTAGTAACTTTTAGGTTTCCAAGATTAATGATATTGACGTCTAGTGTCAAATAAGGCTGACATCTCAACTGCTATTGGCTCGCCTCAATCGTATTTGTGAATTTTACCGCAACTGCCAACTGTTGAATATGAAATTACTCTAGAGTCTAGATTGTAAGATGACAACCGCAATTTTCGAAATTTATTTAAAATTAATGTCGCAAAGTAGAAAAAATAGTATATAACACTCGTTTTATAAGACGTATTGGCGCACTCGTTCCATTTGGGCACTCCTTGCTACGCTCCTCGTGCCCAAAACAACTCGTGCGCCAATTTTTGTCTTATAAAACTTGTATTATAATATACTATATTATTATTTATACATTATTGCGCATAATTTTGACAATGACACTGCAATTATTAAGAGTTTCTGATTAGTTAAAACATTACCTCTAACACCTATTCAACACCTATATTTCCTGTAACTTTGGAAAAAAAACAATATTGAATTTTTGGTATGAAATTATTTCGAACACAAAGGCTTCATTGATTGGCCTAAAATGCTTATATTTTCTCTTGTCTACTTCCCCTGTTTCCATACATCAGCATTTAAGTTTTGTCATATTAATAAAGTCCCAACATACGATTATTCAACCAAATAATTAATCTTCTCACCGTAGCTTTTCCAACCTGGGAAATAATAGATTCTACAGCGAATGGTTTCAATTTCGCAGACGCCGGATTTTGGCGTAATTCCGTTTAGTCGGGTTAACCGTTCAATTAAACGAAGTAAATTAGATTTGGTCCAGCCATGTTAGCGAGTTATATTAACTTACTACAGCGAAGCTATCTCGGACCCAATTAGAAACATTGACGCGTCTCCACGGCCACCACGGTGAGAAGGGGCTAAAGGTTCCCCTTTTCAACGTCGACATTGTTTCTCAATTAATAAAGCAAACCTAATTAATGTCAATCGAGTTAAATGAGATTTGTGAATAAATAAAATGGGTTATAGCTAGGAAATGAGTATTTTTGTATGAACTTCTTTTGGTAGATTTTTGAATTGCATCAGTTATTCCTAATAATCCACTATTCAAAAAACACCACTATTCTTAAAACACTGCAATTAGGTAGCAAAAATATGAATAGATTCAAATGTGAGGTAATCATCATTAATGGAGGAATAAATAATAAATCAAGTAAATTTTGAGTGGAAAGAGGCAAGAGACGAACAATAGAGGTTTAAAACCTTTGATCAACTATGTCCTCAAAATAACAACAGGTTGTCGCAACATCACATGTTCTGTGCTCCTGTGACAATATTTGTGTGTATAGTGTCTTTCAACGCAGCACTGTGTTGTCAGCGAAAATAGGTATTCTATTTTGTGAAGAACGCAGCAGGTCATTTATATAAAGAATGTAGAGTACAGGTCCCGAAATAGAACCCTGTGGAACACCCATTCATGCTTCCAAGCATTCTGAAACCACCTCATTCAAAATCCATCACTATAAAATACGTTGTCTATTCGATACATAAGATAGCATAGGTCCTATTCTATACCTTCAACGAACACGCATAATCTACGCCAACCAAAGTGTGTCGCCATTTACTGACGACACTGCTATTTTGACAGTACTTTGATAAAAATGTTCACGAATCAACAACAAACTAAGCTACACTGTGGCGCAAAACGAGTTAAATTTGGCACACAATTATTTAAGGTTTCTTTGATAAAATAGGTATTTATATATTTTTACTTATATCTATTAAGTATATTTAATGTAAAATTTGGTAAAATACAGCATTAAATATACTTAGACACTTGTTTAATTTAAAACGCAGAAAGAAATAATCTTATAATTAACTGAAACTAATAATTAGGGGAAAGATACTCCTTGTTGGAGTAATAAAGACTCAGTAGAGCGTCCAACTAGGAAGCTAATAGTTTATTACAAACTAATCCTATACAAGTTAGTTTCTAGCTAACTAACATTGCAACTACAAATACGAAAAAATTGTGGAAATGCAAGCAATTTACTAAGACCTTAAACATGGAACTCAAACTCTTATCTTCATCATTGTCGCGAATTTTTAAATGAAATTATTACGGAATATCATTTATGTTTAAATAATAATAGTAAGTTTAGTGCTATCGAAAAATATAAATAAAACATCGATTTACTTTTTGAAGCTGTTAACCTATAAATAATAAACAAATGATTTCAAATATATTAGTAGTTAAACAAGCAAAAATTAACCTTGTGAGCTGGAGTTTCCTAAGGGGTTATATACCTTTGAATTATTTTTGATGATTTTTTTGTTTGCTTGTTTAGATAGTATAAATGTTGACGAATATTGATCTTAAAACTATTTTAAATAAATCAAATCAGGAGTTGTGCAGCCATTCGGAATGCTATGAACTAGGTGGGAGATCTTGGAAAGTTGTGTTCGCTTTGCGATCACAATTGGAGTTCGATATTTTGATGATTGATCAGATCGATATTTTGAAGATCAATCTTTTAGTTCTTCCATATACACACAATATGTGTACGGTGACGTACGTATCGTCAAACGATCAGATTGATCAGATAATTAATATTATTTGCATTTTTTGATAGTATAAATGTTTAATAATGTTGTTCTTAACAAAATTTTAAAAATCAATTCACTAAAAAAGCTACAATACTTATTGGCAGGAACCCCGCAGCCGTGCGGCATGCTATGGACTAGGATCGATCGATCATAATCGATCAAATCGATCTTTTGATGAATGATCAAATCGATCTTTTCGATCAAATCGATGTTTTGATGATCAGTCAAATCGATCGTTTGATGATCGATCAGATTGATCTTTTGATAATAGATCAGATCGATCTATTGATGGTAGATCAGATCGATTTTTTGATGATCGATAAGATCGATCTTTTGGTGGTCGATTCTTTAGTTGTTCCATATACGTACGATATGTGTCCGGCAATTGCGTCGTACGTATCATCAAAAGATCGATTTGGTCGAAAAGATCGATTACATAGATCAGATCGATCTATCGCTTTTTGATGCCAAGCCCTACCTAGAATAAGTGACATAAGTAAGTTGAAAAATTTTAATTTTATAATACTGTAAAGTGTAAGCTTGTTTCAAAACTTCAAACCCCGTTTTCTAAAACCTATGTTTTCAAAATCAGTACCAATGATTTCTTATAGACGGATCATCAAACTTCCAATTTTCTCTCTTTACTATTAAAAGTCGCCTGGAGGCCACTATACTTTCCAATACGCAAAAAGCCGGGCATCATGTATTTAACCCAGCTTTTATACCAAAAAGCCAGACATCAGGCAACCCGTCAAAATATAGCATATCATATTATATTAAGTTATCCAAAGCCTAGTTTTATTGGGTTTACGTGATGAACGTAATGTGTACATAAAAGTGTTGGGAACAAGAATGATGAAGAATGATGAGAAATTATAGAAATGTGGTGGATACAGCGAATAAGAACTGTGGGAGTTATTTATGGTCCAAATGGAAAAAGAAAATAGGAAATAATGGAAAAGACTTGTGAAACAGAACTAAGGCAATAATGTCCTGGCAGGCCTAATATATTATTATTGCCTTTATGATTATTTTAGATGTATTATTTCCTCCGTTCATTCATCTTTCTCTCTCTCTCTCTCTCTCTCTCTCTCTCTCTCTCTCTCTCTCTCTCTCTCTCTCTCTCTCTCTCTCTCTCTCTCTCTCTCTCTCTCTCTCTTCCACGTCTTATTATTAAAGCACGACTTCTAATTGCAATTATTCTCAACGGCCAATATTCTTTTACGTTGGTATTTTAATCAGCAGTGGAATCCGCGCTGGAACAATAATAAGTCGGCTGAGAGGCGGGATTGTATTAAATCTCGCTTCCGGTCAAACCGGAATACGTCCAATTATTATCCTAGAGACGAAAATAACGACCGTACTTTGCTGACTGCTTTCTCGCCTATATATCGAATAAATTGGATTCGTTCCGGCCGTACTAGAAGAAAGATTCCCGTCAGTTATAATACTATCCCAACGATTGGATGTGTTAGGTTTGTTTTTCGAGATTTCGGAGCGTGCGCTGTCAAGCTGCCGGCTGATCTTGTTATAACTGCTCTCCGAGGATACCGAACGTTTGCTATTATAAGCTTGGGCAAATAGTAATGGAGACGGGATTGGAGATATTTGAAAAAATACGGCTTCTGCTGGCAAATAGAGGATCTCTGGGGTTATTTGGCCGTGTTTGAATGTCACTTCTGAATGATATTTGCGGAAGAGTTTCGACATTTAAATATTTGAGATTATCGGATTGGATGTTTAGCTCCCGGACTCATATGCTGAAATATCTGAACAGAAATTTCCGTATGATAAAAATAAAAATAGTAACACTTTATTTTTGTAGGGCTTATTCGTAAAATAATACGTTTTCCAGTCTAAAATGTACTAATTAAATTTAGTAGTGAACCTTTAGTGTAGTAATACTTCCCCTGTTGAAGACATCTGAAGACAAAATATGGTTAATGGTAGTTTTACCGGGAACTGTGATCATCATATCTCAGTTCGAGACTTCTTATGGAGTTATTAAGAAAGTTGGCTAGGTTCCCAAAGTCCCTATTACAAGTTCTCAAATACTCTGTACAAATTCTCAATTTCCAACATTGTTTTCTTGACTCATTCTAATATTTGGATGTTAGTAAAAATATACAGTTATAAGTAAAACTATGCAACGTTAGCTTTGATGGAAGGTAAGTTTTGCAATTTCTTATCGCTTTTGATAATTTGCTCATCGAATTGTGAACAAATTTATCAAAATTAATCATGTGCCTTTCAACTTTTGAAAACAATATCTTGCAGGTATTATACCTACCAGGAGAACCAAAATGATGTTTGAAATGATTGTTGTTGTTCAAGACAACTTGTGAACTTGTGGCTTGCAATAGCAGGCCTTTATGTCTCAACGTGTTGCTGTTTGAATCATTCTAATATCAGCATATAACGCAAGATGGGTATTACATAAGACATTTTGTAGCCTTCTGTAGGATGTATCTCGCAAATGGTTAGTTTTTTTTTATTAGAAAATATGATGTTTTCAAATATTGGATCTCGGAATGGCTCACCCAGCACATAAATATATTATTACTCGTCTTTTTAACGTATTTTCAAACATATAGTTTGGAAACGCCTACTCATACTTAAACGATGAAGTGACGTTTATTCTGAGAATTACAAGATCTAGAAATTTCGTAATAATGCTTAATGGTTATTGTTGTTCCATCAATATAAAGCAAGATAATTGTTAAATACCTAAATCGGTAACCAATTATAGCTTCATTTGATCAATATCACTGGACTACACAGTAATTACGATTTTATTTCAATAATATATTGAATTGAAATTGAAGAAACACCAAGCGCGACCTACTTCCGTCAAAATGCAGCCCCATGCTGTAACAACCAGTCAACAAAAAAAAAATGAGAATCGACACGTTATCCATACCTACGTGCCATCTTGGGATTCCTGTTTCAGCTGTTCATCTACAAACAGAATCAAGTGTGACTGATTAATTCCGGTTCAGTTTGAAGATACATGACGGCTGCATGTTTATCTGAAGTGGACGTTAAAATACCTATCCAATTATATTATTAAATTCTGCATGAAAGATTATGTTATGTTAGTTTTCTTCCAGGACCTCTATGACGTCATGTAACGGGAAAAAAATCCTGGACGGCTGGTCTGATACGTGTCCTGCAAGTGTCAACATTATTTTGATATGTACGTTAATGGCCGCTAACACTTACCACATTACCATACGTTTGAAGCAATATCTAAGAAAGATCTGCTTGATTCCTAAAATAACATTTTATGATGTTGATATATTGCTTTCGGGTGGAAACCGCGCTGAGGACTTTGATACGTATCTTCTTAGTGCTTGGTTTGATAACTTAGTCCTGAAGATGCCTCTTGCAACAAAGCGCGAAACGTTGACTGCTTCAAAATCCTCAACGCGGTTTCCACCCGGAAATCAATAGATCATGGACTCTGACCGCGGAAGTCTACAATCTAGATATTTTATGATGATGTTAATAAAAATTACTATAAAATCTATAAATTCAAAATTATAGTTTATTGTTAATATCTTCATAACAAAACAAACTCTATGCGTTTTAGCATAAAAATGCACATCCTTTTCCTTCATTTCAAGGTCGAATTTTCAAATTTTCAAATTGGGCGCAAATAAACGCACATTTTTAACGTCATAGTATCACAAAATGGTAATTTTATCAAATTTAAAAAAAAAAATGTTGGAAGCCTATAGCGACAATATTATTTTACACAAGCCTCTTTTTACGATCCATTAATCTATAATCTATTCAACTAATGTGTTGCTATACTCTGTCCCACAACAGGTGCGAATTACTCATCGATTTCGGCTGTTATTTCGCTCATACGTTTTTCATGCATTCGTACGATTTTAAGCGATCAGTAATTCGCACCCGTCGTTGTACAGAGCATAGCAGTGTCCTCCAATGACTTTCATAACGTACATAATTAAGTTTTAAACAAAATAACAGTTATTTAACCAACAAGTATATTAAAAAGAGCGATTGTATTAATCTCCGTTTAATATTCGAGTTGGTTACAAAATTTTTTCGTCGATCGTATTTGTCTAGCGTCGTCTTCATAGATTTTTCTTCGCCAATGTCTTTTTAGGTTATATGACAATTTACGTAATTAGACACTGATAGTTCTAGAGGGCGGTATGTTTTGATTGGAAGGTTTCATTTCACATATGTTTGATTGGTCAATCAAACGACGTCTTTACGTCGTGTGATTGGTTATAACAAATCATGCATTAAATTATTTAATAAACGATTTCCTATTCACTAAACTGGCTTATAAATAAACGATCGACGGAAAAATATTTCTTTTGCGCTTAAAGAGCCAATAAATAACATATAATAAATTGACACGTTGACGATTTTTAACATTTAACACCCTAAAAAAAATTCTAAAAATTTTCATTTTTCCTTGGGCTAGAGGTTACGTAACCTCTTAATTTCTCCACAGGTCTCCCAAAAAGTTATTTTGGTTATCCGGTATCAATAAACTTTATCGAAAATTTTAAAATCATCAAAATCTATTTGAACTATCGTAAAAGTTTAAAATTCTTGTGGTAGTAGTACATAGTACTACTACAAGCCTTTTTAAATTGCACACTTGAGTCAATAACGACGAATTTCTGTAAAATTTGGTAAATGATAAACAAAATCGGTGAAAGATTACAAAAATTAGAACAAAGTTTATCAAAATTTCAGATCATTTTGGTTTCTTTTTTCAGAAAGTATAAAACACAATATATAATTATAGTTTTTACGATGCGTAACACTGTTAATGCTAATGTGGTTCATTAAATAACAAATAGTTACCCCCAACTAAAAAAAAGAACTGAAAATAACTGGCACCATATTCCAAGTGAGCATTCATGATAAGCTCAATAACAACACACTCATTGACTTTTTAAAAATATTTCTTTTTAGAAAATGCAGACATTATGGTCAAATCCCTAAACTGTGGAGATTTTATATTCTAACAGAGCAAGAAGCAACAGATTCCATTGTTACATTGTTACTTCCTAACTTCAGTATTAAGCGAGCCAACAACGAATTTCCATTGAATTTGCGAGAACCCCTTGATTTCTATACTTCTGGGGTAATCCCCTATATCTTCATATACGTGGGCTTGTCCTGCCCCATGGGTTCTGTCGACACGAAGCCAGCTATACGCCGACACGAAACCCCAAGCGATATTAATTCCCCCTCCCAAACACCCTTCATGGTTATGAGAATATGTTGGTAGTGTGTACCCGGTGGAGTTTAATATATTTTTTCTCCTCAAGTTTGAAACTTGCGCCCGCCTGTTCAGAGAGTATTTTAAAATGAACTTTTCGGTGGATGGTTAAAGTTACTCGGTTAAAGATTTTGAAGCAAAAACCAGACCAGCGGGAAAGCGTGTCCTGGAATTGATTTTCCAAGAGTTATGACGCGACCTTGTCGAGTATAGTTAGAAACTGTAATGTTTTCATTTGGTTTTATTATGCGCAATGTACGTTGCACGATATATAGTTTTTTAATCCCTAATAATGGAGTTTTTAATGGATGTTTATTACGTGTTTTAATATCGTACTTCATTAGAGAAGTTTAATATTAGCTTATAACGTATGCCCCGCAAGCCACACGATTTTATGAAACTACTTTACAATATTTTTAAATTAAAAGTTGTTCTGAATTGCAAATATTAGATTTTTTGTTTTCATCCATTTTGAAGTACTAATTAAATCAAAAGCATGTGAACATCAACTCTCATAGCAAATTATGATCTCTGAGATTTGGTGAACGACTTTGAGAGTTGGTACCTATAGTTAAGTAATGTCACAATTTATTTACATTGTTTTGCTTACATTATTTTGCTCATTGAGGAAAACATACAATTGTAAATATTTTAATAACACATACGTTTGGGTATTTGGAAATCTGAACAACTCATATTAGTAATTTTGTATTGTATCTTAATTTTGAACTAAATTATATTAGTTTTGGGTTAATTTGCATAAGTTTGCAGATCAATTAGTTTTGAAACATCTAATAATATTTAGATTCATAAATTATTCTTTAGATTAACAATGTTGTAAATTGTCAATCTTAATTAATTATATTATTTATTTCAGACTCTTATAGCTTTATATCGTGGAATAAAGTTTTGTTTTGACCTTTGTGTCTCTGTATTTTCAACTTTAAAGATTATGCCTTGACAATTAAGTGCATTTACCTTTCTATAGTCCAATAATTTGCTAGAATTTTTCTACAGACGATGAGCACGATACGAAATATTTTTAATATGTCAATTTTGTTTCTGAATTTTCGGATTGAAATATAATCTGTAGATATATATGTAAACTCTAACTTATATTGTCACTTTTCTATTGATTATTAACTATTAAGATTTCTTTTCTGTGGACACGATGAGCACAGTTCTAATTCTTTCATATAGTTTTTTGGCGGTTTTAAACAATCTCTCGATAATTCAGTAAATTTAAAAAATGTTGTTGTTTATTCTTATTCAGTATTTTTAATGTAGTTTCGAGAATCTGATTTCCAGAATTTTTTTTCATTTTTTCTTTGTACGTATTTTCTCTTTCTGTAAGTTAATCAATTCTATCAGACCAATTCTATTTTTTACTTTATCATACATAGTATGATAAAGTACAGGTTACGATCACTGTCAGATACCATAGTGGACTCGTCAGTAAGAGTTACCTCTGCAGCAATATTTTATCTCTTCGGGCATTAACTTGTTATAAATCCTATATTTCTTTTATTTGATTTAAGTAATTAGAGATGATTTTTAATTAATATTTAGATAACGGGTTATTTTCATGGCATTACATATGGACGGATTTTATTATTACGCCACTGAACAAACATTACAGCTGTCACTTGAAACTATTTCCAACGGTACAATTAATCAATGTGGGGGCAAATTGAACCAGTCCTTCGCCATTTTACATCACTCTGTATTGTAATCGTGTCGAACAAAGTTTTGCGATTTTAGCTGTAATATGTCCTAATGGGTCCCCTGAACATTTTTGGCAAAGGCACAAAAAATGTCTCTGTGTGTGTTTATGTGTGTGTGTGTGTTTGTGTGTACCAGCTTTTGAGGCGACGATTACGGAGTAACTAATAAAGGTATCGGGCCGAAACTTCATATTTTGAAGTTTACTGACTAAACTTAATGAGCCATTTCTGTAATGTCGTCAAAATAGTTAAATAATAAATTAAAGAAGAGAAAATTTTATATAACTTATGTCAACGATATTTTTTCGTAATATTAATAGTTTATGTTTATGAACAAATGCTATTTGATCGAAATCGGTCGTGTCTGCATTAAAACTAGTTAGCCAGGATTTGACAGATATTTTGATTCTATTGACAGTATTGTCAAACCATCAGCGTTTGACACAGTTTGACAAGATTCTAGAATTTTCTAGTTTGATGTCAATTTATAATCTCGTGTAAAATAGAAAAAAGGGTTCAATTTAAAATACATTTTCGTAAAGATCTCGATTGCCCACAAGTCGGACATTGCCTTGCCTTGAATTAGGGCAAATAAGTGACAAATAAAATGAAATAAAAAAAACAACTACAGAAAAGAAACAATTAAAAAATAAAAGAAACAAAAGTGGGGTAAAAACTAAATAAAATAAAATTGTATTTACCTTGAATTTGTTATGGGTGTATAGCTTAAAGGGATTTGAATGTTATTGGTTATTTGTAAGACATGACAAATGTGTACTGTTTTTGTGACACTACCATACCACTAGAACAAATTGAAACATGTTTGTTATAAAGACCGAGTTTTTAATTAATTAATTTAAACTTTAACGTTATTTTTAACCAAACCAAGAGCAAACAAAAATTTATTTAATTTAAGTTTCTTTTATCTAGCTTCGTCATCAGCATTACATGAATATTAACGATTTTAAAAGCATGTCTTCAAGTAAACCCCTTTGTGGGGCAAGTTGAAGCTGAAGTCAATTCAGGGCTGCGGAGTCTCTAAACCACATTCAACAACATATTTGACTCCTGACCCTATTTATAGTGTGTTGACGGAGTTTTTCCCAAACTTCGACGCCGCCTCCACGACTCAGACTGCGAGCCCACAGCCCTCGTTTCTGCTTTTATGACGTTAATCTTGAAAACATTTCAGCGTTGTACAGTGCCCGGTATATTTGAACATATTTTATATTAGCTTCTTTAATTTCATTAGATTAGTTAAAAGTATCCCGTTATTCCGGTTACTGCTTTCTAAGGTGGAATGAACTTACTAGTGATGTAAAAAAGTAACTATTAGTTACTTTGTACCGGGTACTCGGCGAGATTCGTAGTAACGGGTACTGAAATGAACGTATACCCGTTACTTTTACTATCGGTACTGGTTTTGCGTGTTCTATCGGTTATTTACTCGGCTCTGCGATACATACCACCGATACTACCAGTATAATAACAACTGAACGTCAACTTTCCGCTATGCAACCAAGCATACCCCGTCACCGCTTGGTTTAAATCAAATAATATTTTGGTTTAAATGCCAGATAGGACATTTAGAATAAGGTGTTCATGTTTAACATTAGATTTACGTAAAATTTTGCGAGTATTACTTTTTAAAAGTAATAATCTGTTCCCCTTTAGTTTATTTGATTGTAAAACTAAAACAAGTTTTATAAGACAAAAATTCGTGCGCCAATACTTCTTATAAAAGAGTGTTATATACTATTTTTTCTACTTTGCGACATTAATTTGACATACATTTCGAAAATTGCAACTGTTGTGGTAAAACTGCAAAATACGATTGAGGCGAGCCAATAGCGATTGAGATGTTAGCATCATTTGACACTTGACATCAATGCCACTAATCTTGGAAAACTGTAAGTTACTAAAAGCTAGTGATCTAGTGTTTTCACAACGACACCGAAAGTGGTTACGTTATGAGTTTATAACGAACGCAAAGTATAAAAATATTATATAATGAGTTTATTTTATTTCTTTTCTCAATTACGCACTGGAAGAGTATTGATAGAGGTGAGTAAAACTCTGTTCAAAATATGAGTAAAGGCGAACAAAACGATATTGAAAAAAATGCACAGTGAGCACGACAGCAACGAGAACGACATGAGATCTCCTGTTGATATAACTCAAGAACTATTGAACGAATTATGATCTATATTTTCTTGATTATTGTTTGAGATACAAATAATTTAATGAGAAGTCGTATCAAAATTAATTAGGTAATATTTTTGTGTTATACAGCCACAAAAAAAATTCTTGCGGTAAATACGATATACGTGTACTGGTATAGGAAAAAATTAAACAGTACTCAATCGGTACTACTTGAACAGAGTAATGGGTAGAAAGTAACGGGTAAAAAGTAACTGTAATAAAGTAACAGGTGCAAAGTAACTAACGGGTATTAAGTAACGGGTACTGTACCTAATAGTAACGGGTAGTTACAAGTTACAAGTACTCGAAAGTAACCAAACTTTACATCACTAGTACTTACTGCAATGAATGGTTAGAGTAATATTGATATTTGTTTCACGGATTTAATTTTTAACCATTCGTTGAAATTTAAAGGCTCTTTCGGTCTGATGGATCAACGGAAGGAGCAGTAAAGAATACTTCAAGCTTACAACTTATTGATATCAAAAAGTATAGAGTATTGATTAATTTCAAATACCTATATAATATTTTCAATTATTGTTAGCCATATTTTCCATCACTTTGCCACGTAATATTAGAGTAAACTGTAGAAAAGTTAAACACAACAAAAATGTTAAGATGCCATTATTATTCTCCCCTATTGTTTCCGAGAAAAACCGCATTGCGGTAAGGGTCATATAACTTTAAACACTAATATAATTTACAACAAACCATCAGCATTATAATATTTTTATTCGAGAACGCATGGATATAATAAAGACCGTCATAAACAGGTGTGAAGCTGCTCCTCATACTAAATGGCAAATAATAATAGACGCGTGCTCGTAAAAGCATTCTCGTGGCTTCAACAGGTCGTCCGAGCTTTCACATTATCCTAGATGGCTGATAGCCATTGACAAGAATCTCTTAAAGGACGCCGAATGAGAGCCCATTGTCATATCTATCGATTCTAATGAATCTCCCATAGTCATTGCCTATACTACCAGTTTTGCAGAAGTTTTTGTGACCGTAAAAATAACGGTGGCCTTTCTAGTAAAGGGTCTTGGGCCTCGGCTTCTTTTAATACAGCGCCGTGAATATTTCAGTGAGAACAGAGCGGCGGGAGTTCGCGCGGATGATTTGAAAACGAATTGTGGGAATTCGGCATCAGCGGTACTAAATTATTGAAAGAGTAGGGACAGTCGGATTGCTAAGGAGGTTTATTATTAATTAGGGTGTTGTGCGCCGGTGAATACAAACTTCTCGGAAGTCTGCATAATTCATATTATAATTCGTTTTTTATGTACACTAATGATATGCGAGAATGTAAAAACATCTAGAGGGGTATTTAGGCGTATGATCAATAAATAATGATGAACGTTTTCACCATTATCATTTAGAAGTGATTAACAGGTACCGAAACGATAAGAGTAGCTTAACTAAATAAATTAAATAAATGCAAAAGTATTTACAGGAACTGTTCTGGGAAAATAGCATTTTGAATGTCGCAAACACTCAAGAAGAACAGCTACCACGTACTATTTGCGGTACAGAATAACAATATCCAATAGATGAACGAAAAAAATAAATATAATAAAATGCTTAAGCACCAGGGTTGCTGCCGGTCCTTCAGGATTGGTTTAAACTTAAAATACAAATTTGAGAATGTAGGTAATCATCTGCCATCTGCTTGCATGTACCGGGTGTTACAAAACTCTTAAGAATAAAGTACCTTTATGTTCAAAGCTATGCAAAAATGTTATTTAGAAAAGTATCATTTTATTCTTATTATTATTATTATTATCATAAAATACGACATTATAATCACCTTGTCCATTGCGTACAGGATATCTTAATTAACTATTATCATTTTTATTACCAATTTTCAGAAAATTTTATTCTTTATTAAAGTGTCTGGATTAACCTAAACCTAATATTATAATATAATATAAATATTATAATGTAAGTATTTGCCTGCATGAACCGGATGTTATCAACACTATGAAAATGAGTGAAGAGTATCTTTATTTTCAATGGTATGCAAAAATGTTATTTCAAAAAGTATGTGGAAATATTGGAGGTCTTTAAATACGAAATTATAATCATCTTCTCTGTTGTATATACCGCCTGTTGCCAAAAAGAGAAAATCTGCCAAGCAATGTAAAAATATTATTGAAAACCGTGTTTCCGAATAACAAGTTTTTGGTAATGTAAATGTAACTAAAACAAAGTATTTTCA
Source organism: Melinopterus prodromus (assembly GCA_964023965.1). NCBI lineage: Eukaryota > Metazoa > Arthropoda > Insecta > Coleoptera > Scarabaeidae > Melinopterus > Melinopterus prodromus. The sequence goes on along the minus strand of OZ030392.1, from coordinate 57,974,291 downwards.
GAATTGCTTAGTAAACGATGAACCAACTAAACAATTTCAAGGTTGCAATTTTTGTTACACAGGAAGCACCAAGCTTTGTGAGCAATAAAATGTTCTGAGATATCATTAATAGATAACTATTCTATTTGTTGCACGCTTTTGGGACACGTTTTATATTCTAGAATTAATCGCTCAAAATGGTAAATATCGCAAATGGTCACGTTTAAGTATGTAACAAGATTACAATAACCAATTTATGAAGAAACTGTTTTTTGTTGGTTGCCAACCCTTAAACAATCGTGATCAGTACAATGCCACCTGTGAGCCAACTCTAGGATTTTAAGGAATATGTACATCGTACTTCCTTCAAGGATTATTTTGAGACGCTTTTGAAGTCTGCAGATTATTGTGTTGTGGCAATAAATACGCAAACTTTGCAAAAGCAACCCATTTTTTAGGGGTTTCACCCTGTCTAAATCAGAAATGTGATGTGATTGAACCCTTTTGCCGTTGACAAATATGTATACTACTTATTATGTTACCCTTCGAAATAAAGGATAATGGTTCATGTTAGAAAATCTTGTCATACAGAGTTATTTTTCATCACAGTAGGTATATTATAGAAGAATTGTGTAGTCTCCTTCAAGATAACAATAATTAACCAAAAACAATCACAATAAAACTACTCGTCAGTTTGCTGGAGTACTACAGGGTAACTTACTGGAACCAATGCTATTTCGCCTCCTTAACATAATGTTAATTCTAACACTGACGCTTTAACTAACTATAATGTAACTATAATTCCACTGTTTTGTTAGATCTTGCAAGTTAATATATTGTTTATAAACCCGAAAAATTGGCACAATATGCACAATATATGGAATTCTGGCTTGCAAGCGCATGTACTTACTGTACGTACTGTAATTGTATACTAAGTGCTAATGAACTGGCATTATCTCCATGCTACATTAGAAACAGTACATATTATCTTCAATCCAAGGTATTTTAACATAATAAAATTCTATTCACTTCATAACTTCCCGTAAAATGGGCAAATAGTCGCTGTACTATGTAAAAATTAAGCAATCTGTGTGTAGTTATAGTGCTTTCTGGAACCAGAACTAGACGACTTAACGTGGGTAAACGTGATCCCAAACTGCCCCATTAAACTTCAAACACTTCAAACACTTCAAAGTCTGTGTGGCGATCTGAGATCAAAATGGCGCTATTCACTCCCTCGAAACTTCGCTCTAAACGCGACAATTTAGCAGACCGAACATACTCTCTCTACTTCGGCAAAGCTGGCTGCAATGTCGCACTAAACTCGATACCGCAATAATACAGAATGCAAACAAGCACCGACTGGAATAAATGCAATTACTACCGTCGCCGTCTTCGTCGCCTAGCTTCGGCGTCTTGCAAACTTAATCGATCGCCATGGCAACGAGACAAAACCATTACGAGACAGGAGAGCTGCATTTGCATCAATCTTAAGATGACTGCCATCTCGCTCGCTGAAGATGTTGCTAATGAGGATGTGCATTAACGTTATTGTAATGAACTAATGAACGTAGACAACATGCGTGGCTGTAACTTAATAATAGGTTCCCCTGCATACAAATGCACCATTGGGTAAATTGATTTGGGTTTATTTTATTACTTCAATGAGAATTTATCAAAGGATTTTCCACACAATCTTTTATGCACGTTAACTTTCTGTGGTTATATTAGTAAACATGATAACTGTGTGCCTTCTATTCAAGGTTGTGAAGAGTATTATGTTCATATAAGCAAAAGAAAGGGCAACCACAAAAAAAGACAACATCAGAATTCTAGCGATATCTATTAACCAATATACTTATGAATTTTCAAATATCTAGGTATATACAGGTATTTGACTGATTGCCAGGGTTACGTGCCTTCCGAAGCACTCTTTGAAGATATTGATACAAAAGACGGCATTTTTGGCCAAATAGAATTAGCCATAACAAGTTGTTATGAAAGCACACACATACATCTGTAATTGAGAGAATTATGATTCAAATATTTTGATCACGGAGTAGGAAGGGAGAAGTGAGCAAATACTGTACATACGCTTTGAAGTCTGACCCAAATGACTGCATGATGACTACCGACCAGAGAGATGTTAAATACATGGAGGGAGGTTTTCCCCCATCCAGCCTATACAAAACTTGAGGTAGGTATGGACCTACATTCCTTTCTCGTACGACAACGTTGTGGGCATGCGCAGTGCGCACGTATTACTATTTCTTTTCTATCACTCACAACAGAGGTATGTGAGTTGCTGGAAATACAATTCATCCTGTTTTAATTTTATGACCAGAAACAAGCCTTATGCCTTATGTTTGCGTAATGTTGTTTGTTTAGTTTATAGTAAATATCTTGGTGGTTATTGTAAATAGTAAACTGATTTTGTATAATATTAAATGCACTGTTCCTATCTTAATAGTATTATTTGACGAGCACATAATTAAGGATATTAGTCATGCGAGCGATTTATATCCGTTATGTGCGAGTCAAATACGACGTTTTATCTACGACTCATAAATTAAATTCTATGCAAAATAGTTTAAATGTATTTGTCAATGATGGCGAGGCGAACTGTCAAATAACTGTCGTCCACGTAGGTTTTGATAGACTTTGACCTAGCGTTGTATAATGATGACAGTTCGTTCAAATAATGAGGTCATTATTTGAACGAACTGTCATTATTATACAACGCTACTGTCATTATAATCATTGGCGCGTATAATGATGGGGATTATACAGTCATAGATACGTATGCAATGAACTTATTATATGTGAGTCGTAGATAAATGCATTTATTGCATCCCAGTGCAAAATTATAAATATAAATAAGAATAATCTCATCAACTGCACAAAATATCTAGTACTTTAATTCAATTAGTTTTAGTTTTAAATTGGTTTGAAATGCTTTTTGATTTCATTTGCTTGTTGGACGTTTTAATGCGTGGCACATAGCACTTTATCGTAAAAACCAGTGAAATCTAAGTTTATTTTTCAGTGTCACAGTCAGTACCTTTAATGTAAACATTCTGGTAAACATACATATAATCAAATAATCGTTACTATTCACTCAGACTAGACGACATAACCACTGTGATAACCACCATAACCTCACAACCATACATTTTGACAGGCCCGAGGCCTATTCGTCGCTGAACTTATGAATGAGAGGAGTACGTGCGTACTACGCATGTCCACAAACTTGACATTTTAGGGACTTGTTATGCAGTGATCTCGGTCAGATTTTGCCTATCTATAGAGTGCGGACTCCTCATATAGCTCCCTGGTTCTGATAAGATGCTGACGGATTTTCAGTTTAATGACAAAAATAATCTACTAAATGTTGTCAATTTGGTACTTCATGTTTTAGCTTTCAAGAAGGCTCAAATTTAATTTTTCCAACCACAACCGTGATATTCGATATGGTGCTGTTATATTTCTTATATTTTACTCCTTCAAAACGATCTGTTAAGTACATCCAGCCAAATGTGTTTAGGCTTTAGGCACACAACGACCTTTTAGCTGCTCATTATAATTTATAGAGGTTTTGACTGTATTGCACATTTATTTACTTAAGTGTTTAAGATGCATTATTAAGATACTTTATTAAATATATTATAATATCTCATTACAATATAACAATTACTTAAGTACTCCCTCCTTCTTCACCTCGGGAATGGAACAGCTTCTGTTCCCTTCTCGGTCTAATGGTATCGAGGGTTTAGTGTGTTCTGTCCTTCGTTACTCTTCTCTACGGATCCCGCTGCAACCGGCTCTTAATTTTCAATTTGAATGATGCTGTCGGAAGTTTTTTTATGTGGTCTGGCAAAGAGTTATAGGTTTCTACCGCCAGCGTTAACAATTGCTGTGTGCACTTCTTTGTATTAAACTTGGGCGCTCGAATGTGCGTACGTGTTCTTGTTCTGTAATTGTGGAATTCTTCATTCATTTTTAAAGTTACGTTTGTTTTTACTTCGTCACGTCTCAATTTGTGTATTAATGTTAGGTTATTTAGTACAATCATGTTTCTGATGTTGAGTTCCTTGGTGATTCGGTAAAGGTCTTCGGTTGGGGTTAGTCTGTCCAGTCTGTATAGGGTTTTCAGTACTTTGTTTTGTTGTACTTGTATTCGTTTTATATTTTTTCCGGTTGTATCGCCCCATACGTGTATTAGGTAATTATTCTGTGATGTAAACAGAGTATGGTATAATGATTTTCGGACTACCGTTGGTATCATAGGTGTTATGTGGTGTATTCTTGCTATTGTCCTTGAGTTTTCCTTTGCGAGTGTGTTAATATGCGCGTCCCACCTTAGATTATCACATATGGTTAGCCCTAGATATTTTATTTTATAAAAGGAACAACATTTATTATATGCCCCACATTTTTTCCCGCAAAAAAATATTTTTAGGAACTAAAAAAAACTCATTCAGGGTAAAACTTTTCATATTGTTTTTCAAAATCCTTAAAAAGTTACTGTACATTTGAAATAGTAGCAAAATTAATTTTTCTTTAAAATATAATTTCCGGGGCAATGCCGTAACCGAGTTTGTATTACTAATATTACCAAGTTATGCAGCAATGGATAACATTGAATGCAACCATTTTGTATTTTATCTAAATTTTCCGAAGTTCAGATAAAAGGTTAAAATTCGAGGTTTCTAAGGGACCCTTTTGAGGTTTCTAGAATATTGGAGACAGCCGGTATAAATTTTGTATCAAAACAAAAATCAAATTAGTGTTGAATTGACTGCTCGTCTTTTCTACAAAAATCAAATTGAATACTTGGAAAATAAATAAAAAACATACAAATAATCCTTACCATATTCACAGTCCACTCACTAAATATATTATAAATTTTTTATAATTTTGAATTATCTATGTCTCGTAAATTTTATTACACAAGGTTATAAATGTATTATAGCAACATAATTAAGCAAAACATATATCAAAATTATTAAGGAAAAGACGGAATGGCCATGAAAAGTATCGATGACGTCATAACTAAAAACACTTGAAGGTTGGACATTGAATTTAATAAAGCTATGTATATTTATGTCTATTTTGATCATTACAAATTGACAAGTTGGAGGATTTTTAAACTAGCAATCCGTTCCAAATGCTTTGTCGTTTCCACACAATAAAAAATAAAATTCAATCGATTAATTCATATTAACGTAAACAACAATTTAATGAAAATAAATTGAGTAAATAAATTTTAATTTTACCTTTTTTTAAATGTTATTGACATATTGCTCTGAAGTGATATCATCATTCATATTGGATTGTAAATCTTCCTCTTACATATCACACATCAAAGAAAAAGCGTATGGATTATGGATGTTATTATACTGAAACTGTCGGTATACCTACTTACAATAAGAATTTTTTACTGTGTATTTTAAAATACATAACAATGCACTCTTGTCAGTCGGATATCGGAAACATATAAATAGACGAAATTCGATTTCATTCCATACACACAGAAAAATAAAACGAAACAAAACAAAAGTGACCCTTTGGCTTTATGACTTTAGAAGGTAGGTATGCGACGACCGACAATCTCCGACCTACGTTTGGTGTACGCTAACTGCGGTCATGTAAAGATCTTATTTTCCTCGGCTGTACCTTCTTGTCTAGCGGTGATGGCTTCCTCGAACGCAGTAACCATCACCGCTTGCTCAAAACGCTGTACCGAAAATACGACGGTGCCAATATCCGAGGAAACACAGTCTTAATTAACTTGATTTCTTGAAAATATTCTCTGCTCTACAACTTTTCCATTGCACATTAATTAAAACAAAATAACAACAAAAGTCGTCCACAACATATGCAATGAAATATACTAAACAAATGCTTTTTTTGCTTAGTAAATGGATATTTTTTAAACCTATACACGCTGTCATTCTATCAATGATCGTTTTTTTAGGTTTTATTTAGCAATTATTAGCAAATGCATTTTATTAAATGTAATAAATAGACAACGGCTATTACTAATTCCCTAGATTTTAAGCTAACTTATAATAAAGCAGCGAAATCAAAATGTAAAAACCGCTCTCTACATATGGTATTTTTTCGTTCTAGATACTAATTAATTGTTACTAGTAATTTATTGGATTTCCAACCAGTTGATATAAAACATTATGATGGTGAGACTTTTGAGAAAAGTAAATCCTCAGACGTTTTCCAATGATCAAAGTACACATATTTCTATAAAATTTAATATCCGACCTTCAATTGTTTGCGACTTGTGACGTCATAACTTACTCTATCGACATGTTTGGACCCTGTATTTGCTTTCGGGGCATAAAACTTTACCCAAAACGCAATTTCAAATTCACTTCACAAAATCCATGTTCCATACAGTTATCAATGTTTTACAATGTTCAATTGCTCTTTTCTTTTTCACAGAAATGTTTATTTTAATAATTCAAAATCATTTTTTAATAACAACCAGTCTCAACAACAACCGGGCCAAAGTATTCTGTTAGGTAATTTTTACTAAGAAACCATTTTTACGACAATAATTTGGAATATTTTACGATTCTGGCTGCTACCTTACAACTGCAAATAACAATAATTTATATTACTTACGACTTCCTCTTTGCAATATTACAGTAAATTTGCTTGAGCGTACGCACGCTTGTGCCCGTAAAATTTCACATTACACACAAGCAGAACCTGAACTATGCAGATTCCACAAACATTTCATAATGCTCCTCGTTCGAACATTCAGCGCGTTTGACGTCAGGACATTTTGACGTCACAGGTCACGATTTCCACCAAATAAACGGATGAGAAATTTCGGCAAACTGAAATCCGAATGATTATCAATTAAGGAGACAATTGCGGAAGCTCTCCTAGTCGACATTAGAGGAGGAAGCCAGGGTCCAATTTGTACCTTAGTGGTGGGGGAACGCCCGGAAGTAATGTATGCAAAATGGAGGAGGAAATTGCCTTATCGATTCTTCGTTATTTCCCTAATTATAAGGCGGACCAACTCCGCTAAATCTCGACAATTCAAACGCGAGAATGGAAGTCAAAAAGAGAAGAAGGAGAAACTGTTTCGTTGTAAATTGTTCCTTTTTAGGAGCGTTGTTATAATGAAATTATAATTATTGCCTTTTTGCGTCGAGGACAACATCAAAATAAAACGGTTATTTCATTGCTGTGACCATAAAGACTTTTATTGTTCATTTATTATACGTTGGCGCGTTATAGAAAAAAACGGCTAACCTTAATGGTGCATACACGATAGACAATTTTGTTTAATTCAAATAAATATGCACAGACTCAAATAAATCTAGTGTTTCACTAGAGGAAAGCAAATATTTCTTTGTGGATAAAAAACAACATTTATTTGAAATATTTGTTGTGTTCGAAGAACGTTTATTTGTGTCAAACAACTTAAGTGTTCAGTTCAAATTTAATTTGTATATTATAAAGAACGAGATTTATTTAGTTCACATAATTAAGGCGTGGATTATTAAGGCCATATTAGGCCATATTAGGCCATATTTTAAGGTTTCACTAAATGGTTATTTGGTTAACTAGAAACACAATCTTTCAAATTGGCTTGCGAGATTACTTTTGGATCGTTTAAGGGATCGACTTATTCTTTTTTTTTCCTTAGAGAAAATACTTTTTATTGGAGGCTGAACCTCATAATAAATGAAACTTTTCAATAATTATATTATTTATAACAATTTGAAACCGAATAATCAGTAAAAAAATGGATCTTAAAATTCAAACAGCAGCCATTTTGTCAATTCTCAATTTTTTTTAACTAAATGTTGGTTTACCATCCTACTAATTTCATCTAGTTTCACTTTTGAAATTTCGATTTCTGTTTATTTTTATGGGAGCTTCGTGAACGTCGTCGAGACAAGCACGCCGCGCAGGACCTGATATTTCCTACATCAGTATCCACTTCTTGCATATAACTTTTTATGGCGCTATGCCCTTTTGTACACTAAAGTATGATCAAAATATAGCAAAAGAAGAAATATTGATATCTCTTACAATTTGTTAGAAAAACTGTCTCAAAGTTGAGCTACTTTTTCGGTCCCTACATGAGAACCTCCCCTTAAAGCAAATAAATCTCTTCTTGTGTACCAATATATTTATTTGAATTAAAATTATATTTCTTAGGATTTTTAAATCAAAAAAAGAATGTTTCTTTGAAGGAAAGATATTTTTATTGGTATCCAAATATATTTACTTACTACTAAACGAGAGCATTCCATGAAGTAAATATTGATGGGATCAAAGAAATAGGTTTGGATTCAAAACATAATTCAAAAGTATATATTTCTTAAAAACAAGAAATATTTTCTATCTGTGTAGCCCAAGGCGTAATAAACATGTTTCGTCAAATAATAAGTTCGTGAGAAAATTAATAATGAAAAACTGAGTCCGATACTATTCAACGCAAGAAAAACGTCGACAGGCTACCGAAATCGTGCTTCAACTAATGAAAATTTTGGTCTCTCTCTGGCGTTTCTGTCTTACATTAGTTTGTTCACATCATCGTTGTCTGCACTTAGTTGGTTCATTCACAATGAGAATCTTTTGGATTGTGGAAACTTAATGTGGGTGTGTTTGTGTAGTTATGTGTGTAGTACTAGAGACAGGATGCATGGAAATTGTAGGCGACGGATGACTGGTATGCGAAATAACTTTGATCGACCGCGGTGCACAGTTGCGGTGGTAAGTCGCTTTATATTGTCCAACGGCAAACAGTTTGCAATCACAATTTTTAAAAATCTGCAGCACATATCTGGATTAGGTACGCCCCAATCTTTAGTACAATTTTGATAGAACTTTTACTAAACGGGTTTTGTTTAATTTTATGACGTTAGAAGTACGGAAACCTAAAAACTGTACCTACTCAATACAACCATAAAATCTGTACTGTAAAACTGGAAACTTGTTACATACTACACCGTTAGTATCTGATTCACAATTTGAAAATTTTCCAGAATCTAAATCAATATCAAATAATTTTTGCCGTTAACCTTGTAATAATTTTTAGTCAAAAACATCATACAAAATATTAGAACTAAGAAGAAAAAATGTCAAATATTTAAATTAACCTCTACGTCTAAGTCGTGCATATTTTTTAGGTATATGAAGAAATTATTTTTGACAACGTAAGCTGAAGTCATCTCGTCGCTTAACTGCACTTTAAGCACTCTTTAGATAGGGCAAGTTTAGTGGCGGACAGTTTAGTGGCGAAAAGTGCTGTCCGCCACTAAACTTGACATGTGTTCACCATAAGAAAGTACTAGTCGTCATCTAGAAAGTTTACTTTCTTATGTTTTAGACATGGCAAGTTTAGTGACCGACTGTACTTTCCGCCACTAAACTTGCCCAGTTTAAAAGATACATAAGTAAGGTGAAATTTAAATTTAAAAAATCAATGTCAACAAAATATGGGTTTTAGAACAGCAGGGCTTTGGGCATTTTTCAAGAAGCATTTTCGAAAAACAAATGTTAATTTTTAAGAGATATACGCCAAAAGCCTTATTTCGCTAAATCAAACATCCAAAAACCTTACATTTTAATGAAATTTATACTCATGAGAATTGATTAAGCCTGCGAATTAATGGCCTGACTTATCTCTCTCCAACAACACGATAATAATAGACCGTATTCCATATAAAAACAAACCCATAATTAGCAGGTTTCGTAATTAACAAGCTATTAAAAGATTATTTATAGATACTACTTTACGGGTATTGTCAATAATTGCAAGATACATTTAAATGACAACTCGTCGCATTTTAAGTATTGTCTGCCATTTTTCATAACGTCAACGATAACAAACACATTCCACGGGATTTTAACGCTCTTAGAATCCTTTGTAAATAGCGTTGTTTATAATTATGGTTAGTAGCAAGGTCAAGCATAATTTTGTATTTTATGTTTGTTACCTTTTTGCCAATACCTCGAGGTTTGTTATATATTTTCAAAGCTATGTTTTTAAACAAATTATATGCAATTACTTCGTCTTTTTGTTTTTGATCTTTTCAGTTTTTAATTAACAAAAAACTGTAACAGTTCAACAATATTGATTTAAAGTGGCAGTTATAATACAGTAAGTTAAAAGGAAGATAGTTAGATTTTATACTATTTGTAATATAGATCATAGAAAGTTAATAAGGTAAATAAAATATGTGTAGTTATTGAAATAGAAATAGTATATTCTAAATCAAGTAGTCAAGCAACCGTGATGCAGAAGTTTTGTCAGTTAGGATTTTCGGCAATTTATGCCATGTGATATTTGCCAGGAATTTCATCATACTACGTAAGTTGTCACGGTTTCTACGGAATCTAAATCAACTCGTGTATAACTGGCAATTTTAAACAGTGCATAAATTTTAATGTGCACGTAAATAGATGGAAAGATTACTGGCAAATGAAGAGAGGCATAAACAAAATGTATTTATAAATCACCTACTTAATTCGTTCGTCAACTAAACCTATAATTTACGTGTGCGATTAAAATAATTGTGTCAACCTACAACCTATTGCAAACGCAACAAATACAAAACAAAAGCAAAATGTTCCGCTAACCGAATATGTGATTTCTTCACAGATATCGTAATATGGGCATTTAACATTAGTCGTTATTACAATCAATAACAAGAAATATATTTAATAATACCTTTAATATAATAAACTTTATAAGAATTGTTAATTTAGGTAATTCGTATAAAAATGTAATACAAAATTGTGTACCTAAGAAGAACAAATAATAAAGAAACAACACAAACACAAACAACCAAATTGGTGGCTCAATCCAAACATTAGTATAATGTCCACCAAGATCCCCGGATTTTATCAACTTCAGTCATTTTATTCAGAAGCTATAACATAATCGGTCTTATTAAGTTTATTAATTATCTATTAATAATTATATTTTTATTGCCGACGTCATTTTTTTATTGCCGACGTCATGAAATTTCCACACTGAAATTTTCGATTTTGTCAATTTTTCTTCGCATTTTCGGTTTTAAACATTATGTCCCAAATATTAAAAAGTAAATTTCAATTAATACTATTATTACTATTATTATTAATACTATTACAATTATTAATTAACATTTTCAGAAATTTATATTTGCGAATTTTGTCTCTATATTTTTAGGTTAAAACATTATCTCTCGAACCTGGAAAGAATTCCAAATAGTATTGACGCTATCTAATATCCATTGTTTATTAATTTTCAAATACGAATTTGTATTGCAGGGTCGATAACACAATAACAGAAATTACCATATTGTCTTTATATCTCGGGTTTTAAACGTTATCTCTCGAAAACATTATCATTATCGCTCAAAATTGAGTGAATTTTAATTAATAGTATTTATTTAGTAATAAGAATTTTTTTGCAAGGTAGATTTCAAACATTTCTGTTTTGTCTCTGTATTTTAAATATCCTCTCTCGATAGTTCAATAAATTCCAATTAATATTGTTGCCTTAGGGAATTCTGTATCCATATTTTACTCTACATTCCACAAACAAAAAATCACTCATTAATACTAATTATTTATTTAATATTAAATTAAATTCTAAGAATTAATAACCGAGGGTACATTTTCTGCATTCCAACATTTTTTTAAGTTATGTGTATGAGTATTGGACGTTGATTTTTCAAGTAGAGGGCATAATAAGAAAGCTGTTTTGCTTGCTAAATAAGGTTTTGATGCTAGTCTATACTTTTTGAATTTAGCAGATTAATTAATTTAAAAATTAATTAATTATATTCCTTGTTTATTAATGCAATTCAAGCCCGACACCTGTTGTACAAAATCTCGGTTTTCAAAGGGACCATACTTTCACACAACATTTCAGTACTTTCGTACATTTCAGTATTTTTAGCCGCAGAATGATATTCTTTTAACAGTTCTTAAAAACTGTATAACATATAGCATTTTTTAGAATCCTTAACTGACATATAGCTAATGAATCTAATAATGATTGATAGTGGATTATAGTTTGTTGCCTAAAGAGTAGAGTAAATTCAGTATTCAGGGTAGGCCATTTTAATCTTAGTATTTGATCATCTTGAAAAACACGAATTCAATAAAAAAGAATCACACAAAACGTTTCTTGGATGAAGCAGACCACAAGAACGTGTTACAGGTGTTGTAGTAGATGACGTGTAAACGAGGCTGTTTGAATGGAGTGACCAATATTCCTGTAAAATTATAGCACTAACAAAGTCCAATGCTATCCTTTGAATTTTTGAGTTTCTGCTTTATTTATCTAAAAAAAATAATTTTAAGGTACAATACACTTATCACCCAAAATTATAGTATTATTTGTGGAACCTATACGTTTTTTTTTTCTTATAAGAGAGTACTATTGTGAGAATTTTAGAGATAATTATTTAGTTACATGGAAAGATACGTTTACTATCGATTATTATGATTCTAAGTAATAACTAAAGATACTATTGTTTGAAACATTCTTCGAATAGTGGTTATATCGACAGTTACCAGTGTGGAAATTCTATCGACGTAAAAACATTTGCTTCCAAAACAGCAGACTGTGTCACAATAGTAGGATAGTACTTTTTGTATATTTAACTGGATATTTAATATAACAAAATACGCAACAATTAATTGCTAATGTAATGAATTAGTTATCATAAAAAATTAACAGATGAATATCAACCACAACCAATTTGTTTATTACTTCTATTTAATTCAAATTTGTTTTAAAGGAGAGTATTTTTACCAGATACATTCGATAACTGCAACATAAAATCAAAAGTTTTCCTAAAATAAACTTCTGAAGTTTACAATATCAGGCTACTTCTGAATAATCCTATAGTAATCCTATCCCAAATCACGTTTCTATAAATAACCTTACCGAACATTAGCCAGAGTATGCCTCCGATTCCTCAAGTATCTATTGTGGTACTTTTGCAGGTCCCCAATGGAACCTTGCTCGGCCTGCATCTTTCCAGTAATCAGCGGTCCAGCAATCAGCGGTCCTGTACTGGACGCCTCGCTGGAAGTGGTACTTGTCACCGACCTATTCCTCTGTCCTTTCCTACTTGCTTTTACCGACAGCGTAGGAGAGGGCGACTGGACATTCCTCTTCTTCTTATAACTGATCCTAGCGCTCAACGGCAGGAGCTCAGTGGGCTCGTCGAAAAACGCTTCAGCGTCTTCCTCCTCTATATCCTGAAGATGCGGCGAAGGCTGTCTTGCCCTCGGCGGACTCTCAGGTGCGGCGGAAACTGGGGGTGATGGAGGAACCGCCTTGCCATCGGCTGTGCCGCACCAAGGCAAACAACACTTCCACACCCCGACCAGTGTGGCGTCTTCTTGTAACCCCTCAACCCAAACAAAAGAACAACAAACGCTCACAAAAACATCACCTGTTGATCCAAGAACAAGCACTCTTAACGCACGTTTTACACCGATCGTCCGTTGTTATTGATTGTCACACACATGGGGCCTTCCGGAGCCGAGATAACGCCAGATTAGATTTTTACCACGTGTTACGCGGAGGGGGGAGGGGGGCCAGTCCGACGTCGCCTGACGCTACACCGACAGCATCTTATTTTAGGAAGCAATCCAAAAACACCGAAAACCCCGAACGCAATTGACAGTTGTCCGATGATACACACATGGCGAGCATCGCGGTACGTAGCATCTGTTGGGCACGGACAATTTAACAACAATAGGCAAGGTCGCGTAATGATCTTTAATCGCCGCGTTATGTCACTCACAATCACTCCAATTCCAGCAATAATTCCTCAAACTCGAACACTTCTTTTCAGGGATTTAACTTTAAAATGGGACTGATTTTTTTGTCGAAATAAACGGGGATTGTGTGCAATCCTATTTCGCGGTCACATCTCGATAGATTTTGTGGGAAACTCGTGGGAGGAAAAACGGAAGGAAAAACAAACGTGTCGGCCCGTCTCGTGTCGGCGTTTCGGTTTCAAGCGGAGAGCACCACACGCTAGCGTTCGCAGCTCTGGCTTGGTACTAACGTCTGCCGCTTGAGGCGCTCCCGTCCCCACTACGCCGGGCGTCGCGTCGCGAATGCTTGGAAAGTTTAGGGGGATGTTCACCCGAACGACGTGTACCGGGTCCGGAAAACTGCACCGAAGCATAATTTCGGAGCGGATTGTTAGCCCGGCGGGGAACAGCTGACTGTTAAAATAATCGATATCGTTTCGAAAATGGTTTGATGAGTTTTTATTGCTTGTTTTTATTAGATCTTTATTTTTAGGGGGTATCTGTAAATAACTTATCTACAATGTTATTTTTCCACACACTTTATGCACATTTTTAATTTATTTTTTGCTTTTGTAATTAGATACTCTACAAATTATTCTGGTTTTGATATCAATATTACTTTTAGTTTTGATAACACGAATGCATCGCATACATCTGATTTTTTTACGTACTAGCCACGTTATCCAGTGATGAAATCTATACAAAATTAGCGATAATGCTTATTTAAATATGTAGAAAACGTTTATAAACTTCTTCCGTATCCGTGGTACCAAAATTCGAGTCTCTTCTAGTAAAAATAAATCAAATGCAGTAAATCACTGCTTTTTCTTATTGCTGCTTTTAGTTGTAGCTCTTAATATACAGATGTGCCTCCATAAAATTAAATATTTTTAAATTATTGATAGTTTCATATTGGAAAACTAAATATGTGTGTGACCATGGTTAACAATAATAACTGATATAGTACTCCCGTACAATGTGTATTTTTATTGTTAGTACTATGCTTCAATTATGTTTAAAGCACTGCAGATTTTTAATCATTTGCCTAGCCACCTCAAGACTCTCAATTCTGCATGTCTATTTAAAAGACGGTTGCGAAATGCACTAACGGGGAAGGTGTATTATAGTTTGAATGAGTACTTTGCAGACAGTTTTTAGATGTTTTAAGTATGTTATGTGCCTATTTTGATGATATGTATTATTTTGATGGTGTTATACTTATATAGTGCCTATATCGTGTTTGTACCTATGTTTAGCTGAATTTGTTTTGTATTTATGTATATAGTCATACTTTATATTCAACACTGTTATGGTTAGCGAATAAATATCTATCTATCTATCTATCTATCTATCTATCTATCTATGATAAATAAACATACAAATATTCAAAAAAAGTCCTCAATTTTACAAAAAAAATTTTGCTTATTTTAAGTCGATAATATGCGCAGGACGTTAAAACTTTTAAAAACTTAATACAATAATTCAGTGCCGTGCTGAAAACTAGATGATGCACAAAATAAATAAATTTAAATTGCACTTATTCTTACCAAATCTTATTTCGCAAATTTACAAGAGGTTCTCAAACTGCAAATTTACAAGAGGTTCTTGAATTTTTCAATTGCAGTTTTCCTTCGCACAACTGGTTTTCATCGATATGTCTTTCAACGAAAAAATGACTAAACAATGTTGGAGCGTGCTGTCAGAAATGATACATTTTGCGAACAACAAAGAAAATGTTTCTAAATTGTGCAGCAAGATTTTTATAAAATCGTCAATTATACAAAGTATGCTTGCTTATTTTAAGTCGATAATATCCGCAGGACTTTAAAAACTTAATACAACAATTCAGTGCCGTGCTGAAAACTAGATGATGCACAAAATAAATAAATTTAAATTTGACCTATTCTTATCAAATCTTTTGTCAGAAATACAAGAGGTTCTCAAAAGTTTTGAATTTTTCAATTGCAATTTTCCTTCTCACAACTGTTTTTCAACATTTTGTCTTTCAACGAAAAAATGACTAAACAATGTTGGAGCGTGCTATCAGAAATGAGACATTCTGCGAACCACAAAGAAAATGTCTCTAGATTTCTAGAACCATGTGGAGCAAGATTTTAATAAACTCGTTAATTTTACATTTTTTCACATATTTTAAATCTATAATATGCGCAGGACCTTTTTAAAAACTTAATACAACAATTCAGTGCCGTGTTGAAAACTACATCATGCACAAAATAAATAAATTTAAATTTGACTTATTCTTACCAAATCTTATTTCGCAAATTTAACTTCTCCAAAGTTTTGCATTTTTCAATTGCACTTTTCCTTCGTATAACTGAGTGTTTTTCAACAATTTGTCTTTCAACGAAAAAATGACTAAACCATGTTGGAACGTGCTGTCAGAAATGTGACATTCTGAAAACAACAAAGAAAATGTTTCTAAATTTTGGAGCAAGAGTTTCATAAAGTTTACATTATTGATTTTAGTTTTTCTTAAAACTTATGCATTTTATCGACATGAAATAAGTGTGGCTTAATTTTCTAAAATTAACGAATGGATCTTATTATTTTATCATATGCAGCGGACATGTAGCTCCGCGCCACATGCCCGACGTGATTTCCGTCACAGTACTTTGGAACAGGTTGTGATTTTTTGTCACACTTCCTCGTAACATGTTGTGGTATTTTGTCAAATTTCTTCGGAACAGGTTGTAATAATTTGGCGTGGAAGAGTGAGGGAGGAGGTTGAAGGGGATGGGAGAGCGGCGTATCATTCCGCATACGATGGAGAGTCATATGGTATAGGGGTCCCGGGGCTGCAGTCAACCCTCTTTGATTATTTAGAAGTATTGTACTTTTATATGCAAGTTAGTCCTACGTTGAGCTAATACCTGACATGCATTTTGACTGAATTTTTCGACTTTTTAAAACTCGCAAATTGGAAACATATCTAAGGGTGACTACAAAACAGAGTAGCCACTGCAAGCACACAGAATCGCATTGTCTTCAACCCTATGACTTGATAGTACTATTATTTGTATTTTCTGATAATTATGACCAATAAAAACTTTTTATTATTATTATTATTATTATTATACGCACTGACTAAGGTGTGTAATAATTATTGTTTAATACGATAAGAAATCAAGCAGTAGGTAAATTATTTGACTTCTAGTTAACCTAGAGAGAACAAACCACTGGAGTGTCTCCCAAAAACAATAATTTTACCGTTCCAAGCTATATTGTGAATGTTTAATACTATTGAAGTTTGTAGTATTTCCAAATGTGCATCATAAAATATTATCTTTTCTATGCGTGTTATGAAAACAAAGCTTTATGATCCACTCAACGATTTATGGTCTAGCGGTTCTTAGTCTCGAAACTATTATCATAAAATTTACTGTCATAATGCAGCTAGTTTTATGTATTTCGCTACGAAGCAATAATAATAAACAATTAATTAGGTATAGGTTACACTCAGCTTCACTCATGTCTATGAGCTACAGCAGCAAGCTGAATACAGTTTTAATGGTTTGGTCTTAATTTGTAAAATTATTTATGAATAATTCATGTTATATTGCGTGTTATTACTTGATATTTATTTGTATTTACTTTATAAAGTTATGGGTCAGAAAAGTATCAGTAGATTTCAAAGTGTACCAATGTTACCAATGTCACATTAATCGTCATATCATCAATGTTATATCAAACACTTATATACAATGCAATGGAGCTACAAGGTTTCTAATGTGAGGGTACTGAAACGTCGTCGTAGGAAATGAATGCCAAAAATTTTCAGCAGAGGCTGAAAATTTCATGTGAATTAGTTCGGCCCCGACGAAAAGTTTGAAAAGAGATTACGGTGCCGTAGTTAGGGTGGATCTTCGGTTCCTGCCGTTCGCTTCAAGGACGAGTCCGACGTCTCCAGAGTAACTTTGTTGCTGAAGAAGTTAGCGCAAGTTTTAGACCACTGCCCTAGCTGGGATCGACTTAATTTCTTGTAATTAGTTGGCCAATTAATAGTATTGATTGACCTACATTGATTTGCGCTGCCCATCATTGCTAAGATAATAATAAAGCATCCTGTGATGCAAATAATTTGGACGCGGATTTACAACCAAAAAAATGTTATAACAAACTGATATTTGCGAATAAAACACCAATAAGCTAGCAGCCTCAATTACATAGATTATAATTTTAAAAAAACACTCCATGAATACCTTAGTTATTAGTACAAAACACATCCTTATGTGTTTACATTACGTACATTACGATAATCAGTTTATGTGACAAGTTAATTAACAGATACAAACAGAAGGTTTATTTGATGGATCAATTTTCTTCTATAACTACTGTAACTGTTCTATACTCAAATACTACTGCCAAAGAAATATTGGTACAACTTTCCACTAAGAGTTAAAGTAACTTTCACGCGTCTTTCGCAACTTCTCAGGATAAGATCGATTAAAAAAAGTATCTATCTAACCAGCCCTAACGTACCAGAAGTTCCCGTGATCGAAAACCCTCCTCCAGTTCAAATTACATTTACGGTAATCGAATTTTTGGGGATAACTTGGTTAGACGGTCTAGGAATAACACCACTTCCCTGCTCTACGACACCTTGAGCCGAAGAACATTGTTTTCGGAAATAAATTTAAACCATCATCTTAGGTTGGAGCTGTTTACTTCAGCTCTATAGGATTATCGGTGGTCGGCGATCATGCGGAAGATCATTTTGAGCCTTGGTAAGGGGGTGCTGGGGTTGACATTAAACGGATGAAGGCATGGCCGCCGTTAGACTTTTTTCAAGCGGGCCAGAAATTCTGTATTACAGGTTATAAAGCAAGGACGCTTATTTTTAAATAGTATACAAATAAAATTGATGCTTGGTGTACCCCTAAAGTTATAAAATATTTATGTATTACATAGTTCCTATGATTAGTTTATGTCCGAGGGTATAAATAACAGATAATGGCCGTAGTACATACAAAGTTTTATGTCCTACAATGATTTTAGTCCTCGACATTGAATAATATAAATATAGTATATTATTCTATGAGCAAGTAATGTAAGCAATTTCTCACGAGAACGAAGTTTGCAGCACGAGCCGTAGGCGAGTGCTGCAAAGCGTTCGAGTGAGAAATTGCCATTACTTGCGAATGGAATACTATACTTTTTCTACGACCATGCAACGAAATTTTATAAATTAATTTTTGTGCATATAGGGACAGCTGTATGTCACTATGACGGTTTACAAGATTTTGACAGATTAAAATTGTTTGGTGCGCCTTGTCACTTAGCGACGTTGTCAATGCCTTGACAATGTCGCTAAGCAGTGTATCAACAATTTGGAAATGACAAATCCAGAGCTGTGATTGGATCTAAAGCCGTGAGGAATGAAATATTTCTCACTACTGGCGGGGTATGAGGAGCCAGGAATGAAATATTTGTCATGTGTGTGGGGAATGGTTAGTATTACTTATCATAAATTGCCATGATAATGAATGCATTCCTCAATAGGAGTAGAAAATAGTATATTATTCTATGAGCAAGTAATGTAAGCAATTTCTCACGTGAACGAAGTTTGCATCACGAGCCGTAGGCGAGTGCTGCAAAAGTTCGAGTAAAAAATTACCAGTACCTGCGAATGGAATACTGTACTTTTTCGACGACCATGCAACGAAATTTTATAAATTAATCTTTGTGCATATAGGGACGGCTGTATGTCACTATGACGGTTTACAGGATTTTGACAGATTGAAATTGTTTGGTGCGCTTGTCACTTAGCGACGTTGTCATTGCCTTGACAATGTCGCTAAGCAGTGTATCAAAACAATTTGGAAATGAAAAATCCAGAGCTGTGATTGGTTCTAAAGCCGTGAGGAATGAAATATTTCTCACTACTCGCGGGGTATGATGAGCCAGGAATGAAATATTTGCATATATGTGGGGAATGGTTAGTATTACTTATCTTAAATTGCTATGATAATGAATGCATTCCTCAATGGGAGTACAAAATAGTATATTATTCTATGAGCAAGTAATGTAAGCAATTTCTCACGAGAACGAAGTTTGCTGCAAAGCGTTCGAGTGAGAAATTGCCATTACTTGCGAATGGAATACTATACTTTTTCTACGACCATGCAACGAAATTTTATAAATTAATTTTTGTGCATATAGGGCAGCTGTATGTCACTATGACGGTTTACAGGATTTTGACAGATTAAAATTGTTTGAAGAAAAAATATTTTTTCTACTCCTATTGAGGAATGCATTTATTATCATGGCAATTTATGATAAGTAATACTAACCATTCCCCACACACATGACAAATATTTCATTCCTGGCTCCTCATACCCCGCCAGTAGTGAGAAATATTTCATTCCTCACGGCTTTAGAACCAATCACAGCTCTGGATTTTTCATTTCCAAATTGTTGATACACTGCTTAGCGACATTGTCAAGGCATTGACAACGTAGCTAAGTGACAAGGCGCACCAAACAATTTTAATCTGTCAAAATCCTGTACACCGTCATAGTGACATACAGCTGTCGCTATATGCAGAAAAATTAATTTATAAAATTTCGTTGCATTGGTCGTAGAAAAAGTATAGTATTCCATTCGCAAGTAATGGCAATTTCTTACTCGAATGTTGTGCAGCACTCGCCTACGGCTCGTGATGCAAACTTCCTTCACGTCAGAAATTGCTTACATTACTTGCTCATAGGCATAATATACTATTAATTAATCAAATGACTTGCGTTATTCTGGGGTTGAGTAATAATACAAACAATACGGAGTTGCCTGACAACACAAACAATCAATTGTCACAGCATACTTACATATGTAACTTATCAAACTTATTTCGTGAACGAAAAATAAACGGATCTGTAAATATGTCTGAGAAAATCTTCAAAAACGCAGACTAAGAATAAATAAATGAATAAATAAATAATATAAATAAAGAATAATATGAATGTCAATAATTGACACTGTCGATTTCAAATTTACAATTTGTCTGACAAATATTTCATGTATCTCTCACATAAACCATGGCAAAGCTTAATGCCCGCGCGGGCATTAAGAATCCTTAATGCCCGCGCGGGTTTTACTTTTCGCCCCCGTGTTCAAGATGTAAAATGACTCTTTACAATCATGTAGGACATAATAGTACAAATGCGATTGAGGTAAGCAAATAGCAATTGAGAAGTCAGCCTTATTTGATCTTGGCATCAATATCAACAATCTTGGAACACCAAAGGTCACTAAAACCTAGTTCTTTAGTGTTTTCATAACGACACCCAACGCGGCTTCCTTATGAGTTTATAGCGAACACAAAGTAGAAAAAAAAAATAGATTATTAGATGTCAAATATCATCTTTGACATTTATGTGGCACCCTATATTATTTTTGTGATATATTTCATTAGGATGATATCTGTTTAAATACAAAGCACAGCTTTATATTAATGCAGACACGACCGATCACGATCAAATAGAATTTGCTCTGGCAGCAAAAACAAACTTTTTTTGTATCTTGGTCAAAAATGTGCAGGGGACCCCAAACACCATGTTTTCGTCATACTACGTATGATTGAGTGAAAATTACTTTTACGTTCATTCCTCTAGGTGGCCATGAATTAGTGCAAATAGTCGAAAGTTGTAACAGTAAATCGTTAGTATCACTAGCGCCCTCTTACGTAATTTAATAATTTTTAGTCCAAGTAATTTTTTCATGAAATAGGTAATGCGACTATGCTTGATACGTTGCTTTAAATAATAGTTAGAAAATGTCGCTAATAACAATCTAATAAAAATGTATGTAATGAACACTAAACGGAAAACAAAAAATCATAGTAATAAGCAATATATACCTACTATCGCCATGGTTGTTTGGAACCTAAAATTTGGTTTTTCAATTCGGTCTGATAAATTTATTATAATAATCAACAGTATCAAACAATTAATAAAAACAAACAATAACACAATAGAATATTAGCATCAAGTTCCTTAAAAGATATGCATTGCGTCAAATTATTATTTTACAGCTATGAAAAGACTCAATTGCATCTCTGCATCAGCACTTTAATATCATTGCCATTGTATGCATTTACTGCATATTTGCTGTAGTTTATTACATACATAGACTGTATATTTACAGAACAATTAATATCTGTAGGTATTCAGTTGTAAAGTCTCATCTATTTCTCAGAATTTTATATTTTGGTTTATCCCTATCACTATAAATAACTTACCGCTTTGTCACAGGCACATAACACAGATTCTCTTTTATACTACTTTTTCCTTAATTTATACCTCTAATTTTAAGAATTCTGCAGTAGTTTATTACCTAAAACTACCCTAATTGTACAGAACTTATTCTCTGTGCAATCATACCTATTTTCCTGTATGCGACGGCGCCCATGGTTGAAGGGGAATGGAAAATAAATTTCAACTTCGCGGCATCAAACGGGTATCGATTGCGGATTACCGCGGACTCTAGTGAACGTGCAGGCACCGTGTCCCGTTTTAATTTATGTGCGATGCAGTTTTCGAATCCTATCGGTGGCCCCGCCCGGGCGTAGGAGATTTGAATTTTCCGACGGACGGTGAAGCGACGAGCAATCTGAATTTCAGATATTAATTATTCATCACGGGACGGAGATATCCCGCATAATAGATTTATTAGGTCTGCCGTTTTCGCTGTCTATCTCGGTTGGGCGATCAATTGTACGCTTTTCTGATGTATGTATATGGTTTATGTATATGAAGAACTGAAGTTTATTTCAGAAAAAGCGAGGAGAATATAAAATAGGTTGTAATAAATGCATATGCTTGTGTTTCTTTCGTAGAGAGGGATGGGGAAATGTATGTCTGTTGAGGGCATTATTATCTATAATTAATGAGACCGTGGGACATAACGAAAAAAGACAAGAAGTACAAAAAACAAGTTTGGTACTAGCTAAGGTAATAACGTTACCGGGTATTTTTTTAGCCTGGAATTATTCAATATCTGGAGAATACTCGCATCAAATTCCTCAAAAATATCCATTGCATTGAATTAATATTTACATCATTACTTTCACATATATACTGTAGTTTATAACATACACAAACTTACTTTCTGACAGCATGCCATTTAAACATCTACAGTTATAATCAAGGTAATAAGCCCAACAAAAATCATATCATCACAGTTAATTTAATGTAATTATCATAGATACATTGCAGTTTGTGCCTCTAATATTAGTTTGTAAACAATATCTTGCTTTCTACTAATCAAACGACAACGAGCGTTATTAATGATCGTAGTTTTCCACAAGAAATGGCTACACATCATTCAAGTACGAGTTGGCGTTTTCAAGTTATCCTTCTGAAAGAAAGGAACGTCAAATGTACTTGAGTATACCAACGTATTTATATACTGCCCTCCAATGGTAAAGTGCCGTATGTACAAAAATGACATTGATTGAAATATTTCCCGTTTTCTCTTAAATATGACGTTAATAGTTAAAACAAATTAGCATGTTTTACGTACAAATAGCTAGGTGACATGCTACGCTCAAGTAAATTTCTTAAAATGTACAAAATGTGCGTGGCTTTTGCATTGAAACAGAAAAATTGTAGCCATTTTTTGTATGTACATACGGCGTTTTACCGTTGGACGGCAGTATAATGGGTGATCTCTACCGCGCCCCAAGGATTTAAAAACATCATATTTTAGAATAAGAAACAGTAGGTAGCAATTTAGGGTTGCCAACATAGTCATTTTGACCCGGAGACTTCGGGTTTGGCGACCATTCTCCGGGCTACGGGTTTTCAGTTAAATTCTCCGGGTTAACTGAAAGTAATCATCGATCTTTTCAGAAACTGTAGCGACCCCTAGATATTTTTTTAATAATTATGATAATTCTGTAATTGTTATTCTAATCACACAGTTTACCGCGATTTCCATTGAAAAAAGGAATTATTCTCAAAATGAGAACCGCTCTATTACTCAATCTTCACAACAATATAATTTTACTTTTTGAGAGCGTGTGAGAAACTTTGAAAGCAGCATTTTTTAATTTTGTTACAATGGCTAGTGAATACAGTAGGAATTCTGTAGCGGTACGACGAACGCAGAAGATGGTATCCTGCCTCGAGGATCATACACTGAGACAAATCTAACATCAAAAATTACTTTCAAAAAGACGGGTATTATTTGACGGTACGAATTTTGCTTTGTCAGAAACCAACATTTAATAATGATACATTAATTAACAAAATATGTTTTAACTTACTTTGAGTATTTTAATATGTATGTTGTTCAGATGATAAGAAATGTCCTAACAAATTTTTGAGTTTGTCCAAGGCAGTTCACAGAATAGTATCATACTGGTCTGCCATAAAATAGTATTTTTACTTTATCATACGCAGTATGTAAAGTATTGTAATCGTGCCGAAAAAAAAAATTGAGATTTTAGCGGAAATAGGTCTTTTTGGGTCCCCTGAACATTTTTGACCAAGGTACAAAAAAATGTCTGTGTGTGTGTGTGTGTGTGTGTGTGTGTATGTGTGTGTGTGTGTATGTGTGTGTGTACCCGTTTTTTGTGGAGACGGTTCCGGGGAAACTACTAAAGGTATCGGGACGAAAGTTCATATTTAGAAGTTTCATGACTAAACTTAGAGCTGAAAAGCTTTTGGTTCAAAAGGGTCCAAAGGAACGGGCTATTTACTCCTAGCATTTTTCAACGATTTTGCAATTGAGCCGCTATTTCTGTAATTTTGTCAAAATAGTTAAATAATAAATTAAAGCAGAGGAAATTTTGAATAATTTATGCCTATGACATTTTTTGGTAAAATTAATAGTTAAGCTGCAAGAGCAAATTCTATTTGATCGAGATCGGTCGCATCTGCATTGATATGAAACTTCATAGTAGCCAGGATTTTGACAAATATTTTTTTGTACTGTCACCACAGAAATGTCTATAGCTGTCACACTCGAAAACAGCTGATTCCATCAGAGGTTGGGGAGCCGCTATGGAACGTTGCCGCTCTAGTGCGGAAAGTACAAAATTCAAATAAAATAAGATAACAAATTTGATTGTTTGTTGATAAGAAATATCAACACGTTGTTATATCTAATTGTAAAAACGATAAATTGAGAAAATTGTAAATAAAGTATAGCGATGAGTGTAGTTATATTTTAGTATGTTGGTACGGATGTGACATCTACTGTGTCATGAACGAATATAAATCTGTCAGAATTTGAATTAGCTTTTTAAACTTGACGTTTCGTAGAAGTGGTATCAACCTAACATTTCCTATACAGAAATATATCCATTTTTAATTTTTTTAAATACGTTTTTCTCAAAAGCAACTCATAAAACGTTGATATCCTCCTGCCGAAAACTACATAGCGCGACTCGCTGACATGCGACGGCGACGGTCCGCCATCGGTGACGCGCCGCATCACCGCTCGTCGCGCTATTCCGTACTTTCGGCACTTGTGAGGTAAATAACTATTATTCTGATGACAGTAGGTAGTGTCAAATGCTGATGCTCTGACAATACCTACTATTGATGCTATTGACTATCAAAATATCTGTCAAATCCTGGTTGACTAGTTTAATTTTAATGCAGACACGATTTATCTTAATCAAATAGATTGTCATGCAGCTAAACTATAAATTTTATATTTTGTATGATAAAGTTATGTGCCTGGCCATATCAGATTTTTACTTTATCATACGCAGTAAGATAAAGTATTGTAATCATGCCGAAAAAAAAATTGAGATTTTAGCGGAAATAGGTCTTTTTGGGTCCCCTGAACATTTTTGACCAAGGTACAAAAAAATGTCTGTGTGTGTGTGTGTGTGTCTGTGTGTGTGTGTGTGTGTGTGTGTGTGTATGTCTGTGTGTAAACGATTTTTGTGACGACGATTCCGGAGAAACTACTAAAGGTATCGGAACGAAAGTTCATATTTAGAAGTTTTGTTACCAAACTTAGAGCTGAAAAGCTTTTGGTTGAAAGGGTTCCAAAGGAACTGGTAGTTTATTCTAAGCCTTTTTGAAAGATTTTTCAAATGAGCCGGCATTTCTGTAATTTCGACAAAATAGTTAATTAATAAATTAAAGTAGAAGAAATTTTGTATAATTTATGCCTATGACATTTTTTGGTAAAATTAATAGTTTAGCTTCAACAGCAAATTCTATTTGATCAAGATCGGTCGCATCTGCATTGATATGAAATTACGTAGTAGCCAGGATTTTGACAAATATTTTTTTGTGTTGTCACATTCGAAAACAGCTGATCTGATCAGAGGTTGGAGAACCACTATGGAACGTTGCCGCTGTAGTGCGGCAAATTATAAAATACAAATTTCAAATAAAACAAGATCAGCAATTTGATTGTTTGTTGATAAGAAATATCAACCCGTCTTTATATCTAATTCTAAAAACGATAAATTGCGAAAATTATAAATAAAGTATAGCGATGAGTGTAGTTTTATTTTAGTATGTTGGTAGGGATGTGTCATTTTTTTTTTTTTTGACTTGTTTATTTTACGTCGGTCTAGTTCCGCAACTTAGGCCAATCACCGACGCTGAGGGCAGGCTACACACACCCAGGAATTTTGTCCTACTGAAGGAATTCCAACCTCCAGTAAGAGTTCTTTAACGTGCATGTCGCATAATGACAGCACACGGGGCCACCGGCTTTACTTCCTCATCCGATGGAAGGCGGCATGCAAAGGTATTTGTTCCCTGCCTAAAATACCAGGACAGTCGATTTTAGCCCGAGCCGGGATTCGATCCCGGGCCTCCAGCGTAGATAGCAGCCGCTCTATCCTATACGCCATCGACCCCCAGGGATGTGTCATGAACAAATATAAATCAGTCAGAATTTGAATTACCTTTTTAAGGTGCGTTTTCATTAGTGATAATGACAGTGGTAGTAGACGTCGTTATAGTATTTCCAATAGAAAATTGCTAGTGACTCATGTTTATGTACATGCAAACTAATATGTGTCATTATCACGTATTTCTTAAAAAGCAACACAATAAACGTTGATGTCACTCCTGCCAAAAACTAGATAGCGCGACTCGCTCACATGCGACGGCGACACTCCGCCTTCGGTGACGCGCCGCATCACCGCTCGTCGCGCTATTCCGTACTTTCGGCATTTGTGACATAAATAACTATTATTCTAATGACGTAGTGTAGGTAGTGTCAAATGCTGATGCTTTGACAATACCTACGATTTATCTTAATAGAATAGATTCTCATGCAGCTAAACTATTAATTTTATATATTGTATGATAAAGTCATGTGCCTGGCCACATCAGATTTTTTATATCATGGAGATGACGACAGCGATACATTTATTTGAAAATTTGATTATCAGTTGGACTATATATTTACAAAGACTGCGAGATATATATATTTTTACTAGAGACACATTTACTATGGGGGTTTATACAAAACGCCAATATTGTCGGAATATAATGAA
Organism: Melinopterus prodromus; assembly: GCA_964023965.1. NCBI lineage: Eukaryota > Metazoa > Arthropoda > Insecta > Coleoptera > Scarabaeidae > Melinopterus > Melinopterus prodromus. The sequence goes on along the minus strand of OZ030392.1, from coordinate 57,947,005 downwards.
AATTTAAAGTTAGCTAGGGAACGTGTAGATAATCCCTACGAGCAAAAAACACGATACTTAAAAAAACGCTCAAGTAGGTACATCAAAATTATGCTTGGTTTAGATGGTAATATTCGCATTTTGTCTCATATTGGTTATGTCGTAACAAAATCGACAATAGAGAGAAAACTATCGAAAAGAGGGAAAACTAGTAGACATTAATTGAAATAAATTAATTTACTTAGTAATTAGCATCTAGATCTCATCATTTTCTACACTACCTATATCCAAGTTTCACACCAAAGCGTTGCCTAAAAAGGTTGCAACCAAAAATTCATATGACATTTATTGTAGGGGATTAAAATATGTAGCAATTTTATCCTAACTTTAACTGTCGTCAGGTCATAAGAAGGAAGTCATCGTATATGTATGTGGCATTATCATGCCTCCTGTTGATACGATGACAAGGAAAGATTGACTGCAATGCATATTTGTTTGTATGTCCTAGTTTAAGTACTCGATATTAATAAGGACCTTTTGCACGTAAGTTTCCAACCATGTGATCGACCAAAAGTTTATGAAAAAGTCGCGCTGGATTTGAAATTTTCCAAACAGAATAGCTTTATGTGTTTGTGCTTAATTGCACTGTGCTATTACTGGGCTGTAGCTATAATGATGAATCAAAAAGAAAATGCAGTAGAGATTAGGATACTGATTCATCAATTATCAATTAGCGTTGTAATAGATTACTTGTAATTAGAAATATAGGTATTTTAATTTTATTCAATCGAGGTCGAAGTTATTGTCAATCGCCATTAAAAAGTGCCTTTTTACTTGTCTACTAATTAAATCAAAAGTGTACCTAAAAATTTCTAGTGGCTATAATATGGCTGAAACGTTATATCTAAACAACACTTAAGCTAAAACATTTTACTGTAATTTATTGTCTGTGATCTCCATTACATCACTTATTGCCACCTCTTGTTTCCATGATACTCCATTACAGGCTTCGGTTACGTGTTATTATTAGCACAATACCGGCGAAATTAATTGTTACGAGGGGCGCAGTGGAGGCTTCAGCGACACCAATACCATGAACACGTCCATTCGCCCTTAGGGTAATATCAAAAATTTATTTGGTTTCAGAGCGTCGGCAAATATCGGAGGTGACGTACGCAACGGCAAAACTGATAATGGCCTGAGGGAGCTATACTAAACCTTCCTCAGCGAAAATTAATAAGCCTAACAAACAAGGGGAACGAAAGACAATGTTTGGGGTATGTATGTGAATTTATTAGTGTTTTATGATATCAATTTAGCAATAATTGTTTTAAGGAGGACTCTAAAATTACCGCATTGAATTTTATAGATATGTTCGTTATTATCTGTTTGTTTTCTTTTGGTAGTCAGTTTTGTTGTAATTGCTAGTAAATATCCAGTGTTATGTATGTGCTGTTAGTGTAATTTGATCATTTGTTGATATTTAATTGTCAGTGAACACGTGGTCTATTTACTGGCGAACGGGTAATTAAATACAAATAGTAGAGGTCAGGTTCGGATGTAGTTGCGCAACAACAGTAATCAATTGCAATGGCATTAAGTGCAATGCATTTCAGTATCGTCAGCTGTTAAGCCCAGCTATATCAACTAAGACCATCGGTGTAAGAGTACGCTAAACATAGCTAATGTTTCGTGTTTGTTTTTTTTTTAAATAATAGCTCTCATGTCTCTCTTGGTGAATATGCCTCGTTGAATCATCACCATCTAGAATTTCTGGCTGAAGGCAGTATATTAAGTTCAGAATTTTTATAACTATTGTTTTTATCTGTGTTTGTTTTAGTAGACTTACACGTTCCACTGTTCCTAAATGTTTATATGTACCAGATAAGGCTCAGACATCGGTGGTTGTAAACTCCGATGATACCTAATGAATTTTTCTTTAAAGTTTTGTTCTATTATTTTGAAATAACTTAAACTAATAGTTACTCAGATAACTACAATGGTATTTTTTATTCTCATCGGAATCGTCAAGTTATCTGCCACTTTATTTTTTACTCTCTGTTAATATGTATTTACGTCAAATAAATCAAAAAATTCGGCCAGCCATTTCCGTCCAATTGTGTTAGCCAAACCAAGTTATTGCCTGTTATTGATTGAACTGAGGCACTTGTCCCTTGATCTCTTAAGATTGTTTGCTTCCAACAAAATATCAAGTTTTCAGCAAATTTTGAATTTTGCCTTTCTTTCTGGCAGCATAGTTCCTTGTGCGCCACTAACAGTTTTGTTGGTTTTGAGCAGTGCTGTCATATAATAGCACTGCTCAGGTACACACAATACTCCTTTTTAATATGATATTTAAGTTGACAATTCTTATGGTATGTTATGGACAATTGCCCAAGCTGATTTTTTTTTTCTTTTGCTATGAAGTTTTTGTCAATAGTGAATAACATTGTGCCATCATTTTACATACAAAATAACACAACATCAATAAATGATACGTATGCAAAAAGTGCTTTGAAATTTTCACACAGAAAAGTGATGATTTGGAACGAGAAAACATAATTTCTGGAATTTATTTACTAGATTCAAATGCTATTTGCTTGGATGTAGAAAGTTATACATACAAGAAATGCCACATACTCAATCTAAGTAAAATAATTTCTCAGATAAATGCTGTCGACAAATAAATTCTTACTTTATAAGAACCAATATAGTATTCATAGAATTGAATTTTTCGTATCAAAAATGTCAATTTCTCCAACGAAGTAGGAGTAAATCCATCCAAGTGCGTTGTTACTTGATCCAAGAAAATATAAGAAAATAATAATGATAATCGACAATATTAACTCAAATGCCAATGCCTATGGCCTGAATGAATATACAAATTATCTCGGTTTATGTTGTGAAGCAATATGAAGCGTTCATATATATTGTGGATGCCCAAATGCGGTTACCAATGCAATAATCTTAACCGCAGATCAATACCACTACTCGAAATCCATTTAGCGAATGTTTAGCCCTAAATACCTCTAATTAAGTTCAGACCATTGGCAACGAAACCCGTAATCCCTTGGGTAAATCCAAGAACATGTCCTTACAGAACGTGATGCCACTTCTTGTTCCCTTCCACGTGCCTCCGTTTGTGTATAATTAAGACAGAATACGGCTCCGGTATAAGAATAGAAATGCAGTGAATAACAACTTTCCTTAGCTACTTATATTTTTTGTTTTGAAGGAAAGGTCGCGGATGATATGCAAACAAATAATTTCAGACGAGACATGAAATAAAACTATGGAGGATAAGAACGAAACCAAGAATAAACTTTTTCCTTTGTTTATTTTTTCTTATTTCGGTTTTCACTCTTTGTACATATCATTTTGTACATAATAAGACAGTTAAGAAGCAACGCACATTTATAGCAAAAGAAAAGGCATGGATATTACTAAGATACTGTTTGCAAAACCTGTTTTATAAGTTAAATATAATTAATTAATTCATTAACAAAGTAATTTTTATAATTAATTTTTTCATCTGAATATCACTAGATATTTCAGCGATTAAATTTTAATTATTTTGAGGTTGACCTATTTTATATTCACAAGAAATCACTCTCTGGTTAAATTTATAACATTTTTTCTCTTCTTTGGACTGTAAAGCCTTAAAACTGCCTAAAAATGAAGCTTGTATAGAACGTAAATTAGTTTACATAAAACAAATTAGTTATTTATTTTTTAGGGTTGGTGTGTGGAAACTATGTAATATATTATTAGCATTAGAAAAATCGTTCAATACATTAAAACCTCTCGTAGATCTCTGCCCGCAGAATTTAGAATTTAGCATTTCCTGGATTGCTTAGACGAGAGGTGCCGTGTCGACCAAAATTTGGTGAGACTTTTCATACTGCGTAATAAAACAAACACTAAGAATGTATATTTTATTAAAATAATTTAGTTTAGTAACAATAATTCATCAATCACAATCGTCAACCGTACTAGAAAAGAAATTACTATCGCTATCAGTATTAATATCAATAGTGGTTCTAAAGTTTTATGCTGCTTGTTACGGTTTGAATGGCAGGTAGCAAAAGGGGTTTGACGTCTGTCAATTTATATGTGATATTCTTAACTGCTTCATCGTTTTTAATGTGCGTAACATAATTGCGTGTATGTAGTACGAGTAAGCTCCGGCTTTTGTAACGTAACCCTATTTACTTGAAATTAATTTACTTCATCAGGTTAAGTGACAAACTAGGCAAAGTGCTCATTTTATTAAAACCTTTACGCCATTACGTAAATTTGTCCGGTGTAAAACTCGGATACAACCAATCACGCGTGAGGGTATACAAAGGGACAAATTTGCAAAATTTCTCGTGGTTTTTAAATAGTGTATTGCGTATACCTACGATAGCACTCAACATACCATAACATAATATATCGTAATTAAATGGGTATTTTTCTGTTATTTTTACTTTATCATAAAATTATTATTAAAATTATTTTCATTCTGACAGTAGGTAGTGTCAATCGCATGTTCTTTGAAAATACCTACTGTCAACATTATCAAAATATCTGTCAAATCCTGGCTAACTTGTCTTATTTTAATGCAGACACGATCGATCTTGATCAAATATACTCTCATGCAGCTAAACTCAAAGCTAAACTATTAATTGTATATATTGCATGATAAAGTCATGTGTCTCACCACATCAGATTTTTTATTTTGTTAGATCACCCAACTGCTGCAGGCTTCAGTTGTGCATTCAGTGCATTCAGTCGCCACAAAACTTTAAAGCTACTTATATTCGCGAATTTTGAGTATACTCCCTTCCAGTATAAATATTTCAACAAAGTTTCAGCGTTGTACGGTTTCCGTCCATGCAAAATAAAACATAGACAAGTTGTTGCTTTGTTTAAAGTTGGATGGAGTACTCAAACAAACATAATTTCAACAAAATCCCAGGTCCACCGTTTCCAACAGAATTTATTAACACTACAAAAACATTTTAGTATGCCTCATACAAAACCTTCTATCTACAAACAATATATTATTATAGCGCCATTTGATGTGATACGCTAACGGAACTGTAAACAAGCCTCCTGTGATGAATAGATAGATTGCTAGATGGAATTTGAGAGTTTACTACGTAACGCTGCGATCGCAACAGTGCCAGTGCTTATCATGGACCCACTAAATAGAAAGCGCTTTGCAGTAAGTTTTCGAACCGTGACATGCCCGATAGTGCTCTTGGGTCGCTTATTTTACATCGCGGACGCTAGTTTGTTTTCGACGTGCACAAGTTGTAGATGCCACCTCTTGGATTCACAAGTATGTCAAAGTAGAGTGCTTGGTGCTGGTATTCGTATTGCATACTCATGTAACGTATATGTGTAAACAATTCTGTAAATACGTCGTTAGTTCATAAGTGTAGTTTTGGATTGCTGTGTTGTTGTTAAGTAAACTGAAACAGTATTCTTCGTAGAAATAAACAACTAAACTGTGAATTGAAAACCATTTAATATCGAGTTAAAGAAGAGGATGAAGTAGATTTTACATACCTATTAAAAAGTGACTTTCACCATTAACTCAAAAGACTCAAAAGTTGTAGAAGGTGGTTCGAAGAATGGTACAAGTTAAAAATAATCTGGAGGGCGGAAACAGTTTTTGCGACTGGTTGACATGCTACACCAAAAAACTATTGGTTCGATCAACTTGAAATTTTGACTACATGTTCAACAAACATTGCTTTATCGCCAGACACTCAATATGTTAAGTATCTTTTTATTTAATAGCAAAAACATTGTCACATTTGTGATCTAAATACGACAATTTGAGTTTTGTTTAGGATTTGAGGTTTTTTACGAATTTTAATATGTTGTTCAGAGTAGTAAATAGAAGGTATATACTAATTTGCAGATTTACTTTATTTCTTTCAGGGTTTTGGTCAAATTTGGTGTGAAATGACAATTCAGCCGAAGATAGCGATGACAATTTTTCTATCATTTTAGTACCTAATATACAAAGAAAGAATAGTGTGAATACGTCAATACGTGAGATAATGACATGATGTAATACAGCAAAATTACAGGAAAATTGCGGTAATTTTACAGCAGAAAAGCAAGTTACTGCTTTTCTTTACAGAAATATATTGCTGGTCGTTTAATATCGGTGACAATGATGTAGAAAACACCGCGTTTTTGTGATTATCAACTTTATTCTTATCGTTTACTCCTATAAAGATAATAACAAAACATTTTTTATCAACTTACATTAACACATACCCAAAATATTTTTCACAATGAAAAACAATCAGTATTTTATATTTTTATTATATTTTATATTAATTTTCATTTAGTTTTTAATTTTGTTTAATGTTTTTATGTCATAGTAGCCCACGAAAGAATTTTGAGAGGCTCAACGCTTCCTTAATCTTCCAGCAATGCGTTGTCTATAGGAAGTGTTCATGTCTGGCAACGTGTCCTTCAAGGTAGTTACTGTTAGGACACTAAAATAATACCTTTTAAGGCCCATCATGGACCACTAGTTTTTATTTAATCACGAGTTTGCTCCTGATAATTTGGATACACCAAACTATTATTATTACCTAACCAGTTACATGAAAAATTCTGTACTAAAACACATATTTAATTGAATGTTCATGTTATAACGTATCTATACCAGGAATCGCTTTTGAATATCGGTTACGTGTAATATATCATGCAATCGCATTGGCACGTCATGTCATTCAAAGTTTCCTGGGTATGAAATATGCGTATCAATTCCCTCAAAATACGGCTCCATCACGATGTCACGTTTCAGCTGATCGATTAACCGAATGAGATGTGATGCAGGCGCATAATGGTGAGCGAACGTAGGGATCTCAATTCACTACGTCAATCGTTGACTGTCGTGTTATTTTGAAAATTCGAAAGCGATCCAACAAATATCGAAGGTACATAAAACGGAGAATGCGTACACAGCAAAGATACGACACAGTATTGTATTTTTATAAAAATATAAATTTTTCAGATCTTTAATGAGAGCCCTTCAAATGGAGCTTGTTACAGAATTCTAAGAATTTTTATTATAGATCCAACATTTTCTTTTTCTGAACATTTTTAACAACTTATTATTTACGTTACTTTTTGCGCATTTTGCGACATTTGCGCTATATAACATACAGTTTTGTTAAAAGTTAACGACGATTAAGCTAATGTGTTATCAACTGCCTATGTCAAACCGTTAAGTGTTGCATAAAGGTCGATTAAGAGTTAATCATCATTCGCCAGGACAATGCTAATCACACCAGGAAACCCTTGTTTTTCCTGGAATTGCATATCACTTTCTTGGATTCCTCGTCGTTCTGGCCACTAAATAAGTTTATGCGGTACAGTCACTGAATATCACATCCTCCTCCAGTTATTAATAAAAATAATAATAGTATCTAATAATAAAACATTTTTATATTTGTCAGACGCAAAAATGTTATTTGAAAAAAGTGTTTTGAAACAGAGGGCATTAAACAAAAAATTATATCTCCTTTATCGATGCATAAACACCCGGTATATGGAACACCGAAGATGACTATAGTTTCATATTTAAAGACCTCAAATATTTCTAAATACTTTTTAAAATAACACGTTTGCATAGCTTTGTACATAAAGGTAGTTTACTCTTCAGTATTTTCTATAGTTCTGGTAACACCCGGTAAACTCAAGCAGACAATAACATTATAATATTTGCTTTTAATAATAATAAGTTTTATGACAATCTAAACACATTACGAAGAATACAATTTTTGGTGAAATTGATATTAAAAATGTTAACTATTAATAGAAACACCCGGTATAACCAATGTAGAAGGTGATTACAAGTTTGTATTTGATGTCGTCCGACAGTTCGAAATACCTTTTTAAAATAATATTAGTGCGTAGCTTTTAAAATAAAGGTACTTTACTGTTAAGTGTTTTTCATAGTTTTGGTAACACCGGTACATGCAAGCAGATAATTTCATACTAATACTCGCATTTTAGGTAAACTTTGTAATTTTATGAAAAATTAATCATAAAAATTTTTCCCAATTCTGTCCAAGGTAGTGCCGCACTCTGTATAGGTATATATATATATATATATATATATATATATATATATATATATTTAAAACGTTTACTATTGCTGGATTCCCCAATAACTACTACCAATTTTATATATATATATATAAGCAATTTGTGAAACAATGGATGAAAGGGATTGATAATACTTTCACATTAAACCACGATATTAATAACTGGGGTTTCCCTTTATTATTTCGTCACTAGTGAAACAATAGATGCAAGAGAGGTTGCGACCCCAAAAAATATGCTCAACGAGCGCATTATGAATATTGGGCGTCTGGGGTTTTGGTCTATCCGGGGACTAATTTCTTTTTGTGATCATGAAACGAATGAATCGAATTGAATGGAATACTTGAACAATTCCGACAGTCGGAATGTTTCTGATTTGAAATAAACCAACATCCGAAAACGAATTTCTTGAAAATTGGAACTGTGTGTTCGATACATAAGAATATGGTAAAGAAAGTTATGTGACTCCCATGCACAAAAGTCCATGTGCACATAAAATACGTTTTTATTAAATATTGACTAGTTTTGTATAAGCAAGCTGCCAAGGATGGGTTATTAATAAAACACATTTCGTTTGTTGAATCCCTTAGCGTTCAAGAATTTTATTGTCATAATCACAGGCTTATTTGATACAAAAGAAAACAGTTGAAACGAAAATAATATAGACGTTGAACGTCGTTCAGGTGGGCGTGTACGGTTAGAATAACAATGAGGAATTCCTTCGACAACCTTCGTGTGAATACCTATGTTGGGATCCTCAATCTCCCAGCTATCTTGAATTATTTCAGTCCATTGTCCATTTTGGACACTATAATCTAGGGGTAGTAACTTTATGTTTCAGTTCCATTGAACTGACGTGGTCAATAGAATTTTTCAACAAATTTTTTCCTCACCATTTCACGTGCGAAAAATTGTCTTCTTAATTGCCTATGGAAAATTTGGGGAAAGCCTAGTCACCCTAATTTGACCATTCTATGTTGCCTGAGTTTTTGAAATCGATGCAAAACGGCCTCTCCGGAGTTTTTGCTTCAAAATTTTCCAAAATGCGAGCGATTTTGGTGAATGCGCGTCAACATTCCTTACCCATTTGATTCGTTTCGCTATTGGCTACTAACTGCCAATACTACTTGGCCATAAACGTCAAAAACGCAAACATAACCTCAACAAAACCTAGAACCTATTCACATTGCAATAGGTATCTACAGACCTAAGCGATTTGTTCCGTCCCCACAAATATCCTTTGAGCAACCTATAACCATGTATACGTATAAAAATAATTATTAATTCGGAATCTATATACCTACTTAATTGGGTAGATATGGTAAAATTCGACAAATAGCACCGCGCAGTTAAGTTAACCTACTACGAAAACACCATGAAGACACAGTAAGTAAATTAAAAGAGATGATTGGCTTTTTGTTTAAATTTGGCCGTTTACTTTACCTCCAATTGATTACAGGTTGAGACGTAGTTTAGATGGTACCAATGTACACCAGTCGGGTTTGCGGACAGCGCCAATTTCAAGAACCACCACCTTACGTGCTAACCAAATATTTTGATGGCAAGATTAGACAAACAACCGCACGCATAGCTTAAGGTGAATTTATTCAGATTGCAAAACACATTTACTTATTTATTAATAATTTTAGGATTTAAACAAACTGTCGTACAGCAACTAATTTGTATGTATTTAGCCCCACATTCAAAAGATCTTGCAGGTCAAAAGACATCGAAAGGCACAGATGGCATATAACTGTTCTACCATACCATAGCCCTACAACTACAACAAAGCAGAAGTTCAAATAGTGTGCGAACTGACAGAGAGCAAGAGAGAAACCTAGAACGCGAACATTATGCCAGAAATGGGGATGACCCCAAAGAAAATAAACAAGAATTTCTCTTCTAATCAAAGAATTTGAAGGAATGAATCTATTTGTCGTTATTTTGAGGTTAGATTAATTTTTGTATATTTAGTTGAATTTATTTTACTTTGGTTTTAGCAGGTAACATCTACGATGTGATAAATATCCTGGAGGAAGAAGGATTCTAATTTTGGTTTAAAGAAACTTATATCATCATTGGCGATTCGGAAGGGTTACTGAAGTAGCCTTATCGCATTGGTCAATCGTGTGGCGGTTACCCGTATTGCAATTTTCAATTTCATATACATACACACCATACATATTATAAAAAATTCAATTTCCAATCAAGGTCTGTATTGCTATAACCATAAATTAGGACAAAATTAAATTTTATGTGACAACTTATATTTCACTTGCGGGAGACTAGTTTTTTAATTGGTCATTTTTGTGTGGTATATATGAGTCCATAGAAACAACTTATCAACTTCAAAGTTTGAGTTTGCAAAAAAAGATTCATGGATCTACCCAATAGGCGGTCTACAGGTCCACTAGTAATTCAAATATGCAGTTAATTATCACCAATCAAGGGCTAGGTTGATGATAACAGCAACTACGTTGTTAGTGTACCTAAATTTTTAGTTTTAAAGGTTTGTATGCGGTCCGCTCAATTTACCGTCGATTTCTGAGACTCTTGCTTCGAAGTACATGCCGAGAACATAAAATCCATGCACTTAAAACATCGTAAGACTGGTCGCAGCTGGTTTGGCAATTATTGATGGTTTATGTTATTGCAAGTAATTAAATTTGAGGTATTTTCGTATTTTATTGGCGATAACTTTTTAACTGTACAATAACAGTAATCCTTTACATACCAACAGAGAAGCGTGTCGGAAATGGTGTCAAAATCGTCATGGAAATTAATATTAATTCCTAGGTGACCGGCCAAAATTACCTATTCGATCTCGGCATCCTGAAATTCTATTACGGCGCGTGTATATGCGCCAGTGGTGGGCCCAGCAATTGCATGAATAAGTAATTTGTCTAAACGCGATGATGAACGATACGAATTACGTGACGGCGGTTGTCGACAGCACCTATATCAACTAGGATAATAATAACAAATTTCTAGCCACGCAACAGTGTGGAAATTTGCGATTATAAATAGGGTATAAGCGTCAACTTACGGGGTAGAACGCTCCAGTTTACTTAGGCAATGAACTGCATGAATATTTATGGCTACTACTTTAAATTTTATATTCAGTTTTATCTGGAGTGAGACATGTTTGCCCTTTTGACGTCATAGGACCTGTACGCTACTTAATTCGAAACACACTGATCGAGGTGAAGAATTTTTTATTGATGTTCTGGTTTTCGATAGATGTTAGAATTACTGAATGATATTTTTTGATTTAGTAAAGAGGAATGTCTATGGGTTAGATTAATGGATGTATAAAAAGGGAAACAGGGAGGGTGAATTTTGCATGTGAGGTGTCGGGACGAGTGGGAAAGCTGGAGTAAACATGTCGAGCTTAAATATTTACGAGAATGTATAGAGTATCCCTGTCACTGAGTGGAAATATTGTCACAGCGCTCACAATGGGCGCGAGCAAAGCGAAAAGGTGTGTGTGACAAACCGTACATTCCACGAAATATATGTACTCCAGTGGCTGGGATGGTAATTCGTTAACACCATGTCTAAATTTGCCCGCTCATAATATGATGGCTTTTGTATGAAGCTTATTGAAGGTGTTATTGACTAAATAAGCAAAGTCGTTTTTGCTGTTTAAAATTATTACCACACAAAGTGTTGGAGATATTCCAGATAGTCATAAAATTGACACACCCTATAGGTACCTACGTTTTTACATACTTTTTATTCCTAATAAAAAAAATTCTGATGTGGCCAGGCACATGACTTTATCATACAATATATAAAATTAATTGTTTAGCTGCATGAGAATCTATTTGATTGAGAACTAGTTAGCCAGGATTTAACAGATAAATAAATAATTAAATAAATAAATAATTCCTTTATTAAAATAAGAGAATATTAATTGCAACAAAATATTATTTATATTTAGGGCGCAGTTCAGCACACTTGTTTCCAAATTGCCTTACTCTTCCACTCAACCCCTTACGCAAACTAGAACTAAGACATAATTGTAGCAATAATATAAAAATAAGAGAGAACTTATCAAAACAAAAACAAACAAGAAAATTACTCTAGAGTCTAATTACACGTAATTGCAGCAAATCCAACTCAACAAAACATCGCGCCTGCCCATGAAAAATAAAAATTAAAAAGCCTCCAATGTGCGCTCGATGCCTAAAGTCCCCCCTGTTGAGCAAACAGCCAACGCTTCACCTTTCCCACAAAACTGTTTCACGATAAATTTTTCATATCTTCCCTGAGACCATTGTATATATGACTGACCTGGTAAGAGAATGACCGTTTATACAGCTCAGTGCGATGGGCAGGTGGAGCGAACAAACCCCCGAATTTTAAATTAAGGTTATGGACATACATTCTACAGCATATCTTCCGCATGAGGTATTGTGGGATCCTAGTGGATAGCAACTTATGATACAATATTTCTGCATGCAACACCCTAGTGTTATCCATGTTCAACCACCCCAAGTCGCCCAGCCCATTCGATGCATGATCATACTTCGTCAAACCAAAAACAAACAGAACAAATGCATTTTGGACACGCTCAACACGCTGCCTATCCGACGCCATCAGGCAAGGACTGTACACGGTATCACAATATGAGATCTTTTGATACTATTAACTACGGTCAATATTAATTGTGAGATAATGTCAAAACATCAGCATTTGACACTACCGATCCTGTCAGCATTTGACACTACCGGTACTGTCATTAGACTGAAAAATTTGCAAATCCTGGGTCACTATATAGTATTAAATCAATGCAGATGCGACCGATCTCGATCAAATAGAATTTGCTCTTGCAGCTAAACTATTAATTTTACCAAAAAATGTTATAAGCATAAATTATTCAAAATTTCCTCTGCTTTAATTTATTATTTAACTATTTTGACGAAATTACAGAAATGGCGGCTCATTTCTAAAATCCTTGAAAAAGGCTTAGAGTAAACACCCTGTTCCTTTGGACCCTTTTGAACCAAAAGCTTTTCAACTCTAAGTTTGGTCATGAAACTTCTAAATATGAAGTTCTGTGCCGATACCTTTAGTAGTTTCTGCGGAAATGAATTAACAAAAATTGAGTATACACACACACACACACACACACACACACACACACACACACACACACACACACACACACACACACGCACACACACACACACATACACACACACACACAGACATTTTTTTGTACCTTGGTCAAAAATGTTCAGGGGACCCAAAAAGACCTATTTCCGCTAAAATCTCAAAAAAAATTTTCGGCACGATTATAATACTTTACATACTGCGTATGATAAAGTAAAAACTGCTCTATATTTAAAATTACTAGAAAGAATCAAATTGAATTGATTCTTGAAATTTTTTTATTAAATTCTGCACTTAAAGGTATTTACCACTTTTTCTTATATAGAGTAGTTGTGAAACTAAGAGCACCCAATAAAGATGTATATTTTTTGCTAATATAAACTCACTATCGAGGTAAATACAGTGGGTGTACTGATCATAAAGTTGCAAAACGGTGACTGTTTTGCGGTAAAATGTGTTTAGTTTAGTTTTATTTCAATGTATTATTACATCCGAAACGACAAGTCGTTAATTATGTCTTGATGTGATTTACAGAAATAATTTATATTTTCAGAACTACTAGTACACTATGTAAAAATCATAACTGTAAAGGAAGATATTCCTCATTAATTTGTTAGTTACCGAGCATTTCGGAAATAGACATTGGGTTTATTACTCGCTTTTAGGGAAATTTCTGAAACTATACAATTTTTAAGTTTTCATTTGAGTTTTGGTTTGATCCTTTTGAAAAGATACCAAGCATGACCGTGTGCATAATTGTTCGCATAATTTAACCTTCATGAATTTACAGGCATACATTTTTTAGGTAATAAGTTTTGGAATATCTTCGGTAGGGTGGTCCATTTTTTTCAAGTTTAAAATTTTGGCTCTCCACAAACTTGTTTTCATTCCATATGTGCTAACTAACATCTGTGTAAAATTTGAGCCCAATTAGGTAATATTTAGAGGTCGCTAGGATTAATGGTTTTTGGGGGAAAGGTTAAATTTAGAAACAATCCCGTTTTTACACTTTAAAATGTATTAGAAATACTAATATATACGAAAAACTAAAATATTCATTCTAATAAATGTTTCACGGTTAATAGATTGCAGATTTTATTGGTTCATAGTCGTCTTCATAATATTGGTCTTAGAATATGTGTTATGCAGATCGACTACGCGAAGCAAATATTGTTTCTGTTCAACGTTATCCCTCGCTGTGCACAGTCGTTTACGACTTTTAATTGGAGAACTTTTGCTTCTATTTCAATGTAAACTTGATCCTCCTTCCACTCTGTAGGATCTTTTCTAAGAAATGATATGGCCTTTTCTCTTCCCTCATGTATTAGCAAATCAAAGAGACTTGTTGTATGTTTGGTTACAAAGGATTCAAGAGGATTATGACGATTAAATCTTTTTCCGTCTGAACGCCTTTGCTTTTGGTCTTAACAAAAGGTTTTTAACCACTGGATGACACGGACAATAAATTGCCCGTATCATCCAACGAGCTTCATGTAAAGCACCAGGCGCACGAAACTTAGCCTCAGTTTTATTTGGACAGCCAAGAAAGTTTTGACACAAGGTTAAGAGTTCGATGTAATAGTCTCTAGGCTGTTAACTGTTTATAGCATCAGCATAGTAACCATGCATTTCTTGGCGAAGTTCAAGCAAATTCTAGGTTTAAATAATGAATCGTCTCCAATCACAAAAGTTTTTAAGTCTATTTTCGGCCAATGTTTCTGAAAGTGTCTAAATAGTTGAATATCTGGGCAACCACTTGATCCAAAAACTTCCTTAAAAAATTAGACGGCATGACCTCAAAAATATGATGGCGGGAACCAATCTATATGAGCTCTTTGTCAAGGGCTTGTTTAATTAAAATGCATGCACCCAAGTTTAAGCCTGTGTTAGAAGCCGTAGTGTAAAAGCATTGACTGCGGATATGCTTTTTAAAGACCAATCATCAAGAACTTGCAAGCATGCACTGTATTGTTCTTCGCCCGTACGTTTATCGATTTTTGGAACTGCTAATAGTTTTTCTAGTCCACCTCCACTGACTAGAACCACAATCCTATCTACTTTTTGTACTCCACTAATAATATCGGGTAATAAGAAGTTGAATATCATAGCGACCTCTAAATGTGGTTCATACAAGCCAGATTTTGAAATAGACACTTCTTTTGATGTAAGGAATACAAACAAGCTTGTGGAGAACAGAAAAGAACACGAAAAAAAATTCTCATTACGTCGTGGACCACCCTAAATTCTTCGGGTTACTAAGCTTTATAAATATTCCAAACTTCAGTTCTATGCCTTTGTTTGCTAAGGTAAAGGTCCCAAATTCAGACACTAAAATTCGACATATTTCTGTTTAGTTGGATATAACAAGAAATCTACAACATTGAACTTTATTTTAGGACATCCAGGTGTTGATTTGACATTACACAAATCAACCCACAAACGCTTCTTATTCTACCAATGTTCTAACGGCCAGCATATAACCTCAAAATTTGACTGATCTTGATTATTATGCTAAAAGTAGATTTTTTCCTTATAAGGTAACTGCAATTCGACTTCTTTTTACATCGCTACAGGATAACCAGTAATTAAGAAAATTCTTATAATATCTATTTAGGCTGACTAAAAATGCTTTATGTTTTCATAATAATGCGGTGTACTCGGTGTGTCGGAATTAGGTACATGTAAATATAGCACGTCCTTAAATCAGACATGTGTGTCGGAATTGTATACATAGTTAGAAGGAAATACATTTGGGTCTATTGCTGCCTTTACACAAGAAAATAACATAATTTACATTGTTTGCTATATTACATTTAATTGTACGCATTTTGTCCAAATTCCGACACGAGTACGGAATTACGAACATGAATAATCCCTAATTATTACACTAACAGCAGAGAGTAGCGATTTTGGCATTAATACACCACCTTTGGAGATAACAGGTGAACTCATGCCATCACCATTAAAAATATCGTTATTCTGGCCTGAAACACCCAAATAAAGTAAAAAGAAACTGTTCTTCTGTAACACTATCTCTGATGCTTGGAAAGAATATTTGTTAAAAAAATAAGGAATCATTCTAGATATATATATGAAAGGAAGCGAAAAGGAACAGAATAAAAACCTGCACCAAGAAAAAGAGAGCACTAAAAATTCCAGATGCAAGAAACATGAAAATATACTTGAGGGAGAGAGGGCAGACTGAAGATGACTAAGGACTTATTTTATACTATGTTTCATTAAAACTGGTAAAACATAAATGTTTAACATTTCTTAATAATAAATCTTATTCAACAACATTTAAAACACTTAATATTTATATGTTTGAAATACGCTGGTAAAAACAGGTGTCAGATATATGAAAAATAAAAATGTTGATGTTCTTCACTGTTTCGTTTAATAATCTTATCAGTTACTGGTTTCGCCTAAAGTAGGCATTGTCGAACTGACGCTGAAATCAGAACACAAAAATAGACGAAATAATGTACCACAAGTGCTTGATTTAGTCGCACTCTCTGAATTAGGTCGGAATTAGAGGCAAATGTTAAACTTTCAAAATATTATATAAATTACAGAACTATTATCAATTCTCTTTAAAAATGAATAGCCAGATATCTAAAGAAGGAAATATTTGTTTAAAAAGTCGATATAGTCATTATCACCACATATCTACAGTTACAAATGTAACAAAAATTCCTTAACCTGTCTGAATTTTGGGCATTTATCTTATCAAACATAAATTTCAACAATAAGCAATTCAATTGTAAAATTTGTATAATTTCCATCGGTCGCCTACAGTCAGAACTTCATCATAAGTATTAATATCAGTAGGAACTAACTAAAGTATTTGCAAAATTAAATAATCAACAAGTTCTTCATGCGTTAGTATGTTTAAATCCACGAACTCTACTATTTTTCTATCACTTCCTTTTCTTATATCACTCGATGCAATTATTGTTCAATAAGAAAAAATAAAATTTGTATTTACAAGTTTGTGAGAGCAAATGCACAAGCATCAAAAGAGCCGCCCGGAATATCTTACCTTTTCTAACATTGGTAATATAGTATGAACGATCTTGGACGACTAGGTACTAACATGCTTTTACATCGGAGCGGATTTCCCATAAAACCTAATATAACAAATCAAATTAACGCTCTGATCGCATGTAGTATAATATCAGCGTACATAAACAAGTTTTCACGGGCTCAATTATCCACCGCGGTGCATTTACTGGTGCAAGCAAGCGTCATTGTCGCTCATTCATTGACCATTTGCTTTAACGGCTTCTACGATCTGGTTGGTTTAATGGGAGCGGTCCGACGAAGGTAATTTGACGGAACGTGTCATCTCGCCATAATCACCGCTGGTAAGTTAGCGTAAATGTGACGAAGTGTATCACCCTGTACTTGAGTAAGACTAATTTGGAATATGCATGTGTTAAAAAATACCAACGGGTGAGGCGACTTCCAGGAAAACGAGTATTGGTCAGGACAGTTCAATTATATTGCTGGATTATTGGTGTAAAAGAATGTTGTTTACTCGGCTGGATCAGTAGATGGGTTAAGATTGACGGAATTTATGGCTGGAGGAATGTATCTTTCCCGATCAGCTCTCTTCGGGGACCCATTGGTGGTAGAAGTGGTAGAACAAGATGGATAAACAATTTTATATAAACTTGTGGATATTCTTTTTTAGTTTTATTTATTCTTTCTCATTATTCTCGTACTGCTTTTGAAAAGTATAGAGTTACAGAAGAACAGCAGATTTTAAATTGCCTTTTTCGAAGAAAAAAATAACGCAAATACATAATTATTTTTTGATTATCTCATAGGATGGACGTAATTACTAGCCAAAAAACTTTTTGGATGCCAATGAATGGAACACAGTAACATCTGTTAAACAAACAGTGGTTATTACTACCTACAATATATTCGCCCTGTGCATACACAGTGGTGGGGACTTGAAAAACGATCTAAGCGCCCGCAGCGGAGAAATACCTAACTAAAATGCCTAGACTATGTGCAGTAGTTCACGGCGCATTATATTGTGATCCAATCCGTTAGAACTAATAACATATCGTTGGTATAAATAATCATAATGGGACACAATAAGTATTGCGTTATCAACTGTATGAATACAGGAAGAAATATTATATGAAATAAATAACATAAATTTGATCGGACCACTTATACAGTACAGATAACTGTAACATTTATTAGCAATCTGCACCCTTTACGCCTCGTGGACCTACTACCGCCTACACCTGTAGAGGCGCTTGCATCGCGCACCCTGCCAATATGCCAGTATCATATTTCACATAGTTTAAATAAAAACACTGTTTAATAGTATTTGTACCATTTGCCAAAAACCACGCGAGCGAAGTTGCGTAGAGTGCTTGTAAATAGCTTGAAATAGCTGTGACAGGTGTGACCAAAAAATGTCTGCAAAACCGTATTAGCATAGCTAATATCAAGTAGAGTGTAGACTAAATGACGAGGCAATAAATAGGCAATATAGTAAAAACATTTATGATATGTAGGTACGTAATAACAAAATTGATTTTGATTTATATACCATTTCCTTTGCTTATTTAATTTTTACAGGTGGGGTCTTAAATAAAAAAAAAAATCCTCTGCTTTAACAAGAAATTAAAGTAGAGGAAATTTTGTAAAATTTAAGTCTATGACATTTTTCTAAAACTAATCGTTTAGCTGCACGAGTCAATTCTATTTAATCGAGATTGGTCGTGTCTTCATTAAAACTTGTTAGCCAGGATTTGACAGATATTTTTATTCTATTGGCAGTATTTAACAGACATTTTTATTCTATTATTATAGTTGAATCAATTTAACTTTGCGTGCTGTCAAAAGTGACATGCGGTAGTTACGATATGATTAAATGCATTCCCACTCTTTCTACGGTATCCTAACTATTGACACTAACGTTGGACGTATGGCTCGGCTGGCTAAGACACACGACCTCGGATGCTAATATGTATGCTAGTGCGCAGAAGATAGACAGAACTACAGTACGTCGGTCATTGGGTAGTTTGGATCTCCAGCGGTGTCGCCGACAGGAGATTCAGGGTAACTATCAAGATAACTACCAGTTGTGCTGGTATCACTTTAAAATGCCGGGAAAATAATTAAATCCTCAAACGAAACAGGTTGTGGCCAATTTTATAGACTATTTTACAGCGGAAAAAGAAAATATGGGTCCCCTAATTTTCCTTAATGCAATTCAGCAAATAATTATTGTCCATTTGTCCTATTGCGAACATTGTTACATTATTTCTTGGAGAGTTTCCGATGCATTCAAAATAAGTCTCAGGACATTATCTAATATTACAAGTGCCAAGGAGGCAAACGACTTATTTCGTACCACAAGAAAATCTCGAACTCGGAGGAATCTAAAAACTAAAGACGTTGATGAGGGTGCAAAAATGCAAATTCGCAACACTAACCTTTACGCTGCAAGTACGCTATTGCATTACTATATTGTTTCTGTAGACAACATTTAGCAATATTTAATTTTATGAAAGCATGTAACCATTACATCCTTAAAGGAAGAGCTGCATGAAAACTCGCTTTGAATTTAAGTTATCGCTTGCTACGAACACTTCTTTTTCACCTTGGATTTAAGTTTAAAAATGACAATAACCGAATGGCTTTAATGGACACACCCGCCATAGCATCTATGAGAGCTGAAGTTCTTAGAATGTACATTAAAAATAAAAATTCTCCATTTAGCCGCACTTTTTTTTGTTTCTGGATGAAACTTGAGCGTTTCGCAGAAAACGGTATTTTTTCATAGACACTAGAATTTGATGACCCTGTATGCACAATTGCACATTGCACACGTATGCTTTTCATTTGGCAAAATTTATTCGACTAACTGGCCGAATGACAACAGTCGATTGCACCAGAGGACTGTCAGTTTGACAACACGTAAAATTAAAATGATTCAGCTATATTTAACTATTTTGACGACATTACAGAAATGACAGCTCATTTGCAAAATCGTTGAAAAATGCTAAGTGTAAAGCAGTTTCAGTTCCTTTGAGCCCTTTTGAATCCTTCTTTCAACTCTAAGTTTGGTCATGAAATTTCTAAATATGAAGTTTTGTCCCGATACCTTTAATCATACTACGTATGAAAATCATCGTAAGCTTTTGAGTTTAGATATCAGCATATTTTCAATTACATAATTTGCTAAAAAATACACTAATCGAAACTAAATTACTACCCATGTCAACCCAGTAAGAAAATCGAACAAGGTATAACCAATTCTGGTATGCTTTTTCCGTAGAACCTGAATCTGAAGGCAGACATTTTGAATTGTGCCTTGTTTTTGGGGAAAAACGCGCATGTTTCCATTTCTTGCGGTCTTTTTGCACTGATTTTCGCAAAAAAATAGACTCCCGACGGAAACGCTCTACATAATTTTGTCCTTGTCGACTTTTCCTGTATTTTGCCGTTACTTTACATCATCAGCAGGAACTGAAAAATATCACTAACCTATGGTAAAATTCTTATCAAATTATTTGCACATTAAAACCGCAGTCTCTTCTATGTTTAATCAAAATTCTGATTTTGGATAAGGGTTGCTTCTCTAGGAATTAAAATTTATGTCCATCATAACCCCTTACGTCAAAGGTAAAACAACAACAGTAGAAACTTTCACAATATTGACTATTTCAATCCTTTATATCGTGCAAGGTTCCATTATTCATTTCGTTATATTAGTCCGCTTTCATCTGGGCATACCCCAAGTTTAGAAGCTCTGAGTAATACACACAAACACGTGATATTTAGCTATTAAACTCCGCAGACAATTAACTATAAACGACGTTCGTAAACGAAGCACTGATCGATAACTATCGCTTTGGTGCAGACATTAAAACTTTCGATCAACTGCAATTTCCATGTTGTTCACGTCAGTGTCGTAAAATTAACGATTTTAATTAAACCTTTTTGCAAAACGGAAAACCAACAGCGTCGGACCGCTTTAGATCGTAACACGTTTACAGCGGTGTTTTCACGATAAAGGCCCAATCGCATATTGATGGGTGAACGAACGCCCTACACGAAACTCAGCTTACGATGAAAGGGTTAAATTGTGGCTAACGGGAATGCTGTTAATTAATAACTCAATAATTAATTCGGTAATAGTGCGGTAGTGATCCGGCTTCGGGCTGGGCTGTGTAAAGTTAGATGGGAAAACATTTCCTATATGCGGTCGGTGGAGTGACTGACATTAAGGATATTAGCTTGAAACGCGAGAATACACCATATTCATAGATGTGGTTGTTAATATACATTAAGCAAACTTCCAGTATTTTTAAAGCTGATAGGACAAAAAGTAATTATATGGATTTTTTTAAACATAACCTCAAAACTTCTTTTCCACGTTTATCCATCTTGTATCTTTCTAACGATGAAGATAAGAATGATATTCAGGGAAATTTATGCTCAAATATCAAATTGGAATATCGTTTCTCAGGTAATTTCACATCGGTGAAATTAGGGCAAGCCTGTAAAACGGCAACTCGATGATTAAAAGTGATAAAGGCCTGAAATGTTTTAAAATTACAAATTAAAATCATAAGCTGTCAACTGTTTATGGTACTCGAGAAAAAATTCGAAAAAAGTACGAGTAAAATAGTCTTTAAATACCATCTATAATACGGTAAAGTGCAGCTTCTTTTGTTGAATATATGATGAAAAAGAAGTTTTTCTTGCATACACAATACAATGTTTGAATAAAAGTTTAACGTTTTTAATCTAAGTTTTTATCACAGTAGCCATTGCAGGTTTATATCGTTGAATTCGATCTTGATTGTGATCATGGTTGCGACCCTGTTGACTATTTGTAAAAACTTGAAGCTTAAAGTACAATAAAAGTTATCACAACTAGATTTTCCCAATAGGTATAATTAGTTCAGCAAAGTTTGAATTAAAATTTTTCCAGTTTATTCATTACCCTATATCTGAACTTTAGCTCTGTGTTGTAATACATGCATAAGCTATGTAGCTAGAGTGTCCCTATATTTTTACAAAATTTATTTATTTAAGGATTATTTTGTTTTATAATTTAAAATATGTTTTAAAAAATAATGCCTACATGTTATACATTGCGGAAATGAGAAAAGACACGACTATCGGAAAAAGCCAAAATTCAACATGGCGCCCGTAAGAAAAAAAAAGTTGGCCATGGTTACACCGCCTGTGTTTGGTGTTATTTTAAATTAAAAAAATCACACTGCATTCCTTGTTAAAAATGTTTTTGTTTCAAATGTCTAGCTACATGTAGTTTTTAATAAAAAATTAAAAACGTTGTCTTAACATTTCAGTTTTTTGCAGATATCTTCAAAATGAAAAATAATAGCTTAAATTTCTTTTTAGATAATTGGTCAACACAAAAATACGAAACTTTGCCAAATTTAAACATAGGCTCTGTCTCCACTAATAACCGAGATCACCATGGAGAGCCTCGAAATGGAATCATCCGGTACACCGGGTTTTTGCCCATCACCAGTCACGTTACTTTTGATTAAAAAATTTCAGATGTATCACTTTCTATTCTTACAATTTTTTTTTTTTTAATAAGCGTATTGTGCTTAACACATTGAAACTAATCTGCTCTAATTCTCTAATTCTTACAATGAGAAAGAAAAAAGGGGATAGTAATTAAAATAGAAATGGAATAGCCCCATTGAAAATTACATCAATGTCTCCCACCCGCTGCTTTATAGAAACATACAATCCAATAAAAATATACAGATTTAAATTGTAATATGTACTAACAAAAATAATAAGAGACTATGTATATAAAAATACAAATACAAATATTTTAAATATATTTGTCGATGATGGCGAGACAAACTGTTATATAACTGTCATCCACGTAGGTTTTGACAGACTTTCACACTAGCGTTGTATAATGATGACAGTTCTTTCAAATAATGAAGTCATTAATTAAAGAACAAAATTCATTGTATAGATGTTTTACAGCACTCGCCTACGGCTCGTGTTGCAAACTTCGTTCTCGTGAAATATTGCTTACATTACTTGCTCGTAGAATAATATACAATGTCTTATTTATTTAAACATTAGCTTTCCACGGGTAAAAAATAATCATCAAAATTATACTGAATCGATATCTCGAAAGGAAACGTTTATATTTCGCGTGCCGAAAAAGATTTTCTGTTTATCGTTCCACCGTTTAGAAACGAAAGACCGATTAGCGTGGTCCCCAAGGGTTGTTCAAAAGTCCACTTACCGAATTATACGCTTATTTCCTTACACTGGGGACGATCTACCCCAATGCGACGATTCTAGCTAACTATTCCACAACCTCATTCCAATATAATCACCTTAAAACTTAAAACTCACACAATTTTTAATTCGTATCCATTTTTACTTTCCGTTAGGTGCCATATCTGTACCATCCAATCTCCAAATCATATCGCGCATGCAAATTGTTAAATTTATGCATCAAACCATAACAATTGCTCTAGCTGGATTTGCATACGAAACGACTGTGAGTAAGTATGCAAATGCTCGGCTTTTAGTGAAAAATTTTACGAGTGCAGAAAATCTAGTTGGGCTTTACATCAAAGGATAAACGTATCGGCGGATAGGACTTGAATTGCGCTCGCCTTGTGTAGTGTAGCCCATAGTTGTTTATGTATGTCGTGAATTTGCGTGTCTCGGTTGACATCAATTTGGTAAATGGAAAAGCAATTACGACACGTGTATATTTAATATTTAGGGTGAAGTGTGTTCCCTCTATAGCGTACTTCAATTTACGAAATATTAAGGTTTGTAATGTTTTATGTTTTATATTAGAAACGACATTTAAATTGATATACTCTGAAGAGGACATAGCTCTTAATGCATCTCATATTTTTTTATACTTAGCAATTCTTGTAGTAATAAAATTCACAACTTTTTAAAAAATCTGCGCTGGTCGTACAACGATATAAATAAGTAATCATTAAATTAATTATAATTATTTTTGAAGTAGACTTACCAAATCTATCTTCCACTGCACTAACTGTTATTTGACTATTCATGACAACTTATTATGTATAATAAAAATCTGATGTGGCCAGGCACATGACTTTATCATACAATATATCAAATTAATAGTTTAAGGCGGAGCGTCGCCGTCGCATGTGAACGAGTCGCGCATTCTAGTTTTCGGCAGGAGTCACATCAACGTTTATTGTGTTGCTTTTTGAGAAATATGCATTTTTTAAAAAATAAATAAAAAATGGTTATATTACTGTATAGGAAATTTTAGGTTGGTACAAGTTTGACGAAACGTCAAGTTTAAAAAGCTAATTCAAATTCTGACAGATTTATATTTGTTCATGACACTGTAGATGTCACATCCGTTCCAACATAAAAAAATCTGATGTGGCCAGGCACATGACTTTATCATACAATATATAAAATTAATAGTTTAGCTGCATGAGAATCTATTCTATAGAGATAAATCGTAGGTATTGTCAAAGCATCAGCATTTGACACTACCTACACTACGTCATTAGAATAATAGTTATTTATGTCACAAATGCCGAAAGTACGGAATAGCGCGACGAGCAGTGATACGGCGCGTCAACGAAGGCGGAGTGTAGCCGTCGCATATGAGCGAGTCGCGCTATCTAGTTTTTGGCAGGAGCGACATCAACGTTTATTGTGTTGCTTTTTAAGAAATACGTATTTAAAAAAAAATAAATGATTTCTGTATAGTAAATGCTAGGTTGGTACCACTTTGACGAAAGGTGCGTTCCGATTGGTAGGTAATGATAGCTAATGGCGGTGGTAGAATACGAAATTATAGTATTTCTTACATATCGTGATAATGACACATATTAGTTTGCATGTACATAAACATGAGTCACTAGCAATTTTCTATTGGAAATACTATAACGGCGTCTGCTACCACTGCCATTATCACCAATGAAAACGCACCTTAAAAGGTAATTCAAATTCTGACAGATTTATATTTGTTCATGACACATCCCTACCAACATACTAAAATAAAACTACACTCATCGCTATACTTTATTTATAATTTTCTCCATGTATCATTTTTAGAATTAGATATAAAGACGGGTTGATATTTCTTATCAAGAAACAATCAAATTGGTGATCTTATTTTATTTGAAATTTGTATTTTATAATTTTGCGCACTACAGCGGCACGTTCCATAGTGGTTCTCCAACCTCTGATCAAGGGGGTCCCAGCTTTATGGGACATACGTAGCCAATGTATGTAGTTCATTTAGCCCGCGAGGGATGGCGCAACCAGTCTATTTTAGCGATATCTATTTCACTACCGCAAACCAACATAAGATCCGACAGATGACGCGGTCCGCACTCCGGCGGGAAGTTATGAATTTGTCATAACTTGACATGTATTAAGTAGTCCTTGGTAACTAGGTACTACGGTCTACTTAATCATGTCATCTGTTGTCATCTTATGACAGTTATCAAACGGCATAATACAAGTATTTTGCAACGTGTTTTTTGTAATGCGTGTGAGAAAGTGTTCAGTGCCTTCATGTACGGTGCCACATGCAAGGATGCACAAGTTCCCCAACCTAAAGAAAAGGCTTGCTTTGTACAATTCTGGGGTAACAGCCGTGGGAAATAAGGAAATTGTGGCGGTTGATCCTGCATTTGTAGCAAAATATAGATTTGTATGTGTAAGACAATAAAGAATTGATCCAAAATAAAAAGTTCCGAACACATTACTACTACGCCTTGCAAACAGACCTATAAATAATAAATAAATAATAAATAATCTGAATGGAAAAGAATACGGAAGGTTGAATTCAAATTTCCCGCTAGATTTTTTAGTTCTGGGGTCCGAGGTTTCACGTCGCTGAGATCGCTATATGGCTACACATTTAACCCGTAAGTTGGCGTTCTATTAAGAATGGTATTCTATGCCTCTGATGAGATCAGCTGTTTTCGAATGTGACAACACAAAAAAATATTTGTCAAAATCCTGGCTACTATGTAATTTCATATCAATGCAGATGCGACCGATCTCGATCAAACAGAATTTGCTCTTGAAGGTAAACTATTAATTTTACAAAAAAATGTTATAGGCATAAAAATTTCCTCTACTTTAATTTATTAATTAACTATTTTGTCGAAATTACAGAAATGGCGACTCATTTCCAAAATCCTTGAAAAAGGTTTAGAATAAACTAAAATGCTAAACTATTAATTTTACCAAAAAATGTCATAGGCATAAATTATTCAAAATTTCCTCTGCTTTAATTTATTATTTAACTATTTTGACGAAATTACAGAAATGGCGGCTGATTTCTAAAATCCTTGAAAAAGGCTTGGAGTAAACACCCAGTTCCTTTGGACCCTTTTGAACCAAAAGCTTTTCAACTCTAAGTTTGGTCATGAAACTTCTAAATATGAAGTTCCGTGCCGATACCTTTAGTAGTTTCTCCGGAAATGAATTAACAAAAATTGGGTACACACACACACACACACACACACACACACACACACACACACACACACACACACACACACACATACACACACACACACAGACATTTTTTTGTACCTTGGTCAAAAATGTTCAGGGGACCCATAAAGACCTATTTCCGCTAAAATCTCAATTTTTTTTTTCGGCACGATTACAATACTTTACATACTGCGTATGATAAAGTAAAAATAAAACTACACTCATCGCTATACTTTATTTACAATTTTCTCAATTTATCGTTTTCAGAATTAGATATAAGACGGGTTGATATTTCTTATCAACAAACAATCAAATTGGTGATCTTATTTTATTTGAATTTTGTATTTTTTACTTTGCCGCACTACAGCAGCAACATTCCATAGCGGTTCTCCAAACTTTGATGAAATCAGCTATTTTCGAGTGTGACAGCCATAGACATTTCTGTGGTGACAGCACAAAAAAATTATTGTCAAATCCAGGCTAGTATGTAGTTTCATATCAATGCAGATGCGAGCGATCTCGATCAAATAGAGTTTGCTCTTGAAGCTAAACTATTATCTTTATCAAAAAATATCATAGGCATAAATTATTCAAAATTTCCTCTACTTTAATTTATTATTTAACTATTTTGACGAAATTACAGAAATGACGGCTCATTTGCAAAATCGTTGAAAAATAGTAAGAGAAAATAGCTAGTTCCTTTGGACCCTTTTGAACCAAAAGGTTTTCAGCTCTAAGTTTGGTCATGAAACTTCTAAATAGGAACTTTCGTTCCGATACCATTAGTAGTTTCTCCGGAATCGTCGTCACAAAAATCGGGTACACACACACATACACACACACACACACACACACACACACACACAGACATTTTTTTGTTCCTTGGTCAAAAATGTTCAGGGGACCCAAAAATACCTATTTCCGCTAAAATCCCAATTTTTTTTTTCGGCACGATTACAATACTTTACATACTGCGTATGATAAAGTAAAAATAGAAAGTACAAGCAGCAGAAAAATATATTCGATGAAGTTAAATTTGCAGCAATTTTAAGTTTCAGTAAATAGTTGTCAATACCTAGGTAGGTACCCAAAACTGCCATACTTTTCTGTCAATTTACTTAATTCACATTGATATTTGCATTTCTAGAAAATTTCAAACTACCAAAGAAAAATCAATAAGAGGGTAACAAAAATTGTATTTTGTTATATTGGTATGATTCCACAGAGTGATTTTAATGTAAGGATAGTACATCGTCTTAAAATACCTTTTTAGAACATTTTTAAAATATACTTTTTATTAAATCGTTTACTGATACGCAGTCAGATATAATATTAGCAGAATGTTTCATTATTTCAATAAACGATGTGTGCAAAACAAAACAATTACAAATGCTTTATTTAGCCGTTATTCCAAAACAAAATAGAACCCTTATTTTACTATGCATCATAGGAGTTTGAGCAACTCGTGCGGCTTTTATTGCTTTTATAGATATCTATAATTTCTAAAAATAATGTCATCATTATTGGTCATCGATCAGTAGTTTCATACTGATTTCATAAAGATTCTTATAAAGATCCTTATAAAGATCGACCATTAATGTTGTACATAAACCGTCTGCCGAATAGAAAATTTTTACGTGGAATTCAAGTACTTGTGCTATAAAGTGACTATTATCAAATATTCATCACAACTTTACCGCTAAGTTTCGACCTGAACAATTAGAACACTTATCCATTAAATAATCTACATATTTACAACCTTATATTGTTATTCTGCATATCGAATAGAGCTTGGTTAGAAATTTTAACAAAAAAGACGAGAGATTTACTCTTTGGAAATTCAAATGCCGGCGCATCCGCCAAAAATGACTTCCTCATTCCGCGTACGAAAACGTTCAGGCGCAAGATTAAATTTCATGCCGAACCCTCCGCATGGTGTTCTCCGGAAGTTTTTCCGGTACTATTAAAAGTTTCATGCGATTTCCGTGGTAAGGTAGAAAGGTAACCGCTCCATAGCCTACATCCCTACAATATTTTCGGACTCGGAACATCACCGGTGATCAATATGGGGTCCAGTCCATGGATGCGCAGGCACAGCGCCCTCTCTCTGTCTTTCTAGCTCTCCCACTCTCCCTTTTTCTCTCTAGCTCTCTACATCCCGTGCTCTCCGCAATCTCTCCCGGTAAATTATATACTGAGTCACAGAGAAAAGTGTACACCTCGGAAGTATTATTTTATTTCGATGAAGTTTGGCATATATGTTCAGGAGGACCTACAGTATTCCAGGATTACTCCTATTTTACAAAAACTTCAAGTGAATCAAAATTATAAGAAAAAGCATGGTATTGAGCACTACTTGCAGTACAAACCGAGCGCTATCTGAACAACACAAAATTTAAGAGAACAATTGAATGCATTTATCTCAGCGGAGTGGCCATTGACTGGCAAGAATGTTGTACCAAATCCCTTACTAGGTACTAAGTATCTGCGTCGTACCAATACTCACTTACACATCGATAACATGTCACTTACAAACGAACAAACATATCTTCCAAATAATACTTCCATTTTTAAAATCCACCTTTCCCAGAGTTCATTATTTAACAATATTGTTGTCTGCGATTGTTTTTAAATTTGAATATCATTGTGGAAATCTTCAACTAAATTTTGGTGATCAGATATGTTTGCAATCTTAACTTAATCATTTCCTTACTATAACCTGAAAATAGATTGAGCGCGTAAACAATGGAAATGGCGCAATCTTTCTGAAGTGTCCCAATCCAAAAATGAAAAGTTTTGGGAATTACTTGAAACATTGGAGAATTGTTGTACTCTATAAGAGTAACAAATTCCTAATTCCTAATGAAATTAGTTGATTTTATTGTTTATATAGTGAATTTTAAAGCATTTTTCATGTAAATTGTAACCTATTTTTGTTTTTTAAATTAATAATTTGTTTCGTTTTTTGACACTTTTGGGTATTTTTGATATAAAATGAGTAAAGGTGAGAGTGGGACAAAAGAGGGTTTGGGAAACAATTAATACTTAAGTAAACAGAGCACCCGCGCTACATACACCAGCGTCCAGGTTGTAGGTCACCCATTTGTATCCCTGCCTCTGTAATATTTTATAACATGTTCTTCAGCGCTTATGTTCTGTTTCATCTTGTTTCTTTTTCTTCCTGAAATGAAGCAAGTAATAGTGGACTCATATTTTCATATTTGGAAGAATAAATGCATAAATCCTTTAAGAAAACTTGGTGACACATCATCTGATTTACGTCGTATACCACTTGAATTACAAAAACAGTTTTCGTCTATACCAAAATCTTCTAAAATTTGTTCTATATATAGGAAAGGGCTTTATATATTAAAAACAGATAATTTGAATGCAGAATCAAATTCTTCGGTTCCTGATACGGCTTCGTTTGATAATATCGTTCCTTCTGAAATGGACATTTGTGACAATGAGTCGGAAATCAGAGAATGTGATCATAATAGAGATTTCGAATATGTTTCCTCTGAAAACAGCTTGAAATCACGAGAATCATAGGTCGGGAGTCGAAGTTTTCGAAGCAATTATTAAAAAATTTAAATCAGCTTCTAAAAGCTCCAACAAGTATTAAAGCTGCCACAAAGTTAGTTCTTGAAAAAGGAATGTAAGCTCTACCTGCTTCAAAAAAGGAAGACAGTCCTGAAATTCAAAAACTTGAAGAATAATTTTATCAAGAAGATGATGTCAGTTGCTTACAACCAGGAGTAAAAGATTGCAATCAGTTCGTAAAAATGATGGGAGTCGAGAACATGTTCAAAAAGGATTAGTATGTGCTTTGCAATCTACCCACTTTTGTTCCACTTTCAACTTTAATTATTTTATAGGAAAATTGCTCAGCATTCCAATGAAACCATTTTTATAAAAACTAAAAGTATACCCAGATGAGTCAAAAATCGAAAAAAGTAATTAATTTTTAAAAGAGTGGTTAGAATTTTTCTTGAAAATGCAATATATAAACAATCAAATCTATAGTTTTATTGGAGTTACACTAATTAAAAATTACCATGTCACTCAAAACGTCCCAACTTCAACGTCAACTAATTTCCAAATTATTTTTTGTATGAGTTAATATTTTAGGGATTTGTAACTGTGATAGAGTACAACAATTCTCCAAAGTTTCAAGTAATTCCCAAAACTTTTCCCTTTTGGATTGGGACACTTCAGAAAGAATGCCCCCAATATGGGTTGTTATTTAAAAAAAAAAATCGAACACGTCGATTTTTAACTTTTAAAATACCTATTTCTGTGAAAAGTTAATTGCCGACCATCAATTGGTTTTCTGCCTGTTTTTGGTACAATATTTAATTGCCTAAATGGCATCGGAAATCTGAAAACATATCAAAGCTCCAAGATTTTCTATCGCGTAGCGTTTCCGAATAAGAGGGATGGAAGTGTTAAAACCGCTATTTTGGCAATTGTTGCAAATTTATACCAGCCGAACCCATTGCCCTAGAAACCTCAAAATATTCTCATAGTAGACCTTAATCTTTGTACTTTTACCTGAAACCCCAAAAGTTTGTTCCCAAATGTTTTTGAAGCATTTAATTCGATAAAAGGACGTAAAAAAGAATTGCCCTAGAAACCTCAAAATTTTCTCATAGTAGACCTTAACCTTTGTACTTTTACCTGAAATCCCAAAAGTTTGTTCCCAAATGTTTTTGAAGCATTTAATTCGATAAAAGGACGTAAAAAAACAGTACCCTAACATGATATGCAACGTTTGATCGAAGATATGCTTTCCATAAACAAATAAAAGTTACTTATTGAATAGTACTCTAATTTATTCTTTATTCTTTTTCTCGAAAATTTTCTAATGTAAGAGCTGTTTTACACTACCGAGAATTATAACGAAAATAATAGCGAAAATAATAGCCAAAAGTTTTGTCGATGAAAATCGGACGTGTAAAACCACTATTTTATAACGAAAATAATAGCGAAACTTTTTGTGAGAAAAATACCACACTTGCTCTATTCACCGCGAGATTGTGCGCGATAATTCTACGATCAAACGAACTTACCTGTGAGGTTCGATCGGAATTTTATGAGGTCTCCAGTCCGAAGATATCACTTAATGATTACAATGTAGTACGCCTGTTGGTGTTCTTAGAGCCACTATTTTTAAAGGAAACTGCGCAAGTCCCCTCCCTCTGCTGTCCGCATCCTCACCGCTGTGTGCCGACGTGTTCATTTCTTCAAAGTAGTGTCTTCGCAACTCCGGGTTAGATACGAGCTAATGATCGTATTATAAGGGGATGGGTGGGAAGTGATATCTTCGGACTGGAGACCTCATAAAATTCCGATCGAACCTCACAGGTAAGTTCGTTTGATCGTAGAATTTTATTTCAGTCTCCAGTCCTCAATATCACTTAATGATTACAATGTAGCTGTTTAAAGAAAAGTTGCGAAGACTGTCGAGTTTGTATAAAAGTAAAACGTTTATTCAAAACTAAAAACATAAAAGTAGTAAAGTAAAGCGTTTTAAATTGATTTTCCTATAAAATCGATTTAGCGAAAACTGTTTGGTCGATAACCTGTCTGCAGTAGAATTTCGCAAAAGTTGAGGATTGCGTCCATCCCGCTGATTGGCAGATAACATCCAAGGACACTCCTTTTGAAAAGGCACGAGACGTTGAAGCATGACGGGTTGAATGTGGTTTGAATACATTTGTATCTATACCTGCAAGGGATAATGTTTCTTTCACCCATCTGGATATTGTTTGTTTTGATGCCGCGGAGTATGGCGGCTTTGTTATGATAAATAGGCTCTCTTCCTTCCTTTCCTTGCTTGTAATCTCGATGTAATGTTTTACTAGGCTGGCCACGCACAATGATGGCTTGTCTGCTATGATTGGAATGTGTAGGCAAGGTTGAAATTTTCCCGGTGCTGAGGTTTTTATCTTGTCGTCTATGTAAATTTTGAGTCCTGACTCGTCTTCTTGTATGTTGGCTAGTTTAATGAGGAAAATAGTCTGAAGTCTTTGTCCTGTTGCGAGGGCTAGTAATACCGCGAGTTTCATGGAAATTTGTTTCCTTGAAATTTCTTGATGTGGAAACCAGCTTTCTAATAATGTAATAAGAGGTTCCGTGTTCCACGTAGAATGGTATCTGGGTCGGGTGGGTCTAAGGTTGAATATCCCTTTCAGGAATCTCTTGACTATAGGGTCTTCTGTTGCTCCGGTTGGCAAGATCAGCGCCAACGCTGATCTGTGCGAGTTAAATGACCCGTATTGTTGCTGGGTATTGTCCAGGAGGTGTTGAAGGAATTTCAACACTTCTATCGCGCCGGAATAAAATGGAGAAAAGCTGAAGTTCGCGCAGAAACTCCACCACAGTTTGTAGGTTGTTGTGTACTGTTTGATTGTGGAGTTGGATAGAGAGTTGATGGTGGTGTCTATTGCGCATTCCGGGATCTTCTTTAGCCTGAAGGCTTGGCAGATAATACTGCGGCCACCAGGGATGGCTTCGAGGACAACGGATGGGCATCTCTGTAAGGTAAAGAAAGCAACTTTTTATCAGGCTTGAAGATAATTGCGTGTCCCAAAATTAGTTTTTGAAAAACTGGGTACCAAGGTTGGGACGGCCAGTGGGGCACTACTAGTATACCTTTTGCTTTATCCTCTAAGATTTTTTGAATAGTTCTGAGGACCATCGAAAATGGGGGGAAAGCGTAAAAGAATATACCCGTCCATGAAATGGTAAAGGCATCTACGGCGACCGAATTTGGATCCGGTAACCAAGAGATGTATTTAGGACATTTGTGATTAGTATGCGAAGCAAAAAGATCTAACTCCGGAACCCCGAATGATTTTGTAATTCTATAGAATGCGTAGTCGCCTAGGGACCATTCTGTTTCTTTAGGTAGTACACGGGACTCTCTATCGGCCTCCCAATTGTTTTTAGACGTAATATAAGATGCCACTAAGAAAATGTTTTTTGATTGACAGTAGCTCCAAATTAGTTTTGCTAAATTGTGTAACTTAGTATGTTGCACGCTTCCCATTTTATTAATATAAGCTAGAGCTGTAGTGTTATCTGTCCTGATGAGTATATTACAGTCTCTATGATTTTGAACGAAGCATTTAATGCCGTAAAATATGGCTTTGAGTTCTAAGTAGTTAATGTGTTCAAGTTTATCTTTACAATCCCACCAACCATGGGTTTTTGTATTATTACAACAAGCGCCCCAACCTGATAGGGATGAGTCAGTAAAAATTTCCAGAGCAAAGACGTTGCGTCTTAAATCATTAAAGGAGTTAGAAATGTTAGAGTTCCACCATTCTAAGTCAGAAAGTGCATCGCATGATATTGTGAGAACACTGTCGTAATTTAAGTTGTTTACTTTCAAAAAATTGACTTTTTCTCGCTCAAAGGCTTTGGTGTACAGCCATCCGTATTTTACAGCTGGACAAGCTGCCACTAGCTGTCCTATAAATCTAGCCCAGTCGCGAATTTTACAAGTTTTAATTTTTTGAAAAAATTGAATCATTGCTTTAATTTTTTCCCTTTTCTCTAATGGGAGAGAAATAGAGAGGTTTTCCGAATCGAAAATAAAGCCAAGAAATTGTTGTCTTTTTGCCGGTAATAAATGGCTTTTATCTCGGTTAATGACAAAGCCTAGAGAAGTTAGAGTATTTATGGCCATGGCAGTGTTTGCAGCGCAGTCGCTTTTTGAGTTCCCTAGGATTAGGAAGTCGTCGAGGTAGTTGACACACCGAATTCCTCGCTGTCTTAGGGAAGACAAAATTGGTTTAAGCAGTTTCGTAAAGGTAAACGGGGCGGAACTTAAACCAAAGGGTAGACAATTGAATTCATACAAGGTGTTATCAAAAAAGAATCTAAGGTACTTCCTAAACGATTTTTTGATTGGTACAAGAAAGTAAGCATCTTTCAGGTCAATGGTGCACATGTAATCGCCTTCGGATAGAAGTCTTGAAACTGTTCTATAGTCCTCCAGTTTGAAGTGAGGGCTATCTACAAATAGGTTAAAAATTTTTAGGTTTAAAATAAAGCGCTTTTTGCCGTTTTGTTTGTCAGCCAGGAAAATTCTGAAAATAAATTGTCCCGGGCAATTAACAACACGGGGCGTCACTGCGCCTATTAAAAGTAGGGAGTTTATTGCTTCCGTCATTTGTCTGTGTTCTCCTTTGGAGAACGAGGTTGGGCTGGGTACTTTATTTTGGATTGGGCGCATCGTAAAAGGAATTTCGTATCCCTCAACCCAAGACAAAATCAGGGGATTTTGTGTTAAATTGGCCCACTGGACCGCGAATAATTTCAAGTTACCGGCATATTGCTTAGGGCTTACCTCGTTTACTTCCTCTTCTGGAATTTGGGAGTGTTCTGGTACCTTGAGGGGTGGTGATGCCCTGGGTAAGACCTCGTTTCCCCTCTGGGACGGGTCGGGCGGTAGCTGTTTCCCGAAGTCTGGCGAGAGGGCCCCGAGAAGGATGCTGTTTGGCCTCTACCGCCTCTGTTGGGAAAAAAACTGGTGGACCGATTTTTTGCGGTGGGCTTACTGGTGGAAGCTATGAGCTCCTTCCCCGTCCTTTCCAGCGTTTTGGCTTCTTTTAATTTTTCTCCCAGGTCCTCTCCGAATAAAAATGCATCGGGAGTAGTTTTTTCTGCTATATCCTTAACCGGTTTGAATGTAGGAATAATAAGGTCGCGTCTGGTTTGCGAGACATCGTGGAAAAGATTTACCAGGAGTCTGCCAGAATCCCAGAGCGGACTGAGTATCTTTTGTTTTGTATCTTTGGAGATTTTTTGAATCTCAACATCACCCAGGACTACATTAAGGCCGGCTCCGATAGCAGCAATGCTTCTGCCCAGTTGTGCCTGCAGGTTTGCGTAGTAAGTGTCGCGCTTCTTGTGTTTCAGTTGCATAGCGTGCAGGATTTCCGGATTTACTTCTGGGGGGTTTAATAGTTTTAGATTTGTTGGCACGTTGTGCCGGTTATATATGTCTTGTTTTTCTTGGGCAGATAGTCCCTTAGAAATAATAAATTCCCATCTCGTTCGCAGCGCGTCATTCAGTGTGAACGAATTAGTTGGCAACAGGTTGGGATCCGTGCCTAAAATGTCCACGATTTCCTGTTCAAGTGCCGAATCACTGATTATAAGAGGCGGCGTATTTTCTTTGGTATCACCGATTGAGCCCGTGTCGCCTGGACAGCGGTCCTCAAAGTTTTGGTGTCCGTCTGCCGGTACGTTTGAGTATCGGTCAAACGAGTGTTCAGACGCGGGCTGCGGGCTACTACGAGCGCTCCTATTTGGCCTACGCCGACAGCGTTCTAGGCTCTCGGAAGAGCGAGAGCGACGCGTAGAGCGTGACTGAGAACGGGACGGCGAACGGGAGCGCGAGCGTGAGCGAGAACGAGAGGGAGCGCTTGACTGGTCGCTAGAGCTAGCAACGTGACGCATAGACTTAATTTGTTTGCGAAGTTTGCGCAGTTGTTTAAGCATCTTCCTCTTGTTAAACCCGTCCTCCGAATCCGGAGAGCGGTCTCTTTTCTTATGCTTACCCATTTCTAAAAGAAAAGGGAGTGTAAGTAATAGAAAAAATAACTTACGTTTAGAGCGATGATATGTTGTGACCACACACTAAGAGCACTAAACGACGAATGAACACGTCGGCACACAGCGGTGAGGATGCGGACAGCAGAGGGAGGGGACTTGCGCAGTTTCCTTTAAAAATAGTGGCTCTAAGAACACCAACAGGCGTACTACATTGTAATCATTAAGTGATATTGAGGACTGGAGACTGAAATAAAATTTGCGCATTTCGTACAATTTACGATTATATTGATCTGCCCGCGCAGTTAACCTCAAAACGCTCAAAACAGTAATAGCTGGGCGGCGGGGGCGGCGTAAGCCGGGCGGGGGGAGCGGCGTAAGCCGGGCGGCGGGGGCGGCGTAAGCCTGGCGGCGGTGGCGGCGTAAGCCGGGCGATGGAGGCGACGGCGGCGGCGTAAGCAGGGCGGTGGCGGCGTAAACCGCGTGGCGGCGTAAGCAGGGCGGTGGCGGCGTAAGCAGGGCGGTGGCGGCGTAAACCGGGCGGCGGTGGCGGCGTAAGCAGGGCGGTGGCGGCGTAATCCGGGCGGCGGGGGCGGCGTAAGATGGGCGGCGGGGGCGGGCGGGGCGGCACGCTCGTATTGTGCACATTGCCGAGAAAGAATCGTTGTTCTGTGAGAATTTATTACAGCTGCATTATGACGGCGTGGACCCGTGCCGAAGTGGTGGTTTTAGTTGAAGAATACAGAAACTGGCCTAATCTATACAATTCGAAGTCCGTAAACAATAAAAGTCGCCACCTCAGAAAAACGGCATTGGATGCGATTATGATTATGTAAACACCTATGAAAAATTCAAATACATAACCTTATTATCTTCTATCATGCTTTTCTTCCCTTTCCTTATTAGAAATACAA
Organism: Melinopterus prodromus; assembly: GCA_964023965.1. Taxonomy (NCBI): domain Eukaryota; kingdom Metazoa; phylum Arthropoda; class Insecta; order Coleoptera; family Scarabaeidae; genus Melinopterus; species Melinopterus prodromus. Next base: position 57,909,800 of record OZ030392.1, on the reverse strand, counting down.
CCACCGATTGTATAGGTAATGTTTACTTTATCCAAGTTTTATTTACAACCGAGTATATCTAAATATCTACTATAGTACGCACGCGCATGACTACATTAATAGCGAAATCAATTGCCGTGTGTCAAACAACTTTTAACTATCGTTCGAAATTAATTTGCCAATATTTCTCACCAAAATTATAGCGATAATTTTGGCTATTATTTTCGCTATAATTCTCGGTCGTGTAAAACAGCTCTAAGGCGATAAACTATCGTAAGTCGACAACAATTGAGGTCGAAAATTAAATTTGACGTACATATGTATAGTTTAATAAACAAAAATCGACGTGTCCGATGATTTTTTCAAATAACAAAACCGTTTCAGAGATTTTGTCATATTTCATTACTTTACGCGCTCACCCTATACACCAAAAAATATTGAAATAAAATCATAATTCCTGGGTGTACACTTTTCTATGTCACTTAGTATACAATATAGGCTTTTCCTCCCTCTCTTTGAGTTTCCACTCGTCGCCTGTCAAAGACCCGATGCGGGCCCCATCCATACTTTACCCGAAGGTGCATGGTTCGGTGTGAAATCGGCATGCTTGAGTTATTAATACCTCACGGGATAGACTGTGTGGGCCGTTGATTCGGCCCTCTTTTGTTTATTCGGAGAAACTTTTTATCTTCCCTCTCGGGGGTTGGAATTTCCGGCGAAAGTTTAAAGGCACATCAGGCTTACCTGAAGAGGGTTTCTCGGATGTGCGCACTTTGGTTTAGAAGTAGTAGTTTAATGGAATTATATTTTCACCATAGCTAACTGTTTAATAAAACAATAGGATTGAATAGTGTAGATTTTTGTACATTGCGCTGTTGCGTTTCAGAGGTACAGAGAAAATTGTTGATTTATGTATTTATCTACCAAAACAACAAACGGACTTATTAGTGAGGATGTACTTATGCTTCCGTCAGGACGTTTCTTTCAGTTATATCCATCTGCTGAATATCAAAGGCCGGTACTAAATTATTCAATACCATTTCCCACACAAACTGCATTTTAAAGTAGGTTTAATTTTTCTAGAACAGTTTTAGCGTGAAACAGAACGTTTTTTTGAAAATTTATCGTAACGACATATCTTAGCGCTAAGGCTAAGGCAAAGGCTATAGGTTAATATAAAAATAATTTGTATTAATTACCTATAAATATAAAGTTTTACCATACAGGGTCTTTCACGACGAGTTGCCATCAGAAGTTTATTGAGGACCAATTTAGCTAAAATCTTTTAAGTTTTTGGTTACTTCCGGTTTCATTGGAAACGGTGTAAATTTTTATATTATAAATAGAACACCCTGCATTTTATAGCATTTTTTAAATCTTCGTATCTAATATAATACAGTTGACCTAAAATTTAAGGAATATTTCAAAAATGCTATCAAGTAACCTAAACCTGACAATATTTTAGTTAAAAAGATCGTATTCAACCAAAGTTCACAAATTTTGAATCCATCATTTTATTTTGCGTTCCATATACTTCTAATGGCAGCTGGCCGTGAAATAATCTGTATACAACATACATCTACATAACTGTAAATGCATAACAAAAACACAAAAAGAATTAGCTTGAAAAACACTGAAGTTACTTGAATTATTTTTTCAAGTATTTAACCATATTATATCGCTGAAAAGAAGGATATTTAAGACGGCTGTAATAATTCCGTCAGCTGCAAGAAAATCATGAAAGATTTTCTTAAGCACTAATAGATTTTCAGAACTCTTTCGCAATATATCGACCTTTAATACGATACCCATTTTATTTATTTTTTCAAATGTGAACATCAATACAATATCCGCAAGGAAATTTTGCACTCTATAAATTTCAGCAAGTTTCTCAACTATCAATATTTTTTTGTAACCCATCAAAATGGTCCTAATTAGTGAAATTTACAAATTTATGATTAAAGGGGTAAAAGAAATGATAATGGATCCATTATCCATTAATTCAATTACATTCTTTATGACGAAACGCAAAAAAATGAGTACGTATGAGGACAATAATAAAAGAGACTACATAACTCTGAAAATATAGCAAATACAGTTGATTTCGAGAGAAAAATTTTCATTGACTATACTTTTAGGTGACACTTGTTTCTACTTGGCATTTCTTGTTAAAAGTAAAGCACGATTTATAATAATTACAAGACATTTATCGTAATATCTCCAATTGATCTACGCAACGTCGGTTAGGTAATGCAACCCCAAGTTCATCATTATAAATTTGGACTGCTAATTCTACCACAACTTTAGCACACTTAATCAAAACTTTGCAACGAAGTTCGCGATCATTACAATCTCCAAATTGTATTTCCATAATGGCGTGTAATAGCACGCCATTACGTTGTCTTGTATTTGGCTACTGTTAGGTAAATATGGGCGCTTCATTATCAATTTCAATTGAAATATTAACGAAAAATCTGCATATACAGGAGAAAGAAATATCCAGAAAAATTACTTTTTCTACTCCTATTGAGGAATGCATTCATTATCATGGCAATTTATGATAAGTAATACTAACCATTCCCCACACACATGGCAAATATTTCATTCCTGGTTCCTCATACCCCGCGAGTAGTGAGAAATATTTCATTCCTCACGGCTTTAAACCAATTATAGCTCTGGATTTTTCATTTCCATATTGTTTTGATACACTTCTTAGCAACATTGTTAAGGCATTGACAACGTCGCTAAGTGACAAGCGCACCAACCAATTTTAATCTGTCAAAATCCTGTAAACCTTCATAGTGACATACAGCCGTCCCTACATGCACAAAAATTAATTTATAAAATTTCGTTGGATGGTCGTAGAAAAAGTATAGTATTCCATTCGCAAGTAATGGCAATTTCTCACTCGAACGTTTTGCAAACTACGTTCTCGTGAGAAATTGCTTACATTACTTGCTCATAGAATAATATACTATTAATTTCTTACACATTCTTGTCGTAATATATAAAACTCCACCGCAATAGAATAAAACAATAGCGTCAGATGTTTCTAACACAAAGGCGTTCATTTTACATTTTACAGTCCCTACACAATTGATTGTATCTTAATTTACACACTACCTTAAGAAAGCGTAGCTGAACAAAGAATACGTTTCTATAATAACCAGTGAAGTATGTACTTGGGGCATCATAATACCTAGTGGCGTCGCTGATTGACACTGATACGAGACAACGAACAATTGGTTATCCACTTTAGCCGAGAGTATGAATTATGCTATCCATCGTATCCATCATATTAATGCAATTATGGAGGGCATGTATACGCTTCAGATGAGCAAAACCACTAAATTCTCATGAGGACTCACGAATTCCAGGATAATCTCCCGCAAACCTAGTTCACATTCTAATCTACCACCGACAAGAATAACACAAAGTTCATTTGTTTGTTTAGGAATATTTCACGAGAATATAGTTTCTATATTCTGAAGAATTTCTCCACATATGGGATAATATGGTTATCAGGGTAATTTTACATAGAAAATAACTTGTTTACTCAAGAATTATCGTTAAAGATGCAAAGTTTTTCATTACGAATGATTCTAGCTACTGTTAATTCACTGAATAAATGCATCTACGTCATAATACTCACCTAATCAAATAATGTGAGCGGATCTACAAAAACTGTCAAAACAAATTTGATTTCCGTCGGATAAAACACAAGGTTTTATCATGAAAGCCGATCAAAGCATTGCTACTATCCAGTTGATGCACAGTAACGCCGTAAAACTTCAAATTTAGAATAGATCTCACAACTCATAGCACTCCCGGAACACGACCGGACTCGCAATTATGTTAAGTTAGCCTGTTCGTAGTTGAACAATATTTGTTTCTTCGCGGTTAATCCATACAAAATAGTACAGAAAATATTCAGTTTTTTTAATGACACTTAATGACTCTATGTTCTGGTTCGGAAATGGCGGCCCGAAAACAGTCAGAAAATCCTTCATGTTTGACTGTGGTATGCGTTTGCAATAAATTAAATAACCTTGTTTGGGTTTGTCATAGCCAAACAACATCATCATAACCAAACAATAGCTAAAAAGATTCTTTTCAGATATGCAGGTGTACTTAATTTGTTTATTTAATATTGTTTTAACCTTTTATGCAAAGGGATTGTGTAATAAACCCATAGCCCACCCACTACTACCCCTTTTTGATATCAAGCTAGTGAAATTTTAAAATGTTTCGTTTTAGACAGTATTTAATACTTCTGGTGGGATTCGACTTAAAATGCTGAAAAAATGATAAATTTGTGTTTGCTGTCACAGAACATAAGGAGACTCGTTAAATAAATTTGAATTTTTACTAAATAGTCGAGCTACCACCTCTGGACTACTACTGGAAGGATATGCTACTTCAAGGTCAGCAGTTATTCCGGGCTAGAATGGTAACATTTCAATATATAGTCTTATATGCATACTGTAAGGTAAAACTTTATATGAACGTCCCAGATTTTATTCACAGATTTCTTTACTCCCATCAGTGATTTTAAATAAGATAAGCATTCAGAGTTAATTCAGTTTGTTTGAACAATCCAATGATATCTCAATTGCCTTATTTTATTTGCAATGTTCATCATTTTAATTCCTTTCAGGATATTTCTGAATAAAAGCATCTTCACAAAATACCCAGTTTGCCCAGTTTGCTATTTTTTAAATGCACGGTCCTTTTTTCTGTCTATTGAAAAAGGAACATAAAACCGAAGAACCCTTTATTTGTGCATTCATCTGAACGTACTACATGGATTTTATTAAGATTTTACGTTTTGTTTGGCAATGGGTTAGTATTTCTCGTTAAAGTACGATGCATAGAAGAAGCATGTCAGGTTTGCTCTTGGTCTAATGCTTATCTCTTTGATAAAACTAAGCATTTTCTACTTTATACACTAATCTAATAGTTTGCTCAACTTTATTGTTGAACAACTTATGATTTATGATGGATTTAGAGGATTTTTACAACACATTGAAAATATATTCATTGTGATTATCACCCGTATTTGAAATTTAGTAAAAGAATTTAGTATAATTTATTTTACCGAAAAAATCAACATTATGTTTTGTGGTCTAAGTTTGAAAGTTTGCAAATTTTAACTTTAATGTTCAATAACTTTTATAACCGATTATGAATATTTTTAGCACAAAAATAAATTTATCAAGATAAATACGCCTGTGCTTTAAAAATACTTGCAAAATACACTTGCAATTTATTATCTAGTGAGAACGAAAATTAAGGTCCAACTTTCAGACACCCTACGGGAAAATTAATTAAAAAGAAAGTCAACTTATTATGTTGCTCAGTTAAACATATTTGATTTCAATTAAATTTGGAACAATAATTTATTAGATACATTCATAGATCCCTAGAGAAACCCTAGAAAAGCCACATGACGATTAAATAAACAAACATGACAACAATCTTCTTGTAAAACAGTATCCAGCAGAGACGTTCGGAACGGAATAATTCTGGAATAATTAACTCCTGTATTTCTCCACAGGATCCTTTTTTATTTTTACTACCAAAACATCACGTTGCTTCTCCCGGCTTAGCAGCTATAAGAACTTTTTATCAATATTACAAAGCCAGATAGGTGATAATCTATTGAGTTTATTTACAATCTCTTCAAAGAATCATTAAAATCGGTCAAATAGTAGAAAAAACATTTAAAAATTGATCAAAATAATACCTGTCCATTTTTTGTGCCCAGGAGTGTAGTTTGGAAGAACATTTTTTCCCACAATCTCCAGGATTTTTTACAAAAATATGTATAAATCGTATAAAACCACGACAAAAATTAACAGAATTTCATATTCACAAAGTTTGAATAATACTTAGCGTCTTTATTTGACGAAAAATGTCCATGGATAGTGTTCTATGACTCAGTTACCCGTCACTTGAGAAGCAGCACATATTTTCCAGTTAAGCCCATCCGGGACATATCTAATGTGTTTGTACCCAGCAACGGTTAGATTCAACCCAAAATCCGTTTCCGTCCGTATTTTAACTAAATAGGGTCGTACTTCCCGCTCGGATGATGAGAATTGCCCTCGTATAAAAGCCTGGGCAATTCGTAACAGAGCTGAGGGGTCTCCATGTAACACACTTGCTACTTAATTTTTCATTGTCACTTCGTGCCCGCGTAACGCGTTTAAATGTTAATTTTCCCATTAAACTGTTTAAACTGAGCGACTGCGAATCCCGCTCCCAATTAGGGTAAGGTATTGCCGTTAATTATTGACGGATCTTAGCTGAGTGGTTCCCAACAACCCCATTGTTACAAAGTACAACATTTGGAATCCCCGAAATGTATTGTGTAATCCGATGTTAATGTCCGTTCCAGTTTGGCCGCAAATGTTAGTTAATTGGATACATTCGTGACAGTTTTTGTTTATGGTGGATTCAAGGTAGTTGTAGATATTTCATTGAGGGTGGAGTAGGAGCTTACGAGGGATCGTGAAATTCTGTTGCAAAGTTTTGATTAAGTACACTCCCAAAGTGGTGTTAAAATTAATTATACAAACGTCTGCTAACGATTGATTTAGTGGTGCTAACAGAGTTCTAATCTAAGCAGTGGTCATCAAAACTAAATTTATGTTTGTTTAATTACAGTTTCGATCACTTTTAAGGCTGTATGTAATTCAGAATTCTTAAAATCAATACATTACCTGAAAAATACACGCTCATGGGATGAAAATCCTTACTAACCTGCAATAAAATAGAAAAATTAGTTGTTATGCAACAATAAAATTGCGATTATTCTTATGTTACCTCAATATAAAAGAACTAAAAAATTAATCTATAAAAATCGATAAAAAATTAATTTATAAAAAATCTGTGAATCGCACTGTTTCCTCTGGAAGGCGAGCAGTGCTCGAAAGGTCAATAATTCACATTCCACCGATCAGAAAAGCTGATGGAAGTTGGGCCAGGAATAACGACATATAATCCCAAACATTTCCGTAGCATATAATATTTCCGTAGCATATTTCAACCTCATCACGGAGAAGATGAAGACATACATATGAGAGGTATTTAAGCAGCTTCAAAGGAACGCTATATAGAAAATCTTACGAATATTCTCAATGCTGCCTTCAGACTAAGATATGTGCCCGAACTGTGGAAGGTACCAGAAAAACTCCACACACAACTAGGTATTGCAGATATCTCCTTGCTCTCCAACGTGTCAAAAATCGTTGAAAAACTATTGCTTAATAGAGGGGTGCCACCAATTGAAAGCAAAAGGCTTGTTCCAGCATATCAGTGCCGATTTCGTAGCAACGTTGACGATTGACCAGGTAAGCCGAATACTTTGTACTTTGTTCTGCCATCTTTTGCAGGCTTTTGTTAAAGTCTGACATAAACCAGTAAACCATAACATCTGTTACATTACCATACCAACCCATGCAACGAAGACTATCGTAACGCAAGTGCAATCCCTATGTAGTTACTATAGTCTTCGTTGCGTGGGTCGAATTACGTAGTATGGCCAAACTTACAGCTGAAAGAATTTTTGTTCAAAAAGATCCAAGGATCCGGAGGTTTACTCTTAGCATTTTACAACGACTTTGCAAATGAGCCAATTCTGTAATTTCATTAAAATACTTGAATAATAAATTAAAGTAGAGCGAATTTTGTATAATTTATGTCCTATAACATTTTTTGGTAAAATTAATAGTTTAGATTAATGGGCAAATTCTATTTGATTGAGATCGCTCGTACTGCATTAAAACTAGTTAGTAATGATTTGAAAAATATTATCAGAATTATGGATATTTTTAAACATATGGCAAAAGCATGATACTACTACTAACACCAAACTAGTATAAGTTTTCCTACAAGTTCATTATTTTTGATTTAGACACTTGGAATACTAATTATTATCTGATAAAATTATGTTTAATACCAGATAGAATTAGATTTAACACTCGATATTGTAATATTGTGACCGTTATGGGGTGAAATGAAAAAAAAAACATTATTAAACATTTTATAATTCCAATAAATATAAATACTGAATCACAAAATTTCCGAGGACTGAAAATTCTGAGAACAGGTAATTTATTTAGTTGTTACAGTAGTTGTTACACACATATGAGAGACATGAAACAGAAATTTCTGCGAACCGACATCAAAAATTTTACAGTTCATATAAGAAATGAATAGGAGAAATAAAATGCTCGCATTTGCACAAATCAATACAGCAATGCACAAATATGCCGGGCACAACGTCTAGTTCGCATGAAAAATATTCCGATTTCTCGAATTCCTGCGAATCAATATCCATACATAAATATCTCCGAGGCGACAATCTGATTAAGTATGTTATTGACAAATGGAACGAACACACGTCCGGGAAATTTCATGCTGAGCTAGATGACGTACCGGAATTTTCAATGTTCACTACGCCAGCTAGCTCGTAGCTTTTCCCATCTTCGCAGTATTCGCTTGCGAGACGCGAAAACATCCGCACCTCGGTGGCAGGACTCAATACGCTGTCGGGACTTCGGAGCCTGCAAGATATTGCGAACATGGCGAGGCATTTTAACAACTACCTCTCTACCCTGTTCGCTAAACGGTGACGTGAATTTCGAGTGTTTAAGGGGTTGCTTCGGGGCATGTACAAAAATGTGGATCTGTTGAACAGATCATGAAAGATCAGGATTGGTTAAATTCTGCTTAGTACCCTACTTTTTTTGTTCCGTGATTTGACTTCCGAACGCATTTATTGGAAATTAAATTACACATAACATAAAAACATAAAAACGTGGCTCTAGGTTTCTTAGATAATACAAATTTTGGAATCACGACTAACAATCTAATTTCAACAAAAAAGAACTATTTTATATGTAATGTGAAAAAAATGGAGTGGGTATGAACAATTTATCAAATTACTTCCACTACATGTGTATTTTACTTGTATTTTGGATTTTCCTTACGCAAACCTACGTAGAGTAAGTAAAGTTATTGAATTAAACGTATGTACCTACGTTATTTTTAGTTTATCATACGCAGTATGTTCAGTTAGCGTGACTAACACTTTATAAAATAAAGTTTATACAGAAAGTTTGAATCTAAAATTGTTTGACAATTTTTCCTACACAACGTCGTAATATGTCAAGTATCAAGTATCGTCAAGTATCATCATACTGCGTATGATAAAGTAAAAACAGCATTTTGCCTGTCCATACTGCAGATATAACAAACATTGTATTACACGCTTGATAACCCAGTGTGAACACAGAAAATACACCTACACTTTTTGTATTTAATCAACAGAGGGGTGAAAAGGCACTTGTCTAAGGACATCAACCCAACCTGTCCTGAAAAGCTGAGTTTGAGATAAATCAATTCAAGTAGGGTCATACATATATCTTCACATCTAATAAGTTCATTGCATACGTAACTACATATGACCATATAATTCTCATCACGATAGACGCCAATGATTATATTAAGACACTAGTGTTGTATCATAATGACAGTGCGTTCAAATATTGACTTCATTATTTGAACGAACTGTTAACATTATACAACGCTAGTGTCAAAGTCTTTCAAAACCTACGTGGATGACTCTTGCTAGGAATATCTCCATTATCATCAGCTCTATATGTGAATATGAGTTAAAAAGGAAAGTCGAGTCTGATGTAGAAATGTTTATTTGCTTTCTTGCAGACTAGTTTCGAGTGTTAAGCTCGTCTTCAGTGCATACTACAACAATAATACATGGAAACATTAAAATACATTCAAACAAGTACACAAATTGACATACCGTCAAGTTTCACAGCTCCGCGAACACAGTAATAATTAAAAAAAGGCGATAAAAGTCGGTCCATGTTCAAAGTTGTTGGGTGTTAATGCTTCGTGCATTTAACGATGCGACATATGTTGATACTAAAATAGTTAAACTATATAACATGTTATTTGCCATCTCGACAACCATACCTTCGTGTATCTAAACAATCTATTTCGTTCCAAAATCGGTCACCAGTACTGTATGTATAAAAATAAGAGGTTGCCTTTTCAGATAAAGGCCCTGACGGTTCAAAAAGTCGAGTTATCTTGCAAATAACAACTAAATAAGGCAGACAGTGTGCACCAACCTCGTGTCAAAATATAAAGTGAGGTTACGGGACGAAACCACAGTATAGAGAAACGCTATGCTATACAGTAGTCGCACTTCGGTCGAAAAGCATTGATTTCCATGAAGCAAAAGATACCCTCGCGCAGCCTCGGTGCGCATAAATCTTCTCCACACGTATATGTCCAATTCGTGGACCAAAACTTTTGACACGTGTGTAGTCACCATTTGTTGTATTCCCAGACGGCTGCGCACAGAGGCTGCGCGGGTTCCGTTTTGCTTCATGAATTTGCCGGAGTGCGACTACTGCTTAGCGTAGCGTTTCTCTATACTGTGACGAAACCGGCGAGAATGTCGCTATAAGGTCGGGAGATGGCGCTGTTGATCGCATGGCGGGACTGTAAGAAATTTCAAAAACATTCTGTTGTTGTTGCATCCGTCAATGTCATTAAGTAGGATATTAGGATTATTTATTTTTTGGTTTTGAATTTCCATTTCCTCTAGTATATTCATCCTGTTGGATTTTTGGAGGTGATGTAATAGTGTGACATTGTTTTCTGTTGTGGTGTGTCCCGTTTCCAGCAGATGTCGACCCATTGCAGAGAATTATTTAGTGTCCCTGTATTTATAGAGTACCGCAATTGGTTATGCCACTACATGGACTCAAAATGGCTGCTAAGTATTGACAGCTGGCCTGATTGGAAAATCAACATAACCTTACTATAACCTTTCGCCCATAAGAAATGGAGCCAAAATGGCGACTATTGCGGTACTCTCTAAATACAGGGACACTAGAATTATTATTTTTATTTTTCTGGTGTTCCTTCAGGCGTATTTTTATTTGTCTACCTGATTGTCCAATGTAAACTCCATCACAGCCTCCGCATGCAACCTTGTAGATTCCACTCTTTTCCATTTTTGTTTGTTTCTGTTTGTTGTTTATTAAATAATTGGTAATCCTGGTGTTTGTTCGGAATGATGCTGTAATGTTGTAATCTCTAAGTACCTACATGTTTAATTGGGTCAGATAGGGATGCATGGTAATTTAAGGCGAGGTAGACTGTGTCAGGTTTGTAACTGGGATAAATCATCTTCGTTAGGTTCGCCCTATGAACTCGGTTGTAAACACCTTGCAAATCCGACATATTATAACCATTAGCATAACCAATATGTATTATAGTCTCTATCTCCTTCTTAAAATCGACGTGGATGACAGTTTGCCTCGGCATCATTGACAAATACATTTAAAATATTTGATATAAAATCGAATTTATGAGTTTTAGATAAAACGTCGTATACGACTCGCACACAACGGATATAACACGCTCGCATGTTTACACGTACGCCTACCGTTAGCGTATAAACTTCATGATCGCGATTTATATCCTTAGTTATGGTCAAATAATATACTACGATTGCCGCGAATAGGCGCAATATGCGATACAGTCATCAAATTCGTATATTTTCTGATATTTTACATATAAATTACGGAAACGGAACGTATAGTGAGGATCAACCTTGCAATAATAAACTTGCTATATTTTATTGTCGCATCGCTCACATGTCTTTATATTATTCGATTTGTTCGAAATAAACACTGATCCATATCGTAAAAATCCATCATTAACCTGTTCAAGATAAATTAAAGTTTCAACCAATTCCGTCTACTAAAACATTACTATTGATGGCACGTGCATTTTATAGCTAAAATAAGACATCAGCCGATACGTAGAAACTTTTATTACGCTCGTAAATCAACATCAATCTGGAGACAGCCGCCGGCAAAATGAAGATGGACACGCCACACAGTCCGTGGGATGGCGCAGCGTATATGGCGTGGCGTTAAAATAGAAGACGGCTAGGCCCACAACGCCATCTAGGGCACTCATACGTGAGACCGGAAACGCGTGTAGTCCACGAGAACAAGCGGCAGGCTCCTGCGATCATATCGCATCGGAATCGATCCTCACTCCACATTGTTGTTTTGTCGGCGTTTCAACACACGGGGCGATTGTGTTTCTGGTCTATTATATGCGAGCCCAATGGCGCTTTCAGCATTAACTGGTGTAGAGTTTCGGGATAGAAGTTGGTGATAGGCCGTATCGAGGCGCGTGTGCTTTTTGTGTCGAGAATGTTGGAATGATGATACTGTTCGGTCCCTCATGTCTGATGATAATAAGCAAATTATGTGATTTTGTATTTATGTCGGTGATTTTCGCTTCATACTTCGCTTCATACTCCTACCTATTCGAGCTTCTTTTGTTGAAGTTTGAAAAGACACATGAACCAAATTGTTAAGAAACCAACAGTAATCTGGATTGTTATTATATCTACATAAGCGACATCTCTCGTTTCGATGGCATTGAGCCCTGTGTTTGAAGGCTCATAACTATAAAATTACTTAACTAAAACAAATTTATGTTCTGGTTATATTTAAAATCTCTTTTACTGATAGTCGTTTTTATTTTCTTATCTTTTGTGTAATAAATGTATCTTGAGAAAAAGTCGATAACGGAATATGCTCGTAAACAATGATTTTACAAATTCTTTTTTACAAATTTTTTTACAAATTTAATTTCTGTACGATTAACATTAATTTTGTTTTATTGATTGTACGGGGTGCGGCATCTTTTATGTCGGTATGTGAATATTGAATAATTTTAAAGAAAAACAACCGATTTCCATATATGAGATATTTTTATTTAATACAATCCTTTACAATTTACTTGGACCATTTTTTTTAATATAACATCAGTTAAGTGACCGCCTTCATTGGTCAAAGCAAAATGTGCCCATTTTGCTGCGGCACGAAGGTTTGCCTTGAGATCATCTAATAATCTTTGCTCTTCAAATAACCCCACAAAAAGAAGCCCGGAGGGGTCAAATCTGGGTGGACTTCTGGGTGGAGAGTCCTAACCAAGCCCGGGAACAGCGTTAAGCACCTGGGAGAGAGAATAGAAAGAAACCTCAGGTACAGGAAGCACGTGGAAGAGATGGCGGCTAGAGCGGAGAGGACAACAGGAGCTCTCCTGAGGCTGATGCCAAGGTTGGGGGGCCCAACGGCAGCAAAGAGGAGAGTACTCACGTCCGTGGCGGAATCGGTGATGCTATATGCGGCGCCGGTCTGGGCGGACGATATGGAGTTCGCAAACGGAAGACAGCGGCTCCTACGAGTGCAAAGAAGAGCGGCAATCGGAGTGACGTCGGCGTACAGAACCGTATCTACCGTGACGGTTCTGGTAATTGCGTCACTGGTGCCTCTACAACTAAAAGTAGAAGAAAGAAGGCAACGGTATGACAGAAGAGGACAGGAGGGTGGAGTCACAATAGAGGCGTGGCAGAGAAAGTGGGACGAGGATGAAAGTGGACGATGGACACATCGCCTGATACCCAGCCTATCGGGGTGGGTGAATAAAAGGCATAGTGAAATCACCTATGAGCTCACCCAAGCTCTAACCGGCCACGGTTGTTTCGGGGCATACTTGCACCGACTCAAGAGAAGGGACAGCCCAGAATGTCGGTACTGCGGGGAGGAGGATACACCTGGACATACTCTCTTCCCATGCGAAAGATGGGCAGCACATAGAAGCGCGTGTCCTTACCAGGAAGACCTCTAGGAGGAAGGAATGGTCCGGTGCATGTTGAACGGGCCGGAGGAGGGGCGGCAGATCGCACATACCGTGGGAGATATCCTAAAGTGCAAGAACGAGGACGACAAGCGTGAAGAAGCGAGAGGACCTCCCACGCCTTAGTTGTTAAGGAGTAGGGATGGTCCCGGGGACGGATGGAGGGAAAGCAAGAAACGCAGAATAGCAGCCGGAAACCGGAGCGGAAAGCTTCTGGAACTACCGAAACCAGAAATGTTTAGGGTGCTGGAAATCCGGACCAGACTTCAGGACGACCGGAGTCAGGCGAGGGACCAGTGGTCATACCGTGGTCCCAGAAGAAAAGACAAGGTAGCGGTGTCCCGGAAAGAATTGTGGTTCTGAGCACGTAACGGTGGAGGTAGTAGAATACGTAGCATAGTAGTATGTTATTAGTAAATAAGTTAGTATGACTTTTGTTTGTCTTATCTGTATTCGTCAAAATAAAGAGTAAAAGAGCCAGCAGGCCACAAAACGAAAAGGCGACGGGAGAAATATTGGGAGATGTCGCTGCAGGAAGTATGCGCTTAAGGCGATGCCGTGCAGCGCGTGGTGGTGGGTTCTTCCCTCCACTCGCCTTTTTAAAATAAAGGGGGGGGGGGGGGTGGAGAGTTAATATCGCCATTTTTTGACACCACACGTCCAGGAAACCAGTAACCGTCCAGTCCTTTTAAACACATTTTAGGGCAGACATAATGAGCCAACATCCACGGATATCGATTCCCTTCTCTGAGGAAATACGACGTTGTTTCGGTGTGAAGCGATTCGTGGTTAAAATTGTACTGAAGTGACGTTTCAAAAACATGTTTACTCACGTCAATCGGTTGATAAATGTGGAAGTTATTCAATATTTAGATACCGACATAAAAGCGTATTTCGCGTTTTTGTGTAATGTTTACCAAGTAACTGAAAATGTTGTTAGTCACCTTATGAAGAAATAATTCAAAAGTATGTAACACACTTTATTTATTTTTTTGGTGAGTAGTTTTAGTTAGAGTTATGAGCCGTCAAACATAGAGGTTTATATTATCGAAACGAGAAATGTCAGGTATTACTTATTACATATCGTAGTGTCACACTTGAATTCACACTAAATTGATAGTAAAGTGATGTATTTCAAAGGAATAAAACCACTATTTCATCTAAAACGTATAAGCTAAAAATGTCAAATACTCAAACTACTCAAGCTACTACTCAAACGTCTTACGTCGGGTCAGCTCACCTCATACCAAGACAAGTCATACCCGGACAACTCATACCAGGACAACTCATACCAAGGGACAACTCATACCACGACAACTCATACCGGGACACCTCATACCAAGGGACAACTCATACCAGGACAACTCATACCAGGACAACTCATACCAGGACAACTCATACCAGGACAACTCATACCAGGACAACTCATACCAGGACAACTCATACCAGGACAACTCATACCAGGACAACTCATACCAGGACAACTCATACCAGGACAACTCATACCACGACAACTAATACCAGGACAACTCATACCACGACAACTCATACCAGGACAACTCATACCAGGACAACTCATACCACGACAACTCATACCACGCCAATTCATACCAAAACGCCCATAACAAGCCGACAAATGATTGTTGTCTGGTAAGGTATCATCTATTGTGATTAGGAAACTCTCTTTAACAACTTATTATGAGGTAATTGTGTTTAAATTTCTAGACTGTCGAGTATTGGCAAACAAATCACATTTTATACAACGCGGAAGGCTATCTAGTGAAAGACTAATATGTATAGTATAGCCTAATAATAAGGCATGACATGATATACAGGGTGTCTTGAATAACTTTGCTATTACAATAAATAGCAAGACGAAATTTTAGTCTTACATATATACACGGCGGGCCAAAAAAACGGTACACATTTTTGTTTACTGCAGTGTGAAGATTGCAACCACACCATACTCGCAATAATGGAACGTTTCAATCCAAAGTTATGTTGCTTTATGCTTGGCTATGCAACATTTCTGATAACATCGGGTCAATTTAATGTGAAATGAAAGGTGTAATAAAATTAGTAGGCAATGACATTTGTTTTCTTTTGGTCAAAAGGGACCGTAGAGATTTTATAGCATCGTATAACATGGTGATTTTTTTGTATACAGGGTCAAATGTTGAAACATAGTTTTTTGCTGTTTTTACTCAAAAAAGAAGTGGAATTTCATATATTGTATGTTTTCAATCCTCACAACATAAGCAATTAGTTTTTCAAAGAAATATTTGCTTGAATTTACGTAAAATGTTGGAAATATGAGTAATTGAACATTTGTGCCGCTTTTTTGGCCCACATTGTATATCTTACGTATATTCTTACACTCAGAAGCCATTTTTGGTATCAAAAGTGTTTTTGTCCATCATTTGGCTGGGCAGTATTCAACTTTTTTTATTTCTTATGGACGCGTTATTGAATTTTTACAGATTATTGAATATAGAATTGATTTCAATAAACTTATTAATGAATTTTCCGTCATGTACCAATCTGAATCTTTTCGATTTCAGTTTATCCGAACTAATTATACGTATATAGAAAATAAGACTTGGCTGACGCATTATACAGGGTCTCCCACGACGAGCTGCCATTAGAAGTATATGGAGAACCAAATGACATGACAGATTAAAAATTTGTGGACTTATATTGTTGGACACGATCGTCTCAACTAAAATATTTTGAGTTTTCGGTTACTTCCGGTTACACCGGAAATGATGTCATCTTTTATATTTCAAATGGAACACCCTATATTTTATCGCATTTTTGAAATCTTCATTAAATTTTAATTCAATTTTATGTTACATTCCCTATACCTAACATGTGTCATTTTAGAGATATTGATTGTTTTCATTAAAAAATGACAGCTGCACGGTTACTTTCAATTACTTATAGACTATCCCCTTTGACAGTTGGAAAAAAGTAGTCCGGCGAAATTGTTGTGAAGGTAACGTATTATCGACACATCGGTAGAACTCTTCTAAAAGTTATACAGGGTGTTCAAATTATAAGATCAAAGTTGAATTCGAGAATAGTATTAAAAGTCGATCTTTTCAAATGGCAACCCTAACATATGAATACATTTCTCAATTCTATGGAAAATTTTAGATCAACTTTGTGTACAATGTCCTATACCTAAAATGTAAATGTACCTACTTAAATCGATTTTTAAACATCACAGTGGAAATTGCACATATTGCCAAATCTAGATTGCTTTTGAAAGCAATTGAAAACAAAACGTTAAGAAAATAAAAAAAAACGCTTAATTCTATTTCAGTAACTGTTCAAAAATGTTGCCGTTTTTCGCTAAACATGCTACTATTCCTTTTACCATATTATTGTTGGTGGTGTCCCTGATAGAGTTAGCACATAACTCATTGAAAGCAGCTGGAAGTCTATCTTTCATGTTCTCCTTATCAGTTATTGGGTCCAAGTTGTGTTTTTCCAAATTGTTCAATTGCTTTCAAAAGCAATCTAGATTTGGCAATATGTGCAATTTCCACTGTGATGTTTAAAAATCGATTTAAGTAGGTACATTTACATTTTAGGTATAGGACATTGTACACAAAGTTGATCTAAAATTTTCCATAGAATTGAGAAATGTATTAATATGTTAGGGTTGCCATTTGAAAAAATCGACTTTTAGTACTATTCTCGAATTCAACTTTGATCTTATAATTTGAACACCCTGTATAACTTTTAGAAGAGTTCTACCGATGTGTCGATAATACGTTACCTTCACAACAATTTCGCCGGACAACTTTTTTCCAACTATCAAAGGGGATAATTTATCAGTAATTGAAAGTAACCGTGCAGCTGTCATTTTTTAATGAAAACAATTAATATCTCAAAAATGACACATGTTAGGTATAGGGAATGTAACATAAAAGTGAATTAAAATTTAATGAAGATTTCAAAAATGCGATAAAATACATGGTGTTCCATTTGAAATATAAAAGATGACATCATTTCCGGTGTAACCGGAAGTAAACGAAAACTCAAAATATTTTAGTTGAGACGATCGTGTCCAACAATATAATCCCACAAATTTTTAATCTGTCATTTCATTTGGTTCTCAATATACTTCTAATGGCAGCTCGTCGTGGGAGACCCTGTATATTGTATCTGGGTAATTCCATGTCAAATCAATACAGTTTTTTTCTCACCACCTTTGATTCTGATGACATTTTGTACAATTGTTGTCTTCAATTTGTTAAAGAAACATACAAAATTTTTTGAAAATATGTTATCCCATAATTCCAAAACGGTTATGCTTATGGTTATGTTAATTCTTATGGGTAATATTACCGTGTTTTTTGCGGTAATATTACCCATTGGAATTAACATGCGCTCGGTAATATTACCGGTAATTTAACGTCAGTAGTTACATTGTGTTTATGTTCGTTACATAACTCTTTCACTAGACGGCGGTAGCCTTCCGCGTTGTGTAAAATGTGATATGCACTATGCGCGCCAAAAAAATTGTAGAGCTAATTTTTACATAATATAATTATGGCTTGTTTTTATTTTTCAACTTTACAGTTGATGCATGTATTGTACTTTATTAATTATTGATTAATGTCAGAATGACAGCGCATAGGTACGTTATAAAAGAACCATTTATAAAGTTAACAAAAACATTTTCAGTATATTTGGTTGCATATGTAGTGTACTACTTTTTTGGCGCACATAGTACATATAAAATGGCAATACTTGGCGGTTTTCAAATACCTAATACGGCATTACAGAAACTGTAGAGAACATCCACACATTGACCAAAATTTGTTAATCACACGAGATGACCGTTATTGTCACCGTACGTGACAATAATCACTCGTCGGCTTGTAACGGGTGTTTTGGTATGAATTGTCGTGGTATGAGTTGTCGTGGTATGAGTTGTCGTGGTATGAGTTGTCGTGGTATGAGTTGTCCTGGTATGAGTTGTCCTGGTATGAGTTGTCCTGGTATGAGTTGTCCTGGTATGAGTTGTCCTGGTATGAGTTGTCGTGGTATGAGTTGTCCTGGGATGAGTTGTCCTGGTATGAGTTGTCCTGGTATGAGTTGTCGTGGTATGAGTTGTCCTGGTATGAGTTGTCCTGGTATGAGTTGTCCTGGTATGAGTTGTCCTGGTATGAGTTGTCCCTTGGTATGAGATGTCCCTTGGTATGACTTGTCTTGGTATGAGTTGTCCCGGTATGAGTTGTCGTGGTATGAGGTGTCCGGGTATGAGGTGCACCCGACCCGTCTTACGTATTCTTGCAAGCAACATAATGATGTCGTTGATATCAAATAACTTACACAGCCACTGGAGAGAAGAAAAAACACCATTGCATGGTGACATTCAGTACATCTGCGATTTAAATATACAAATTTTCCGCTGGTTTATGATTACATTTTTATAGCATTTTTCCAGTAGTAAAAGTTTATTAGGTAGTTAAATTTTGTGGGTTTCTGAGATCACCCTACTTCGTATGTAGAATCTGTATTCGATCTGTATTCGAGAACACCATAATATACAATAATTGATTTTATAAATAAATAATAATAAATAATAATTGTAATTATAATTAAGGACTTGTAATATCGAGTATATATGTAACGTTTTTGTCGATTTCGCAATTTTTTGCGAACAATTCATGAATTGTTGTCAAAACTAGAAGTATTTTTGTTTGTTTGTTGACAAGTTTTATTTTCGAACAAAATATGTTGATAAGTTTGAATGGATAGAAATTCTCTGAGAAATAATACCAACAAAATACTATATGTATACAGAGTACATGAAGGCGTTCTGATCATTTTAGCCGTAATTTCGAAATCTTATACGATCAAATAAAGTCTTATTTAGCTGTGTCAAAGCTGTGTTTTTATTACGAAGTTAGCAACAAGCAATACTGACAGGTTCTAATTATGATTTGATTGGTAACATAATGCCTGCGACATGAACTGTGAAATGGGTATTTTTACCAATAATATTCATTGCATAACTAAAAGTTTTTATGTTGTGCTTGATACCTTTATTGACTGGTAATTCGAATATCAACAGAAGAAAAACATGATACAAAAAATCCTATACATAGGAGGCTGTTCTTGATCAGGGTCCAGATCTAGAGTTTAGGTTAAGGATTTTAGGTTATATGCAGTTTGCGAAGAATTTCGTTTGGAAAACTCTTTGTATCTTCAAGACACAATGTTTGCATTGGAATTTTGCATTAGTATGGATAGGTGGTTTGCCTTCACTGAAAATGCACGGCATCACATCATTGGTCATTACTTTATAAGAGCAAAAGTCATCGTTTGTTGCAAGGCGGAGTCGGTAAAAAGTTCTCGACTCTGACTGCGTCTCCGACTCCAGATATTTTTCGTGGTCCGACTCCGACACCAAAAAATTGCATACAAAAATATTTTCAAATAATTCTGTGTAATAAAAATCTTACATGAAATAAATCCCAAATTGGACACAGAATAACAAAACCGTGTAAAATTAAATTTGCTACGAAAACAAAAACATTACCAGGAAAAAAAGAAGCAAATTTAATAAATTAAATTTCAATTCGATTATTCTGATTGTATTAAACATATGGCATGGGAAGAACAGAAGTTTTATCTGTGTCCAGCGACTTTGTTGGAAAAAATATTTAAACTGACAATCTAAATGTAAATATAAACGGCCTATAAGATATCAAAAAGACCTATTTTAACAAATAAAAGAGTTATTTAAAAACACAAATAAACGGACCACAAATAAGGAACTTATTTACAAAATCTAATTTCTTTGTTGGTTCAAAATATCTCTGAAATCATCAAGTATTAAGCTGTTTTCTCATTAGAGGGCATACAAATCGGCACGACTTTGTGCATTTAACCGACTTTCTACCTCTAATAATAACAAAGCACCAATATGCAATAAAATTCATTCTAATAAAAACAAAATTACGTTTATAAAATTGTTGTGAGCGACAGAACAGCTCAAACTAATTCTCCTACAAAGATGCCCTTAGGTCATTTTTTGAACTACGGCCCTACTTCTCAATCTCAGTTTAACTCCTTTGTTCAAATTTCTTTTTTTTTTCAAATTTCTGTCAGATTACTTTTGTTAATCGTCTTCACTTTCGTTTGGAAAGTGTGGTTTGTAATTTGATTACATATGTATGTAGTTACGTACTTTGGAAAAGACCTAATAGAATATTTGGTTTTATTTGCTTACTTGTATGCTGAAGCAACGTCCATCTCGCATGTTTTTTTCTACAGTAATTAAACCTGGCCTCGGAGTCGGAGTATATTTTTATATACTCCGATATATATTTTATATATACCGATATATTTTCGGTATATTTTTTCTGACTCCGACTCCACGACTCCGACTCCACATCCCTCGTTTCTTGTATAGACCTCGCACTATGAATACTAATACTAGCCTTTTGCCCCACAAAACTCGTGCAATGACTAGTCTAACTATTTCCACATTACCCAGGTCCCGTCTTATATAAAAGCTTAGGACACTTTAAAATCCGTCCACACCAAATCCTTTCAGGCTAGATAAACGTTTCAAGCTGTTTAATCAATCCAAAACCCCCACCAACACTTTAACCACTGAGAAGTATTCACATCGAGCAGAACCTTTCAAAAACCCTTCATTCGTCAAACGGCCACAATGCAATTGTCGCCCCTCCCGAATCTACTCGATAACATAAAATCCCGATTTCGTTACGGGCGGCGAGAGTATTGAAAGCATCACTTCTTAGCATCAGTCGGCCATTCCGACTTCAATCCTTTACGGTCGGTTGCACAGCATAAACGAAACCTCTGTAATCTTTTTTGCTTATTAAGTTGGAAACACGATAAAGTACTCTTGGGACGAGGGAGGGATGAAAACGGGCGACAATCATGACAGTCGCAGCGCGAACGGGTGGATATTTCTGCGAGAGATGAAAGGACTTGGAATTAATTGGCGCGAATTTAAATTGTCGCCGCGTTTTCTTTTCTTGCCGTGAAGAAGTTGGCAGAAGAATTATAATAATGGCGAACAGAAGGGAGAGAGGTCCACTAAATTGATTAAATTATGTTTGTAAATATCACACTTCCTTCTTTTTCAGTAAGCTCAAAGTATTAAATTTAACACTAATGACACCAATGCAAAACTTTTATGTAATACGTTGAAAACGTATTGAATTCTTGCTACTACCAGCAGAGTACAAGAGCAGCATCATGTCTGGATAATATCTTTATTTTAACATCTGTCGTGCTGATGGGTATTCATGTTGTTGATAAATTATCATCGGACCATGCTGGCGTTGTGCCCATGTAAAGAGCTTACCCAAAAAACAAAGGGAAAGAAAATCTCCTACAGACCCTTGACTAACACTGGGCTGTATGGATTATATAATTATATTGAAAATGTTAATTGGTCATTTGCCTCTGATAGCTGCTTACATTTGGAGCGAAGAATTGCTAAGTTTATTGACATTATATCCATAAGTTATTGAATCTTGTTTGCCAGTAGAAACTAAATTAATTTTTGTTAAAAAAGTTGAACGCGGTCAGCGAATATTTCAGATTACTGCATTCTTTTAATCGTGATTGCCCAGGGCTAGTCTCAGCAGATCTATTAAAAGCAGTAAAAATGGACTACAGGGCAAAACTTGGCAAAGCTAAAAAACAGCACTGGATTGCTACATAGAGCAAGTAACAGCAAGAGCTGCACCATATGGGAAATTATAAATCACAATATCCCTAAAAAAAGACAAACACAACAATAACTCCAACTGCGGAAGAGTTCAATAACTTTTTACTTTATCATACGCAGTAAGATAAAGTATTGTAATCATGCCGAAAAAAAAAATTGAGATTTTAGCGGAAATAGGTCTTTTTGGGCCCCCTGAACATTTTTGACCAAGGTACAAAAAAATGTCTGTGTGTGTGTGTGTGTGTGTGTGTGTGTGTGTGTGTGTGTGTGTGTGTGTGCGTGTGTAAACGATTTTTGTGACGACGATTCCGGAAAAACTACTAAAGGTATCGGGACGAAAGTTTATATTTAGAAGTTTTATGACCAAACTTAGAGCTGAAAAGCTTTTGGTTCAAAAGGGTCCAAAGGAACTGGTAGTTTATTCTAAGCCTTTTTCAAGGATTTTGCAGATGAGCCGCCATTTCTGTAATTTCGTCAAAATAGTTAAATAATAAATTAAAGCAGAGGAAATTTTGAATAATTTATGCCTATGACATTTTTTGGTAAAATTAATAGTTTAGCTGCAAGAGCAAATTCTATTTGATAGAGATCGGTCGCATCTGCATGGATATTAAACTACATAGTAGCCAGGATTTTGACAAATATTTTTTTGTGCTGTCACCACAGAAATGTCTATGGCTGTCACCACGCTGTCACACTCGGAGACCCGCTATGGAACGTCATCTACAGTGTCATGAACGAATATAAATCTGTCAGAATTTGAATTAGCTTTTTAAACTTGACATTTCGTAGAAGTGGTATCAACCTAACATTTTCTATACCGAAATATAACCATTTTTTAATTTTTTTAAAAATACGTATTTCTCAAAAAGCAACACAAATAACGTTGATGACGACGACGCTTCGTCATCGGTGACGCGCCGCATCACCTCCATATCACCTCTCGTTGTGCTATTCCGTACTTTCGGCACTTGTGAGTTAAGCAACTATTATTCTGATGGCAGTAGGTAGCGTGCTTTGACAATACCTTCGATTAATACTATTGACTATCAAAATGCAGACACAATTTATCTCAGTCAAATAGATTCTCATACAGCTAAACTATTAATTTTATATATTGTATGATAAAGTCATGTGCCTGGCCACATCAGATTTTTTATTAATATACCACAGGAAATACTGCGTAATCTAGGTGAAGCTGATATAAATCCATTACATTACATAAACACTATAGTAACTGAACAACTAAATTTTAATTCGATATCATTCAATGAGATGTGAGATGCAATTAGCTCATTAAAAACTCCCCTGCGAAGGACTGCCATGTCTTAAACGTTAAGATTGTAAACACATTATAGAATATAATAGTATATCATCTAACACACCTGTTCAATGCTTGTATTCAATAGAGTTATTTTCCTCAACAAGTAAAAATTTCAATTGTATAACCCATTCACAACAAGAATTCGACGGACAACTGTAATAATTATAGGCCTATATGCTTACCTCCAATACTATCTAAACTTTTAGAAAAAATATTGAAAAAGCAAATCTATAACCATTTCGAAAATAACCTTTTAAGCGAATCTCAATATTGTTTTAGCACTGGCAAATCCACCACCATGGCCATAGATGCACTTGTCGCCAAAATTCTACAGAACTTTGAGCTGGTATATCACTCAGTGGCTACATTCTACAACCTTACGACGGCTTTTGATTCTGTGTCACATGAGCTGTTGTTTAACAATTTACTACAATACAAGTTTTCTAAACACAGTATACAGTTGCTTCAATCTTACTTAATAGACCGTTATCAATACGTCAAATTCAACGGAAATATTTCTACCAACCAGCTTTCTACAAACCGAGGATCAGTTTTATCAGTTTCCCCAAGGACCAGTTTTAGGGCCAATAGTGTTCCTGCTATACATAAATGACATCCATAATGCTAATTCATCTGCAACGGTCATACTGTTTGCTGATGAGCGAACCGTAATTGACCGAGATAAAGAGTAGAATGTGCTTCTAGAGTTGCTAAACGCAAGCAACACTAAAATTAAGCAGTGGTTTCTTTCAAATAAATTGAGCTTAAATACAGATAAATGTGCATCGTTACTATTCACATTACGTCATGATCCTTTAACATCAAACGCAGACGTGGAGAGTGTGCAGTTCTCGGTTGTTACACTAGATACTACTTTGCGATGGGAGATCATATCGACTCGGTAGCTAACAAATTAGCCAAAGTTATTTTCTTTTTAAGAACACATAGTCAAACATTGTCACTGAGGAATCTAAGAACTGCATATTTCGCTCTCTTGCACTCCGTCATATCATATGCAATATTTAACTGGGGACATTCAAATCATAGCACAAAAATATTTTCGTTGCAGCGCCGATGCGTGAGGGCCATGTGCGGGACTGATTATAGGGAGGATTGTAGAAAACTCTTCCGTGAGATTAATGTGCCAACTCTACCTTGCGTTTATATTTTACAGTCCTATTCAGCAACACAACTTAAAAAAAAGCTATAAAACAATACCTCATCAATAGAAGCTTCTACAATTTTGATGAGTATCTGACAAACAATTTTGATGATGTAATTATTGCTTAAACTGTGTAACTTTCCCTTTTGACGTGTGTAAACATTTTGTATGTATAATAACACCAATAAAGATTATTATTATTATTATTATTATTATAAAAGCTTAAATGATTTTTTGTTTGTTTTAAAGCGAAGCTAAGACTTTTCATCAAGTGTTCTTGTATTGTGAAAAGACCTGTGAGGTGCTCAAAATCTAGTTTTTGTAGCTGAACAGACTGATTGACCGGAGAGGAAAAATTGGTTTTTTTGCTTGTGGCATGCCATTGGAGGACCTACAGTAAGCGCATTTTGTTATCATGTTTGTACCACTCCTAGCTGGTAAGTAAAAGGTAGGCTTAAAACGTTCTCTTGCTACGTATGCTATTAGTTTGTTTGATGATGGTGATAGATATTAGATGACTTGTATCCATCTCATATATTGTTGTTATTTTTGTGATACGTGCGAAGTATATTTTTAAATAAAAAACTTGTATTCAAAATCTTCAATACTCTGCAATTTATTTATATAAAATATCCTCGGTTTGTTAACAAAATGGACGCATTGACACTACATATATATTTTTAAAAATTAGTTCGTGTTATTTTTGTGCTTTAAAAACATTCATGAAACATAAAATTGATCAACAAATAAACCGGATTTTTTTATAAATTCGCGAGCACTAGCGTTAAGCACCATATGTATAAATTCGTATTTTTTGTTTTTCTATTTGCATTTAATAAAAAAAAACTACAATATTTTTAGTTCAGTGAACGCTCCCCACGCTGACAGCTCCAATAAGCAGACAGCTCCTTTAGGCGGACAAATTTTCTACAACCGAATCATCGGTCGCCATCCGTTTCCTTTAATCGGATAAACCCATAATCGGACAACCAATTTGGAACCATGGGTGGCTTATTAAGGTAAAGACCCAATTAATATTACTTTTGTTATGTTTGAGATAACAAACTATTACTTTTGTTATTTGGGATAAATATATATTATTGTAGATAACTACTGAGTGTAATACAAGGTAACGATTTAAGACAGTGAAAATATAAAATTAATACATATAGAGCTCTGATTTTTAATAAAATATTTCAAGATTATGGTGGTAGTGATGGTGGTTATATTAACTGGCCAGCTAGATCTCCGGATCTCACTCCATGTGGAGATAAGTAAGACAGATTATTTACAAAACTGCACCAAACATAAGAGATGTAATAGAAAGATAGAATAAGGAGTGTTTGCTACGGTAAGGCTGCAATTACAGAATAATTTTGGAAAAAATAATTTAATTAGATAATTTGAACATCCAATGAATTTATTAATTAATTATTATTAACTGGCCATCTAGATCTCCAGATCTCACTCAAAAATAACACGGATTAATTAACTCCACAGAACTCCACAGAATAATTAATTGTTCTCAGATCATGGGTCAGATTGAAAACCCAAGCAATATTGTTTATCTTGTGACCATATACAACAGTGTCGCTTTAGTCTATTTAACCCATTGATCACTAGTTAAGAGTTAAAAATCAAGTCCAACAATACAACAGAAAAACATTTTAAATTAAAAAAGAAAATTCGATACAGGTTAGAAATAAACAATACAATACAAATATGCCACAAATGATGCTTCAAATTATTGGCATAAATGTAAGATAATTGGTCTTCAAATAAAACAAATCAAGATAAAGTAAAATTCTTCATTAACATGGGCCCGAAATTGATCCGGATATACAAGTAGACATAGAGATAAAAAACAATTAAAAGCGGCCAGGGTTACGCGTTTGTATCTTGAATAATTACGTAAGAAATATGTTCATCCATGTTTTTTATTTCTAAAGATATCAACAAAACAAACTTTGAAAGTAGCCTTATTCTGATTGCGCAATCAAGTTCTTTGTGAAACGTGTCTTAAGAATATTTGGTTTACAAATAATTAAATTATGGTTGAGTTAACAATTAGAAATGAAAATTAAAACAATTGTCAGAGAAAGATATCGGTTAGAATTCGTGTAATTATTTGTAATTTCGGCTAATTTACCTATTTTATCGTAAATTAATAGATAACAAACGCAATTTCGCTTGTAGTCTTTAGGGTCAAAATTGATAAGCGATATGTTTTTGTGTTCAGAATGGTATGGTGAAAATTTGGAAATTATTGCAAATGACGCAACTTCCCAAAAGGTAGTTACCAACTTAAAAATTATTTAAAAAACGTTTATTTTTTCTGTGTATCCCAAATCTCATCCTTCAGTATCATTCAAATAGAAAGACATAAGAAAGCAGTAGCCTCCCCTAAATCATAGATGACGATCTTGACTAAACAAACAACAATTTTCAAACACATTTTAAGATTGTTTAAAGATTATGAAGAAGAGAAGCTTATATAGTCAAAACTACTTCAAAATCGACAATTTTTACATGATAACACTTTTTTGCTCTAGAGTAGCAATTTGTTTTCTAACATAAGGTATCATTTCCCAAATCACATCAAAATTATCTAAATATGTGGATAGGTTTTTCTTTTAAGAGTAGTCCAACGCCAATATTTCCGCCAATACAAAACAAATTAAAAAAAAACATCAGAAAACCGCATAAACACCGCAAGGTAGGTATAATAGAAGGCTTTGAGCGACATATACCGTCAAAGGCACCCTGCTTCACTCGCGCCAACATTTGACAGCGATATTACGCCTACTGAAACCCGCAGTCAGAGAGATCTGAGGGAGTTGAATGAGGCCAAAATCCGCGACACACTCGGTGCGTTTAAACATTTAAATTCGAATTAGGGCGTGTTACAGCCGCCGGAAAGACATTTTATTTCTGTCGCATTAGCCATACTGAAATAACGTTGCTCAATGTTCGCACCTTACCCTCTAAAGACCGGTTCGCAAAATGGCAAATGCTCGTTCTTCCGCATTAAAATGGTATAACTGCTCATGGAGAACGAAGCGCTCAAATCCTTTTAACTGTAACTGCTGGTGAATTTGAATACATTTGGCGTGGCGAATGGGAATGTCTTTTAAGGTCTTGAAGTGAAGTGTGTATAGATTCTATGTGGCAGTCTATTTGCCTTAAAAATTGTGTAAATAGCTTCATGCCAGTATTCCTAAAGAATTGTAGGTTGATTAAATATTATGCTAGATTCATACAGTAAGTAACAGTGTTAAAAATTATTAACGAAAAATTACGGCTTTTGCATAAAGTCCTAACTTCCAAACAATTTTATATAGAAATAATCTCATTGCAATGGCATAATCAATATTTGCGTATTTGCAAAGATCTGGTAAGTATTCACCCAAATGTCAAATATTTGTTGAGCACCTACTTGTCGACAGCATTTGTTTTATGAGCCTGTTTGCCAAAAATACCAATAGGTGTGAATAAAACGCCACGGATCATATAAACCTGTATTGATAACTTGCAGAGACCACACATACTGATATATGTATGCATTCACATCACGAACATTGTTGGCATACTAGATAGTGCCTTACTATTTTCAAATTCAAGTGGAGAAGATAAGGCTACCTAAGTAGAAATTTATTAATAAATAATACTTGATGAATTATTTTAAAATTTTATATTTGTTGTTGAATTATCATAATATGGTGAATTGTTTCAACATTCTATATTTACAAGAAGCACTGGGTACGCACTACAGTTTAGTAAAAAGTCTCAACTATCTGGTTGACAGTATGTTGGCAGAACCATCCAAATCGACGATTTAAATATATATATACAGTTTATTTATTAGCTATTTAATGAGAAACTTTTTTTTAAGATTTACTCCTTGAAAATGTTATATGTCCTAGAAACAATTCCAGTGTATTTTTTATAATTAAAAAATCAGATGGGCAAAGACTTTATCATACAATTTAGCAGTATTTCCCAACGCAAACACTGATGTTCTGACAATACTGCCAATACTATCATATTGTCTGTCAAAGCCTGGCTAACTAGTTTTGTTGCAGTACGAGCGATCTCGATGAAATATAATTTGCTCATGTAGCTAAGCTACTAATTTGATCCAAAAATGTCATAGAAATAAATTATTATACATATATTATATTATATTATTTCTCTATTTTCACGAAATTACAGAAATGGCGGCTCATTTGCAAAATCCTTGAAAAATGCTAAAAGTAACTATATAGTTCCTTTGGACCCTTTTGAACAAAAATTCTTTCAGCTCTAAGTTTCGTTATGATTATGAAACTTCTCAATATGAGTTTTTGTCCCGATACCTTTAGTAGTTTCTCCGGAATCGTCGCCACAAAGAAACGGGTACACACATTCAGGCACATATGCAGACACACATACACACACACAGACATTTTTTTGTACCTTGGGCAAAAATGTCCAGGAGACCCAAAAGGGCATATTTTAGCTAATCTCTCAAATCTTTTTTTCGACATGATTACAATATTTTGTCATAGTGCGTTTGATAAAGTAAAAAAATATTTGTGTATCGCCACCGTCAAAGCTAATAAAAGTGAATTAACTTTGAATTTACAAAAAGAAAAACCAAAAATGTTTTATTGCTATTATTATCAACTAATTCCGGGTTGCTATTTTTTATTAATCTGGATGTGAATGTATAAAATATAAATAGAGTCTAGTTTATGAGAAAATCATTGCAAAAAAAGCGAAAAAGCAAACGTGCTCTTTTGTTTTTCAAAAACTAACCACTATTCAAAATGTTTTCATTCATATTGAGACTACGGAAAAAAGGCATACCAGAACGAAAGAAGTAATTGGAAATCAGTGAAATGCTGTGATAATTCTGTAGTCAGAACAAAAATAAAGTGTTTTTTTCTGCTTTTCTAATACAAATTTAATTAATTTTTTAATTAATGAACTTTGACAGCCGGTAACGACCCCTCAAAAATTATATAAAGATTACTGTAGTTCAAACATTATTACATTAATTAAAGTTGTCAAAGTTGTCCTCCATTTTAGAAGTGGTGGCAATTTAAAAAAGAATTGTTGATAAAATTATATGGAAATTATGATTTTAGCCATTTCCTACAATCCACAAATGAACAAAATAATCATCAAAATCAGACTAGCAGTTCAAGAGCCAAACATCGTTATTGTGACAAATAATATCTGGGAAATAGGCACAGAACAGAAAACTAGAGAATTGAAGCATACATAGAATGGTAAATTCGGGTCTTTTACATGCGACGTGAAATGGAAACTAGTTTTACGATTTACATTTGCTGAACATCAAAGAAATTGTGTGAATAATGATATACGCTAGCTAGCGTGTTGGAATCTGTTTTCGATACTGCTGAAGGAATGTCTAGTTTTGGTATTTGTCAATCGGAGTTTGGCATCCAGTGCCTTTGCGTCCTAAATGTATCAGTTGAATGGAAACTGGAATACGTGGAATGAGCTGCTTTGATATCTGATTCAAACCTACGCAGCTATCAAAGTGGAATTTAAAATACACTTACATGCTTATGTGCACATTTCATACTTTCATATTTGAAAATTTAAAAATATTCACTAGACTATAATACAGTTAAATATACCAAAATCTCAATCTTAGTCCTTAAAACAACGGTTAAGAATAGAATAATAATGTAGACATTTCCAAAACATTGGAGTTCGGGTGTTCTGGCGCCTCCGCCATTGTAAAACAAATGTAAAAATATTAATAATTAATTAACATTTTGCATATAAGCAATATTTTTTATATTATTTTTAAGATGTGAAAAATGTAACTACTGGTTGCAAAAGCGGTCACAAAAATAACAACCAAATGACAATCCATTAAAGTAATATTAGGTTCAATTCATATAATATTGAAACAAATATTGTTTGTCTTCCAATGATAATTTTAAAGAACGAAAAAGTGTTATTTATATTATGAGTTTTAATTTCATAATTAACCACTTTTCTTTACAAATATTTTTGAAAAGCCCGGATTAATTAATTAAGAAAGATTCTCCATCAATACGCGGCGTTCGTGAAAGCCTTAATCCGGGAGCTTTGAGGTTGCAGCGCGCAAAGGAAAAAAGAACACATCACTGCCGTGTAAGTGATATATTCTAAATAATGTAAACAGTGTCGGACAGTGAGTGATTAATGTGTACTGTGTTCGAGCGGGTCCTATCTTAATTAATCTTCCACCTTTGGCGTCATATCTCGTTAAAATCCACGCGCGCACCAACCAAAACCGGCGATGCAGATCGATAGTTTAATCTAGATGCCGCGCCGTCACAAAATGTGAACTAATATTTAGTCCCGTCCGGCCCATAACATACTTTTTATCGAATTTAGTTTACATTTCATTAATTCTGACACAGCCAGTCGTTTTATGTCCAACTTTTTTTGGATTAGATACAATAATTCAAAAACTTTTAGAAGAAAATTAGTAACTAAACCAACCGGTGTTTTTAATAAGAAGAAACATTATTTCCAAAGTTACGTCTTCGTAGATTAAAATTCAGGGAATCAAAAGTGTGCATAAAGTAAAGTATAGATACACCCAAAGTACCAAGCAATCTTGTGCTGTAGAATAAGTATTAACAAATTGCAAAATTGTCTTGATAGACGTGAAATGACAGAACCTGTAGATTTTAGCTTTACAGTTTGAAGGTTCTAGTTTCTATTTGAACCTGCTTAAGGAGTTCTAACAAGTCTTATTGTTGAAAAAGAAATTTAAGAAAATAATTCACTTGTAATATGCTTAATAAACACTACCTGACAGAATTTTCTAGGTATGCTGAATGGAAACCCCGGATAATAGACTTAAATACTTTGACGAAAAAAACTAGCGACAACTCTGAATAGTAGTATGTTATTATCGCTAAAAATGGTCCAAAAACTAGTACGACATCAGTTCAAACAATCTGTGCTTTCATCGCTTCGTTGAATTCCTACATGATTTTTTGTTTGTATTTTACTGCATTAAAGTACAAGGATAAAACTATAATGTCGACCAACTTGTAAAATACTATCACGTCGTATTATTTTGTGGACAACATAGTTCATTTGGAGACTATTGGCTACAAAATTTGTGATATACAAGAAAACTCCTACCAACATAACCTAACATAACAATTAGTTGCTCTGTGTTCTCTCAATGCGATTGTTTGCTCGAAAACTATCCTTACTTTCATATTAACTTTTAACTTTACGTATTAACTAATGTAATTGGATTGTTCGTACGTTGCAAAAATATATTTACTTCATTATTAGTGATGGACTGTTTTGCCATATCCTATCTAACTAAAAGAAGAAATAAATATTGTTGGATACACGAAAAAGTTTATATCGTTATCATGTCAAGTTGTAAATATGAACCGTTTCCTTCCACCTAAATTCTTTAAATATATGTTCTCTGTACGTAATAAATACCTGTTGTTAGTAAATGAATTGTTAAGGTTAATTATTTTTTATGGTTAATGAGACAAATCTTAAGGCACAACAAGACATCAAAGAAATGTTCGTATTCAACAGCCGTGAACACAACAACAAAACACGATTTTGGGGAAAAAATATCAAATATTAGTATTTTTTGGTGGAATTTTATACACGTATAGAGGGAGGTGTTTTCTAGATTAATTCTATTTTGTCTTGTATTTTTTTTTAAGCAAACGCCAAAATCTGTAGGTTCTTTTCTCTCATTACATTAGAAATTTTTCTAAAACCTAAGAAAATATCAAATATTTAATTGGCTATAAGACAATTTACGATAAGATAAATATAATAATATTTTTTTTCTACTCCTATTGAGGAATGCATTCATTATCATCGCAATTTGTGATAAGTAATACTAACCATTCCCCACACATGGCAAATATTTCATTCCTGGCTCCTCATACCCCGCGAGTAGTGAGAAATATTTCATTCCTCACGGCTTTAGAACCCAATCACAGCTCTGTATATTTATTTCATTTCCATATTGTTTTGATACACTGCTTAGCGACATTGTCAAGGCATTGACAACGTCGCTAAGTGACAAGCGCACCAAACAATTTTAATCTGTCAAAATCCTGTGAACCGTCATAGTGACATAGAGCCGTCCCAATATGCACAAAAATTAATTTATAAAATTTCGTTGCATGTGGTCGTAGAAAAAGTATAGTATTCCATTCGCAAGTAATGGCAATTTCTCACTCGAACGTTTTACATCGTTCTCGTGAGGAATTGCTTACATTACTTGCTGATAGAATAATATACTATTGTTCATCGGTACTTCATAGCAACCGCAGGTTTGCTTTGCCTTAAAATGTCAATAAGATTCACAGATAACTGAAACAATAAAAACAAAAATATGCACTGGTTTGCCTTGATACTAAATATTCTTTGAGGAGTTTGTTTACAATTTACAAAGCAGAGCAGTAAAACGCAAACTGAATAATCAAAAACACAACTACCACAATAAAGGCGGTTTAATCATTTTATTAATGATATGCAACAGATTATCGTTCGGTAACAGAAACTGAAAAGTTAAGTCGAAATTTACCAATAAATCTTATTCATTGAACAGTCTGGATCAGTTTCTAATACTGTCGCGTCCCAATTCATGCCCCTTATTATATTAGTAGTAAAAGTGTAGTAAAAAATGAAATTAAATGTTTAGAACGTGCGAAGTAACTAACTCATGACTTTATCATACAATATATAAAATTAATAGTTTAGCTGCATGAGATTCTATTTGAACGAGATCGATCGTGTCTGCATTAAAATAACACAAGTAAGCCAGTATTTGACAGATATTTTGATAATATCATAGAAATACAAAATATAAAGAATGTTGGTAATAGCAAGCAGTTCCAACACTAGCGTTGCGACATATATGTCTATCTCATCCGACGTAGTGCCACTGGACACACTACGCATGCGTCAAATTCGTGGATTCGTTTAGCTGGATTGGGTCCATAGGCTATCTATGGGCTATCAGTGGTTTGGCGTTAGTGAGCTGCCACATGTATAAGGTTATCTATGGGCTGTCACTGGTTTGGCCGTTAGTGAATATTACCGGCTAACGGCCGCGGTAATACCGACCGCTCACGTTAAGCTACAATAGCGCCGTCTGTCGACGGCCGTAATAACTACTGGCAACGCATGCGCAGTTTGATCCCGGGCACCACATCGATAGACAAAATATATATCTCCATCTCACATTGTTGGAACCGCGACTACACATTGGCGCTATAGGACAAGCTCCGTATAATCCCTAATACGCATATGGATAATATTGACAGTAGGTACTGTCAAAAAACCAGCCATTGACACTACCTACTGTAAGAATGAAAATAATTGTGAAATCCTCGCTAAGTTTTAATGCAGACACGACCTCGATCGAAAAGAACTTGCTTATACAGCTAAACTATTAATTTTACCAAAGAAAAATTCATAGACATAAATTATACCAAATTTCCTCTACGTTAATTTATTATTTAACTATTTTGACGAAATTACAGAAATCGCGGCTCATTTGCACAATCAATGAAAACTGCTTAGAGGAAACATCCAGTTCCTTTGGACCCTTTTGAACAAAACGCTTTTCAGCACTAAGTTTGGTCATGAACCTTCTAAATATGAACTTTCGTCCCGATAGCTTTAGTAGTTTCTCCGGAATCGACAATTTGTTGTACCTTGGTCAAAAATGATCAGGAGACCCAAAAAGACCTATTTCCGCTAAAATCTCATTTTTTCGGCACGATTACAGTAAAAATGTCCAAAAGAGTGGGTCATTTTTAAATCTCCGCGGGACAAAATGGTCCCAAAAATGGGACGACTGGTCACCTTAGCTATAGCCCATTCGCATCTTATATGGTGACATTTTATCTGGTGTACAAAAAAACTCTACAACACAAATTTGACATTATTGAATTTTGGTTAGCAAGTCGGTTTGAATACGCCCACAATGCGACGTCGAAGCGCCTCTTAGAATAAATGCAAGCGCGTGTGCAGGGGTGAGTCGACTGCGCCCCAAAATCGATATAGTAATTAAGAGAAACCTGTTGTTTCTGTCTGAACCGCGGAAGTCACCTCAATAAATAAATTAGTGGGTCGCGCACGGTAGCCCACTGCGATGCTGATCGACCCAATTGTCCTTGTGCGATTACGATTAGTTAGTTGGAATTGCTGTTGAAATGGGCTTCCGGTAGTTCCCTCAGGTATCGATTCTACGAGTCATAATGATTTGTGTTATGCACCAAAACCCGGGATATTTCAATGTAGTTTACAATTATTATGGTTGCGGCGAAATTGCAATACAACAACGTAGACTTTATAGGGCTACCAATACGAGATGTCGGGATCTCGAATGCTGGGGCCCCGGACGAATTTTTGTATTCCGGTAGTAAAAACCGGTCTTGATGTAAAAATAACGGTATTTCGGAATTAACATATCCAATAAAAAGTACATAATAATCATAGTTTGAGAGTTTGAGAAATTCATAGGGGAACATTCGTAATTTTAATTCGACAAAAAAGGAAAAGACACAGCTTCCGTTGACATCATTTCCTAACAGAAAGGCACAAGGCGTCAATTCGCTAAATGTAAGAAGTTCTTCAAAGAAACATAATGCGGTATAATACAACAATGCTTGGGTTATATTTCTATTATTATATTATGTTTGTGACAAATCATTCATATCTTTAAGTTTCTCGACATATTTGAGGTTAAAATGTAAAAAATTTGTGATGTTGGCACAGTTTGCGAGTTAATAGTGACGTTATAGTGACTTAGTGTTATAATGAAGAGCCATCAGAAAAAAATCATAATTACAATGTTTCACATTCTTACCTAAACTTTTTCGAAACCCTTGCCTGATATCAAGCTTTGGAGTCAGGATTCGTGATCAGCGCAAGGAAATCAATCAAAATCGCCTATGCACCACTTCATTGCCAAAATCCATGTTGAGCAGTATTATGAATATTTTGAAATTTGAATTTGGAAAAATCTTATGTGGGCAGGCACATGACTTTATCATAATATACAGCAGTGTCGAACGCTGACGTTTTGACAATACTGTCAATAGAATCGAAATATCTGTCAAATCCTAACGTTAAAAGTTAATCTGGCCTCTATCAAAAAATCTTAAAATTTACTACGAAATTACAGAAATTGCGGCGCCACTTGCAAAATCGTTGAAAAATGCCAAGAGTAAACATCCAGTTCCTTTGGACCCCTTTGAACAAAAGTTCTTTCAGCTGTAAGTTTGATCATGAACATTTTAGTTGAAGTTTCGTTCCGATACCTAAAGTAGTTTCTCCGGAATCGTCGCGCCAAAAAAAAGGGTACACATACACAGACACACTCACGTACACACATACACACATATTTCTACCTTGGTCAAAAATGTTCAGGGGACCCAAAAGGACATATTTCCGCTAAAATCTCAAAACTGTTTTCATACTACGTATGATAAAGTTAGCAGCATTAGATTCTATTTGATCGAGATCGGTCGTGTCTGCATTACAATAAAACTAGTTAGGCAGGGTTGTCAAAAGATCAGATCAATCAAATATAATTTTCTCATGCAGCTAAACTATTAATTTAACCAAGCAATGTCATAGACATTAATTATACTAAATTTCCTCTACTTTAATTTATTATTTAACTATTTTTATGAAATTACAGAAATGGCAGCTCATTTGCATTTATAACATTTATATTTGCCAATCTTTAATGTTCCATAACGTTTGTAATCTGTCGTCGATTTAGATAATAAATTGAGCACATTTTAACAAAATTCACTAATTCATTAATTATAAATTTTCAAATGCTTCTAAAATTTTTAAATAGTTTTAAATAGTAACTATTAACACTTCTTATAAAGGGACAAGCAACATTTTGCTTTGATCCAGTTTGAGTCTCAAAACACCCATTGACAATAATAGTCATTTGGTTAGCATACCTAAGTGTCTGCTTCATACTCTGAACTAAGCCGTATCTTCAAAGAAGTTACTGAAATATTTTATATTCATATCAAATAACATTTGGTATACAAAAAGGTAATATCGTAGCAAAGTAAATATTATATAAATTACAAAAGCTATTTGATGTTTAAGCCAGATTGAAATATTATAATGATATGTTGATAATCGTAGAGACATTTTGACCAAATTTACAAAGAAAAGATTCTTTATGTTGAAATAGGTACAAATATCTTATTTGAAACTGTTTTTACTAAATTAGTCTGCAAAGTGTAGACCATGAAAATTTTATTTGAAGTTTCGTTGCGATTCCTAAGGTAGTTTCTCCGGAATCGTCGCCACAAAAAACGGGTACACATACACAGACACACTCACGTACACACATACACACATATTTCTACCTTGGTCAAAAATGTTCAGGGGACTCAAAAAGACTACTTTTTACTTTTTTTACAAAAAGACTACTTTATCATACTAAGTATGATAAAGTATAAAGTATACCATCCCATTTGAAAAACCAAAGTTGACATACGCTTGTTAAAAAGTAACCATAAGTTTATACTATAGAATAAGCTATTACGTTTACTTTTTGGTTCACAGCTTGTTCCTTCTTTGATACAACCATAAAAATGCAGCAAGTTAATTTTCAAATAGTACTATTTAAGTAGAATTAAATGATTAAAAAAATAGACGAAGTTAACTCACAAAAAAACAGGAACATTTATATTTGCCAAACTTTGATGTTCCATAACGTTTGTAATCTGTCGTCGATTTAGATAATTAATTGAGCACATTTTAAAATTCACTAATTCATTAATTGTAAATTTTCAAATGCTTTTAAAATTTTTGAAAAGTAGCTGTTAAAACTTCTTATAAAGGGACAAGCAACATTTTGCTTTGATGCAAGTTTGAGTCTCAAAACACCCATTGACAATAATAGCCATTTGGTTAGCACACCAAAGTGTCTGCTTCATACTCTGAACTAAGCTGTATCTTCAAAGAAGTTACTGAAATATTTTATATTCATATCAAATAGCATTTGGTATACAAAAAGTTAATATCGTAGCAAAGTAAATATTATATAAATTACAAAAGCTATTTGATGTTTAAGCCAAATTGAAATATTATAATGATATGTTGACAATCGTAGAGACATTTTGACCAAATTTACAAAGAAAAGATTCTTTATGTTGAAATAGGTACAAATATCTTATTTGAAACTGTTTTTACTATAAATGCTCATATTGTGATAAATTAGTCTGCAAAGTGTAGAGAATGGAAGGAGGAGTTGTAATAGACTATAAGAGCATCTGACCAAGTACCATTATAACACAGGTGTCTCACCATAGACCACCAAATCATAATTTTGATTTTTTATAAGAATCTTGAAGACTTTTTTTAGATCTGCAATTTCAAAGACCAATCAATCTTCACCAATTTGATTACCTAGTGTATTTGTTAATAGCGTAATAAAAGTCGTCAATTTTACGTTAGAATAATTAAAAATCTTTACTTGAGCTATTCATTCTTCATCCAAACATCCAGAAATTGATGGCTTAATGTCTACGGTTAAATAATTGAGGAACTATCATTTCTCGTGAGCTACATAATAGGTCATTTAATTGCACTTATTTGACAGATGGCTTCAAAACTTGTCTATATTAAGTAAACTATATTGGAACATTTGAACTCACCATTTCACTTTCGACAATTTTACGTTCCAATGGCTCGGAATATGGTCCCCAGCAAGATTTTGAGGCTGATCACCCACTTTGAACTAGGAAGGCCTTTGAAATGATTTCTCCGGATTAAAGTAAAATACAGTAAAACAATTCTATAGAATTCATCAATTTGTTGGCGCATCGAGGTTAGTTTTGATTTTAAAATGCGTAGCATTTGCTAATTTAAAATTTTTGCAGGTAACGTGGTATGATGAAAAGCACACAGTCAATTGGGGTATGCTGAATTTAGTGGTGGTAGTCATTTTTCTAGGTTAGGTCATTTAATCGAGTAATATCAAATTCAAATTTTTAGGCGAAATTTTACGATTTTCGATTGCTCTCACAATTTGTATTGGAGTGTTTTTTGGCGCGAGGAATCCGAATTTGACATTATTTTTGCGATCCGACAAACATTTAGTGCAGTTTGCATACAAAAAACACCAAAAAATGACCGAAAATGGAAAGAAACGTTGATTTTTTTATGGAAATGTCTCAAAATTTGTAGGAATTACTAATAATAGTGAAATTATTCTTATTAGTTCTCAATAGAATTGTATCATCTTTAGGAACATCAAAAAATTAGTGTCGTTTCTTAATTCTGTCGAATGTAGTGTGTGACAACATACGGCCAGTGGAAACGCATTCACGCAAACTTCTAACGGCGGGAAAGGCCGAGTGTCTTATCTGGCTCCAGTGCTGTAGTTTGATTGTCAAGCCAAACTCTGTGTGTTAGTTTTTTTATGCGCAAATTAATCAGTTCGCAAAATAAATTATTTCAAAACATTCCGAATGGAATCAGTTTGTAGTTTCAATTTCTTTTGTTATGTGTGTGGCAAATATATTCTTATGCCTAGTCAGCGTAAAATTACCCAGGAAATCGTTCAAATATATTATCAATATTTCAATCAAGAATTCATTCGCTACGTCGATTGGGCACCGAGCATTTTTTGTACACTATGTACATCAGCATTGAGTCAGTGGTCTAAATGTGATCTTGAATGGATGCCCTTTAGTATACCAGTAATATGGACAGACGCACAGGTACATAATTCGAACGAATGTTCTGCGTGCGAGAAATATGTTTTCGGAACAACAGAAATAAGTTACGTTCGATGACATGCAAAGGAACGAAATTTGTTCAATTGACAATCCGCAGTCTGAAACCGTACCCACTAGGGCTTCTAGTCCCGGGATTACGGGATCCCGGGACACGACGAATAATGACTTTTTTCGGGATCCCGGGATTATAAATCTAAATCCCGGGATCCTAAAAAATAACTTTAAATTATTGTCTTATTGTTTGTTAATTAACGAAATGTGGGCACTGACCTACAATAAATCAATTGAGCTGCTATTTTTAAGTGTGAATATGTCTATAACAGCACCCTTTCTGATTAAATTAAGTATCAAGCACAAAATGTTCGTTTACACCAACATGCTGCTATAATCGGAAGAACAGATTTTGCAAGTACTAGATATAATTCGATATGGAGACAAACGTGAACCTTTTCAACTTGCTTCAGTCTTTTTAGTTACTTTACCCTCAACAACAGGAAAAAAAATAAACTTTAAAAATAAAGAAATTTGTGGCGGTGTGTTTCTTTACCTGCGTTCCAAGATTCTAACATAGTAAAATGGGTGTTTTTAGCATCATTTTTGATAATTGGGATCGTAATAACTGTCGAACCGTTCCAAATAAGTAAAATCAAATTCTACCGGCGTAATCAGCGTCAAAAATTGTATCAAGAACCACAACCTTAATTTGATTGAAGGTAGTTGGGTTTTTGCCGACTGGCTAAAATTTTGTAAGAAATCACATATTTTAAACACTAATTTTGAAGTAGCACACCTATGTCAAAAACAAGGACCCGAATCAACATGAAACCTTTGCTATCCTACTAAAACGGGTGCGCTGATTACAAACTTACATAGGAAAAGTCTCTGTCTCTATTGGTTACCGAGTTGTGCTGAAATTACTGTTTTTTAAATAATACAAAAATAAGCGAAATGGACCACCTAACATGAAAATGGTAAATCTTAGGCATATAAAAGTATACATATTTTTGATAGCCTCAACGAGAGCTATCATTTGGTAGTGAGTAAACCTTTCTATCACCAAAGGTTGCAAAGTTCAATTTTTTTCTATCTAAAAGTGCTAAATTTAGAAAGAAAAAACAATTATAAGTTTTTGAGAGATAGAGCGTTTGAATTTAGTCATGCTTATGCATTGGGATGTGCTGAATTCAACGGTGTGGTCGGTTTTCTCGTAGCGTGTACGGTTTGGCTAGAAAGTGGGAAATTATAATTTCCGCGGTTTATCGCGTTTTTCTCGCGAACCGCGCACCATAGAGAAACGCGGCTTAGAGAAATGGATTCCTCGGCCAATTTCCCATCCGATACCGTTTGAACCGTCAACATCGGTCGATTAGATCGGACACAGTATGCGTTCCAAGATTCTAACATAGTAAAATGGGTGTTTTTAGCATCATTTTTGATAATTGGGATCGTAATAACTGCCGAACCGTTCCAAATAAGTAAAATCAAATTCTACCGTCGTAATCAGCGTCAAAAATTGTATCAAGAACCACAACCTTAATTTGATTGAAGGTAATTGGGTTTTTGCCGACTGGCTAAAATTTTGTAAGAAATCACATATTTTAAACACTAATTTTGAAGTAGCATACCTATCTCAAAAACAAGGACCCGAATCAACATGAAACCTTTGCTATCCTACTAAAACGGGTGCGCTGATTACAAATTTACATAGGAAGAGTCTCTGTCTCTATTGGTTACCGAGTTGTGCTGAAATTAGAGTTTTTTAAATAATACAAAAATAAGCGAAATGGACCACCTAACATGAAAATGGTAAATCTTAGGCATATAAAAGTATACATATTTTTGATAGCCTCAACGAGAGCTATCATTTGGTAGTGGGTAAACCCTTCTATCACCAAAGGTTGCAAAGTTCAATTTTTTTCGATCTAAAAGTGCTAAATTTAGAAGGAAAAAACAATTATAAGTTTTTGAGAAGTTTTTGATTGAATGTAGTCACGCTTATGCATTGGGATGTGCTGAATTCAACGGTGTGGTCGGTTTTCCCGTAGCGTGTACGGTTTGGCTAGAAAGTGGGAAATTATAATTTCCGCGGTTTATCGCGTTTTTCTCGCGAACCGCGCACCTTAGAGAAACGCGGCTTCCAGAAATGGATTCCTCGGCCAATTTCCCATCCGATGCCGTTTGAACCGTCAACATCGGTCAATTAGATCGGACACAGTTTGCGTTCCAAGATTCTAACATAGTAAAATGGGTGTTTTTAGCATCATTTTTGATAATTGGGATCATAATAACTGCCGAACCGCAACCTTAATTTGATTGAAGGTAATTGTGTTTTTGCCGACTGGCTAAAATTTTGTAAGAAATCATATATTTTAAACACTAATTTTGAAGTAGCACACCTATCTCAAAAACAAGGACCCGAATCAACATGAAACCTTTGCTATCCTACTAAAACGGGTGCGCTGATTACAAATTTACATAGGAAAAGTCTCTGTCTCTATTGGTTACCGAGTTATGCTGAAATTACTGTTTTTTAAATAATACCAAAATAAGCGAAATGGACCACCTAACATGAAAATGGTAAATCTTAGGCGTATAAAAGTATACATATTTTTGATAGCCTCAACGAGAGCTATCATTTGGTAGTGGGTAAACCGTTCTATCACCAAAGGTTGCAAAGTTCAATTTTTTTCTATCTAAAAGTGCTAAATTTAGAAAGAAAAAACAATTATAAGTTTTTGAGAGATAGAGCGTTCGAATGTAGTCATGCTTATGCATTGGGATGTGCTGAATTCAACGGTGTGGTCGGTTTTCCCGTAGCGTGTACGGTTTGGCTAGAAAGTGGGAAATTATAATTTCCGCGGTTTATCGCGTTTTTCTCGCGAACCGCGCACCTTAGAGAAACGCGGCTTACAGAAATGGATTCCTCGGCCAATTTCCCATCCGATACCGTTTGAACCGTCAACATCGGTCGATTAGATCGGACACAGTATGCGTTCCAAGATTCTAACATAGTAAAATGGGTGTTTTTAGCATCATTTTTGATAATTGGGATCATAATAACTGCCGAACCGTTCCAAATAAGTAAAATCAAATTCTACCGTCGTAATCAGCGTCAAAAATTGTATCAAGAACCACAACCTTAATTTGATTGAAGGTAATTGGGTTTTTGCCGACTGGCTAAAATTTTGTAAGAAATCACATATTTTAAACACTAATTTTGAAGTAGCACACCTATCTCAAAAACAAGGACCCGAATCAACATGAAACCTTTGCTATCCTACTAAAACGGGTGCGCTGATTACAAATTTACATAGGAAAAGTCTCTGTCTCTATTGGTTACCGAGTTGTGCTGAAATAACTGTTTTTTAAATAATACAAAAATAAGCGAAATGGACCACCTAACATGAAAATGGTAAATCTTAGGCATATAAAAGTATACATATTTTTGATAGCCTCAACGAGAGCTATCATTTGGTAGTGGGTAAACCTTTCTGTCACCAAAGGTTGCAAAGTTCAATTTTTTTCTATCTAAAAGTGCTAAATTTAGAAAGAAAAAACAATTATAAGTTTTTGACAGATAGAGCGTTCGAATGTAGTCATGCTTATGCATTGGGATGTGCTGAATTCAACGGTGTGGTCGGTTTTCCCGTAGCGTGTACGGTTTGGCTAGAAAGTGGGAAATTATAATTTCCGCGGTTTATCGCGTTTTTCTCGCGAACCGCGCACCTTAGAGAAACGCGGCTTACAGAAATGGATTCCTCGGCCAATTTCCCATCCGATACCGTTTGAACCGCCAACATCGGTCGATTAGATCGGACACAGTTTGCGTTCCAAGATTCTAACATAGTAAAATGGGTGTTTTTAGCATCATTTTTGATAATTGGGATCATAATAACTGCCGAACCGTTCCAAATAAGTAAAATCAAATTCTACCGGCGTAATCAGCGTCAAAAATTGTATCAAGAACCACAACCTTAATTTGATTGAAGGTAATTGGGTTTTTGCCGACTGGCTAAAATTTTGTGAGAAATCACATATTTTAAACACTAATTTTGAAGTAGCACACCTATCTCAAAAACAAGGACCCGAATCAACATGAAACCTTTGCTATCCTACTAAAACGGGTGCGCTGATTACAAATTTACATAGGAAAAGTCTCTGTCTCTATTGGTTACCGAGTTATGCTGAAATTACTGTTTTTTAAATAATACCAAAATAAGCGAAATGGACCACCTAACATGAAAATGGTAAATCTTAGGCATATAAAAGTATACATATTTTTGATAGCCTCAACGAGAGCTATCATTTGGTAGTGGGTAAACCGTT
Source organism: Melinopterus prodromus (assembly GCA_964023965.1). Lineage (NCBI taxonomy): Eukaryota > Metazoa > Arthropoda > Insecta > Coleoptera > Scarabaeidae > Melinopterus > Melinopterus prodromus. Next base: position 57,865,719 of record OZ030392.1, on the reverse strand, counting down.
CTATCACCAAAGGTTGCAAAGTTCAATTTTTTTCTATCTAAAAGTGCTAAATTTAGAAAGAAAAAACAATTATAAGTTTTTGAGAGATAGAGCGTTCGAATGTAGTCATGCTTATGCATTGGGATGTGCTGAATTCAACGGTGTGGTCGGTTTTCCCGTAGCGTGTACGGTTTGGCTAGAAAGTGGGAAATTATAATTTCCGCGGTTTATCGCGTTTTTCTCGCGAACCGCGCACCTTAGAGAAACGCGGCTTACAGAAATGGATTCCTCGGCCAATTTCCCATCCGATACCGTTTGAACCGTCAACATCGGTCGATTAGATCGGACACAGTATGCGTTCCAAGATTCTAACATAGTAAAATGGGTGTTTTTAGCATCATTTTTGATAATTGGGATCATAATAACTGCCGAACCGTTCCAAATAAGTAAAATCAAATTCTACCGTCGTAATCAGCGTAAAAAATTGTATCAAGAACCACAACCTTAATTTGATTGAAGGTAATTGGGTTTTTGCCGACTGGCTAAAATTTTGTAAGAAATCACATATTTTAAACACTAATTTTGAAGTAGCACACCTATCTCAAAAACAAGGACCCGAATCAACATGAAACCTTTGCTATCCTACTAAAACGGGTGCGCTGATTACAAATTTACATAGGAAAAGTCTCTGTCTCTATTGGTTACCGAGTTGTGCTGAAATAACTGTTTTTTAAATAATACAAAAATAAGCGAAATGGACCACCTAACATGAAAATGGTAAATCTTAGGCATATAAAAGTATACATATTTTTGATAGCCTCAACGAGAGCTATCATTTGGTAGTGGGTAAACCTTTCTGTCACCAAAGGTTGCAAAGTTCAATTTTTTTCTATCTAAAAGTGCTAAATTTAGAAAGAAAAAACAATTATAAGTTTTTGACAGATAGAGCGTTCGAATGTAGTCATGCTTATGCATTGGGATGTGCTGAATTCAACGGTGTGGTCGGTTTTCCCGTAGCGTGTACGGTTTGGCTAGAAAGTGGGAAATTATAATTTCCGCGGTTTATCGCGTTTTTCTCGCGAACCGCGCACCTTAGAGAAACGTGGCTTACAGAAATGGATTCCTCGGCCAATTTCCCATCCGATACCGTTTGAACCGTCAACATCGGTCGATTAGATCGGACACAGTATGCGTTCCAAGATTCTAACATAGTAAAATGGGTGTTTTTAGCATCATTTTTGATAATTGGGATCATAATAACTGCCGAACCGTTCCAAATAAGTAAAATCAAATTCTACCGTCGTAATCAGCGTCAAAAATTGTATCAAGAACCACAACCTTAATTTGATTGAAGGTAATTGGGTTTTAGCCGACTGGCTAAAATTTTGTAAGAAATCACATATTTTAAACACTAATTTTGAAGTAGCACACCTATCTCAAAAACAAGGACCCGAATCAACATGAAACCTTTGCTATCCTACTAAAACGGGTGCGCTGATTACAAATTTACATAGGAAAAGTCTCTGTCTCTATTGGTTACCGAGTTGTGCTGAAATAACTGTTTTTTAAATAATACAAAAATAAGCGAAATGGACCACCTAACATGAAAATGGTAAATCTTAGGCATATAAAAGTATACATATTTTTGATAGCCTCAACGAGAGCTATCATTTGGTAGTGGGTAAACCTTTCTATCACCAAAGGTTGCAAAGTTCAATTTTTTTCTATCTAAAAGTGCTAAATTTAGAAAGAAAAACAATTATAAGTTTTTGAGAGATAGAGCGTTTGAATGTAGTCATGCTTATGCATTGGGCTGTGCTGAATTCAACGGTGTGGTCGGTTTTCCCGTAGCGTGTACGGTTTGGCTAGAAAGTGGGAAATTATAATTTCCGCGGTTTATCGCGTTTTTCTCGCGAACCGCGCACCATAGAGAAACGCGGCTTACAGAAATGGATTCCTCGCCAATTTCCCATCCGATGGCGTTCGGACCGTCAACATCGGACGATTGGATCGGACACAGTTGGCGTTCCAAGATTCGAACATAGTAAAATGGGTGTTTTTAGCATCATTTTTGATAATTGGGATCGTAATAACTGCCGAACCGTTCCAAATAAGTAAAATCAAATTCTACCGGCGTAATCAGCGACAAAAATTGTATCAAGAACCACAACCTTAATTTGATTGAAGGTAATTGGGTTTTTGCCGACTGGCTAAAATTTTGTAAGAAATCACATATTTTAAACACTAATTTTGAAGTAGCACACCTATCTCAAAAACAAGGACCCGAATCAACATGAAACCTTTGCTATCCTACTAAAATGGGTGCGCTGATTACAAATTTACATAGGAAGAGTCTCTGTCTCTATTGGTTACCGAGTTATGCTGAAATTACTGTTTTTTAAATAATACCAAAATAAGCGAAATGGACCAGCTAACATGAAAATGGTAAATCTTAGGCGTATAAAAGTATACATATTTTTGATAGCCTCAACGAGAGGTATCATTTGGTAGTGGGTAAACCGTTCTATCACCAAAGGTTGCAAAGTTCAATTTTTTTCTATCTAAAAGTGCTAAATTTAGAAAGAAAAAACAATTATAAGTTTTTGAGAGATAGAGCGTTCGAATGTAGTCATGCTTATGCATTGGGCTGTGCTGAATTCAACGGTGTGGTCGGTTTTCCCATAGTGTGTACGGTTTGGCTAGAAAGTGGGAAATTATTATTTCCGCGGTTTATCGCGTTTTTCTCGCGAACCGCGCACCATAGAGAAACGCGGCTTAGAGAAATGGATTCCTCGGCCAATTTCCCATCCGATACCGTTTGAACCGTCAACATCGGTCGATTAGATCGGACACAGTATGCGTTCCAAGATTCTAACATAGTAAAATGGGTGTTTTTAGCATCATTTTTGATAATTGGGATCATAATAGCTGCCGAACCGTTCCAAATAAGTAAAATCAAATTCTACCGTCGTAATCAGCGTCAAGAATTGTATCAAGAACCACAACCTTAATTTGATTGAAGGTAATTGGGTTTTTGCCGACTGGCTAAAATTTTGTAAGAAATCACATATTTTAAACACTAATTTTGAAGTAGCACACCTATCTCAAAAACAAGGACCCGAATCAACATGAAACCTTTGCTATCCTACTAAAACGGGTGCGCTGATTACAAATTTACATAGGAAAAGTCTCTGTCTCTATTGGTTACCGAGTTGTGCTGAAATAACTGTTTTTTAAATAATACAAAAATAAGCGAAATGGACCACCTAACATGAAAATGGTAAATCTTAGGCATATAAAAGTATACATATTTTTGATAGCCTCAACGAGAGCTATCATTTGGTAGTGGGTAAACCTTTCTATCACCAAAGGTTGCAAAGTTCAATTTTTTTCTATCTAAAAGTGCTAAATTTAGAAAGAAAAACAATTATAAGTTTTTGAGAGATAGAGCGTTTGAATGTAGTCATGCTTATGCATTGGGATGTGCTGAATTCAACGGTGTGGTCGGTTTTCCCGTAGCGTGTACGGTTTGGCTAGAAAGTGGGAAATTATAATTTCCGCGGTTTGTCGCGTTTTTCTCGCGAACCGCGCACCTTAGAGAAACGCGGCTTACAGAAATGGATTCCTCGGCCAATTTCCCATCCGATACCGTTTGAACCGTCAACATCGGTCGATTAGATCGGACACAGTATGCGTTCCAAGATTCTAACATAGTAAAATGGGTGTTTTTAGCATCATTTTTGATAATTGGGATCATAATAGCTGCCGAACCGTTCCAAATAAGTAAAATAAAATTCTACCGTCGTAATCAGCGTCAAAAATTGTATCAAGAACCACAACCTTAATTTGATTGAAGGTAATTGGGTTTTTGCCGACTGGCTAAAATTTTGTAAGAAATCACATATTTTAAACACTAATTTTGAAGTAGCACACCTATCTCAAAAACAAGGACCCGAATCAACATGAAACCTTTGCTATCCTACTAAAACGGGTGCGCTGATTACAAATTTACATAGGAAAAGTCTCTGTCTCTATTGGTTACCGAGTTGTGCTGAAATAACTGTTTTTTAAATAATACAAAAATAAGCGAAATGGACCACCTAACATGAAAATGGTAAATCTTAGGCATATAAAAGTATACATATTTTTGATAGCCTCAACGAGAGCTATCATTTGGTAGTGGGTAAACCTTTCTATCACCAAAGGTTGCAAAGTTCAATTTTTTTCTATCTAAAAGTGCTAAATTTAGAAAGAAAAACAATTATAAGTTTTTGAGAGATAGAGCGTTTGAATGTAGTCATGCTTATGCATTGGGATGTGCTGAATTCAACGGTGTGGTCGGTTTTCCCGTAGCGTGTACGGTTTGGCTAGAAAGTGGGAAATTATAATTTCCGCGGTTTATCGCGTTTTTCTCGCGAACCGCGCACCATAGAGAACCGCGGCTTACAGAAATGGATTCCTCGGCCAATTTCCCATCCGATGGCGTTCGGACCGTCAACATCGGACGATTGGATCGGACACAGTTTGCGTTCCAAGATTCGAACATAGTAAAATGGGTGTTTTTAGCATCATTTTTGATAATTGGGATCGTAATAACTGCCGAACCGTTCCAAATAAGTAAAATCAAATTCTACCGGCGTAATCAGCGTCAAAAATTGTATCAAGAACCACAACCTTAATTTGATTGAAGGTAATTGGGTTTTTGCCGACTGGCTAAAATTTTGTAAGAAATCACATATTTTAAACACTAATTTTGAAGTAGCACACCTATCTCAAAAACAAGGACCCGAATCAACATGAAACCTTTGCTATCCTACTAAAATGGGTGCGCTGATTACAAATTTACATAGGAAGAGTCTCTGTCTCTATTGGTTACCGAGTTATGCTGAAATTACTGTTTTTTAAATAATACCAAAATAAGCGAAATGGACCACCTAACATGAAAATGGTAAATCTTAGGCGTATAAAAGTATACATATTTTTGATAGCCTCAACGAGAGGTATCATTTGGTAGTGGGTAAACCGTTCTATCACCAAAGGTTGCAAAGTTCAATTTTTTTCTATCTAAAAGTGCTAAATTTAGAAAGAAAAAACAATTATAAGTTTTTGAGAGATAGAGCGTTCGAATGTAGTCATGCTTATGCATTGGGATGTGCTGAATTCAACGGTGTGGTCGGTTTTCCCGTAGCGTGTACGGTTTGGCTAGAAAGTGGGAAATTATAATTTCCGCGGTTTATCGCGTTTTTCTCGCGAACCGCGCACCTTAGAGAAACGCGGCTTACAGAAATGGATTCCTCGGCCAATTTCCCATCCGATACCGTTTGAACCGTCAACATCGGTCGATTAGATCGGACACAGTATGCGTTCCAAGATTCTAACATAGTAAAATGGGTGTTTTTAGCATCATTTTTGATGATTGGGATCATAATAACTGCCGAACCGTTCCAAATAAGTAAAATCAAATTCTACCGTCGTAATCAGCGTCAAAACTTGTATCAAGAACCACAACCTTAATTTGATTGAAGGTAATTGGGTTTTTGCCGACTGGCTAAAATTTTGTAAGAAATCACATATTTTAAACACTAATTTTGAAGTAGCACACCTATCTCAAAAACAAGGACCCGAATCAACATGAAACCTTTGCTATCCTACTAAAACGGGTGCGCTGATTACAAATTTACATAGGAAAAGTCTCTGTCTCTATTGGTTACCGAGTTATGCTGAAATTACTGTTTTTTAAATAATACCAAAATAAGCGAAATGGACCACCTAACATGAAAATGGTAAATCTTAGGCGTATAAAAGTATACATATTTTTGATAGCCTCAACGAGAGCTATCATTTGGTAGTGGGTAAACCGTTCTATCACCAAAGGTTGCAAAGTTCAATTTTTTTCTATCTAAAAGTGCTAAATTTAGAAAGAAAAAACAATTATAAGTTTTTGATAGATAGAGCGTTCGAATGTAGTCATGCTTATGCATTGGGATGTGCTGAATTCAACGGTGTGGTCGGTTTTCCCGTAGCGTGTACGGTTTGGCTAGAAAGTGGGAAATTATAATTTCCGCGGTTTATCGCGTTTTTCTCGCGAACCGCGCACCTTAGAGAAACGCGGCTTACAGAAATGGATTCCTCGGCCAATTTCCCATCCGATGCCGTTCGGACCGTCAACATCGGTCGATTGGATCGGACACAGTTTGCGTTCCAAGACTCTAACATAGTAAAATGGGTGTTTTTAGCATCATTTTTGATAATTGGGATCGTAATAACTGCCGAACCGTTCCAAATAAGTAAAATCAAATTCTACCGGCGTAATCAGCGTCAAAAATTGTATCAAGAACCACAACCTTAATTTGATTGAAGGTAATTGTGTTTTTGCCGACAGGCTAAAATTTTGTAAGAAAACATATATTTTAAACACTAATTTTGAAGTAGCAAACCTATCTCAAAAACAAGGACCCGAATCAACATGAAACCTTTGCTATCCTACTAAAACGGGTGCGCTGATTACAAATTTACATAGGAAAAGTCTCTGTCTCTATTGGTTACCGAGTTGTGCTGAAATTACTGTTTTTTAAATAATACAAAAATAAGCGAAATGGACCACCTAACATGAAAATGGTAAATCTTAGGCATATAAAAGTATACATATTTTTGATAGCCTCAACGAGAGCTATCATTTGGTAGTGGGTAAACCTTTCTATCACCAAAGGTTGCAAAGTTCAATTTTTTTCTATCTAAAAGTGCTAAATTTAGAAAGAAAAAACAATTATAAGTTTTTGAGAGATAGAGCGTTTGAATGTAGTCATGCTTATGCATTGGGATGTGCTGAATTCAACGGTGTGGTCGGTTTTCCCGTAGCGTGTACGGTTTGGCTAGAAAGTGGGAAATTATAATTTCCGCGGTTTGTCGCGTTTTTCTCGCGAACCGCGCACCTTAGAGAAACGCGGCTTACAGAAATGGATTCCTCGGCCAATTTCCCATCCGATACCGTTTGAACCGTCAACATCGGTGGATTAGATCGGACACAGTATGCGTTCCAAGATTCTAACATAGTAAAATGGTTGTTTTTAGCATCATTTTTGATAATTGGGATCGTAATAACTGCCGAACCGTTCCAAATAAGTAAAATCAAATTCTACCGGCGTAATCAGCGTCAAAAATTGTATCAAGAACCACAACCTTAATTTGATTGAAGGTAATTGTGTTTTTGCCGACAGGCTAAAATTTTGTAAGAAAACATTTATTTTAAACACTAATTTTGAAGTAGCAAACCTATCTCAAAAACAAGGACCCGAATCAACATGAAACCTTTGCTATCCTACTAAAACGGGTGCACTGATTACAAATTTACATAGGAAAAGTCTCTGTCTCTATTGGTTACCGAGTTGTGCTGAAATTACTGTTTTTTAAGTAATACAAAAATAAGCGAAATGGACCACCTAACATGAAAATGGTAAATCTTAGGCATATAAAAGTATACATATTTTTGATAGCCTCAACGAGAGCTATCATTTGGTAGTGGGTAAACCTTTCTATCACCAAAGGTTGCAAAGTTCAATTTTTTTCTATCTAAAAGTGCTAAATTTAGAAAGAAAAAACAATTATAAGTTTTTGAGAGATAGAGCGTTTGAATGTAGTCATGCTTATGCATTGGGATGTGCTGAATTCAACGGATGGGTCGGTTTTCCCGTAGCGTGTACGGTTTGGCTAGAAAGTGGGAAATTATAATTTCCGCGATTTGTCGCGTTTTTCTCGCGAACCGCGCACCTTAGAGAAACGCGGCTTACAGAAATGGATTCCTCGGCCAATTTCCCATCCGATACCGTGTGAACCGTCAACTTCGGTGGATTAGATCGGACACAGTATGCGTTCCAAGATTCTAACATGGTAAAATGGGTGTTTTTAGCATCATTTTTGATAATTGGGATCATAATAACTGCCGAACCGTTCCAAATAAGTAAAATCAAATTCTACCGGCGTAATCAGCGTCAAAAATTGTATCAAGAACCACAACCTTAATTTGATTGAAGGTAATTGTGTTTTTGCCGACTGGCTAAAATTTTGTAAGAAATCATATATTTTAAACACTAATTTTGAAGTAGCACACCTATCTCAAAAACAAGGACCTGAATCAACATGAAACCTTTGCTATCCTACTAAAACGGGTGCGCTGATTACAAATTTACATAGGGAAAGTCTCTGTCTCTATTAGTTACCGAGTTGTGCTGAAATTACTGTTTTTTAAATAATACAAAAATAAGCGAAATGGACCACCTAACATGAAAATTGTAAATCTTAGGCATATAAAAGTATACATATTTTTGATAGCCTCAACAAGAGCTATCATTTGGTAGTGGGTAAACCTTTCTATCACCAAAGGTTGCAAAGTTCAATTTTTTTCTATCTAAAAGTGCTAAATTTAGAAGGAAAAAACAATTATAAGTTTTTGAGAAATAGAGCGTTTGAATGTAGTCATGCTTATGCATTGGGATGTGCTGAATTCAACGGTGTGGTCGGTTTTCCCGTAGCGTGTACGGTTTGGCTAGAAAGTGGGAAATTATAATTTCCGCGGTTTGTCGCGTTTTTCTCGCGAACCGCGCACCTTAGAGAAACGCGGCTTACAGAAATGGATTCCTCGGCCAATTTCCCATCCGATACCGTTTGAACCGTCAACATCGGTCGATTAGATCGGACACAGTTTGCGTTCCAAGATTCTAACATAGTAAAATGGGTGTTTTTAGCATCATTTTTGATAATTGGGATCATAATAACTGCCGAACCGTTCCAAATAAGTAAAATCAAATTCTACCGGCGTAATCAGCGTCAAAAATTGTATCAAGAACCACAACCTTAATTTGATTGAAGGTAATTGTGTTTTTGCCGACAGGCTAAAATTTTGTAAGAAAACATATATTTTAAACACTAATTTTGAAGTAGCAAACCTATCTCAAAAACAAGGACCCGAATCAACATGAAACCTTTGCTATCCTACTAAAACGGGTGCGCTGATTACAAATTTACATAGGAAAAGTCTCTGTCTCTATTGGTTACCGAGTTGTGCTGAAATTACTGTTTTTTAAATAATACAAAAATAAGCGAAATGGACCACCTAACATGAAAATGGTAAATCTTAGGCGTATAAAAGTATACATATTTTTGATAGCCTCAACGAGAGCTATCATTTGGTAGTGGGTAAACCGTTCTATCACCAAAGGTTGCAAAGTTCATTTTTTTTCTATCTAAAAGTGCTAAATTTAGAAAGAAAAACAATTATAAGTTTTTGAGAGATAGAGCGTTCGAATGTAGTCATGCTTATGCATTGGGATGTGCTGAATTCAACGGTGTGGTCGGTTTTCCCGTAGCGTGTACGGTTTGGCTAGAAAGTGGGAAATTATAACTTCCGCGGTTTATCGCGTTTTTCTCGCGAACCGCGCACCTTAGAGAAACGCGGCTTACAGAAATGGATTCCTCGGCCAATTTACCATCCGATACCGTTTGAACCGTCAACATCGGTCGATTAGATCGGACACAGTAGGCGTTCCAAGATTCTAACATAGTAAAATGGGTGTTTTTAGCATCATTTTTGATAATTGGGATCATAATAACTGCCGAACCGTTCCAAATAAGTAAAATCAAATTCTACCGGCGTAATCAGCGTCAAAAATTGTATCAAGAACCACAACCTTAATTTGATTGAAGGTAATTGTGTTTTTGCCGACTGGCTAAAATTTTGTAAGAAATCATATATTTTAAACACTAATTTTGAAGTAGCACACCTATCTCAAAAACAAGGACCTGAATCAACATGAAACCTTTGCTAGCCTACTAAAACGGGTGCGCTGATTACAAATTTACATAGGAAAAGTCTCTGTCTCTATTGGTTACCGAGTTGTGCTGAAATTACTGTTTTTTAAATAATACAAAAATAAGCGAAATGGACCACCTAACATGAAAATGGTAAATCTTAGGCATATAAAAGTATACATATTTTTGATAGCCTCAACGAGAGCTATCATTTGGTAGTGGGTAAACCTTTCTATCACCAAAGGTTGCAAAGTTCAATTTTTTTCTATCTAAAAGTGCTAAATTTAGAAAGAAAAAACAATTATAAGTTTTTGAGAGATAGAGCGTTTGAATGTAGTCATGCTTATGCATTGGGATGTGCTGAATTCAACGGTGTGGTCGGTTTTCCCGTAGCGTGTACGGTTTGGCTAGAAAGTGGGAAATTATAATTTCCGCGGTTTGTCGCGTTTTTCTCGCGAACCGCGCACCTTAGAGAAACGCGGCTTACAGAAATGGATTCCTCGGCCAATTTCCCATCCGATACCGTTTGAACCGTCAACATCGGTGGATTAGATCGGACACAGTATGCGTTCCAAGATTCTAACATAGTAAAATGGTTGTTTTTAGCATCATTTTTGATAATTGGGATCGTAATAACTGCCGAACCGTTCCAAATAAGTAAAATCAAATTCTACCGGCGTAATCAGCGTCAAAAATTGTATCAAGAACCACAACCTTAATTTGATTGAAGGTAATTGTGTTTTTGCCGACAGGCTAAAATTTTGTAAGAAAACATTTATTTTAAACACTAATTTTGAAGTAGCAAACCTATCTCAAAAACAAGGACCCGAATCAACATGAAACCTTTGCTATCCTACTAAAACGGGTGCACTGATTACAAATTTACATAGGAAAAGTCTCTGTCTCTATTGGTTACCGAGTTGTGCTGAAATTACTGTTTTTTAAGTAATACAAAAATAAGCGAAATGGACCACCTAACATGAAAATGGTAAATCTTAGGCATATAAAAGTATACATATTTTTGATAGCCTCAACGAGAGCTATCATTTGGTAGTGGGTAAACCTTTCTATCACCAAAGGTTGCAAAGTTCAATTTTTTTCTATCTAAAAGTGCTAAATTTAGAAAGAAAAAACAATTATAAGTTTTTGAGAGATAGAGCGTTTGAATGTAGTCATGCTTATGCATTGGGATGTGCTGAATTCAACGGATGGGTCGGTTTTCCCGTAGCGTGTACGGTTTGGCTAGAAAGTGGGAAATTATAATTTCCGCGATTTGTCGCGTTTTTCTCGCGAACCGCGCACCTTAGAGAAACGCGGCTTACAGAAATGGATTCCTCGGCCAATTTCCCATCCGATACCGTGTGAACCGTCAACTTCGGTGGATTAGATCGGACACAGTATGCGTTCCAAGATTCTAACATGGTAAAATGGGTGTTTTTAGCATCATTTTTGATAATTGGGATCATAATAACTGCCGAACCGTTCCAAATAAGTAAAATCAAATTCTACCGGCGTAATCAGCGTCAAAAATTGTATCAAGAACCACAACCTTAATTTGATTGAAGGTAATTGTGTTTTTGCCGACTGGCTAAAATTTTGTAAGAAATCATATATTTTAAACACTAATTTTGAAGTAGCACACCTATCTCAAAAACAAGGACCTGAATCAACATGAAACCTTTGCTATCCTACTAAAACGGGTGCGCTGATTACAAATTTACATAGGGAAAGTCTCTGTCTCTATTAGTTACCGAGTTGTGCTGAAATTACTGTTTTTTAAATAATACAAAAATAAGCGAAATGGACCACCTAACATGAAAATTGTAAATCTTAGGCATATAAAAGTATACATATTTTTGATAGCCTCAACAAGAGCTATCATTTGGTAGTGGGTAAACCTTTCTATCACCAAAGGTTGCAAAGTTCAATTTTTTTCTATCTAAAAGTGCTAAATTTAGAAGGAAAAAACAATTATAAGTTTTTGAGAAATAGAGCGTTTGAATGTAGTCATGCTTATGCATTGGGATGTGCTGAATTCAACGGTGTGGTCGGTTTTCCCGTAGCGTGTACGGTTTGGCTAGAAAGTGGGAAATTATAATTTCCGCGGTTTGTCGCGTTTTTCTCGCGAACCGCGCACCTTAGAGAAACGCGGCTTACAGAAATGGATTCCTCGGCCAATTTCCCATCCGATACCGTTTGAACCGTCAACATCGGTCGATTAGATCGGACACAGTTTGCGTTCCAAGATTCTAACATAGTAAAATGGGTGTTTTTAGCATCATTTTTGATAATTGGGATCATAATAACTGCCGAACCGTTCCAAATAAGTAAAATCAAATTCTACCGGCGTAATCAGCGTCAAAAATTGTATCAAGAACCACAACCTTAATTTGATTGAAGGTAATTGTGTTTTTGCCGACAGGCTAAAATTTTGTAAGAAAACATATATTTTAAACACTAATTTTGAAGTAGCAAACCTATCTCAAAAACAAGGACCCGAATCAACATGAAACCTTTGCTATCCTACTAAAACGGGTGCGCTGATTACAAATTTACATAGGAAAAGTCTCTGTCTCTATTGGTTACCGAGTTGTGCTGAAATTACTGTTTTTTAAATAATACAAAAATAAGCGAAATGGACCACCTAACATGAAAATGGTAAATCTTAGGCGTATAAAAGTATACATATTTTTGATAGCCTCAACGAGAGCTATCATTTGGTAGTGGGTAAACCGTTCTATCACCAAAGGTTGCAAAGTTCATTTTTTTTCTATCTAAAAGTGCTAAATTTAGAAAGAAAAACAATTATAAGTTTTTGAGAGATAGAGCGTTCGAATGTAGTCATGCTTATGCATTGGGATGTGCTGAATTCAACGGTGTGGTCGGTTTTCCCGTAGCGTGTACGGTTTGGCTAGAAAGTGGGAAATTATAATTTCCGCGGTTTATCGCGTTTTTCTCGCGAACCGCGCACCTTAGAGAAACGCGGCTTACAGAAATGGATTCCTCGGCCAATTTACCATCCGATACCGTTTGAACCGTCAACATCGGTCGATTAGATCGGACACAGTAGGCGTTCCAAGATTCTAACATAGTAAAATGGGTGTTTTTAGCATCATTTTTGATAATTGGGATCATAATAACTGCCGAACCGTTCCAAATAAGTAAAATCAAATTCTACCGGCGTAATCAGCGTCAAAAATTGTATCAAGAACCACAACCTTAATTTGATTGAAGGTAATTGTGTTTTTGCCGACTGGCTAAAATTTTGTAAGAAATCATATATTTTAAACACTAATTTTGAAGTAGCACACCTATCTCAAAAACAAGGACCTGAATCAACATGAAACCTTTGCTATCCTACTAAAACGGGTGCGCTGATTACAAATTTACATAGGAAAAGTCTCTGTCTCTATTGGTTACCGAGTTGTGCTGAAATTACTGTTTTTTAAATAATACAAAAATAAGCGAAATGGACCACCTAACATGAAAATTGTAAATCTTAGGCATATAAAAGTATACATATTTTTGGTAGCCTCAACGAGAGCTATCATTTGGTAGTGGGTAAACCTTTCTATGACCAAAGGTTGCAAAGTTCAATTTTTTTCTATCTAAAAGTGCTAAATTTAGAAAGAAAAAACAATTATAAGTTTTTGAGAGATAGAGCGTTTGAATGTAGTCATGCTTATGCATTGGGCTGTGCTGAATTCAACGGTGTGGTCGGTTTTCCCGTAGCGTGTACGGTTTGGCTAGAAAGTGGGAAATTATAATTTCCGCGGTTTATCGCGTTTTTCTCGCGAACCGCGCACCTTAGAGAAACGCGGCTTACAGAAATGGATTCCTCGGCCAATTTCCCATCCGATGCCGTTTGAACCGTCAACATCGGGCGATTAGATCGGACACAGTTTGCGTTCCAAGATTCTAACATAGTAAAATGGGTGTTTTTAGCATCATTTTTGATAATTGGGATCATAATAACTGCCGAACCGTTCCAAATAAGTAAAATCAAATTCTACCGGCGTAATCAGCGTCAAAAATTGTATCAAGAACCACAACCTTAATTTGATTGAAGGTAATTGTGTTTTTGCCGACAGGCTAAAATTTTGTAAGAAAACATATATTTTAAACACTAATTTTGAAGTAGCAAACCTATCTCAAAAACAAGGCCCCGAATCAACATGAAACCTTTGCTATCCTACTATAACGGGTGCGCTGATTACAAATTTACATAGGAAAAGTCTCTGTCTCTATTGGTTACCGAGTTGTGCTGAAATTACTGTTTTTTAAATAATACAAAAATAAGCGAAATGGACCACCTAACATGAAACTGGTAAATCTTAGGCATATAAAAGTATACATATTTTTGATAGCCTCAACGAGAGCTATCATTTGGTAGTGGGTAAACCTTTCTATCACCAAAGGTTGCAAAGTTCAATTTTTTTCTATCTAAAAGTGCTAAATTTAGAAAGAAAAAACAATTATAAGTTTTTGAGAGATAGAGCGTTTGAATGTAGTCGTGCTTATGCATTGGGATGTGCTGAATTCAACGGTGTGGTCGGTTTTCCCGTAGCGTGTACGGTTTGGCTAGAAAGTGGGAAATTATAATTTCCGCGGTTTGTCGCGTTTTTCTCGCGAACCGCGCTCCTTAGAGAAACGCGGCTTACAGAAATGGATTCCTCGCCCAATTTCCCATCCGATACCGTTTGAACCGTCAACATCGGTCGATTAGACCGGACACAGTATGCGTTCCAAGATTCTAACATAGTAAAATGGTTGTTTTTAGCATCATTTTTGATAATTGGGATCGTAATAACTGCCGAACCGTTCCAAATAAGTAAAATCAAATACTACCGGCGTAATCAGCGTCAAAAATTGTATCAAGAACCACAACCTTAATTTGATTGAAGGTAATTGTGTTTTTGCCGACAGGCTAAAATTTTGTAAGAAAACATATATTTTAAACACTAATTTTGAAGTAGCACACCTATCTCAAAAACAAGGTCCCGAATCAACATGGAACCTTTGCTATCCTACTAAAATGGGTGCGCTGATTACAAATTTACATAGGAAAAGTCTCTGTCTCTATTGGTTACCGAGTTATGCTGAAATTACTGTTTTTTAAATAATACCAAAATAAGCGAAATGGACCACCTAACATGAAACTGGTAAATCTTAGGCATATAAAAGTATACATATTTTTGATAGCCTCAACGAGAGCTATCATTTGGTAGTGGGTAAACCTTTCTATCACCAAAGGTTGCAAAGTTCAATTTTTTTCTATCTAAAAGTGCTAAATTTAGAAAGAAAAAACAATTATAAGTTTTTGAGAGATAGAGCGTTTGAATGTAGTCGTGCTTATGCATTGGGATGTGCTGAATTCAACGGTGTGGTCGGTTTTCCCGTAGCGTGTACGGTTTGGCTAGAAAGTGGGAAATTATAATTTCCGCGGTTTGTCGCGTTTTTCTCGCGAACCGCGCTCCTTAGAGAAACGCGGCTTACAGAAATGGATTCCTCGCCCAATTTCCCATCCGATACCGTTTGAACCGTCAACATCGGTCGATTAGACCGGACACAGTATGCGTTCCAAGATTCTAACATAGTAAAATGGTTGTTTTTAGCATCATTTTTGATAATTGGGATCGTAATAACTGCCGAACCGTTCCAAATAAGTAAAATCAAATACTACCGGCGTAATCAGCGTCAAAAATTGTATCAAGAACCACAACCTTAATTTGATTGAAGGTAATTGTGTTTTTGCCGACAGGCTAAAATTTTGTAAGAAAACATATATTTTAAACACTAATTTTGAAGTAGCACACCTATCTCAAAAACAAGGTCCCGAATCAACATGGAACCTTTGCTATCCTACTAAAATGGGTGCGCTGATTACAAATTTACATAGGAAAAGTCTCTGTCTCTATTGGTTACCGAGTTATGCTGAAATTACTGTTTTTTAAATAATACCAAAATAAGCGAAATGGACCACCTAACATGAAAATGGTAAATCTTAGGCGTATAAAAGTATACATATTTTTGATAGCCTCAACGAGAGCTATCATTTGGTAGTGGGTAAACCGTTCTATCACCAAAGGTTGCAAAGTTCAATTTTTTTCTATCTAAAAGTGCTAAATTTAGAAAGAAAAAACAATTATAAGTTTTTGAGAGATAGAGCGTTCGAATGTAGTCATGCTTATGCATTGGGATGTGCTGAATTCAACGGTGTGGTCGGTTTTCCCGTAGCGTGTACGGTTTGGCTAGAAAGTGGGAAATTATAATTTCCGCGGTTTATCGCGTTTTTCTCGCGAACCGCGCACCTTAGAGAAACGCGGCTTACAGAAATGGATTCCTCGGCCAATTTCCCATCCGATACCGTTTGAACCGTCAACAGCGGTCGATTAGATCGGACACAGTTTGCGTTCCAAGATTCTAACATAGTAAAATGGGTGTTTTTAGCATCATTTTTGATAATTGGGATCATAATAACTGCCGAACCGTTCCAAATAAGTAAAATCAAATTCTACCGGCGTAATCAGCGTCAAAAATTGTATAAAGAACCACAACCTTAATTTGATTGAAGGTAATTGTGTTTTTGCCGACAGGCTAAAATTTTGTAAGAAAACATATATTTTAAACACTAATTTTGAAGTAGCAAACCTATCTCAAAAACAAGGCCCCGAATCAACATGAAACCTTTGCTATCCTACTAAAACGGGTGCGCTGATTACAAATTTACATAGGAAAAGTCTCTGTCTCTATTGGTTACCGAGTTGTGGTGAAATTACTGTTTTTTAAATAATACAAAAATAAGCGAAATGGACCACCTAACATGAAACTGGTAAATCTTAGGCATATAAAAGTATACATATTTTTGATAGCCTCAACGAGAGCTATCATTTGGTAGTGGGTAAACCTTTCTATCACCAAAGGTTGCAAAGTTCAATTTTTTTCTATCTAAAAGTGCTAAATTTAGAAAGAAAAAACAATTATAAGTTTTTGAGAGATAGAGCGTTTGAATGTAGTCGTGCTTATGCATTGGGATGTGCTGAATTCAACGGTGTGGTCGGTTTTCCCGTAGCGTGTACGGTTTGGCTAGAAAGTGGGAAATTATAATTTCCGCGGTTTATCGCGTTTTTCTCGCGAACCGCGCACCTTAGAGAAACGCGGCTTACAGAAATGGATTCCTCGGCCAATTTCCCATCCGATACCGTTTGAACCGTCAACAGCGGTCGATTAGATCGGACACAGTTTGCGTTCCTATATTCTAACATAGTAAAATGGGTGTTTTTAGCATCATTTTTGATAATTGGGATCGTAATAACTGCCGAACCGTTCCAAATAAGTAAAATCAAATTCTACCGGCGTAATCAGCGTCAAAAATTGTATCAAGAACCACAACCTTAATTGGATTGAAGGTAATTGGGTTTTTGCCGACTGGCTAAAATTTTGTAAGAAATCACATATTTAAAACACTAATTTTGAAGTAGCACATCTATCTCAAAAACAAGGACCCGAATCAACATGAAACCTTTGCTATCCTACTAAAATAGGTGCGCTGATTACAAATTTACATAGGAAAAGTCTCTGTCTCTATTGGTTACCGAGTTGTGCTGAAATAACTGTTTTTTAAATAATACAAAAATAAGCGAAATGGACCACCTAACATGAAAATGGTAAATCTTAGGCATATAAAAGTATACATATTTTTGATAGCCTCAACGAGAGCTATCATTTGGTAGTGGGTAAACCTTTCTATCACCAAAGGTTGCAAAGTTCAATTTTTTTCTATCTAAAAGTGCTAAATTTAGAAAGAAAAAACAATTATAAGTTTTTGAGAGATAGAGCGTTTGAATGTAGTCATGCTTATGCATTGGGTTGTGCTGAATTCAACGGTATGGTCGGTTTTCCCGTAGCGTGTACGGTTTGGCTAGAAAGTGGGAAATTATAATTTCCGCGGTTTATCGCGTTTTTCTCGCGAACCGCGCACCTTAGAGAAACGCGGCTTACAGAAATGGATTCCTCGGCCAATTTACCATCCGATACCGTTTGAACCGTCAACATCGGTCGATTAGATCGGACACAGTAGGCGTTCCAAGATTCTAGCATAGTAAAATGGGTGTTTTTAGCATCATTTTTGATAATTGGGATCATAATAACTGCCGAACCGTTCCAAATAAGTAAAATCAAATTCTACCGTCGTAATCAGCGTCAAAAATTGTATCAAGAACCACAACCTTAATTTGATTGAAGGTAATTGGGTTTTTGCCGACTGGCTAAAATTTTGCAAGAAATCACATATTTTAAACACTAATTTTGAAGTAGCACACCTACCTCAAAAACAAGGACCCGAATCAACATGAAACCTTTGCTATCCTACTAAAACGGGTGCGCTGATTACAAATTTACATAGGAAAAGTCTCTGTCTCTATTGGTTACCGAGTTATGCTGAAATTACTGTTTTTTAAATAATACCAAAATAAGCGAAATGGACCACCTAACATGAAAATGGTAAATCTTAGGCATATAAAAGTATACATATTTTTGATAGCCTCAACGAGAGCTATCATTTGGTAGTGGGTAAACCGTTCTATCACCAAAGGTTGCAAAGTTCAATTTTTTTCTATCTAAAAGTGCTAAATTTAGAAAGAAAAAACAATTATAAGTTTTTGAGAGATAGAGCGTTCGAATGTAGTCATGCTTATGCATTGGTATGTGCTGAATTCAACGGTGTGGTCGGTTTTCCCGTAGCGTGTACGGTTTGGCTAGAAAGTGGGAAATTATAATTTCCGCGGTTTATCGCGTTTTTCTCGCGAACCGCGCACCTTAGAGAAACGCGGCTTACAGAAATGGATTCCTCGGCCAATTTCCCATCCGATACCGTTTGAACCGTCAACATCGGTCGATTAGATCGGACACAGTATGCGTTCCAAGATTCTAACATAGTAAAATGGGTGTTTTTAGCATCATTTTTGATAATTGGGATCATAATAACTGCTGAACCGTTCCAAATAAGTAAAATCAAATTCTACCGGCGTAATCAGCGTCAAAAATTGTATCAAGAACCACAACCTTAATTTGATTGAAGGTAATTGTGTTTTTGCCGACTGGCTAAAATTTTGTAAGAAATCATATATTTTAAACACTAATTTTGAAGTAGCACACCTATCTCAAAAACAAGGACCTGAATCAACATGAAACCTTTGCTATCCTACTAAAACGGGTGCGCTGATTACAAATTTACATAGGAAAAGTCTCTGTCTCTATTGGTTACCGAGTTGTGCTGAAATTACTGTTTTTTAAATAATACAAAAATAAGCGAAATGGACCACCTAACATGAAAATGGTAAATCTTAGGCATATAAAAGTATACATATTTTTGGTAGCCTCAACGAGAGCTATCATTTGGTAGTGGGTAAACCTTTCTATCACCAAAGGTTGCAAAGTTCAATTTTTTTCTATCTAAAAGTGCTAAATTTAGAAAGAAAAAACAATTATAAGTTTTTGAGAGATAGAGCGTTTGAATGTAGTCATGCTTATCCATTGGGCTGTGCTGAATTCAACCGTGTGGTCGGTTTTCCCGTAGCGTGTACGGTTTGGCTAGAAAGTGGGAAATTATAATTTCCGCGGTTTATCGCGTTTTTCTCGCGAACCGCGCACCTTAGAGAAACGCGGCTTACAGAAATGGATTCCTCGGCCAATTTCCCATCCGATACCGTTTGAACCGTCAACATCGGTCGATTAGATCGGACACAGTTTGCGTTCCAAGATTCTAACATAGTAAAATGGGTGTTTTTAGCATCATTTTTGATAATTGGGATCATAATAACTGCCGAACCGTTCCAAATAAGTAAAATCAAATTCTACCGGCGTAATCAGCGTCAAAAATTGTATCAAGAACCACAACCTTAATTTGATTGAAGGTAATTGTGTTTTTGCCGACAGGCTAAAATTTTGTAAGAAAACATATATTTTAAACACTAATTTTGAAGTAGCAAACCTATCTCAAAAACAAGGACCCGAATCAACATGAAACCTTTGCTATCCTACTAAAACGGGTGCGCTGATTACAAATTTACATAGGAAAAGTCTCTGTCTCTATTGGTTACCGAGTTATGCTGAAATTACTGTTTTTTAAATAATACCAAAATAAGCGAAATGGACCACCTAACATGAAAATGGTAAATCTTAGGCATATAAAAGTATACATATTTTTGGTAGCCTCAACGAGAGCTATCATTTGGTAGTGGGTAAACCTTTCTATCACCAAAGGTTGCAAAGTTCAATTTTTTTCTATCTAAAAGTGCTAAATTTAGAAAGAAAAAACAATTATAAGTTTTTGAGAGATAGAGCGTTTGAATGTAGTCATGCTTATCCATTGGGCTGTGCTGAATTCAACCGTGTGGTCGGTTTTCCCGTAGCGTGTACGGTTTGGCTAGAAAGTGGGAAATTATAATTTCCGCGGTTTATCGCGTTTTTCTCGCGAACCGCGCACCTTAGAGAAACGCGGCTTACAGAAATGGATTCCTCGGCCAATTTCCCATCCGATACCGTTTGAACCGTCAACATCGGTCGATTAGATCGGACACAGTTTGCGTTCCAAGATTCTAACATAGTAAAATGGGTGTTTTTAGCATCATTTTTGATAATTGGGATCATAATAACTGCCGAACCGTTCCAAATAAGTAAAATCAAATTCTACCGGCGTAATCAGCGTCAAAAATTGTATCAAGAACCACAACCTTAATTTGATTGAAGGTAATTGTGTTTTTGCCGACAGGCTAAAATTTTGTAAGAAAACATATATTTTAAACACTAATTTTGAAGTAGCAAACCTATCTCAAAAACAAGGACCCGAATCAACATGAAACCTTTGCTATCCTACTAAAACGGGTGCGCTGATTACAAATTTACATAGGAAAAGTCTCTGTCTCTATTGGTTACCGAGTTATGCTGAAATTACTGTTTTTTAAATAATACCAAAATAAGCGAAATGGACCACCTAACATGAAAATGGTAAATCTTAGGCATATAAAAGTATACATATTTTTGATAGCCTCAACGAGAGCTATCATTTGGTAGTGGGTAAACCGTTCTATCACCAAAGGTTGCAAAGTTCAATTTTTTTCTATCTAAAAGTGCTAAATTTAGAAAGAAAAAACAATTATAAGTTTTTGAGAGATAGAGCGTTCGAATGTAGTCATGCTTATGCATTGGGATGTGCTGAATTCAACGGTGTGGTCGGTTTTCCCGTAGCGTGTACGGTTTGGCTAGAAAGTGGGAAATTATAATTTCCGCGGTTTATCGCGTTTTTCTCGCGAACCGCGCACCTTAGAGAAACGCGGCTTACAGAAATGGATTCCTCGGCCAATTTCCCATCCGATACCGTTTGAACCGTCAACATCGGTCGATTAGATCGGACACAGTATGCGTTCCAAGATTCTAACATAGTAAAATGGGTGTTTTTAGCATCATTTTTGATAATTGGGATCATAATAACTGCTGAACCGTTCCAAATAAGTAAAATCAAATTCTACCGGCGTGATCAGCGTCAAAAATTGTATCAAGAACCACAACCTTAATTTGATTGAAGGTAATTGTGTTTTTGCCGACTGGCTAAAATTTTGTAAGAAATCATATATTTTAAACACTAATTTTGAAGTAGCACACCTATCTCAAAAACAAGGACCTGAATCAACATGAAACCTTTGCTATCCTACTAAAACGGGTGCGCTGATTACAAATTTACATAGGAAAAGTCTCTGTCTCTATTGGTTACCGAGTTGTGCTGAAATTACTGTTTTTTAAATAATACAAAAATAAGCGAAATGGACCACCTAACATGAAAATGGTAAATCTTAGGCATATAAAAGTATACATATTTTTGATAGCCTCAACGAGAGCTATCATTTGGTAGTGGGTAAACCGTTCTATCACCAAAGGTTGCAAAGTTCAATTTTTTTCTATCTAAAAGTGCTAAATTTAGAAAGAAAAAACAATTATAAGTTTTCGAGAGATAGAGCGTTCGAATGTAGTCATGCTTATGCATTGGGATGTGCTGAATTCAACGGTGTGGTCGGTTTTCCCGTAGCGTGTACGGTTTGGCTAGAAAGTGGGAAATTATAATTTCCGCGGTTTATCGCGTTTTTCTTGCGAACCGCGCACCTTAGAGAAACGCGGCTTACAGAAATGGATTCCTCGGCCAATTTCCCATCCGATACCGTTTGAACCGTCAACATCGGTCGATTAGATCGGACACAGTATGCGTTCCAAGATTCTAACATAGTAAAAGGGGTGTTTTTAGCATCATTTTTGATAATTGGGATCATAATAACTGCCGAACCGTTCCAAATAAGTAAAATCAAATTCTACCGTCGCAATCAGCGTCAAAAATTGTATCAAGAACCACAACCTTAATTTGATTGAAGGTAATTGTCATTTTGCCGACTGGCTAAAATTTTGTAAGAAATCACATATTTTAAACACTAATTTTGAAGTAGCAAACCTATCTCAAAAACAAGGACCCGAATCAACATGAAACCTTTGCTATCCTACTAAAACGGGTGCGCTGACTACAAATTTACATAGGAAAAGTCTCTGTCTCTATTGGTTACCGAGTTGTGCTGAAATTACTGTTTTTTAAATAATACAAAAATAAGCGAAATGGACCACCTAACATGAAAATGGTAAATCTTAGGCATATAAAAGTCTACATATTTTTGATAGCCTCAACGAGAGCTATCATTCGGTAGTGGGTAAACCTTTCTATCACCAAAGGTTGCAAAGTTCAATTTTTTTCTATCTAAAAGTGCTAAATTTAGAAAGAAAAAACAATTAGAAGTTTTTGAGAGATAGAGCGTTCGAATGTAGTCATGCTTATGCATTGGGATGTGCTGAATTCAACGGTGTGGTCGGTTTTCCCGTAGCGTGTACGGTTTGGCTAGAAAGTGGGAAATTATAATTTCCGCGGTTTATCGCGTTTTTCTCGCGAACCGCGCACCTTAGAGAAACGCTGCTTACAGAAATGGATTCCTCGGCCAATTTCCCTTCCGAAACCATTTGAACCGTCAACATCGGTCGATTAGATCGGACACAGTTTGCGTTCAAAGATTCTAACATAGTAAAATGGGTGTTTTTAGCATCATTTTTGATAATTGGGATCGTAATAACTGCCGAATCGTTCCAAATAAGTAAAATCAAATTCTACCGGCGTAATCAGCGTCAAAAATTGTATCAAGAACCACAACCTTAATTTGATTGAAGGTAATTGTCATTTTGCCGACTGGCTAAAATTTTGTAAGAAATCACATATTTTAAACACTAATTTTGAAGTAGCACACCTATCTCAAAAACAAGGACTCGAATCAACATGAAACCTTTGCTATCCTACTAAAATGGGTGCGCTGATTACAAATTTACATAGGAAAAGTCTCTGTCTCTATTGGTTACCGAGTTATGCTGAAATTACTGTTTTTTAAATAATACCAAAATAAGCGAAATGGACCACCTAACATGAAAATGGTAAATCTTAGGCATATAAAAGTCTACATATTTTTGATAGCCTCAACGAGAGCTATCATTCGGTAGTGGGTAAACCTTTCTATCACCAAAGGTTGCAAAGTTCAATTTTTTTCTATCTAAAAGTGCTAAATTTAGAAAGAAAAAACAATTAGAAGTTTTTGAGAGATAGAGCGTTCGAATGTAGTTATGCTTATGCATTGGGATGTGCTGAATTCAACGGTGTGGTCGGTTTTCCCGTAGCGTGTACGGTTTGGCTAGAAAGTGGGAAATTATAATTTCCGCGGTTTATCGCGTTTTTCTCGCGAACCGCGCACCTTAGAGAAACGCGGCTTACAGAAATGGATTCCTCGGCCAATTTCCCATCCGTTACCGTTTGAACCGTCAACAGCGGTCGATTAGATCGGACACAGTTTGGGTTCCTATATTCTAATATAGTAAAATGGGTGTTTTTAGCATCATTTTTGATAATTGGGATCGTAATAACTGCCGAACCGTTCCAAATAAGTAAAATCAAATTCTACCGGCGTAATCAGCGTCAAAAATTGTATCAAGAACCACAACCTTAATTGGATTGAAGGTAATTGGGTTTTTGCCGACTGGCTAAAATTTTGTAAGAAATCACATATTTAAAACACTAATTTTGAAGTAGCACATCTATCTCAAAAACAAGGACCCGAATCAACATGAAACCTTTGCTATCCTACTAAAATAGGTGCGCTGATTACAAATTTACATAGGAAAAGTCTCTGTCTCTATTGGTTACCGAGTTGTGCTGAAATTACTGTTTTTTAAATAATACAAAAATAAGCGTAATGGACCACCTAACATGAAAATGGTAAATCTTAGGCATATAAAAGTATACATATTTTTGATAGCCTCAACGAGAGGTATCATTTGGTAGTGGGTAAACCATTCTATCACCAAAGGTTGCAAAGTTCAATTTTTTTCTATCTAAAAGTGCTAAATTTAGAAAGAAAAAACAATTATAAGTTTTTGAGAGATAGAGCGTTCGAATGTAGTTATGCTTATGCATTGGGATGTGCTGAATTCAACGGTGTGGTCGGTTTTCCCGTAGCGTGTACGGTTTGGCTAGAAAGTGGGAAATTATAATTTCCGCGGTTTATCGCGTTTTTCTCGCGAACCGCGCACCTTAGAGAAACGCGGCTTACAGAAATGGATTCCTCGGCCAATTTCCCATCCGTTACCGTTTGAACCGTCAACAGCGGTCGATTAGATCGGACACAGTTTGGGTTCCTATATTCTAATATAGTAAAATGGGTGTTTTTAGCATCATTTTTGATAATTGGGATCGTAATAACTGCCGAACCGTTCCAAATAAGTAAAATCAAATTCTACCGGCGTAATCAGCGTCAAAAATTGTATCAAGAACCACAACCTTAATTGGATTGAAGGTAATTGGGTTTTTGCCGACTGGCTAAAATTTTGTAAGAAATCACATATTTAAAACACTAATTTTGAAGTAGCACATCTATCTCAAAAACAAGGACCCGAATCAACATGAAACCTTTGCTATCCTACTAAAATAGGTGCGCTGATTACAAATTTACATAGGAAAAGTCTCTGTCTCTATTGGTTACCGAGTTGTGCTGAAATTACTGTTTTTTAAATAATACAAAAATAAGCGTAATGGACCACCTAACATGAAAATGGTAAATCTTAGGCATATAAAAGTATACATATTTTTGATAGCCTCAACGAGAGGTATCATTTGGTAGTGGGTAAACCATTCTATCACCAAAGGTTGCAAAGTTCAATTTTTTTCTGTCTAAAAGTGCTAAATTTAGAAAGAAAAAACAATTATAAGTTTTTGAGAGATAGAGCGTTCGAATGTAGTCATGCTTATGCATTGGGATGTGCTGAATTCAACGGTGTGGTCGGTTTTCCCGTAGCGTGTACGGTTTGGCTAGAAAGTGGGAAATTATAATTTCCGCGGTTTATCGCGTTTTTCTCGCGAACCGCGCACCTTAGAGAAACGCGGCTTACAGAAATGGATTCCTCGGCCAATTTCCCTTCCGAAACCATTTGAACCGTCAACATCGGTCGATTAGATCGGACACAGTTTGCGTTCAAAGATTCTAACATAGTAAAATGGGTGTTTTTAGCATCATTTTTGATAATTGGGATCGTAATAACTGCCGAACCGTTCCAAATAAGTAAAATCAAATTCTACCGGCGTAATCAGCGTCAAAAATTGTATCAAGAACCACAACCTTAATTTGATTGAAGGTAATTGTCATTTTGCCGACTGGCTAAAATTTTGTAAGAAATCACATATTTTAAACACTAATTTTGAAGTAGCACACCTATCTCAAAAACAAGGACTCGAATCAACATGAAACCTTTGCTATCCTACTAAAATGGGTGCGCTGATTACAAATTTACATAGGAAAAGTCTCTGTCTGTACTGGTTACCGAGTTGTGCTGAAATTACGGGTTTTCAAATAATACAAAAATAAGCGAAATGGACCACCTAACATGAAAATGGTAAATCTTATGTATATAAAAGTATACATATTTTTGATAGACTCAACGAGAGCTATCATTTGGTAGTGGGTAAACCTTTCTATCACCAACGGTTGCAAAGTTCAATTTTTTTCTATCTAAAAGTGCTAAATTTAGAATGAAAAAACAATTACAAGTTTTTGATAGATAGAGCGTTCGAATGTAGTCACGCTGATGCATTGAGATGTGCTGAATTCAACGGTGTGGTCGGTTTTCCCGTAGCGTGTACGGTTTTGCTAGAAAGTGGGAAACTATGATTTCCCCGGCTTATCGCGTCTTTTCTCGAGAACCGCGAACCTTAGTGCAACGCGGCTTTCAGAAATGAATTCCTCTGCCAATTTCACATCCGATGCCGTTCGAACCGTCAACATCGGTCGATTAGATCGGACACAGTTTGCGTTCAAAGATTCTAACATAGTAAAATTGGTGTTTTTAGCATCATTTTTGATAATTGGGATCGTAATAACTGCCGAACCGTTCCAAATAAGTAAAATCAAGTTATACCGGCGTAATCAGCATCAAAAATTGTATCAAGAACCACAACCTTAATTTGATTGAAGGTAGTTGAGTTTTTGCCGACTGGCTAAAATTTTGTAAGAAATCACATATTTTAAACACTAATTTTGAAGTAGCACACCTATCTCAAAAACAAGGACCCGAGACAACATGAAACCTTTGCTATCCTACTAAAATGGGTGCGCTGATTACAAATTTACATAGGAAAAGTTTCTGTCTCTACTGGTTACCGAGTTGTGCTGAAATTACGTTTTTTCAGATAATACAAAAATAAGCGAAATGGACCACCTAACATGAAAATGGTAAATCTTAGGCATATCAAAGTATACATATTTTGGATAGACTCAACGACAGCTATCATTTGGTAGTGGGCAAACCTTTCTATCCCCAACGGTTGCAAAGTTCAATTTTTTTCTATCTAAACGTGCTAAATTTAGAAAGAAAAAACAATTACAAGTTTTTGAGAGACAGAGCGTTTGAATGTAGTCATGCTTATGCATTGGGATGTGCTGACTTCAACGGTGTGGTCGGTTTTCCCGTAGCGTGTACGGTTTGGCTAGAAAGTGGGAAATTATAATTTCCGCGGTTTATCGCGTTTTTCTCGCGAACCGCGCACCTTAGAGAAACGCGGCTTACAGAAATGGATTCCTCGGCCAATTTACCATCCGATACCGTTTGAACCGTCAACATCGGTCGATTAGATCGGACACAGTTTGCGTTCAAAGATTCTAACATAGTAAAATGGGTGTTTTTAGCATCATTTTTGATAATTGGGATCGTAATAACTGCCGAACCGTTCCAAATAAGTAAAATCAAATTATACCGGCGTAATCAGCGTCAAAAATTGTATCAAGAGCCGCAACCTTAATTTGATTGAAGGTAGTTGGGTTTTTGCCGACTGGCTAAAATTTTGTAAGAAATCACATATTTTAAACACTAATTTTGAAGTAGCACACCTATCTCAAAAACAAGGACCCGAATCAACATGAAACCTTTGCTATCCTACTAAAATGGGTGCGCTGATTACAAATTTAAATAGGAAAAGTCTCTGTCTCTACTGGTTACCGAGTTGTGCTGAAATTACGGTTTTTCAAATAATACAAAAATAAGCGAAATGGACCACCTAACATGAAAATGGTAAATCTTATGCATATAAAAGTATACATATTTTTGATAGACTCAACGAGAGCTATCATTTGGTAGTGGGTAAACCTTTCTATCACCAACGGTTGCAAAGTTCAATTTTTTTCTATCTAAAAGTGCTAAATTTAGAAAGAAAAAACAATTATAAGTTTTTGAGAGATATAGCGTTCGAATGTAGTCATGCTTGTGCATTGGGATGTGCTGAATTCAACGGTGTGGTCGGTTTTCCCGTAGCGTGTACGGTTTGGCTAGAAAGTGGGAAACTATAATTTTCGCGGTTTATCGCGTTTTTCTCGCGAACCGCGAACCTTAGAGCAACTCGGCTTAAAGAAATGGCTTCGTCGGCCAATTTCCCATCCGATGCCGTTTGAACCGTCAACATCGGTCGATTAGATCGGACACAGTTTGCGTTCAAAGATTCTAACATAGTAAAATGGGTGTTTTTAGCATCATTTTTGATAATTGGGATCGTAATAACTGCCGAACCGTTCCAAATAAGTAAAATCAAATTATACCGGCCTAATCAGCGTTAAAAATTTTATCAAGAACCACAACCTTAATTTAATTGAAGGTAGTTGGGGTTTTGCCGACTGGCTAAAATTTTGTAGGAAATCACATATTTTAAACAATAATTTTGAAGTAGCACACCTATCTCAAAAACAAGGACCCGGATCAACATGAAACCTTTGCTATCTTACTAAAATGGGTGCGCTGATTACAAATTTACATAGGAAAAGTCTCTGTCTCTACTGGTTACCGAGTTGTGCTGAAATTACGGTTTTTCAAATAATACAAAAAAATAGACCGAATAGACCACAAAAACTCCAATACCAATTTTCAGAGCAATAAAAATCGTATTATTTCGCTCAAAACGTGTTCCGCCTAAAAATTTGATTTTGATATTTCTCGTTTAAATGATCTAACCTAGAAAAATGACTATCACCACTGAATTCAGCGTACCCGAATCCACTTTACTATGTACGTCGACGGCTTATTAAAAACAAAACTTTGATTTTCGTGTACAGTGTAATTATTGTTGACAGTAAAGTCATATATTTTTATGTTTACTGTACTTTAGATTTGGCTATGACGCAAGGTTACTAAAAATAGATAGGTCTGTGTGGTAACTTATAGGCATACGTCACTCAGTTTACCGCAGAAAGTTAAGTGATATGGAATTTAACGTTTACGTGAGCATATAAAAAATACTAATAAGTTTAGTTCACTGTTTTTTGAATAATTTATTGGAGATGGGTCATAAAACCCTCTAAGCTGTAAGCCTTCTAATACCTTAATTTCTATCAATTCCATTTGTTAACCAAATTGAATAGGTTGCATTGAATCCAACGTTGTTTTAAAATTCAAATATGAATATAATGTTGTAAATAATACTATTTAGTTATAAAACAATTAATTAGTGTTCTTCATTGATTTTATTTTAGTGTTGGTACTTATTCTTGAGTTTTTGGTTTATAGTAGTATTTTATTATATGCTCTTGCTTGATAGACGAGGGTACTCCAATATATATAACAAAACGAAATTAGAACTATAAAGTATCAAAAATATTATGCTAATGCAATGTTTAGATCTTAATAATCTTATTAAATTGAGTAATTTGAACAAATTTAGTTCATTTAAATCAAGGTTCACGGTATTGGGAATGATAAATCTAGCTTTTTTTAAGTGACAAACATCTTTTATATGAACTGAAAGCAAAAAAAATGACAAATCAATTTTAATTTTTGTAATAATGTTATCTTTATCCGATTATATTTTTATTTTATTTAGATTATATTTTTAGTTGCTTGGCCTACCACATGCCATTATATAAAAGAGCAGTCCACTGTTGCAAGTTTGGGGGATTTTCTCTCACTTTTGGGCGATTTCCAAAAGTAGTATCTTTACGTTAGGGATAAAAGAAAGTTTCGGGGGTAAACTAAAGTTATCTACTAAAATCCCCAATCGGGCAACACTGAAACAGTCTCCAAAAAGATTGTAGTTGTTAGGCCAATACATGCGACAAAGGGGTATCAAAATTAGTTTTGACGGCAAACCCACCATGCTAAATATTGAGGAACATAGAAAAATTGATACCTCATAGCTGGTTATGTACGCAGTCTTCAACATTTATTAAGCCTAATTTTATTGTCGGTGCTAACTGTGTTTTTGAGACATCCTTCTACATATGCTGTCAATTGATTCGATCTACTGAATTCACTGATCTACCTAAATAGGCGGTCTACAGGTCCACTAGTACGTGTACTAAAAAAATAGTAAATTTTCCCAGAAAATGGTAATCTCAATATAATAAAGTTTGCGACTTGCTTAAAATGCAAGTCCACCGTATAGCCAGTATCGTAATAAATATTATTTTTATGCGTTGCCCTAGTTCCTCTTTACAATGTAGGTACCGTATCACTAATGGCGGTCATATTTCATGTGCCCGTAAAACAGCACCTGAAAGTCGGTACCGAAGCAACCGCATACAACTCACAGAGATAAGGCTCGAATTCCAGTGAGCCGGTAGTAAACGCAACAGGCGTTTTAGATCAATAACTGTCCGAGCTGGAAGACTAGACCTTTTGGAGGGCCGCGTCGTGTTCGATTGCCAATCTAAAATCGTCGCACGACCTAAAATAAGCCCTCCGGTCA
This sequence comes from Melinopterus prodromus, assembly GCA_964023965.1. Classification (NCBI taxonomy): domain Eukaryota; kingdom Metazoa; phylum Arthropoda; class Insecta; order Coleoptera; family Scarabaeidae; genus Melinopterus; species Melinopterus prodromus. Next base: position 57,835,589 of record OZ030392.1, on the reverse strand, counting down.
GTTGCACTTCTTGTACGAACGGGAAGATATACATTTTTCATGAACTTAGCGCCAGGGTGGACATTTTTCACTTGGGCTGTCCAAGTCTTTGCCTAAGGTTCGTGTCGAGTTTTCCCTTAACAGTAGTTAGATATCGATTTCTATTCTGAATCTTTTATGATTGGTCAATGCTCTATATTGCCATAAGTTTATCTTTTGTATGTATGGTTATTAATTGTTATTCGAGCCAGGCATTGTAGGTATATTTAGATACCAGACTTAAACCGTCCAATGTTTATTGGGACGATAAATTTAATGCGGCCACCACGCGGTGCTGAAAAAAATATTATGCCGGCAATCGACTCCGCGCTTGTTTAACTTGTGAGGATATATGTATTTTCAGTAGCTGTAAATATTAGGGATTGACTTGGGAACAAAAGGTGATATAAATATTATCATTTCTGTTGGATATTTTAGTGTTGTGATCTTTATTATCCTGAAAAGAAATCATTGCGATTCTTAAAATATTTTTGTGTGTATTACGATTATAAATTTTTCATATAATTAAAAACTCCGTACATCTGTGTATCTGCTTGTAAAATAAAAACGGAGTTTTACTATAAACTCGATTTATTTTTGATGATCTCCAGAAGTTTGATTGCTTTTGGACCATTATTTTGAATAAAATGGATCACAATGTATGAGTGAAAAAAGTGGAATTTTACTTCGCTACAATCAAAATCGCTCGATATTCCCTATCTTGAAAAATAACGTATACGTTGTAATAACGAAGGGCCAAGAATAGGAATAGAACACGTACAGGTAAAAGGACAGGTACGTACAGGTAGAAGGACTGGACGAAGGCCAGGTTAGTAGATAACTCCTCTAGTGAGCCTTACTTTAAGCATTTTTTCTTGATGAAATGAATATGGATTTGCTTTCGTCCAATGTACCCCACTGTTGCATCTATCCAATTTCTGATATTGTTGACAAAATTCTGAAAGTTTATTGTTGCCTCTTCCACATTTGTATCTACTGCAATGACAGCAATGTCGTCAGCAAACGTGGCAATGGTGACAATGGGCCTTACTCCGTATTACCAAAGTTACAAGCAAACGGTGAAGTTTCTCAGGTTGAAGTTGCTGACTTACAATAAATAGAAATGTATTAAAAATTCAATTTCTAATTATATTGGATCAACAAAAAGCAGTAGTTTAAAGTAACCAAACGGATAGTTTATATGAACCATTTTGATACGACGTTCGCTACGAACCGTCACCAATATTGTGCCTATATTTTCTTGTATTTTTAAGCCACAGTTGGGACAAATTTTACCATATCATAACGGGAAATTCTAGCGTCAAACACGCGAGGAGTTATTAAATATTATTAACAATTAATAACTTATTAAACAAAATTGTGGGTCTTTTGAATGTAGATGTCAAATTACAGCAGATTTTCAATTACCTAATTTGTCAAAGGCATGAATCTAAAACAAATAACTACTCTGTCTAATAACAACAAATATACATAGAACAACTTATATGCTTTCGTTTCCTTAGAATCTGAAGACACAAATTCTAAATTGACTACAGTTTTTGAGAACAAAATTCCGAAAAGAACGCTTGTTACGTTTTATTATGAACTGATTTTTCCCAAACAAAATAGTCAGAATCAGATATTCTGTTTTCACATGCAGAGTCTACAGAAGTACACTCACCTTGTATAATGTATTCCTTTGGCGTTTTATAAATTTTTCCAACGGCAAACATTTAACCAAATTTGATGTTTTTATTAACTCAGATGGCATAGATTTAAATAAATTTAATTTTTGCTCTAATTATAAGATGATAATTATCAATATCATTATATTATAGTAATGACCATTTCACTCGTTCTAAGAACATACCAAAAAATAACAATAAAATTACTGTAAGTTATATTTAAAACATAACAAATTCGTTAATTATTGCTTCTTAAATTTTTTGTCCCTTATAGGTAGTAAAGGAAATATTCGTTCGGGCAGATAAAAGCCTAATCATGTCATGTCTATAAAGAGGGTATATGGTCGGGCCAAGTAGTGGTACTTCAGCTTTAATACTACAGAGAGTTGAGTACTCATTATTTTATAGACTAGGCCCTCATGTTAAACTTTGTCGTTGGCTTCCTCCAGGAATATAGAGGAACTACATGTTCTTACTATTGCCAGTGTTATGCTGTTGACCTAATTGCCATTTACTTGTGAATCAAAACTGATGAGCACTGACCCCATGTTTCTTTCATCTAAATATTGTTTCAATTCTTTTAGTAGAAAGCCTATAGGAAGATGTTTATTTTATTTATTACATCTTTTGGAGTAAGCTGGGAATGCGATTTGCTTGGATTGTGTTCGAATTGGTAAAATATCAGAGGTCCTCTACAATACAATATCTTTGTCTTTGTCATTTTATGAGTGAATCTTTGGTGACAAATAACACTTTAACTAATATTGTCGTCTTACGATCATAGGACTTTCGATTTTGTGTATATGTCTCAATAAATCCGATTTTAGTTATTATTTTGTGATAATTCAGTATCTTTGAACTACAAATTTAATAGTTTAATCTAATTTCTTAATTAAATTTAAATAAATTCAGCACTCGAACAAGTTTTTTTGCAATATATATTTTTGGCCATACATTTTGGACCAAACTGGGTCTCATTCCCTTCCATGGAGGCACATCACTTTATTCAGTCGCAGAGCCTTTAAAAATACGACCGCATTTACGATTCAGTACGAATGTATCGGAGAAGTACTGGCTCCGGTACTCTACCGGAGTAGTCCGGGATTCCGAGACAAAGTAGCAAATCTTCGTTAGGAGTAATGGGATGCTCTGACTGCGTCACGGCTGTTAAGCTGAGTTAGTTGTTTTCGTTTTAACAGGCGCGCCGTGCCGGTCGCCTAGCCAGTGATATTAATCGAATTTTGAACGATACTGTGAGAGAGTATGATGGGTCGGTATATCATGTTTTATGAGGAATATAAATACAGGGTGTTTTAGAAATAGCAGCTAACCTTGTTGGAGCATATTTGCCAAGGAGAAGAAGAAGCAATTTTGTTTAAATAACACAACAGTAGACGGTAGAATGTTGACGACTTTATTGCGCTGAACAGGGTCGAACTCCCTTTTTCGTTATTAATTTTCTCGAGAATGAGTTAGAAGTTAAACCATACGCTGATTGACAAAACATGCTTATTGGACGTGGACACACGAAAGTGTGTATACCAGTACATTTTTGAACTGGGAACTTGTTTAGTGGAACAAAATACTCAAACAAACGGTAATTGTTTTTTAAATTACGTTTGACGCCACAATTACTGTCAGTAGTGATTACTTCACACAACTCGCTGCTTTTTTTGTGGCTATGTTCATCCAATAGGCTTATACATACAGTTTGTCTTTTGTATTGATTTTCTGTAGCTCTCCTGTACTGGCTACTTAATATAAACTATTCTTCTTTTTTTATATTATCATGAGTAGTTATCCATCAATTAATATTGCATTAGTTGTTTAGAATATTTTGAATAGACCATTTTATAAGCGAGAAAGATGAGGGGAACAATCAGGGAATCTTATGGTCTATAAACGATATATTTCCGGCTTTATTGCGAGACTCTTATCATGGCTTTCTTGATTGCTGGAGGCGGGTAATAATATATATTTTATGGTAGGTCATTGGATGTCAGAATGGAGAATCAGACACAATTCGCTTATTTTTATTAGTTCTCCCGTAAAGCTGCGTACAGGAATTTATTACGAGAAAAAAATCTGATCTACTGTATCTGGATCTATTGTACAAAAACTTACGTAATGAATCAATAGTCATTATCCAACATCCAGTTTGAAATCATGATTTCGGTACGCTTTTTAAAACTAAATCGCTCCCTACAATCAAAACTGTGACAAATTTGTATTTTAAGTCATCAACCAAATCTTTTATTTGATTGACTATGACTCTTATAAAAATTTGTGAAATGATAACATCTCCAAAAACATTGAGGATTAACATTGAGGCAAACCAACACTTTAGATTACTAATTAATTATTAGATTATTATTATTATTACAGCAATTAGCGCCTCATAAAAAATTATCTAGCACATTGCGGTTGTGGATTTGAAATGTATTTTGAGACACTTTGAGACCGAAATATAGTGTTAACAAAACTTAATCATTTTGTCATAACAAGTGATGCCCGGTGATGCTCAAAGGTGGTTCTCAAATTATCTCTTTAATCGAAGACAAATTACTAAAATTAGAACTTACAAATCAGCTGTAGTTAATGTGGATACAGGAGTCCCTCAAGGTGGTGTGCTAGGTCCCCTATCATTCGTTGCTTTGGTTGCTACACAGTACAGCGAGCTGGAACTCGTAGTACTTAAAACAATCAATAAATTTTTAATGTTAGCAAGATAATTTCTTACAAATAAACTAAAAGTTAAAAATAAATGATAAAAATTCTATGATTTGTCTATACTGCTCCAACTAACTCCATTGGTTTCTTAAACAAACATTATTTGAATTTTACAGTCCACTATTTTAAGAAAGATGACACTAGTTTTTTTCTACACTAAACAGTTTTGCGAAATCATTCTACAAAATCTTCCAATCTTATAAAAATCATCAACATCGGTGGGGTTTAAATTTCTTGATGCAGTCTATTTAGTTGTTCCTTGTAATAACATTGGTTATTGATCCATTGTACATATTATTCCCGAACTGAAAGTACTTTTGCCGCCTACCATTTTTAGTACCTACTTACACTCACACGACCAGAATAAAATGCAAATTCTGCAAGTAATATTCAAACAACCATCCTGGGATGTGTGTATATAAACGCGTCGATAAAGAAAGCAATAAGGGAAAACGGAAAATGGTGCTTTATGACGGCGAATGGTTCGGAATAAAACGCAGCGATATTATTCCACAATACTTCGACACACTAGAAGCGATGTAAAATTTTCGGAATTATTAATGTCTTCGGCCTTCATTAAAATGTTATTTCCATCGTGAAAATGTCAAAGGATGTGCGGCGGCCTCAACGTCGACTACGCGGCTAATAAATAATTCAGAAGTTAATTCCGGAATAACCTACGCATTTCTGGGTGTTTGAACGTATATCATAAGCAACAGTTCGTTTGGCTGCAGCATTTTAATGGCCTTATTTCACGAGAATTGCACGGGACTAATTATGTAATGTTATGTAGCAACGTTGCCGACGTTAATGATTTTAGTAAATATTTTATCAAAAGGTGCTGAATCTTAAAGGAGTTCCAGCTTATACACGTGTCTCATGGGACGTTGGATTGTCTGGGTACTTTCGTTATTATTTGAGATAGAAAGTCGGTTAAATGGACAAAGTAGTGCATATTTATGGGCTATTTAATAATCTGTTCAGAAAACAGTTGAATTCCAAATGGTTCCCAAGCTATTTTGGAAAAACCAATAAATGTCATTTTTTTAATAATGATCATAACTTGTTTATTTGTGATCCCATCAAAAAAGCGTTTTGGCATTATAACGGCACTTTTTTGTCTACAATTTGATTATGTAAGTTTAAATTTTTTTCGCCAATGGATTCGCCAGAAACAATCGAAACTTTTGTTTTTCTTATGGACGCTATATTGGGTTTATACATGTTTAGATTCATCATTTCTTTCTGAGTTATTTGGTATGCCTCATGCCATGTTTTGATTACAATAAGATAATAGTATTGACTGAAAGTTGTACACTTCGAGAATTTCTGAAAATCGCATGGTGCCATGGAAGACGTTTTGTGAAACAATGTGATATCTACCCATCTGTACCCATCTGTTGAAAGAAATTGGTGAAAACCCAGAATTAGAAAAAATATATTATGGTCGATGTAACATATTTTTCTAACTGCGGTATTTTTAACTGAAAGAAGACGCACTACTGGGCCCGCAAAAATCAGCACCTTTTTGTACCGCGCCATAATCAGGTGTGGTTTGTTCTTAATGTATTTGGTGCGGTATAGTGGCCAACCGATTAAGCGGACCAATATTTTAGAACAAAAATTTAGTTTCGGATATGTATCGGCAATATTGCTCTCTGAGGACGTGGAAGAAAGAATGGACGATATACCGTTGGCGTTACGATAAGGGTATGTGGTTCAAACAAGACGAAACACCTACACATAATGCCCGAATCGTGAGGAACTATTTAGATATAAGACATAAACGGAGAGTAATTACTACCTATTCAGAAGTATCAGGGCCACCAAGATTGCCGATCTTACCCCATGTGATTTTTATCTTTGGAGTAACTTAAAAAGTAAATAAGGTGTATGGGGCTATAGTTTTGGCAATATTGGAGAGTTACGTGACACCGTCATCGCCGCTTTCAATTCGATTGACAGAAGAACCCTCGGTAAGGTCACCATATTACGGAATGCTGTGAAACATGCCTCCATAAAAATGGTGAGATTTTTGGAAACATTACTTAGTTTGATAAAATGTTGTTATTTTCTTATGTTGTCTAGTTAGTACAAGCAAATGCATTCCAAAAGATTACTGTAACTTGACTATTGGCACATAAATACTGTATCACTCGAATGTGTTTTTCATGGCACCATGCGATCATTTCAGATAATAAATAAACCAATTTTGTCGGCTGATTCTATTCTAAATACGGCAAGTGTCATACCAAATTACTCATAAAACAAATCTGAATCCAAACATGTATAAAACCAATATGGCGTCCATAAGAAAAACAAAAGTTTCGTTTGTTTCTGACGGATTCATTTGCGAAACAAATTTTAAACTGACATAATCAAATTGTAGACTAAAAGGTGCCTTGATAATGTCTAAACGCATTTTTGATGGGATCACAAATAAAAAACTTATGACCATAATTAGAAAATTACATCGTTTGTTTTTTTTTTCAGAATAGCTTGGAAACCATTTGGAATTCAACTATTTTCTGAACAGATTATGAAAGATCACCCTATTAATAACAAAAGTACCCATACAATCCAACGTCCCGTGAGACACACTGTATATCGTATATTTTTCATATTCTATATTTAATTGTAGAAAGTGTTATTTCCAAATATTAATAATTACATTAAACAAAAGGTTCAATGAAAAAAAGAAACAAAACTTCGAATGACGATTAGCAAATATTGTTATTCAATTGTGACTGCACAGCCGGAAAACCCTGTAATTTGGCTCTTTGACAGTAATTTTCAGACCCCGAAACAAGTCGAATAAATGGCTTTACGGGATAGTTAATGCGTTATTGCTTTAAATCTTGGGAGAAAAAGATGACAATGGTGCCCCCCCCCACTCGCTGTAGATTCTTTTACCCCTAACTGTCAGTCCATGTAACACCCTCGGTTGTTAAATGTACTGAAGTATTCTTAGAAATGTCATGAATTAGTATAATATATTTCGTTTTGCAGACAGACGTAAGCATTCCCAAGCTACATTTTGTTCTCCGGTATCAAGGTTTTTCGACCCTTATCAAAGTCAATGGAAGCCATATGAACCGGCATGTTGTCCGTTGGACACTTATGAGAAGGTGACATGAAGTTTATTATGGCAACGGGAGACAGTAATCGAATATCTACAAATTGTAGGATCTCGGTAAATAACGAAAAAAGAAAAAAATTATTATTGGAATGATGGGTTGTGTTGGGTATACAGATTTTGTTCTTTTAAGAATAGTAATCAAAACATTAAAAAAAAATGTATTATACTTCATTCAATACTAGACACTATTTGTATTATCAGTAATTAATTGTTTTGCTGTATTTATTTCAATTACATAATATTGTTTAGTACAATTCAACTAGTAAATATTTACTCTTTCCTTTAACTTGAATTCTTCAAATAGATTAAAATATGTTAATCTAACTAAAATGCAACAAAATATCCAAAAAAAGTTCGGGAACAGGTTAATAGAAAAAAATACATTGACTTGAAACAGGAACACCTGATACATATTTGGTTAAACGTTGATGTTAAATAATGATCTACGACCGTTTTTAATTCTTTTTTGGTGCAGTTTCAAGAAACTTGTCAAAATAAACACATACTATTAGTTTTGAAAAACCGAATTTTACAACAGATGACACAGGGTAAGTGTTTTTAATCTAACTTCGAGACAAGGTGTTGAATAACTAAAGAGGTTGGACCACAAAATACTCTTTTACAAAGCCACATAAATTGTCAACAGTTTGCTTTTGTTTTTTTTACAATAATTTAATTTTTGTGGAAGATACAGAATTTCAATTGGGGCATATTGAGCTTGCATCGCAAAATACAGTTTTGCCAGTGTTGGTGGTGCAACAACAATGCAAAATATTACTTTAAACTGTGCGTATTTTCCAAAAATATTGTGACGAATTAAAAAGTTATGTTGAGGATTGATATGGTTTGACAATTGAAAACAAAATTACTGAAGTTACGAATATCAAAATTTAGTTAAATTGTTGTAATTTATATATTCATATTTATATATTTGAATACATTTATATAATTTCCATTTAAATTATTTAAAATTTTATATTTATAGTATTCCTGTAATTACGCCGGTCGCGGTCTCTGCATATATAAGGTGACAGACCCAGTTTTGGCGGGTCCTGCGATGTGTTATAATTCTTCCCGCTTTTTAAGAAGATTTAAAAAATTTCGTAGTTACGTTTTGTATATATTGTATACATCGTATACATTGTCTACTAGACAATGTATACGATATTTCTTGGTCTTTTTTGGTCCAAACATTCTAAAATAAGTTACTTCATTAGAGGCAACAATATATTTATTTCTGGATGAAAGTGTATTTACATATTTACTAAATCTGTTTGGTACAAACAACGTGTATTCGGCGAAATTATGGTAAGGAAAACGGTTAAAATTTACAACTGTTATTTAAACAATTATTTAAAAGATTGAATAAAGCTAAATAAAGATACACTACACTGTATACTGTATCAACAATTTTTTGTGTCCTGGTACAGGTGGATAATACGCCCTTATCAAAGCCTTGGGGCGGCGGAGGCGGCAGCCACCGGTGGTGGTTCTCGAACCGCCGCATATTACATTTTCTTGGCCACACTCCAAGCGATCGGCTAGAAGCTTCCGTAGCGATTGTGTACACCGACGCTGCTGACGCTTGTTGGTGTTGACAGACCGGACATTAAACCATCCTCAAATCGTTGTACTTTATCTAAATATGCCTTTGTGACGAAATTTCGTTGGCCAGAAGCATGGTGTTATATACGTTATTGTTTGCTGTAGTAAAGTTGTCGATATACGGTGTGATAAATTTGGCTGTAGAATAAATTTTATGTTAACTTGCTTTTTTCTTTGCTCCTTTCTCCCCTTCCTTGTATACAGGACGTTTCAACTTTCGACTCTTTCAATTTTCTACAAAAATGTCTTTAGATCGTTTAAGTATGATTTGGTATTTTCAAATTATAGTCTGAAAACAAACGTCAAAAGCACGTAGGAGCAACGTATTTATGTGCTGGATGATCCCTTCGAAGTCTCAAGTATTTGAAAATATTGACCATTGCAACAAAGTGACGATCACTACCTTTGAAAAAAAATCCTTTTAAAAAACTGGCCAGGTAGTTAACTAAATACTTTTTTCTTCTAAAGCAGGATATATAAGGGCCGTTCTTCTACAAATCGTACGGATTTCAAAAACTAAAAATTTCACTTTTTTAAATTACGCGAAACTTTTTTTATGGCATTTCCTCGCAAATTCAGTCGATCCCTGTATCGGTAATTGATTAAAGGAACATTATTTTCAGAGATATGTAGGCGTAAAGTTTGGATGATTTAGGATTACTTTCAAAAGATATTAAATTTTATCTGACGTGTGTCACGCGCGGCGTTTCAAAACACAATGAAAAACGCAGCAAGCGACTGGTTCAGGCGTGTTTTTGAACATCTCGCAGACTGCAGGCTGGTTCAACTTGTTAGTGCAGTTTGTTTTTTAAGAACGGAGTGACTGGAAATGCTTATTTATTAGGTGATAAAAATATGTATTTATTATACGCTTTTAAATAATGCCAAAGTCTTCTAACCGTATCAAACGATCTAAATTTCGAATCGATAGATGTTTCAATCCATTCAATTTGCTTCCGCATCCAAATATAAAGAATAAAGCATAGTTCTCAGAAAAGTCATAGATAACAATGCAGTCATCTTCTTGCTACGATTGTTATATTGTTTGGATTATATCCATTGTGGGGGCGACTATGTAATAATTATTTTAAAAATTCAACTCCTTTTATTTTTTACATATATAAATTAAAATAATGATTGTCGAAGTTATCTAGCAAATATTTCAACCTTTAAAATAAAACAAAAATGGGTCCGATACGATTACTAGAACCAAAGATATTGAAATTTGAATATGGCAAGGCTTGGCAAATAATTGTAAATAATCCGAACTTCAAACTTCCACATCTGTGAAAATAAATTTTTTTCGACTAAATCCTGATATAGGTATAACGTTATAACCTAAAAAAGTTTAAACCGAATCTAAATTGTGACGTCATAAAAGGTGTACGATTAGTAAAAGAACGACCCATATATCGAAAACCGTCAACGTTTCTCTTTTTACTGGGAAACTTAAAGAAGCATCATGTTTTATGCATAAAAAACAATAAACATGTAGTCTAAAATTGGCGGATTTCGATATGTGGTCTTCAGTAGAAAGAAGTGTTTTATTGCTTCTTTTATTGGATTTTTCCGAAATTATTATCCTTCACTAACGTAGATTTCAATAAAAATTAATAATACATACTAAGTCACTGTGTAAATGAGTCGTCAAAAATGGCTCTAATTGAATTTAAATTCAATCGATGTTGCATTTTGTTGTTGTTCTCTCCTCTCTTTTCACCTCACAGCATAATAAAATAATAATAGTAAAAATAATACAAAAGAATGTTAATGTGGTGGATCGAATCAAGATTTGTACGCCACTGGTCTGTCGTATAATGGAGGCGGCTAGAAAAGCTGCAGCGTTCGACGCTACCGCCTCGCCTCTCAAAACCGTAATTTATACATTTTATTTCCGCCGGCTGTTATTTAAGGTTACCTGTACCGGCAACGACGACGCCGACGACCGTCTAAATATTTAAGCGGTGCCCGCTCACCGAGATTAAAGCGCGTCAAATTGCGAACGTATTTTACCAGTTGCGGTGCGGCCACGAACGCCACTGTATTCATGTTCAGTTCTCTCTCATTGAAATACTCTCTTTGAGAAAACAAAACAAACAACGCAAGAATATATAAATAATGTTTTGCAGTGATTGTTTCATTAATTAACTAAAACATAATATTCTCAGAAGGTGAAGCGGTTCGACCACTGGAGAAGGGCTGTGAAAGGTAAACCACTTTCAGTGTGTCATACAGATTACTTTCTCCCTCACTATGTTTTCAGTAACCCCTATCTTACCAACAACACGGCCATTGAGAGCGACCTCAGCAAGAGCCTCAAAATCTAAGCCGACGGGTCTAAGAAACAGAATGGAACTGGAGCAGGCATCTTCTCGCACGACTTCCAAATGCGCAGGTCAATCTACCTGGGCAAACTTCTTTCTGTTGTAAAAACTGCTACTGACATAATCAGCGAATCCAATAAGTCAGGCAGAAACATAGTGATTATCACTGACAGTAGGCAATCCATTCTAGTTCAAGAAAGGTGTCGTTTCACCTCAGGGTTGGCATTGGAATGTCACAAATCCCTAGTAAAGGCAGCTAGGAATAACACAATCACCCTCACCTGGATCAAAGGGCACACCAGGCTGTTTGCTGGCCAAGGAGACGATCAAGTATCCCTCCATTAAAGAAGCCAGGAATGACACGCAGCTAACCAGAAGCAAGCTTCGTCTTATGACGGGGATCCTTACTGGACACTACGAAAACATATGTTCAATCTGCATCTGTCAGTATCTCCCACCTGCCGAGCTTGAGAGCAGGATGATGCGAACGCCCCGCCCTAGAAGACCAGAGGGTAAGTGCTCTTGGGAATCCCTGACCAACCATGGACAGAATTAGAATCGCTCCGCTACCATGCTTCGTCGCCTTTGCCGACAGCCTGCGCTGGCTTACGAGACCAGAGTGTGGTAAGGGAGGTCTGCACAAAGGGCCTACTGAGGCCTAGGTGCGTTTGGTCTTTTAACTAGCCTCCTTCTCCCTACATAGATACATACATATTCTCAATAGTAGAACAGTTATGTATTTATTGGTAAACCACTTGTTTTTTTTTTGCAAAAGCTGGCGTGCAAATGAAACCGACTATACTCAAGATACAGGACGATTGTTTCATGTGTATCTGAATGTTCACTTCAATAAGAACTCCTGAATTTAATACAAACGTTTGGTTGATGTATAAAAAGAAAATTGCACGCTGAGCGCTATTTAACACTGTCAATATTTAAGACCCAGTTCTACCTCTACTAAAGCGCGTTTTCAAATAAAAACGTTATTTATTGTTCAAAGTTTGTGAAAACTTTAAACTTTAAACTTTAAACTTTAAACTTTAAACTTTAAACTTTAAACTTTAAACTTTAAACTTTAAACTTTAAACTTTAAACTTTAAACTTTAAACTTTAAACTTTAAACTTTAAACTTTAAACTTTAAACTTTAAACTTTAAACTTTAAACTTTAAACTTTAAACTTTAAACTTTAAACTTTAAACTTTAAACTTTAAACTTTAAACTTTAAACTTTCACGTAAAAATAAACTCTAATAAACTTCGCAATGGTTGCTTCTCAATATTAAAACTATAAGAAGGATATGCAAAAGAAGGTTATGTTTTATCCAAAAATATTCCCTGTCCATAGTATCTTTGAGAAAAACGGTCTACTTTTAACAAAACGCGCGATCTTTCCTAAAATAATACAATAGAACCATGAAGATTCCAATGTTTTAAGTAAAGAAAGATTTTCCCTTCAAGATCAAGCCATTACCCGGCCCACTAAAGCTCTTATAATTAATAACAGTCCCTAATGTACTGCTTTCAGTCAAAATTTGAGTCGACACGGCAATTAATTAAACAACCCGTGCGTCAAATGGGCAAATTTGTCGAGCTGTACTGTCCTGGTGTCGTATCCTTTTCCAATTACCAAGAGAGATAGATGTAATTAACAAAACCGCTTCCCACATCGTAAGCCCCCATTTTCGGTCAATAAACCGTTGCCAAGAGAAATTATTAATTAATGAATTAATAAATAATGAAATTACATAAAATTCTACGAATTCATAAAATGGAACAATAAAACAATTATGTAACAATATTGTATAATTTCAGTTTAGCCAAATGTTGCCAATGAACGGATAATGTCTTCTGTTTGCTCTTACGACCTCAATTTTCAACAAAACTGTTCACACAGTGTTTTAAAAGAGACGTTTTATGTTTTCTTTGCTTGATTATTTTACGTCGGTCTATTTCCGCAACTTAGGCCAATCACCGACGCTGAGGGCAGGCTACACGCACCCAGAAATGTTGTCGAACTGAAGGAATTCCAACGTCCAGTAAGAGTTCTTTAACGTGCACGTCGGAAACAAACAAACTTAACAAATGATTGTAGCACATACTGGTACAAAGAGTAAAACAATAATATTGGTTTTATGAATAGGGTTTATAATAGGGTCATATTAAAAAGAAAAAAGAACTAATACACTCAATGTATCCCCAATCTCCTCAATCTGGTTTAGAACTGCATAGATCAGACAAAATTAATGTGATGATTTTTCTTTTCAACGGTATGACTGAAAGTAAAAGAGTAATATACCTATGGAGTTAGATATTGATCAGAGCAATATCTTAGAAGAAAAACAGTAACTATCAGGGAAGAATGGGTCACGAAAAAAAAATCTGATGTGGTCAGGCACATGACTCTATCATGCAATGTATAAAATTAATAGTTTAACTGCATGAGATTCTATTTGATCGAGATCGATCGTGTCTGCATTAAAATAGAACAAGTACTTAGCCAGGATTAGACATATTTTGATTGAAAATAATTGTCGAAATCCTGGCTAACTAAAGTTTTAATGCATACACGATCTCGATCAAAAAGAATTTGCTCTACAGCTAAACTATTAATTTTACCAAAAAATGTCATAGATATAAATTATACAGAATTTCTTCTACTTTAATTTATTATTTACGAAATTACAGAAATGGCAGCTCATATGCCAAATCCTTGAAAAACGTTTAGAGGAAACATCCGTTTCCAGATGACGTTTTCAGTTCCTTTAGACCCTTTTGAACCAAAAGCTTTTCACCTCTAAGTTTGGTCGTAAAACTTCTAAATATGAACTTTCGTCCCGATACCTTTAGTAGTTTCTCCGGAATATTCGCCAGAAAAATTGGGTACACACACACCTTGGTGTGTACCTTGTCAAAAATGATCAGGGTTCCCAAAAAGAAACATTTAAAACAAATGTTGAAAATAAACCAAAATAAACTGACTTAATAATAACATCAAATATATGAAGAGTGGACTGCAGATTGTACTGTATTCGGCTAATATCCGTATTTCAGTTTTCTCACACTATTGATGCTAATTTTGTATAAAAAAAAAACAATCTACATCATAAGCAAGCACAAGAATTATCTGTTTATTTTTTCTGATCGATTTGTTTGCCAATAGAACTAGATAGAGTTGAAACTGAAAGAAAAACCTGATCATGAATTATGAAAACATGCTATCATGTGTGAACCATCGCTGTTATGACGCGTTGACATTTTTCCCTCCAACGTCGATGATGGGACGAAAATAAACGTCCATGAGAGTATTTACCCATACCTCGCTCGTTCTACAAAATATCTAGTAGACTCGGAAATTACTGTGTACTACCGCTTGTAATATCGCTCCCTTATCTAGCATACATATTGTACAATAAAACGTCCTGTCGAAATTCACATGAGATTAGATAGATCGGCGGGTTAACAACACACTGTCGTGTAGTAAAAATATTTTCCGCCGATCGTTTATTTATGAGTCAGTTTAGTGAATAGGAAATCGTTTATTAAAGTACTCCATTAATGCACGATTTCTATTAATGCATGATTTGTTATAGCCAATCACAAGACGCAACGCCGTCGTGTGATTGGCCAATCGAACATATGTGAAATGAAACCTTCCAATCAAAACATACCGCTCTCTAGAACTGTCAGTGTCAAATTAAATAAATTGTCATATAACCTAAAAAGACATCGGCGAAATCTATGTAGGTAGACGACTCTAGAAGAATACGATCGACGGAAAAATTTTGTAACCAACTCGAATATTAAACAGCGATTAATGATCTCGACAATTAACGCGCTCGCTTCGCTTGCGCGTTAAACAGTCTCGATCATTAATCGCTCTTTTTAATATACTTGTTGGTTAAATAACTATTATTGAGGCATGCACGACCCGACCGGCCGTCCGTATGACGTCAATAGCTTTTCCGACGTCGAGAAAAACTCACCCGAGCGCCATCTGTTGGGCCACAGCCGAACTAAATGGAAAATCCGATGCGTTAACCTAGAAATTCAAGAGGCAACGGTACAGGTTCAACAGAGTGGTCGCCAGAGTGCTCTCTAAGCATGTTAACGCGCAGGATTCTCGGATATTTCAAGGGATCTACTCGATTTAGGGCTTCAGTCGTTTCAGTAAACTTCAGAGTCTGGTGGAAACGACATCTTGTGTTGTGTGTTTAAGATACAGTTATACAAACATAGATGGCGGCAGTAGAGTTAAAAATGTTGCTGACACAAACATAGTTGAAATAGTGTTGACTTAATATTTATCGACAAGTGTAAATGCTAATAAATATAGTTGAAGAACTGTTTTACAGATAATTGTGCAGATAATGTGTAGGGAGTTAAGTGTGTGGTAAATATTATGACGTGGACTAATCGCATAGACAAAACTGCATATTTAGGTAAATATGGTGAAAATGTTTGTGCAAAGATAAACTCCGGAATCTGTCATGTGTTTGTCTGTTTGTGAGTAAATTTGATACATATTTTTGGATATTGAATAATGTTTTGAGATTTGCGTAAAACATTGAAAATCTTGTTTTTTGCACTTTTTGATAATCTCAAAACAATGTGACATGATAGCTAAAACTTGAGTGGTATTTTTGGTCTTGAGCTTGATAGTACTTTCTCAAAATTGTCTTTAACTTTCGCTTCTTTTCTTTGATGTTTAAGGATCAAGCTTTTATTCCAGCCTACGTAGGTAATTTTATCTGGTTGCGTTAATGCTTCCTAAAATTATCAAAGAACACCCGCTTTCTTCTTAACTTTTTAAAAAATTCTCCTGATAATGCTATCTATCGAAATGACCTGCCATTCTTTTTGGGATCAATAGCTAAGTATTATCCAATATAATGACGTGCCATACCAACCCAAATCCCTTCATTTTCAAGAGTTGGCAACCATAGATGTATGATAATGTAACAATATATTCCTAAAACATTAACCTATACAAAAATATGGCCAATATACAGGATTAGCCAAAATTACCGGAACACCTAAATAATTCCCCAACTGTAAGAAATATAAAAATATTGTTCGAACAAAAGTTTCTTGGTTTTAAGCAAGCTATCGTTTAAATATATTGTCACCCTACTGCTCGTTTTATTATAGAAGTTTGGTAACCTTTCCTTTTTTAAATAGAAGACCCTAGACTTGTACTTCTAAGAATTTTTAATAGGAATCATTTTTTGTATAAAATTCCCATTTTTTATTATTAGCTATTAAGCAAAAAAGTCGAAATTACCGGGGTTAAACAACCTCTTATTCAAATATATTTTTAATATACAGGCTGTTTAATTTATTATGGTAATTTGCAAACGTTTTCTTTTTCTAACAGAATACCCTCAATATTTACGTTTTTTAATGATAATGTTTTTTAAGATTAATTCGAAGAATTTTATGTATAATTATGTTTTATATGAATTATTTTGTTGTTGTAAGCAATAAATCAAAAGTCATGAACTTTTACTTTAACCAATGGTGTAAAAAATAACAATTCAATTAAATAGAATTAAATTATACATTCAAACTGCTCCATTAAAATAAATGTGTATATGAATGTGGGAAAATATTCTTAAGTTGACAGTCAGTAGTTTTGATTAATTGCTCATAACTCAAAAATAATGTATTTAAAAAAACTGATTTCTACGAAATTAGTTTATAGAATATAATCTTAGATATAAAAAAAATAAAAATATACAGAGTGTATTGAAACATGGAAAGGTTTGTAAATTTCCATAATAAAATGAACACTCTTGTTTAAACTCAAAAAACTTTTATTTGAAACAAATTTTGAATTTTTATGCAGTCGGAGAATTATTTAGGTGTTCCGGTAATTTTGACTATTTTTGGTTATAATTAAAATAATTGTATATAATGAAAAATAATATGTCTATTAATTTTCACCGTGTATAATGAAAATATACTTAAACCATAACTTGTTTAGAGACAAAAAACGATTTTTTTTAAAATTTATGCTGTTTGAGAATTATTTCGTTGTTCCGGTAATTTTGGCTAACCCTGTATCATCAAAATCTGATTGGTTTTGATATCCACGTAAGGTAAAACTGGATAACGCAAAAACGCCACCTCCAGCTGTTCTTTTGTTTATAACGCCTCGAAAACGGGATTCGGGGTAACTCAATTGCGCAAGGGTGAAACCTGGGGCCAATCCGATTTTCGGCGTTGATGAAAAGGCTATTAGGACCCACGCCGATTCCCAGGATCTCAATTATCCCGCGGATGGATCCTAATGAGTGACAGGAAATAACACTTACCAGAAACGTTAAGCAAAAAAAAAAAAACTTTTTCGCTTAATTTATATCAGGTTCGACATTTTTGTTGGTTTCAAGGCACATTTAGCTTAGTGGTGTTGGTAGGTGTAACAGCCGTCATTATAGTATTTCCCGCCAGCAGTTGGTATAGTAATACATTATAAGTTTGCATGTACATTAGCATCAATCACTTTTTAACATTAGCCTTAACATTACATTACCAGTTTTTGTGACAAATGCTACAACGGTAAATGAAATACGTGCGAAGTAATATGGGACCGGAAATGTTGACAAAATGTAGTTGAGCATGATTCATTCAGTCTCTAATTGGAGCTGTTAATGGAAGTAATCTGTGGTGATATGCCATGTTTATATGGTTTATGTAGACGTGCAGGCGTAGAACCGAGTCTGTTAACATATGGGCTTTACGGGCGATAATAAAGGGTACATAGATATTGGGATTTGTGGATTTTTCGATAATAGTAATCTGAATTGAGAACTAAAATTTCCTGGAACGAAAAAAGTAAACTCTGGTCGTAGTTACTGCCAGAAATTGCATAAATAAACAATTTTACAACCTTTGAAATACTACAATATAAGGCTACATTTTTAGTAAAATATTATTAATACATATTTAATACAAATGCAATAAAAGGTTTACGTCAAAACATATATTGTTTCTTCTTATGTGCGTTATTGACCCACCCTGTACAGAAAATAAAAACACCCAAAATACCCCAGTAAAATTTGATACCTTAATCGCCTCCAGTCGGAAACTCTGGACGCCCCCCCCCCCAGCCAGACGCCCACCTTTCAGAGAAGATGTTTTAGTTAAAGGGGAGAATACACACAGAACAAAAGAAGAATATTTATGGGTTTACTTTGTAAAATGCTCAAAAAGTCATCTTTACAAATATTAGAGCCAATTCTTCTAAACTAAAATATTGGTAATATAGGAAAGTGGAGAAAAGACAAAAAGAATCGTTCTAGCTTTGTTAAACAAAAAAACTAAAAGATTTAAAATAAAAAAATAATGTATTATGGATCAACTTTCATTTACAAGAATAAAACCAGAATTATCATTATTTATCATTATTATGAATGACTGCATTAATGGATTTTAAATGAATAATTTTTCAAAATGGCAACACATCGGTTCAACATTAAGGATGTCAAGGATAAGTAGGTATGGCATGTGGACTATCTACTATTGTCGGGGGCCAGAACGTAAAGTTGCATATGTGGCTGCGAATTAAATTACTATAGTCTGGGAAATTATAATAATGACAGCATTAAAATATTTGGGAATATTTTCTGTGTATTTCTGAATTACGTTCGTATAACTTCGGATTATCCTTCTAAAGTTCAAAAAACTGCTTTGAAAAACATCATTTAGAGCAACACTTACAGATTGGCTTTGAATTGATAATTACATCAAAATATCACAAGAGTAACGTTAGATTGGTCAATATGCCATAATCTTGTCAACAAGAGAAAAATGAGGATGTCAACTTAATATGCACACCAATTAGTGAATGATTATACCGCAGTGTTAAGGGGCAAGGCACACATTGTAAAAAAATAATGAAGTGTTTAATTAGATTTTTGCGATATTACTATGTTTAGTGTGTTCCGTTAACATTTTATTGAAATATTCGTAAAACGGACGCAAATATAAGCGTCAGAATTTGAGAAGGGCCACGCCAGAAGGGCCAATTATGTTTAAAAAATAACGGGTCTCAGTAGATTGATTGTCTCCCCGCCATTTTTAATATTTTTTGTTGAAATTTTCAGGTTTTGTACTCCATTAAATTGACAGTAAGATATGTATACATACATATGTTTCAATAAACAATGATATTGGGTCTAATATATATGATTTTTTTATTTTTTGGGTTAAAAAACTCGAGAGTGCAAGAATTATCTCGGAGATTTCTGGACCGATCTTTGTGTTTTTTTAGTTGTTGTCTATACTATTATCTAAAACCTGTCAAAGTGTTTTTTCGATACATCGCGGTCGCTACGTTGTTTAATAGAAAAGTAAATATATTTATTTTAAAGTAAAAAAATGTAATTCTGACACGGCAAACGATGTTTATGGTACTGCCTGTGTGGTTGATATACAGGGTTAGTTAAAATTGCCCGAATACCTATCTTACTCTATAGCTGTACATAATTTCAAAAAGTTTTTTAAACAAAAGTTGGTTTTAAGGAAACTATTGTTTAAATATATTTTTAGTATGTAAATATTTTTATTATGGAAATTTTGTAATATTTATAATTTTTTTAATTTTAACATTAATTATAAGATTTTTTTGCAGGAATCGTCCTTTTTGATAAAATGCGTTATTATTGAGTTATAACCAAATTATCAAACCCCTAAACTTCATTTGTAAGTTTCCATAATAAAATGAACACTCTGTATATTACAAATATTTAAACAGCGGACTGATCAAAATACAAGAAAAAATTTTAAAGAAATTTGGAAATATATTACGGTTGGAGAATTATTTAGTTGTTTCGGTAATTTTGAATAATTGTTTATAACTCAAAGATGATTCACTAATAAAAAAATGACTATTACAAAAAATTCTTGGATTTAATCTTAGAATTAAATAATGTGAAAATATACAGGTTATTCTATTTAAAAATTGAGAAGTTATCAAATTTTCAGAATAAAATAAATATATTTAAAAAATGTATCTTAAAAATACGATAGCTTGTTTAAAATCTGTATGTATTTCACAAATATCTATAGCATTCTCTCCATTATAGAAATTAAGAAAACACATCTCGAATGCAGCAATTTTCAATAGAAATACTGATAAAAAAGATACGTAGAAAAAAAATATGCATTGATAAAATTGATGAGTTTCTCTTTTAATTTCATGCTTTCAGGAGCGCGCTTCGCTCAAATGCAGTTCACGTATTGATGCGAATTGGCGACGTGAAGTGGACAGAAGCGCCCTCTTTATGGACGTGGGGGAATTACTGGCCGAACGTGAACTGAACCGGATGCGTTAAGCAATTATATTGATCGATACGACCAATCGAGACTTGTGCAATCAGCGATATCAAAGTTTCACCAGTCAGGTGAATTCGGCAACAGAAGAGTCATCAGATTTCTTGTCGGACTCATCCCTCAATTTAGATCATATAAAATAAAAGACGAACTCTTTTAGGACCAAGTTTGCTAGTAAATTACTGCGTAAATACTGCTAGTAAATACTGGCATAGTCAACTTGCAGTATTTTCATAATGTCTCTAGTTCTGCGTCAGTTTTAGGCGACGTATTTTCATGCTGAAAATTTTAGAGTTTGTGTTTGGCCGACTTTGAAAATCACTAGGGCGTGTAGTTATATCTGGACATACCATGTTTCCACTAATGAAAGCACCAATAAGTAAATACTGCACGGAAAAGTGGTCCATGAGCATGTGGCCTATTTAGCCCAAAAAGCTGGTCCAAATTATGTTTTCACCTAGAAGGGCTCTAGAGTTGAAGATTTACTGACGTACAAAATTTTATTATTTATACTAAGTATTTGAGGGGTAGATAAAGTAGAAACAATCCAAGTTTTGTTTTTGGAAACCAATAGTACAGGTATAAGTTCATATTTTAAATCAGTCAACATTCTGTCTTGAAACGGGACATACGCTATGCACGAAGGATTATATGCAGATCGTTTACAAACTTACTATTGTCTCTGTATAAGAATAAAATTAAACACTTTTGAAACAATGAACTATGAATGTGAGTAAGCGTTTTCGACAGATATCCTTGCGTTGAAGATGAAAATGTCCTCAAGAGGTCAGTAACAGGACAGATTTGAAAATGATAATATTTATGGGTGTATCCAGCTCAAATCGGAAGGGGGGGGGGGCAGTTTTCTGAATTTACCTTGCTGTATAGCGGAAGGGTGCCCCTTAGGGTGGTTCAAAAATGCAATGAATTTTTTTTTGTGATGATTGAAAGCAAGGAGCTCCCCAAATCGTTTCCAAATCCAAAAAATCTGATGTGGCCAGGCACATACCTTTATCATACAATATATAAAATTAATAGTTTAGCTGCATGAGAATCTATTTTATTGAGATAAATCGTAGGTATTGTCAAAGCATCAGCACTTGACACTACCTACACTACGTCATTAGAATAATAGTTATTTATGTCAGAAATGCCGAAAGTACGGAATAGCGCGACGAGCGGTGATGCGGCGCGTCACCGAAGCGTCGCCGTTGCACGTGAACAAGTTGCGCTATCTAGTTTTTTGGGAGGAGTAACATCAACGTCTATTGTGTTGCTTTTTGAGAAACATGTATTTAAAAAATAAAAATGGTTATATTTCTGTATAGGAAATGTTAGGTTGGTACCACTGTGACGAACTTCAAGTTTAATTCAAATTCTGACAGATTTATATTTGTTCATGACACTGTAGATGTGTCATCCGTACCAACATATTAAAATAAAACTACACTCATCGCTATACTTTATTTACAATTTTCTCAATTTATCGTTTTTAGAATTAGATATAAAGACAGGTTGATATTTCTTATCAACAAACAATCAAATTGGTGATCTTATTTTATTTATAATTTGTATTTTGTAATTTGCCGCACTAGAGCGGCAACGTTCCATAGCGGTTCTCCAACCTCTGATGAAATCAGCTGTTTTCGAGTGTGACAGCACACTAATATTTGTTAAAATATTTGTCAAAATCCTGGCTACTATGTAGTTTCATATCAATGCAGATGCGACCGATCTCGATCAAATAGAACTTGCTCTTGCAGCTAAACTATTAATTTTACCAAAAAATGTCATTGGCATAAATTATTCAAAATTTCCTCTACATTAATTTATTATTCAACTATTTTGACGAAATTACAGAAATGGCGGCTCATTTGCAAAATCCTTGAAAAAGGCTTAGAATAAACTACCAGTTCCTTTGGACCCTTTTGAACCAAAAGCTTTTCAGCTCTAAGTTAGGTCATGAAACTTCTAAATATGAACTTTCGTCCCGATACCTTTAGTAGTTTCTCCGGAATCGTCGCCACAAAAATCGTTTACACACACACGCACACACACACACACACACACACACACACACAGACATTTTTTTGTACCTTGGTCAAAAATGTTCAGGGGACCCATAAAGACCTATTTCCGCTAAAATCTCAATTTTCTTTTTCGGCATGATTACAATACTTTAACATACTGCGTATGATAAAGTAAAAAGTGGACACGCATTTTTTGTTGTTGAAATTTTGATTTTTAACCGTACCTGTCAGGGCCTTACATTTACTAGCTCTTGTCCAGTCTTTTTTTTCTTTATTTCCTTTGCATTCATTTGTATTCATTTAACATTTTTATATTAGTTTTTAATTAGTATTTATTTTCTTGATTTTGCTTTGCATTGATTTTCATTTCATTTGATTCTCGTTGTTTCTGAATACAATATGACTTGTCTCATGCATTGTATGTACAGAGACCAATAAAGTTTACTTTTGCATTTTACCATGTAAGGTAAAGACTACTTTACATGGGAAAATGTATGCGAAGAACAATTTTTTTTGTATTTTTCAAATAATTGTCGGGGTTTGGACATACTTAAGATTACTTAATATGGATTTGACGCCCCCGAACCCACCCTCATAATACCCTTAAACTACCCTTAAATGAAAATATGTTCATTCTTCAGATAATTGATCCTTCTCATTTCAGTTCAGTGGAATGTTTATAAACATTTGTCAGTTAATTTACGTACGTTTCAAGAATGTCTATTTGTTTAAATAATTCGTTTCATCAATCAGTATGAATTCTGTTTTCTGAGTTAGAAATGGCAAATTATTATCTTACAGTAACATTATTTTTTAAGAAACTAGAAATAATTAAGAACTTTTAAACCTATTGTTTAAACAATCAATAATTATTCATTCACATCTTTTTTCTGATACTGCTAAGAAGCTTTTTTGAGAAATTAACTTTTAAATTTCATGTTCGAAATATCTAATAAACCCAGATTTGTTTAAAAAATTCCATTTGTTCAAACAATTGTTGTTAGCAAATCAGCTAAAATATTTTTTTTTAAATCGGTTTGGCCAACTGTTATTCTCAAGTAACATC
This sequence comes from Melinopterus prodromus, assembly GCA_964023965.1. Lineage (NCBI taxonomy): Eukaryota > Metazoa > Arthropoda > Insecta > Coleoptera > Scarabaeidae > Melinopterus > Melinopterus prodromus. The sequence goes on along the minus strand of OZ030392.1, from coordinate 57,811,659 downwards.
ATTTATATTTTGGGATGACTACCATTGTTTAAATAATACAATATTATTCGTTTATAATACCATTTATTCGAGAAAATTAAAAATGATTTGTAACCCCTTTTTTTGGAAATCGGGGAGTTACAGTCCTTTTTAAAATAAAAATTTCCTAACGTCAACACGTTTTAGTATTCACATTTCTTTTTCCATTACTTATTTTTTTTTACCACTATATGTTCAGGATAATTTGTTGCTGTCTGGAATCTGTTCCCTGTACTCTATTTTGATGAAATATTGAAAAGTCATATTATTTTATTATTCAAACAATGGTAGGTAATCCTCCCAAAATATAAATGATGTCACTTGACAATAACATTAGGCAGGCCTATCTAAGAAAATAGATGTTGTTTAAACAAATGTGGGTTTATTAGATAATATAAGCCTGATATCTAAAACATCAAGTTAATTTCACACAAAAAAACGACTTTTCTACTATAATCAGAAACAAAAGTTGAAAATGAATTAATTGATGTTTAAACAATAGGAAGATTTTTTTAAATGAATAATGTCACTCTAAGGTAATAAACTGCCATTTTGAACTCAGAAAACAGATCACGAAATTTCGAGAAAAACGAGTAATTTCAAGAAATAGAAGTTGTTTAAACAAATGGAAATTAACTGTCATATGTTTATAAACATTCCACTAGACGTATAGTAACTATGAGAATAGCGAAAATTAAATGATTAGAACGGTAAATTTTCTGAAGAATGTAGATTTGTTCATTTTGGTAGTTTTTAGGGCACTGTCAGGGTGGGTTGGGAGCGTCAAATCCACATGTATATTAGGTTAAATTCTTCCTTGGAAAATCCTCCAGAAGTTAATATAAATTTTCCCAAATCCCGAAGAATTATTCGAAAAATACCAAATAAAGTCTTTTTCCCATGGTAATTGAGGCGTCGATAGGCACCGTTAAAAACCAAAATTTCGAAAAACTTGTCTACTTTTTTTTACTTAAAAATTACCACCCTATGTCGAAAAGGGAAAGAGTGCTATGTAATAAACATAATACCAAAATACGGAAGGGGGGGTAGCTGCCCCTCCGTGCCCCCCTGGATAGGCCCATGATAACATTGCTTAAAGAGCACACGTCAACAAATATCCAAGAAATTAGCGTAAATACAGATTTTTCGGTGTACTATCAGATAGTTTAGACGTGTCTTGGTATTCGGAGTTGTAAAACTAAACATACGTACAGAATTAGATGAAAAATATAATTGACAATACCTCTAACAACCGCAACAATAGGTATTTAGAAAAATATGTTTAAATAGAATGTTTAAATTACTCCATCACACTTTCAAATAATTGTATAAAATGGCCAATAAGATTTTTAAGTATGTAGTTGTAATTTATTAATCTTTGCATGCAAATCTGTAATTTCGGATTTAAACATTCACTCTCGGGCGAATTTCAACTAAATTTGTATTTTTTGTCCTTTGTTAACGTGCTATTAATAATTATGATTATAAGTTATTTCAGGATCAATTCATAACAAAGTTTCAATAAATATGGCATATATTTAAGTAAATACGTAAACCAGACATTTCTTCGGGAATTATTTACTAATATGCCAAAAGTTATTCTATGGGAACTGGCTCAAGGTCAATTAATTTTTTTTCTCTCAATAATTGACTGGATGGATTCCAATTGATATTGTCGACTATAGTTTAGTAAATTGTTAAAACAATTTATATTGGACAATTCTTATACCAAATGAAGAAACCTCAGAAAGGCGACAATATTATTTTAAAATTACTGAATTAACAAGACGCAATGATTAATAATACACATACATGGATAAGTCATCGACGACGGAATACGAATTAGTAAATAATTAACACATTTTCATTTGTAATATGCTTGTGTGTACGTATTTAGTGAAAAAAAAACTATTATTACTAATATACTAATAATCATTTGAAAGGCGCCGATATTACTTAAAGTACACTGAATTACTAATTGTGTAAACAACTCATACAAATTTAGAAACAGCAGAGGGGAAATATTCGTGTCAGGTGTCATAGGATCGCTCTTTTAATACCAAGGGACATTCGTCTGAAACTTTTCCCTTTGAAGATTTATGAGTTAATAATAAAGTGAACCGACGTTTTATGTTTGATATAAACAAGTCAAAGGTGCAAAAACAAAGCGCGAAGTAATAAAACCCCATAAGTAAGATAAAAATTGTATGCTCGAATATTTAAAAAGCCGTTAACGCACAAATTGTCTCGTCTTGACTTATTCGCGTTAAAAAAAAAACTAGAGTCAGACAATCTATTAAAACTGATATTATCGTCCATAGTAATTGCGATACCTTCTTAGCTATAAACAAATTTTACTTTAAACAGTGGAATAGAATATGATTTTTTCTTATAACCAATGCACTTTTACAACGCTGTCGAATAATGTCTTTACTTATACATCAATTTACTTTTATTACATCATTTAAAAATATTTCGTCCATCTTACCCACAAGTAAAGAATGTCAACGGAACCCTTTATATTTCGACAACATTACCCCACAATAGCTTACACATAAAGTTACAATAGTACCTCATCAAATGAAAGAGTATAATAATTAGTTCTTGTAACAAACAGCCAAGAGAACTCAACCATATGTATGTTTCCAGACGGCAATTTCAGCCTGTCTTCACGGCAATTTCCAGTGGTTTAACCAATGGGGAGAATCGTAGCGAGCAGCGGAAAAGCCCGTGTTCCGGAAGTGCGTGACAACCGCAGGCGATACAGTTGTGTGGAACTTGAAATGGCTTATTGATTGTAAACAATGTTGAAGACGGTCGCCATGTTGAAAGGTTATTATATATATGTATGTATATACAGGTAATACAAAGTTCCACAGAAATATTCAAGGAGTTTGTTGTTTCCGTCAAAATAACATGACATAGGTAATAATAACAGAGTACAGAGTTATTTGGTTTTTGTGATGTTTTTTGTGTATTTCTGTGCAAGTTAATAATTAATCAGTTAATATATAAATTACAGACAATTACAGACTACAGACAAAAACAACAACAAGAGCTTGTTCATAGGTGTATCGTATTGTTTTCCCGCATTGCATTTCACTTTTGCTGGTTTTACCTAAAACTGAATTATTTTATTCAAGGGTAAAAGATTAGCCCTATCTGCACTGTTTAATGAATTGACCCCCTACCCATCTTCCCTCCTTTATCCCTCCCTTTATTAATATTGCATAATCAAGAATTATCTTTGAGCATATCGCGCGAATAAATAAAGATTTATAATGCGGCAAAAGTAAAAGCTCCCCCTATCTTTTGGGGTGCGTCATAAATATCAGGCGATTTAATGGACCGACAGGACCCCTCCTGTCTAATTAATTAATAGCCTGCTATACAGATTGTTGCCAACATAGCGACGTGAACCGTGTTGAGAACGACACGAACACTTGTCCCTGGCCGAAGTAATGTTTGAAGAGGGATGAATATCAAAACGGGTGCCTCTTACATGTCCAGAAAGGATTACATTTATTATTTTGTTAATTAGATTTCTGTAGGGAGGGGAAAATCGGTTGCTAGCGGAACGAAATGAACAAACGCTCGTTTCTAAGACAAAAAATGTATGTGTAGCATCGGCGCACGCATCAATGTGCAATGAGTCATTGCCAATGACAGACAACACTCAATAATACGCGAAGACGCATGGCAATTCACGTCTATAGTGTATTAATTTCTTCATGATATTTGTGTTATTTGTTATTTTCTTTTCAGCGAATCGCGCCGCACTTCCCTATACCATATGACTCCCCATCGTGTACCGAGTCCTAACCCCCTTAAAAAAACACAAGCCACCTAAAATTTTGCAAAATTTTAATGGTATATAACATTTGCAATATTTTACTGATTTTGATGATTTTGATGCTTTTAGAATCTTAAAAAAATAAACTGTTAAAGCTTATTATAATCAGCAAACCAACATGATTCTTTGGTGTTCTCGATTTAAAACACCCTGTGGAGTAGTTATTTTTGAAGCCAATGCGAGACTTCTCGAATGGTTAGGTGAGACGGAGTGGGGATATCGGCGGTTGCCCTGTGTTTGGAACGTATGGGCGTGACGCGTGCGTTATTGTTCTTAGCAACAAGTAAACTTGCTCAAAGATACCTACTAAACAGAGGGCAACCGCTGATATCCCCACTCCGTCTCGCCTAACCATTCGAGAAGTCTCGTATTCGCTTCAAAAAGATGACGAGAGTAGACTCTCTGGACAGGTTTCACATCGGAATTTTGTCAAAGATTATATAACAATATTAATGATGACATGCTCTAACTTTTGCCGAAAGTCATTTTGCAACATTGTTAAAACCTGTAATCAATCCATCAAGTTGGTATGTAAGTACCGACGATGTGTAAAGCTGTCAAATCAAATTGAATAGTAACCCATATCTATTGAATGCAATTTCCACCACCTGCTGTTATTACAGTTGATGCCAATGTATTAGTTTCTGTTTAATGTTTTATATATTGATTTCTGGTTATTGTCTCTGGCTTAATTCTAAATTAGTTACTGCCGGAAAAACAAAAGTATAAATCACCGCAAGAACATGATTTTTATTAATTTACTTAATAATTTACTTCTAATTTTTCAATAAAGGCATGTAATAATTTCTATGAATGTGATTAAAAGGACACAGTCGATTTAAAGCGACTTTTTAACAGAGTACTTGAGAACTTGCCTTAATTTTAAGAAGAACCTGCCTTAAGTTCCTTAATTACACCACAGGGCGTGTAGAATTTGGACCACCAAGGCCTCATCTTAGTTCTCCCAAAAAAATAATTCCAAAAATAGACCATTTTGATGATGGTACAATTTTTATGATATAAAGTTATGGAACATCAAAGTTTTGCCAAATTTTAAGTGGACTTTTTCGCTGGTGAGTGTTTAATGCCTTAGGTAGCTAATTATTTAATTAAATTAAAGAAAAATTAAAGTAGAAATTACCATCTCAACCAAAGATGGTCCCTTACATTGAGATGTGAAATTGCGGCATACTTTGTTATAGAGTACTATCTATAGTTATTAAACACTGTTAAGCAAGCAATAATAAACACGTGTCTGCTTCAGTCCTGCTTAAATCAATGATTTTGTTGTTCGGTAATATTAATCAAAAATAAAAATAAAAGATTATATCGCAGGCCGCAGGTTATAATTATTAAAATATTGTCAGTTGATAAGGATCTTAATGAAATTTTAATAAGCCGTAGGTACTTACGCAATCATGATGTAGAAATGGAAAGAGTGGAACACCTATTTATAATAGAAGAAAAAAATCTGATGTGGCCAGGCACATGACTTTATCATACAATATATAAAATTAATAGTTTAGCTGCATGAGAATCTATTTTATTGAGATAAATCGTAGGTATTGTCAAAGCATCAGCACTTGACACTACCTACACTACGTCATTAGAATAATAGTTTTTTATCTCACAAGTGCCGAAAGTACGGAATAGCGCGGCGAGCGGTGATGCGGCGCGTCACCGAAGGCGAAGCGTCGCCGTCGCATGTGAGCGGGTCATGTAGTTTTCGGCAGGAGTGACATCAACGTTTTTTGTGTTGCTTATTGAGAAATAGGTATTTACAAAAATCAAAAATGGTTATTTTCCTGAATGGGAAATGTTAGGTTTATACCACTTCTACGAAACGCCAAGTTTAAAAAGTTAATTCAAATTCTGACAGATTTATATTCATTCATGACACTGTAGATGTCACATCCGTACCAACATACTAAAATATAACTACACTCATCGCTATACATTATTTACTTTCTCAATTTATTGCTTTTACAATTAGATATAACAACGGGTTGATATATCTTATCAACAAACAATCAAATTGGTGATCTTATTTTATTTGAATTTTGTATTTTGTGCTTTGCCGCACTAGAGCGGCAACGTTCCATAGCGGTTCTCCAAACTCTGATGAAATCAGCTGTTTTCGAGTGACAGCCATAGACATTTCTGTGGTGACAGCACAAAAAAATATTTGTCAAAATTCTGGCTACTATGTATTTTCATATCAGTGCAGATGCGACCTATCTCGATCGAATAGAATTTGCTCTTGCAGCTAAACTACTAATTTTACCAAAAAATGTCATAGGCATAAATTTATCAAAATTTCCTCTACATTAATTTATTATTTAACTATTTTGACGAAATTACAGAAATGTCGGCTCATTTGCAAAATCCTTGAAAAGGCTTAGAATAAACTACCAGTTCCTTTGGACCCTTTTGAACCAAAAGCTTTTCAGCTCTAAGTTAGGTCATGAAACTTCTAAATATGAACTTTCGTCCCGATACCTTAAATAGCTTCTCCGGAATCGTCGTCACAAAAATCGTTTACACACACACACACACACGCACACACACACAGACACACACACACACACACAGACATTTTTTTGGACCTTGGTCAAAAATGTTCAGGGGACCCAAAAAGACCTATTTCCGCTAAAATCCCAATTTTTTTTTTCTGCACGATTACAATACTTTACCATACTGCGTATGATAAAGTAAAAAAAACTAAATTAAAAATACTAAAGCACTCATACTATTACTATGTAACTAGGAAAACTCTTTTCTGGAGTTTCAGTATTTTTCACATCAAAACGAAAGGCTGATAGAGATAAAACCGTCATTATCGGCAAATGCAATGACCAGTGACAGATATTAGATCGATATTTGACACAAATATTAAAAATGTATCTGCTAATATTCTGCCTATATCACAGAATGACAATATTTTGGAGACTGTGGCGAACTTAATAATAAAATTATAAACCCCTAACCACAACAAGTATTTTAGAAACCTAAATACGTATTTCAGCAACTATGTTGCCATCTTCAGTAGAAACTAAAAAAATCTGATGTGGCCAGGCACATGACTTTATCATACAATATATACAATTAATAGTTTAGCTGCATGAGAATCTATTCTATTGAGATAAATCGTAGGTATTGTCAAAGCATCAGCATTTGACACTACCTACACTACGTCATTAGAATAATAGTTATTTATGTCACAAATGCCGAAAGTACGGAATAGCGCGACGAGCGGTGAAGCGGCGCGTCACCGAAGGCGGAGTGTCGCCGTCGCATATGAGCGAGTCGGCTATCTAGTTTTTGGCAGGAGCGATATCAACGTTTATTGTGTTGCTTTTTAAGAAATACGTATTAAAAAAAATAAATGATTTCTGTATAGTAAATGCTAGGTTGGTACCACTTTGACGAAACGTCAAGTTTAAAGGTGCGTTCCGATTGGTAGGTAATGGTAGCTAATGGCGGTGGTAGAATACCAAATTATAGTATTTCTTACATATCGTGATAATGACACATATTAGTTTGCTTGTACATAAACATGAGTCACTATCAATTTACTATTGGAAATACTATAACGGCGTCTGCTACCACTGCCATTATCACTAATGAAAACGCACCTTAAAAAGGTAATTCAAATTCTGACATATTAAGATTTGTTCATGACACATCCCTACCAACATACTAAAATAAAACTACATTTATCGCTATACTTTATTTATAATTTTCTCAATGTATCGTTTTTAGAATTAGATATAAAAACGGGTTGATATTTCTTATCAACAAACAATCAAATTGGTGATCTTACTTTATTTGAAATTTGTATTTTATAATTTGCCGCACTACAGCGGCAACGTTCCATAGTGGTTCTCCAACCTCTGATGAGATCTGCTGTTTTCGAATGTGACAACACAAAAAAATATTTGTCAAAATCCTGGCTACTATGTAATTTCATATCAATGCAGATGCGACCGATCTCGATCAAATAGAATTTGCTCTTGAAGCTAAACTATTAATTTTACCAAAAAGTTTCATAGGCATTAATTATTCAAAATTTCCTCTACTTTAATTTATTAATTAACTATTTTGTCGAAATTACAGAAATGGCGGCTCAGTTCCAAAATCCTTCAAAAAGGCTTAGAATAATCTAAAAAGCTAAACTATTAATTTTACCAAAAAATGTCATAGGCAGAAAATATTCAAAATTTCCTCTACTTTAATTTATTATTTGACTATTTTGACGAAATTACAGAAATGGCGGCTCATTTGCAAAATCCTTGAAAAAGGCTTAGAATAAACTACCAGTTTCTTTGGACCCTCTTGAACCAAAAGCTTTTCAGCTCTAAGTTAGGTCATGAAACTTCTAAATATGAACTTTCGTCCCGATACCTTTAGTAGTTTCTCCGGAATCGTCTCCACAAAAATCGTTTACACACACACGCACACACACACACACACACACACACACAGACATTTTTTTGTACCTTGGTCAAAAATGTTCAGGGGACCCAAAAAGACCTATTTCCGCTAAAATCTCAATTTTTTTTTTCGGCATGATTACAATACTTTATCTTACTGCGTATGATAAAGTAAAATATCTTACTGCGTATGATAAAGTAAAAAAAGAAAAGAGAGATTAGCACTTCGTAGTATCTCTCACTAGTGGAAGTGACTTCCACTAGTGATTTGCTTGGACAATATCCAGTAAAGATACTATGAAGTGCTAATCTCTCTTTTCTTTTTTTACTTTATCATACGCAGTATGTAAAGTATTGTAATCATGCCGAAAAAAAAAATTGAGATTTTAGCGGAAATAGGTCTTTATGGGTCCCCTGAACATTTTTGACCAAGGTACAAAAAAATGTCTGTGTGTGTGTGTGTGTGTGTGTGTGTGTGTGTGCGTGTGTAAACGATTTTTGTGACGACGATTCCGGAGAAACTACTAAAGGTATCGGGACGAAAGTGCGTATTTAGTAGTTTTATGACCAAACTTAGAGCTGAAAAGCTTTTGGTTCAAAATGGTCCAAAGGAACTGGCTATTTACTCTTAGCATTTTTCAACGATTTTCGTCATTTCTGTAATTTCGTCAAAATAGATAAATAATAAATTAAAGTAGACGAAATTTTGAATAATTTATGCCTATGACATTTTTTGGTAAAATTAATAGTTTAGCTGCAAGAGCAAATTCTATTTGATAGAGATCGGTCGCATCTGCATTGATATGAAACTACATACATAGTAGCCAGGATTTTGACAAATATTTTTTTTGTGCCGTCACACTCGAAAACAGCTGATTTCATCAGAGGTTGTAGAACCGCTATGGAACGTTACCGCTCTAGTGCGGCAAATTACAAATTTCAAATGAAATAAGATCACCAATTTGATTGTTTGTTGATGAGAAATATCTATATATCTAATTCTAAAAACGATAAATTGAGTAGAAAAGTATAACGATGACTGTAGTTTTATTTTAGTATGTTGGTACGGATGTGATATCTATAGTGTCATGAACAAATATAAATCTGTCAGAATTTGAATTAGCTTTTTAAACTTGACGTTTTGTCAAAGTGGTACCAACCTAACATTTCCTATACAGAAATATAACCATTTTTTATTTATTTTATTTTAAATACATGTTTCTCAAAAAGCAACACAATAAACGTTGATGTCTCTCCCGCCAAAAACTAGATAGCGCGACGCGTTCACGTGCTACGGCGACGCTCCGCCTTCGGTGACGCGCCGCATCACCGCTGGTCGCGCTATTCCGTACTTTCGGTACTTGTGACATAAATAACTATTATTCTAATGACGTAGTGTAGGTAGTGTCAAATGCTGATGCTTTGAAAATACCTACGATTTATCTCAATAAAATCGATTCTCAAGCAGCTAAACTATTAATTTTATATATTGTATGATAAAGTCATGTGCCTGGCCACATCAGATTTTTTTAGTTTCTACTGAAGATGGCAACATAGTTGCTGAAATACGTATTTAGGTTTCTAAAATACTTGTTGTGGTTAGGGGTTTGTAATTTTATTATATCACAGAATATAAATGGATGGGGGAAAATGAATTTTTCGACCGTACTTTACTGTTATTTATCTTTAAACATAATGTTTAATATGTGATGCTAATATTTAGTGACTATTAATAGCTAATATCGGTTTATGAATACAATTTATAATCGCGATCTTGTTCCGAGTATGGACCACTGTATGACAGGTAGACAAGTGAGAGTTTTAATAGACCCTTTCAGTGAAAGCACTCGACAGTACGAATACTAAGGGCCACAGTTGGAACTTCTGATGCGAATGGTACTTGACCCTGCCCTTTTATTGAAATTCCTTGCGGCTTATTGCGACTTTTGCCTTGCGGTTATAACGTTTTTGCGTGTCTTTGCTCGTTACCTCAAATCTCTCCATTTCTGACAAGACAATTCAAAGTATTTCACTTTCTTGTTTCTTTTATATACAACATAAGTTCCATTGTTATTATGTCCGAAAACGAAATTTTGCTCTAGAGAAAAGGGAAAATCGACACATGTGGAACTTTGAGGTTGCTTGAAAATTTGTGATTTTTATTGCGATAGTTTTTTCAAGGTCAGTTGTTTAACTATAAAATTATTAATAATTGTAATAATAAAATTATCGTTAGAAAGTTATGTGAATACTAACTATGGCATTTGATAGTTGTGGGTTCAAAATGTAGTAACCCAATTTGAAGAGAAAAAAAAATAACTATTGTTTACTGAACACAATTTTCAAACCTTCATATCGTCCTCAATTTCTATCACATTGAGCTCTCTTTTTACTTTATCATACGCAGTATGTAAAGTATTGTAATCATGCCGAAAAAAAAATTGAGATTTTAGCGGAAATAGGTCTTTATGGGTCCCCTGAACATTTTTGACCAAGGTACAAAAAAATGTCTGTGTGTGTGTGTGTGTGTGTGTGTGTGTGTGTGTGTGTGTGTGTGTGTGTGTGTGTGTGTGTGTGTGTGTGTGTGTGTGTGTGTGTGTGTGTGTGTGTGTGTGTGTGTGTGTGTGTGTGTGTGTGTGTGTGTGTGTGTGTGTGTGTGTGTGTGTGTGTGTGTGTGTGTGTGTGTGTGTGTGTGTGTGTGTGTGTGTGTGTGTGTGTGTGTGTGTGTGTGTGTGTGTGTGTGTGTGTGTGTGTGTGTGTGTGTGTGTGTGTGTGTGTGTGTGTGTGTGTGTGCGTGTGTAAACGATTTTTGTGACGACGATTCCGGAGAAACTACTAAAGGTATCGGGACGAAAGTTTATATTTAGAAGTTTTATGACCAAACTTCGAGCTGAAAAGCTTTTGGTTCAAAAGGGTCGAAAGGAACAGGTAGTTTATTCTAAGCATTTTTCAATGATTTTGCAAATGCGCCGCCATTTCTGTAATTTCGACAAAATAGTTAAGTAATAAATTAAACTAGAGGAAATTTTGAATAATTTATGCCTATGATATTCTTGGGTAAAATTAATAGTTTAGCTTCAAGAACAAATTCTATTTGATCGAGATCGGTTGCATCTGCATTGATATGAAACTACATAGTAGCCTGGATTTGAAAAATATTTTTTGTGCTGTCACCACATGTCACACATGTCACATGTCTATGGCTGTCACACTCGAAAACAGCTGATTTCATCAGAGTTTGGAGAACCGTTATGTTGCCGTTCTAGTGCGGCAAAGTACAAAATACAAAATTCAAATAAAATAAGATCACCAATTTGATCGTTTGTTGATACGAAATATCAACCCGTTGTTATATCTAACTGTAAAAACGATAAATTGAGAAAATTGTAAATAAAGTATAGCGATGAGTGTAGTTATATTCTAGTATGTTGGTACGGATTGGACATCTACAGTGTCATGAACGAATATAAATCTGTCAGACTTTGAATTAGCTTTTTAAACGTGACGTTTCGTGGAAGTATCAACCTATCATTTTCTATACAGAAATATAACCATTTTTGAATTTTTTAAATACTTATTTCTCAAAAAGCAAACACAAAAAACATTGATGTCACTCCTGTCGGAAACTACATAGCACGACTCGCTCACATGTTACGGCGACGCTCCGCCATCGGTGACCCGCCGCATCACCGCTCGTCGCGCTATTCCGAACTTTCGGCACTTGTGAGATAAATAACTATTATTCTGATGACAGTAGGTAATGTCAAATGCTGATGCTTTGACAATACCTACTATTGATACTATTGACTATCACAATATATGTCAAATCCAGGCTAACTAGTTTAATTTTAATGCAGACACGATTTATCTCAATCAAATAGATTCTCATGCAGCTAAACTATTAATTTTATATTTTGTATGATAAAGTTATGTGTCTGGCCACGTCAGATTTTTTTAATATACCTGCACAATCTAGAATAGATGTCTACACTTTTTTATTTACTAAACAAATTTGTACCCAATATGTTTGTTTCCATTTTCTTTATTTAAAAAGATATAGTTTGTCAGTAGGATACACAATTCAAAAACGCATGCAAAAATAGTTTTTGTTGAAGTATAGTTTTATAGCTTCCTGATTCGTAGAACACCTGCTATTACGATCTAATGAATAGACCTATTCAGCCAGCTTAGTAAGACGAGTGGAGTGTTCCTAAGGCTGGCACTATCCAATAAGAAATTTCAATTTCGCATTTGCGGACGCCGCGTCGCTTGATATCGGAACTCGATTAAAATCCCCTTCCCTCACTCCAAAAACTGCCCAGAAATCTAATAAAGTTAACACCGTTACCGACCCGCCTAATATGAAAATCAATAGGCGATATAAGCGACGTCTAAGTGCATCCCCAAATGGAGTTAAGATGTTTAATTATCCGAGGTGGCCGGTCATACGAAGTCAAACGTCTCTTGGTAACTTGGTCGAGTTTCACACAAACTGTTCACTCTGACGTTAGTGTTCGTATTCAGTTATAACTATAGGCTAAATGTGTTCGTAGTCAATTATAACAATAGGGTTATACAAAAAGAACAATAGAAGGTTATAGATCAACTATTATTGATTTTTCCAGTACTAGATCGGTGTGAACATTTCGTATAAATTTTAATGGACATGTGCAATGTGCATTGTGCAATGTATTAATTGAATAGTGAATATTGGATCACCAGATAACACTGTCCAAATGTAAATTCCGCTCAGTTATTACATGTTATGCGTGGTATTCATGGTGACGCACACAGATACATTTCTATTACAAGTATTTTTGAAAAGCGTACGTATTTTTCGTACGAGACGGCAGCGCAGGTGCTATTTAATTGATGTATAGCATTTTATGGCTTATACTAAGTATTTGAAGCTTAATAACTTAATTTTAGAAATAATATAGAAAAAAAAATAAAAAAACATACTTTATTCTAAATTCTTTTTCACTGGAATACACCGAATGTAAATTAATTACCACAAGAACAAATTGTTGTCGATGGGTATCTGTGATTATATATTTTATATTTTTTTCCTTTTTGTCAATAGTAGAGGTAGAACTTTGAAGTTTACATCAGGCGATATTGTGTCATGAAATGGGACATACATTATGCATTCAGGGCTATTTTACAATCGATACTTTCCTTTTAAGCCGTGATAGTAGAGACCATTAAGAACCTATCAAGCTCTCCATACAAAGTAATATTACCTTAAATTTTGTACGATTTTCTTGAACGATTTGGAAGTTTGATGGGCCTTGAAGCGCTAACAGTGCTTCTGTATAGTGGCATCGCCCTAAAATTCAAGTTGAGCAAACAGATCTATTGAAAACGACTAGCCTAGCCAATTTCTGTTCACAATCTTACAATTGTCTCTCCACAACTATACCCATTTTACAATAATGAACTATGAATGTTGGTAGGCGTTTTCGATATATTTCCTTGTTTTAAAGATGACTCTGTGCTCAAAAGGTTCGTACCCGGGCAGTTTTAATTTTTTTTAATAGTTTTTGTCTAATGAGTGTTACACTGTTACACTGTTACAGAAACATGATAAAAAATAGCAATGTAAAATAAAATTGTCAATATCTCGATAAAAGTAACAAATTATATAATCTATAATTATGGTGAATAGGTTCTAAATTATAATACAAATACTTGCTGTCCTTAAAAACAACGGGCGTTTACCTATTCCAAAAACTGATTTACTTTTTGGTATTTAACATTTTAGAAAATTACTCTTTGTCCAGCTTTTTGGGTCAACTACTCCAATCTGCGCAGGTACGTTTTCTAAAACAAATCGACGATTTTAAGGAGACAACTTCTGCAAACACATTTCTGGAAACTAAACAACAAATATTGGACCTTGGTGACCTTGTAGACATGATCCAAATATTTGTTCAAAAGTTGCCTTGATCTCAACATATTGGAGTAAATACACTCAACATCACCAATGACCGCGTACCCGACTGCGAAGGACATACCCTGTATACAAAAAGTTACTGGTTGTTAGTTGCTTTTTTATTTATTTATCTTCATACAAAAAATGAATGGTCCTAAATTGGTCTCCCAGTAGAACACTGTTAATTTAGCAATAAGATTATAGCACAAGTACATTAATTACATACTGGCAAATATGAACAATTTGGCATGTGGAAGTTTGATCTGAACTCAATTGTGGTCACCACCAGTTTTGACAACTCCAAATACTCTGAATTTACCATATAAAATTTCAAAGAAATTATCAAATTCAAAACTAAAACTTTAAACAGACTTAAGGTGGCATAAATTCTGATTGATATAGTTATTAGTAAGACATTGTGTAAAAATGTTTCACTTCTGCAGTGTTTATGTCTAAAAAGCTATATTTTTACTGCCCGATCCATTATATTTCATTTTTAGAACAGTCGATGCGGTCAATTCCCAGATAAATACAATCAGTAGATAAATATTTCGTATATTGGGTCGACAAAACCGCCCCAAATTTTCCCCAATGTCCGGACCGGGCTCAATGGACTGTGCCATATGAGGGCCTCGAAACATCCGCCCTTTGTCCGGTATATCCGGCCGCCGGGCCTGCCACCGGCAACTCACAATAGCGCGGACACATAAATGGATATCCATCTTGTCCAGGTTCATGGCATCGAGTACCCCGGGTCCACAGCATCGATAAAACAGTACCGAACTTTGCATAGTATGGGCGATGTCGGTTAATTAAAGATCTTAACTCCACTTGCAGGGATGCACTCCTACTCGATATCAACCCCTTACCGTATTGATTGTGATATTAAGTATGTGATAGCATTAGGTAACAGGAATAAACGCTAGTAAACGGTTTTACTACTAATTTCGATTTGGTATAGGATTTGGGTAGGAGTAAAGAGTTATTAGATGTAAATTATCATCAAATTAACCTTACCACAAGGTTCTATGATTTCAAATAATATTTATAGGCCAACTGTTTTATATTGATTCATTTAAAATATATATTTGCGTTCTTTAAATTTTATAAAGGATAGGTGATATGAGCTTTTGCGTATCTGAATGAATAGACAATATATATTAACTGACTCCAGTTGCTGCGAAAAAAATGCCAAAGCGCGTCTTGTACATTCTTGCAATTTCGGAAAAATTAGAGACAATTCGTAAATTTTGACGTCAGATTCAGATTATATAAAAAATCGATATTTTCCTTGTTTCGCAGTGTAGTCATTTGTCCGCGATTATTTTCTTTTTTGAAAACATGTCAGCAAACTATCCTCATTTCGCATGAAAGGTGATTCCTAAAATCTATTCAAAATAAGTGTAGTGATGTATCATTCAAATCAGAAAAACAAAACAATATAAGGGGATATCAATATTGTGTTTGACGTTGAATAACAAATTAGAAACAATTCATTCAGTATTTGATCTATTTATCAAAAATAATTTTTATTTTTCTTGTTTTTAACTAAACTGCAAAAAATGTGTCCCGCTGTATTCCAGATGTCCTCGTGACAAAAAAAAAAAAAAAGTGGTAAGTAACCTTAGTTCATATATACGCGAGAGATTATTGGCATCCATTAAGAAATTTGAATCCTAGGAATAATTACTAGATTTAACTTCTTACTCCGTTGAAGTATGTAAATAGCGTTCAATGATTTTTCGCAGTAAATATTTTTAGCATATCGAATAGAGAAAGTTACTTGTTTTACTAGGGAGTTATCTAACTTGAGCAAGTTTTGTACTGGTATTATCAATACTAGTAGGGAATATAATTTAAAATAATATTGTAACATTCATTTAGAGGCATAACATAATCCATTATTCAAGTCAGCCTAGAATTCTTGTACATGTGCCATGGCCAGGGCATGTGTATTAAGAAACAGAAATAACAACAAACACAGAGACTATGCCACAGAACAAAATTCGAATATCTCACCTTCGAGACCCACTGTAAGGGATGGAAGATTTTTGTATTCAGTTAGTTATAAAGTTATCATCTAGTTATTAAGAAGCACGCAAATGTAAGACTACAAATGAATAAATCTATTGTTTAACAGTTGTGCACCGTATTTATTCCCTCGGGGAAGCTACCATCTCCGCTACAGCCCCATAAGAGATGCAAGACGTTAATGTGATTACCCACAAAGGGGTACGGGCAACCGTTCAATAATATCACAATATGGTCGCGCAGATAGCCGTAGAAACCATGGGACTATTGTAGAATAATAGTCCATAACCATTATTTACCAACCTTGTACGATCAAAGAACGATTGGCATTCTTCATATTACATACTTTCAACACAACGATATTCTTGTAGGAAATTATACTTCAACCAAAAAATTTATTTCTTTGGAATAATCCGAGTAATGCCCTTGGCACATAAATAACTATAACAGCATACTTTGGTCAAAGGCAACATTTATAATTATAATATGGAAATCTAAATTATCCGGTCAGAAGAAAAGAGATGTCAAAATATACCCACTGACAAAAGAATTAAGACATATACGAAAAAAGACGTAAAATATTACCTCCATGGTGCAGTAGGTTTAATCATTTTTTCCAGCCAGCGATTTGATTATGCCATCCATCACCATTACGTCATCTCTTGCGTTTCGATCCTACAATTTCTCAGTTAGGCAAGTTAAGCATAACTAAAAATTCGTATATTTTCAACATAAAATAATCTCAAACATAGCAAAATAAAAGAAATTGAAATTGATCACTCCCGGTTTAGAAATCTTTCACTGAACTTGCCTTTGTGACCTGGATGACGTCCACAGACTGCGAACTACGGTCCATTTTAATTAAAAATTAATTCCCGGAATACTAATTCCCCCCTTGATCCTCTCTTTGTTCGCGGTGTTCGATCCGCTTTAATTTTCAATTGTTAAAGTTAATGAACAAAAGAGCCCCTAACCGATATGATAACATTGAGGTTTCATTGTTGAGTGCTTGGGTTCTGAAACAAGGTTGAGTTTGAAAATTATTGGTGTTAAGCGGATCGCGAATTTGGTGGACCCGGATAGTCCATGTAGTTTTATATGAAAAAAAATAACACCGCCAGTTGGCATACGGAAATATGTTTCTAACACGTAGTTCACACTTAGGTAGGTGAAAGAAGTTTTATTCCTTATTTGCCCCATTAAGTAGAACTGTAAAATAATAGAAGACATTTATCTTCTATCCACAAAATCTATTTTTTAAATATTTGATCAGCTAATTTAAATTGTATATTTAAGGAAGAAAGATAGACCTTAGAGATGAAGTACAAATTTTTATTTCTAAATGAAAGTCACAAAGTCAGTCGAAACATATACCGTACGTTTCCCCGAACGTTAGGCATAGCATTTACGGAAGAACGGCAACATCGCTCTCCCCACCCGGTGTATTTGTCAGCGGCTAAGCGGTTCCCCGGTGCGCGCTTCGTGTGCTAGTAGCTAGTAGCTTGTTGTTCGGAGGACTGTGTGCGCTCGCTTTTGTGCTTCTTTTAAAAATGTACGTACATGGTGCATACATAATTTCTAAACTTTCTTTTATGCTCAGAAAATAATATGCAAAAATAAAAACGTTATTCTCAAAAAAAAATTAACTAATATTCTACTGCGAATAAACAATTAAATAAACATTATTTTAACTCGGGCTCAAAGATTCCGCCTTGCGCTGCAAGACAGTATCCGAGCCGTTTGTAGATGTTGTCCCTCACGCCAAAGAGCGTTTCGGCTGTTACAGTGTTAGCAGCTTCTGTAATTTTTGCTGTCAGCTCCTGTAAATTATGTGCTCTATTGACTTCATCAACATAAATGATATTTTAAGTAAACCCCACAAGAAAAAATCGTTCGGAGACAGATCAGGTGAAAATTTTCATCGCCCTTTTCCATTACAGTTTCACAAAACTCCTGTCCTCTGCGAAGGTTTCCTGAGTCTTTGAGTACTTATAACTCCGGAAATCACCCTTCTTGAGAGCCTTAGCAACTGTTTTGTTACCAATACCCAATTCCTCGCCAATCCCTCGGGTGGATTTCTTATCGTCCAGTACTACAGAACCGCAGATTAGTACATCCCGTCGTTTTCTTGCCTCAATTTCTTGTGGACTTATCTCCCTTGGATGACAAGTACTGCAGCTCTTTAGACAAAGATCTTTTTCAAATTGATGCACATATTGAACATGGTTTGTCTGCACGAGATATGTCTGCCTTCAAAAGTGATTGCAAACAAATCCACGCACTGTTGCGTCGAATTGCCACCGTAATACCACTTGATGATCTGAAGCTGTTCTAGTGGAGGGTACATCGCGATTGCAAAGATATGAATGTTACGAAGCGTTGTTAGATCGGCGATAGTTCTGCCGTTGCGTGCATGTACTCCGACACGCAAAACCAGAAAGACCTGACCAGACCTGCTCTCCCACCAGTCGGCAGTCCCACTATAATTGGCTGCCGCACTCAACTGACGTTGGCAGTGTTGTCGCGTGATACGCTAGTTTCTATAGACCTATGCCTAATTTTTGCGGACACAATATGTATAAGAAATGTTCGTATCAGACCACAACATACTATAACATTGTTGTAAAAGTTATAAACAAATCTGCAAAATAGAATACATAATTGTAATATATATTAAGTATACATTTTCGACCAGACCTTCGTGAGGTTTCAGCGTCTTCTTTAAACAACAATTTGAATTCTTTTTATGTAGTACTACACCTTATAAAAAAAATAGTTACATTACCCTCAAAATTAACTTTATAAATAACGCCTCAAATGACAGAGTTATGATATTATTTTTCATAGGCAGTGCTATGATCATAAAACTGTCGGTTGTGGTCTTGTAGTAATAAAGTATCTTTATTGTCGTTTAAGTTAAGATTTGGGATTCCGCAGTCGGGTCCTAAAGGACGGTAATGATTTAAAGTTTTTAAACGTCGGTTTTTAATACCCTTGGAGAAATTATGTTTTAAAGTCCATAAAGTTGTCACTTATATTATCCAATGGGAATAAGTCCACGATTGTTTTTGAAGACAAAGTATTACTGTATATTCTCATTTTGTTCTCTTTGTGGTTTAAATTGGTGCTCACTGGCACTAATTATGGCCTAATGAATCACTAAATGCACCCATTGCTTTGTTATTGAGTTTTGGGTTAATTCTATTATTCAATTAGCATTTCTCGCAATTTTGGTCCTTTTGACTGTTGCAATTGACATATTTTGTTACTCGCTTTTCAATGTGGATTTAAATTAAATTAGTCGCAAAACCGTACACAGCGTTCGTGTATAGGCACTAAAACCAACTAAGCGCAACCATGTTAATTAATATTAGCCGCAGAATGCGATCTGCAAAGGCGAAACATTGCGAAGTTTCATCTAATTGAACTGTTGGCCTGATAACATGAGAGCATACGTGGTACTGCGGCAAATGAACTACGGGGTATATCTATATATAATTTTAACAAGGTTTAAAACGTACGCTATCTGTCATATTATGGAATTCGATTTATCTTAAGAATTCTTAATAATCTTAATAATTTAAATAGTAAAGATAATTATTACCGCAATTATTTCCAAAAAAAAGTGACGCATTTGATTGTAGACCTAACTTTAATGAGTTATATTTTTTAAGGGTGGCATTTTTCGGCCCGACAAATTAAGGGTTCTCACGACATATTTCGGTACCTTAACGACAAATATGCATTTGAACGACAAAATATGTGTGTTAACGACAGAAAATGTAAACAAACGACATAGTATAAGCTTTAACGACAAAAAATTTAAATGAACGCCAATATTTGTATTTATACGATAAAATAAGCAAACTATGTACAAACTATGTACAAAACTTCTTCAATACTCATACAGTGTGCTACCGTTAAAAGTGTGGTTATGTGTAATTTATTTTCAGTTCGCAGAAGAACGTGTGGACTAATTGAAATATATTATGTGTATAATTGTTGTTCAGTCAGTCTTCAGATAAGTTATAATTATAAATTATCTATGATTTGAGTAGAGGTAATATGGACAACAAAATACAACTAGAAATCGAACAGTTGTATGCAATTGCTTGATTGAATGATATGATCGTTTTAACTAAAATATTTGTCAGTTGCAAAAGTTCAACTATTAGAACTTTTTTACAGTTCAAGTTCGACCGTATAATAACAAGAGAGTCTTTACCCTGTAACATTTTTTACTTAAGTATTGTACTAAAGTATTGTAATCATGCCGAAAAAAAAATTGAGATTTTAGCGGAAATAGGTCTTTTTGGGTTCCCTGAACATTTTTGACCAAGGTACAAAAAAATGTCTGTGTGTGTGTGTGTGTGTGTGTGTGTGTGTGTGTGTGTGTGTGTGTGTGTGTGTGTGTGTGTGTGTGTGTGTGTGTGTGTGTGTGTGTGTGTGTGTGTGTGTGTGTGTGTGCGTGCGTGCGTGCGTGTGTGTGTGTGTGTGTGTGTGTGTGTGTGTGTGTGTGTGTGTGTGTGTGTGTGTGTGTGTGTGTGTGTGTGTGTGTGTGTGTGTGTGTGTGTGTGTGTGTGTGTGTGTGTGTGTGTGTGTGTGTGTGTGTGTGTGTGTGTGTGTGTGTGTGTGTGTGTGTGTGTGTGTGTGTGTGTGTGTGTGTGTGTGTGTGTGTGTGTGTGTGTGTGTGTGTGTGTGTATGTGTGTAAACGATTTTTGTGGCGACGATTCCGGAGAAACTACTAAAGGTATCGGGACGAAAGTTCATATTTAGAAGTTTCATGACCTAACTTAGAGCTGAAAAGCTTTTGGTTCAAAAGGGTCCAAAGGAACTGGTAGTCTATTCAGGCCTTTTTTAAGGATTTTGCAAATGAGCCGCCATTTCTGTAATTTCGTCAAAATAGTTAAACAATAAATTAAAGTAGAGGAAATTTTGAATAATTTATGCCTATGACTTTTTTTGGTAAAATTGATAGTTTAGCTACAAGAGCAAATTCTTTTTAATCGAGATCGGTCGCATCTGCATTGATATGAAACTAAATAGTAGCCACGATTTTGACAAATATTTTTTGTGCTGTCACAGTTGAAAACAACTGATTTCATCAGAGGTTGGAGAACCACTATGGGACGTTGCCGCTCTAGTGCAGCAAAGTACAAATTACAAATTTCAACTAAATTAAGATCACCAATTTGATTGTTTGTTAATAAGAAATATCAACCCGTCTTTATATCTAATTCTAAAAACGATAAATTGAGAAAACTGTAAATAAAGTATAGCGATGAGTGTAGTTTTATTTTAGGTTGTTGGTTCGGATGTGACATCTACAGTGTCATGAACAAATATAAATCTGTCAGAATTTGAATTAGCATTTTAAACTTGACGTTTCGTCAAAGTGGTACCAACCTAACATTTCCTACATAGAAATATCACCATTTTTTAATTATTTTTTTACACACAACACAATTAATGTTGGTGTCACTCCTGCCGAAAACTAGATAGCGCGACTCGCTCACATGCTACTGCGACGCTCCGCGTTCGGTGACGCGCCGCATCACCGCTCGTCGCAAATGCTTTGACAATACCTACGATTTATCTCAATAAAATAGATTCTCATGCAGCTAAACTATTAATTTTATATATTGTATGATAAAGTCATGTGCCTGGCCACATCAGATTTTTATTATGTCAATTATGGTACTGATTATTTTTTGTACAGTTATTTTTTTATGCAGGATTTATTCATTTATATCAGTAGAATTGCTGTGAAATTTGAGATCGATCGATACAGTACATTAATTCATACCTCAAGGAGCACAAAATCGAGTATACAATTAATTTAATTTTAATTTATACGTTTATTTAATTTATTTTATTTTTCATATTAAAAAGGCAATACTTTTGGTTTGTTTACTACAACAAATTTACATACCACAGTTATTAACTTACATAAGAAAAATAATCAATGAACTATTGAGTCGGAGCACATATTTCCAAGTCATAATAATAATAATAATACACTTTATTGGAACCCAAGATATTACAGTTCAAGTCATAATTAAGTAGATACTTAATATGTCAAAAACACCATCAATAAACACAATCGAACAGTACTAAAACCCTACCAAGAAAAAACCTACCAAAAATAGATTTCACATGCTCGATTTTGTTCATTGTTGGCCAGGATAGTCATTTAGCTTCGACCATTGTATTTTTGACAAATTAAATACTTGCAAATATGTGAAATGCTTTGATATCGGGATGCATTGTCACCCAACTATGAACAATTTTACTCCCAATAAATAAGTTCATTAAAGCACTGGACCGAACCATATCAATGGCTACAATTAAAGAACAAAGTTGTTGAAGTGGGTACTAAACATTACACATGTTCTACTAATTCAAAAGATAAAAATGTTCAAACACACAATGATTCAATCATTCAAGACAATAATTCAAATATTTGTTTATTTTTATAGAATGTACGGATATATATTTATTGTACTTGAATTAATGTTTACCTGTTTCTTTATTTCAATACAATATTATAAATTTCATTTGTGCTTTTATAAAATTTTTGCGCACCCCAAACTTCACCTGTTAATTAAGACTTATAAAACCAAAATGAAATCATTAAAACTCAGAAATCAAATCAATATAACCAATACTTGTCGCAAACAGCTTAAAAAAGTAAACTGTCGTTAAGAATCCCTAATTTGTCGTGCTGAAAACATATTCTGTCGTGTTAACAATTGTCGTGGGGAATACCAAATTGTGCTGAGTTCATATTTTATCGTGGATAATTTGTCGTTGAGATTTGTTGAGAATAATTGGTCGGGCCGATATATATTCCCCATTTTTTAAACCGGTAGGCCGATGGTTCTTTTTCTTTATTTGATGGTAGGCAACTCCTTTGTTTCGATAGTAGTGGAGAAACTGGAATCATGTCATTTGATATGGTTTGTTACGAAAAAGAACCTGAATGAATAAAATTAATTAGCGAAAATAGAGCCACGTTTAAATTACAATAGTGCAGTAATTTATGTTGATATTGGTATAAATGGATACGCAAACGTGACTCAATAAATAATTAATCCTCATAATAAATAAACCCTATTATTTTGAATAATCCTTTATATATTTGCATGTGCTAAAATAACAAACTGCAATTACTCACATATTTGAATTGAAATAATTTAGTTTTGTTGTGTCAGTACGATACTACATTAACAAATAGTTGCACAATACTTTCTAAATAACGTTAAGTCATCCATAGTTCATTTTTGTAGTTCATTTTATTTACTTTTAGCTTACGTTACCTTAATAATTTGTTATCTTATATGTTCTACTGTTATCTACTTACTAGGTATTTTAATAATTAGTAAAACTGACCATGATCATCTTTCCCATTTAACTCAACTTTTCGAAAACTCGATAGTTTCGGCATCCGACGTAGCACTAGAATGCACATGTAGTTTCACTGCATACTTAGTAAACTTTGGTTTGCCAGCTTAAGATGGGTTTAACTTTGTTTCGTTTGGTTTAAAGTGCCACTCATCAGTAATTATTACACTACAGTTAACTACTTTTTTTGTACATTTCCATTAGGTATAATCCTCTCTGTTAAATTTAGAATGTAAGGTTAGATACTGGAATTTATTAATAGCGTTCCCACTCAATCTATCCCTTATTGAGAGACAGTGTCGTATAAACACGAGTATACATTGTCGTTCATTTGCAGGCAGTTACCACAAGATCCTAATTGACATATCTACTCAAACCGATATACCCGCGCGACGCTAGCGCCAGAGTATTAATACGAGCTAGTACGTGACTTGGCCACCGTTAGATTCTCGCTTAATTAAGTTTACCTTTACACGGAGAAACCGCAAGCACGCTTCCATATGCAAGAGCTCGCACAATATGAGGCAATTAGCAATTAGAAGTATAGAGTCTTGTACATAAACCACATATACCACAATGAGAGGCAGATTGTTTACTAGGAGATTGCTTGAAGACACTATGATTAATTGTGGAACATTCTCTGAAGATGAGCTTGCATAAAACTCAAGAAATTTTGTTATTTGATATCTCAATATGGATATTATTATATTAGTGGTTTATTTAGACAATATCTGGAAAATATTTATGGTAAGTCTTTGAAGAGGTAAAAAAACTTCAACCTGAATTGATTTTAAAACAATAACAACAAACGTCCGCAACTCAAAACGCCGACAATACTAAAAGATTAGCTTTTCATGTGTTGTTTTAATATTTAAACCGTTTAATTCTTGGCTTAAAGCCAATGTTGAATTTTCATTATTATTTATGTACACATTTAAGACAACACTTTCCTCGTCAAACAATATCAAATTTATTAAGCAAAATAAGCGTTGCTTTTGTATAAACAGTCATGGACTTGAACGCTAATTATTATTCGTTGGGTTTGTTTTCTATGAAATTTAATATTTCACAATCTGGTTTCAGAGTCAGGGAAAAGTATCCTTAAACATATGGAGATTTTTATTAATAATAAAATAAAAACACAACACACAGTCAGCCACTTTGTTCCAATTGATTTTACTCTAATGTGATATAACCGATGTGGTCAATTTTTAGACGATGTTCAACTGTTCAAATTTTAAAATTTTTAGTCAAAACCATGGCCGTAATAAATAATATCATGCCGCGGTCGATCAAAGTTAGTTACGAGCCATCCGTCGCATACAATTGTCATCCGTCCACCTCTGGTACTACACAAATTACTACACAAACATACCAACATTAAGATTCCTCAATCCACAGGATGCGTATTGTAATCGCGTATTGTAATGCGTATTGTAATGTCGTAAGCAAATAATTATTTCTGGCAAAAGGTTTTTGCCTAGGCATAAGCTATTTGCCTGGTTAAGTAGATATCGAGTTTGCATTGGTATGTTTAAAGCTATTTGCCTAGGCAAATGTATTTGCCAAAACCGATGTTAGGCAAATAGCATTTTGTTTTCAATCGCATTTGTAATAAAATTATTTGCGGTTATGAACCCAGGACCTCCTAGTCAGTAGGCCAACGCTCTACCACTAGAGCCATTGGCCCCGCCAAACACATAGAATATGTTATTATCCAGAAGTAATCAGCAACTTATTTTTAATTAAGACGTATTTGAAAATAAACATGCACACGTGCATGTACAAACATGCATTAAAAACACGATCGAAGACAAAATGCTATTTGTCTAACATCAGTTTTGGCAAATACATTTGCCTAGGCAAAGAGCTTTAAAAATATCAATGACGACTCCATATCTATTTGACCAGGCAGATAGCTGTTGCCTAGGCAAAAGCATTTTGGCTAAAATATTTATTTGCCTACGACTTATAAATACCAACAAACACCAATATTTTGCCGGCGGCGTTGGTTGGTCAGTAGTTGCAGAACAATATTACGGTAAGATGTTGACAATTTTCTTGCGCTGAAGAGGTTCAGACTCGCTTGAAGTTAGACCACAGGTTATTTGACATTCTAAAACAGTCTGAATACAACGGGTAGTCGTTTTAACTTGAGACTCCTAAATATCTCGAGAAATATGCATGGTACGACAAAAGTGTCTGAAATAAACTTGTAGGACGCAAAGGGAGAAATAGGATGGCGATATCAGTTACATTGCAGATGGCGCTGCAAGCGATGAAAATGTGGTAAGATGAATCTTTTGTTTTTTTTTTCCACGACGCATTTTAGGTTGTGCGTAAACAAAGCTTATGCGCATGACGGGGCAACGCGCGAGATACCTAAACGTGTCCCCGTTATGCACATACCTTCCTACGTTGTAGCATGAGTAGACATGACAGTCGCGGCTTTGACTGCCAGACAGCGAGCGCATCTCATGCAGTGGCAGCAGTTGTAACTACCGCAGACGCCACAAACTTCCATCGTCAACAACTTTTGATAGATGCATCGTATGAAGAAAATTTCCAGACAAAACATTCTTCTTATTTAGCGTAAAATCATAATTTGATAACAAAAGGTTGGGTATTCCCATTTACAAAAATGAAGTTAACCCTTTGCGTCCTACAAGTTTATGTAAGACACTTCTGTCGTACCATGCATATTTCTCGAGTATTTAGGAATTTCAAGTTAAACCAGTGTATAAAAATATATAAACTATCACATTTTGATGAATAAATTATTACATTTCTACAAATTTCAAAATATTTTCACAGCGCGATACTAGATGACGTTGCAAGTCATATACTGGAAGTATTTAATCTCGACGAAGTAGCTTGGGACTGGCTACGTGGATTACTAGATATTGCATGACGTATGATTGAATATTGACGTTTGCTAACTTTTCTTTCTCCCTTTGCCAAGGCAACCAAAGTGAAATCGATTGTACGGCTACCCTAGTGGTAAATTAGATTTCCACTTAATAATTCTTAAATTCTCAGAAATTTGTCTAAAACAAAAATTAATTTTATCATGTACGCTTGCGCTTACAAAGAAATAGAATATTGACTGGAATGTCAGTTTTGTGTAGTGCACACATATCATAATGCAATTGTTGTAGCATGCATCAGCAGAACTAAATATTTGCTGTGGTGATTGATTTGACAGCTTCTGTGTTGGTCGCTATTTGATCAATTTACGTGTGAACTGAGAACGCTAGCTTCTATTAATAACCGTAAGTTACACCACGACAATGTAATAACTTGTGTCTAAAGCAATACCATAATGGATAAATTCGATCGAAGTTATTAGAAAATTAAGAGGGAGACGGACAACTCTTATCGTTGGGTTATTATTATTTAATATTTTGTTTGTATATTGACGAAATATCGATATATGGGGTACCATACTAGCAAAAGGAGTTTCTTAGAGATGATAAATAAAAAAATAAATAAAAAAATAAATAAAAAAGACAGGTATACAAAGTTGAGTCTAACTGAGAAATGTTATTTAAAAGATGCTTGTTAGTATTACCTACTAGAAAAAAAAAACAATAATACAAAAAAATAACAATAAACAGGTTAAAACCAATATTGAATTTAAAGTAAGCCCTAAATATCACAATTACAGTACAAGGGAGTGCTCTTATATTGGAACCCATAAATTCAATAAAAGGAATTTCACATAGACGTTACTAAAGAACACGATACAAACTATAATAAACTACCAGAGCACATAAGAGGTCCAACAGGTCCAAAAATAAAGTACTAAGGAATATGGCTAACACTCCTTGGTACATACGGAATAGTGACCTGCATCGTGATCTTGGTGTCCCACCAGTCATCCACGAGATAAAAAGATTCGCCACTAACCATGAATCTCGCCTAACCCATCAAGTCAACGTAGAGGCCATGCAGCTACTGGACAACCAGGATCTAGTGAGAAGACTAGAAAGGACAGAGCACAGTGAGTGAACTGTTAGTGCTTCTTGTTTAGGACAAAGAAAATCAGTAGATGGCCTATTAGATACAAGTACGTAGTTTTAAGAATTCAGATTTAAATTGATGGTTAATCTTTTAGATTAGTTTCAATATTATAGCACTGTATGCCTATTAATAAAAAAACTCTACAGTAAATATTCCGAAAGAGATTGCCGTTCAATTTAAAGAAAAACAGCCATATTTTACTCAAATCATGACAGCATTATAGCAAGCTCAAAATCCTATTATAGGTAAAACTTCCTATTCCTACATTTGAAAACAAACCCATTTCCATACAAAATTGTTCAAATTTTCCCTAAACATCGTTCCCGTAAAAGCCCCCAAATTATATTTCACAACAAAGCAGGAAGTAGTTTTCCAAGCCTACGTTACTCTTTAACCCAATAGAAGAAGAACAGCGTGGAGACTCTACTTTAGTTACCGACGTGACTGGAGTAAAGCACAGAACGCTCCTCTCGGATTTATTTAAAAGCTTTCACTCAAGCTCAGGCGAAAAATCGCCCACCAACCGACTTTTACTCTCTTTGTAGATCTTTTTTGTCTTCTTCTCCACAAACAACCACCTTCACATTGAATATTCGCTCGAGGTGTCGGCTTGAAAATGATTTAATGGCATTTTTTTTTTCGTGCGGCTACGACGCGAAAACCGTTAATTTGCGAGCGCGTTTTTCCCGAGTTTGCCCTTAACGGCTTTATCACTTCAGACTGGTGGCGTCACGAATGGTTGGAGCGTAGGATAAATATAAATTTTAAATGTGCCGTGACAAGCACTGGAGGAATTCGGACCTGCTTGAATCATGATTTAATTGAAACCGCAAGGTTTCTGGACAATAACCGGCTTGGGAAATCTGCTACCTATGGTCGTATAGTCGTACATGTTTACGGGCGCATAATGCTATAAACTGTGACACATAACCCACATCATCGCTCTGTCTCTTTTGCTTGCGCCTGCCTCAATACTCGCCAGCTAATGTAAATCACGCGTTAGATCAGAGTTTATTGTTCAAAAGATATAAATTTTGAATGGTGACACCCGCGGCAAAATATACAGGGTGAGTTATTAGTATCCCGGCGGTCGAGAAAGAAAAAATGTTTAACACAAAAGTTGTTTGACTCACCAGTTTCTATGACAGAAAATTATTTTCATTTATTTGCATTTAGGCGTGACGGAAAATATGCAAATTTTTTTAAATGGAACGCCCTGTATATTTTATTATTAGTTCAATACTAATAAATTTGTTTATGCAACCATATAGGTTGCTAACTGTCAGCGTTAATAGTTCCTGAGATATTCAATTAGTTACCCAAAATATGAATGTTGCAGGATCTTCTTTAAAACTATGTAAAAACGACATTTTTGTAGATTTTGCCCTTAAACTATGTCAGGCAATAGTCAAACTCAATAGAGAGATGACAGTATCAAAAGATATTAGATTCACTATACAGGTTTTCATAAAACTTAAAAAAGTAAATTATTGTTTTTCAAATGGCTTTTCCTTGAGTTTTTTAAATGGAACATCCTGTATATTGTGTGCTAGTTGAACTACCCCCGAGTTCCCTTTAATTTATGTGAAGTATGCCATATGTTCCAATTGTAGTAGTTTTCTTGATATTTACAATTTAAAGAAAAATGTGTAATATTATCTAATAATGCCATTATTTTTTTTTTCGTTATTTGTTGTTTGTCTCTCATTTGTAAATCAGTAATACTGTATTAAAGTACAACTTAAAACAACGGTAATTAATACTATTAGCATTAATTAATCATAGAAACAAACAATTGAGATCAAACGACACTCAATAAGTTATTGCTCTCAAAATTAGTAACAATATTTTTCCTTTCTCTGAACGATGAGTTATAATTATAGCAAAGAAGAATTAATTAACACGATGTACATCGATGGCGAAGCCGACAGAAAAACATTAGTAGCATCCAGAATGTATGAACAGCGATATCCGTATAGACGGCATCCCCAACCAAGTGTTATAAACAGGGTTCGGTTGCAATTTGAAGAAACGGGTAATATTAATTACCAGTACAAAATAAGAGCTAAAACGGTGACCAAAGAGGCAAGAGGAGGTCCTACTTTGTGGCCACCAAGGTCACCAGACCTCAACAAACTCGATTTCTTTTTATGGGGATATGTGAAGGAGTTGGTATACCAATCAGCACCTACTACACCAGAAAACATGAAGCTTCGTATAACCAAAGTATTTGACAACCTTAGAGTAAATAAGAGTTACATGTTAAAAATTATCTCAAGATCTTTTATACAGCGCGTTAATGCTTGCAGAAGAGAAAGGGGGAGTCATTTTGAACAACTTCCAAATATTAATTAAAATAATAGGTACTTGTTGTGCAATGTTTACTAAGTGTTTAGAGTTTGTTTCTGAATTTGCTTCAAATAGGTTACTAAGTAAAAAGGGATTTATTTTTTAATAAACGCTAATACTATTAAAATTTTTTTTCTTAAATTGTATGTGGGTATACTATTACTGATATACAACTAAGAGACAAACAAAAAAGAAAGAACAAGAAAATAATGGCATAATTAGATAATATCACACATTTTTCTTTTAATTGTAAATATCACGAAAACTTCTAAAATTGGACTATGACATATTTGACATAATCTAAAGGGAACTTGATGGGAAATTCAACTAGCACATAAAATACAGGATGTTGCATTTAAAAACTCAAGGAAAAATGATTTGAAAAACATCAAAATTTACTAAGTTTTATGAACATCTGTATAGTGGATCTAATATCTTTGGATACTATCATTTATCTACTAGCATTGACTATTGTCTGATAAACTTTAAATGCAAAATCTGCAAAAATGTCATTTTTACATAGTTTTATAGAAGATTGTGCAACGGGCATATTTTGGAGAAATAATTGAATATCTCAGGTACTATTAACGCTGAGAGTTAGCAACCCGTTGGCAATACCGTTGGATAGCCAAATGTATTAGTAAACATACAATAATAAAATATACAGGGCGTTCCATTTAAAAAAAAAATACATACTTTACGTCACGCCTAAATGCAACATCCTCTATAAATAAAAATAATTTTACGTCATAGAAACTAGTGAGCCAAACAACATTTGTCTTAAACATTTTTTCTTCGTCTAACGATTTAGTAGCTATCGACAGGCGGGATACGAATAACTCACCCTGCATGTCATAGGTGAGAAAGATCTACTCTTTATTTCTCTACAGTTACAATAGTACTATGGTAATTGACAAGTAGAGAGAGAGAGAGTATACTCGGGAGGTTTTAAAGCTCGAAGTAGTAAATTGGAAACATATTTTTTAAACATTAATGCATTTCTAAATACACTGACAAATAATACTCCCATCGACTTCTTTCAATTAAGTTCGTAATACTGAAAATACTACAGGAGGGATGTAGAGATTATTACCCAATCTAGTTATGGTCACAGTTGAAAATAGTTTGCTTTTCAGTTTCGATTTTAACAACTCCGGCTCTAAGTGCGACTGCAGCAAAATTGAATATCATATTGTGCGCCATCTCTATCTTATAAAGTCAATGTATGAAACGTTTTATTATTCGATTCCTTAAAACATTACAGCCATTATAAATATTAACAAACCATCCTTTAATGCTGCTCACAACTTCTTTTTAAAATAATCTTCTAAACAAGCTTTTACATATTACTTTTAACGGCAGTACGTTTTAAAGAATGAACAGAGATATGAACAGAGATTGTAGAATATAATAAGTAACAGATAGTTATAGATTTATAATTACAATCTAAGAATTTTATCGTGGATTCAACATAATATTTCAAGAATAATACACCATCATTTTCCAGCTAATTTAAACTCTGAAGTTAATCAAATTAAAAAATAGCTGTGGAAATATTTCAAATTAACATCGTATTTTCCGCTATCGTAACAGATGCTACTCAATTAGTTAGTAACGTTTGTTATAAACATATTTTAAGAGCTGTTTTCAACTTTACTACCTACTATTATATCAGAGCTTACCTAACCATGATTCAGTATACCTTATATTATGATGTAGAAAGGAATCCCCTTACCTGGAACAAAAAACAAATTATAAGCATCGATATGAAATACATAATAACAAATAAATCTAATACTTATTTTATTATTCTAACTAATACCAATAACACATTATTAAAATACGGTGACATTTAATCAAAAACGTGTTGCAAAAAATATTTCTAATACTGGTTAAAGTACTTTGCAATTAATTTAATATCATCTGTTGCTATTCGTCATTTATAAGTAATCATACATCCACTCTACTCCTAATTACTGGAGTAATTTTGATATTTCTTAACACTAAAAATTATTAATTTAAGTAATAAAAATGCGTTGCTAGAAAATACCCCATAACATATTTACATATTTATCAACAACGTATTGTCAAACAAAACAGGCGTAAAAGACTTGATAATACTTGTGAACTTATCTCAGGGAAATTTATATTCGGCATAAGTTGGCAGACAACCTTCGCGAATTACCTAACTTTGCTCAACAATAAGCGTCATCCAGGGACAACTTCAGCGTAGGATTAAACCGAAACTATATTAACGGAGCTTCTTCACATCATTATTGTATACAAAACTGTAACCTTAATACTTTCGAATGACGGTACTAATGAATTATTAACACAAATGATATAAAACATTAATTAACCTTTAAAGTTGTTGATATTTTGGTATAGGCCAAGAATGTTCTTCATTTCAGGACAAATTTGCCAACAAATTTTCTAGAATAGAATTTCCTTATTAATAGTTAATCAATAAATAAAATTTCAGCATCCACGTAACTCGTTGTGACATAAGACCCTGTGTAATAGAATAAAACAATACAAATTTTATTACAAAACTTTTTAATTCGTTAAAATGCCCATTCTGTGGACCTATTCGTATTATGGACAAAATCCGTATACAGGCTGTCTCAGTAGTGCGATCTCGGAAGATTGTGACTCTGTTAATAAAGATATTTTAAAACTGATTTCACTCATGTATACAGAACGCCGAGGCGTACATTTTAAAATTATTAGAGTGTATACAGAGTGTTCGTGGAGGTAGTACCAACCCAAACTTATGTTTTTTTTTTTTTAATGGAACAACCTATATTTCGGCACAAATTTGAATCCCTCGCAAAATTTTACGACAATGAAAAGTAACATTACCTACTCTAAACTTTAACTTTTTGATTAATTGGCATTTTTATGGAAAAACAGAAGTGTAAGAAAAATTGTATATCTCAATACCTATTTTTAATTTTATGGCGCACGCTTAGATTATGATTAAGTAAGAAGCGTTCTATTAGCGTGATTACCTATCATAACCAAACTGTGTACAAACCCACAGACTATGACCACAAACTGTGGTCATAATCTGCAACAAAATATAGCAAACACGGAAATAATGGAACACCCTGTATCTAATTAATTTTTGGAATTCTACGCATCGGTCTGCACAAAAAGTACTAGCACACACTAGTGCTAAGATAAACGATTGCAGAGATTACTAGTCTTCTTCATAAAAAAACTATTTTCTATCTATATAAATCTATCAATAAGTGCTTCTACACCAACATTAACCATTAAACCAGCTAACTATTTACCTAAATTAATGTTTGCTCGCATCACTTAATCTTTTTCTTAACAAAATAAAATATTTTATCACATCTGCAATTTAATATTATAATTAGAAACGAAATTTTAGATTCTAATTACCGAAGCTCTACTTATATCTAACCCCCTACTTAACTGCCGACGCTTGTTTTGTTGGCTGTTTTTGACGATCTGGATTGTGTTCTGTAAACTCTACTTGCCAATAACGCATTTTTGTTGTATTCGTCAAGAACCCAAACTATGTCAAGTAGTTCCTCCTGGAAAGAAATCGCTATAATTCCAAAAATTATACAAATCTGATCTAACAATATCACCACCGCTGACAGATACCGTAATACCTTGTTTAGCACAGTTTTTCATAGCCTACTGGGCATAAGTAAAATTTTATTTCAAATTATAATATTAAATTGTAGATGTGATAAAATATCCTATTTTATTAAAAAAAAGATTAAATCATGCAAGACAACAGTGATTTAGGTAAATACTTTGGGTTTAATGGTTAATGTTGGTGTAGAACCTGGTATTGATAGAAAAATCGAAAATACTACTAGCCAGACCACTAAAAAGAGAGTACTTTTTATGACCAGCCTGTACACATTTTGGATATGGTAGCTAATCACGCTAATAGAACGCTTCTTACTTAGTCATAATCGAAGCGTGCGCAATAAAATTAAAAACAGGTATTGAGATATACAATATTTCTTAAACTGCGGTTTTCCCATAAAAATGCCTATAAATCAAAAAGTATAAAGTTTTGAGTAGGTAATGTTATTTTTCGTCGACGTAAAATGTTGCGAGGAATTAAAAATTGAGCCGAAATATAGGTTGTTCCATTTGAAAAACATAAGTTTAGGTTGGTACCACCTTATGGAACATCCTGTATACACGGTAATAGTTTTAAAATGTGCGCATCGGCGCTCTGTATATATGAGTGAAATCAATTTTAAAATATGTTCCTTAACAGAGGCACAATCGTCCGAGATCGCACTGTTGAGACAACCTGTATACTTTATATTTTATGCATATAACGGAATTAAACTTTTCTCATTTCATATAGACTACCACAAAACGGTGATGCTATATGTGTTTGAAATGGTGAAAATAATCGTAAAAATTTAATGAGCCAAGGTCGATTTAAAAGGAAGGCGTCAAGAACCAATAAATATATTCCAGCTGTGGCTTAACACTACCGCGACAACCTAAAAGTCGGGTGGTCATCGGTTCTGTGCTGACCGCCTGCTATCTTAGTGAAGAGTTTTCTGTGGGCTAACCGACTATTCTGGAAACAGGAATAAATCTAACTTTGTTTTTCTACTTTGCATTCACAATTGACACATTATAACATTGTGTTCGGTGTTATAATTGTTTGGTACCTTTAAAGTTTGTAAAATTAGTGGTAAAAGGTCAAAGTTAAACCTCAGACATAACCACATTTTGTTGGAAACAGTGACTGGGGCCTTTGAGCTTGATCTTTATCCCTATTTCAGGCGTTTTAGTATAGCCGCAATTTCTTTCACTGTATTGTGAGATATTATTATTATTAAAATTTCTTTACAAATAGGTAATCAATAAATAAGTTTTCAGCATTTACGTAACTCGCTGTGACACAATAGCTTGTCCAATAAAATAAAACAATCAAAAGCTGCATAACAATACAAATTTTATTACGAAACATTTTAATTGGTTAAAATTATTCGTATTACGGACATTATCCGTATATAGCATGCATTATATTGAGCAGTTTAATTGTTTTTTCTTCCAGAGTAAAATGATGATAGCACACAGGTATGGCGTAGATCTGCAGTATAGTTCTATATGATTTTGTCCCCAGTGTATTAACTTATGTACTCAGTAATATTGTAAAGTTGAAACTTGCAATAAATATGCTAATATCTCAAATGAAATTCGAAACAAATCCATCGTATCATTGCAATGTGCTGGATAGATATAGATATAATCAGCATTTTATGCATTTTAACGAATTTAAACTTTTCTCATTTCATTCGAAGTATGATAAAGTAATGTAATCGTGTCGATTTTTTTTTTATTTTAGCGGAATTATGTCGTTTTGGGTGCCGTGAACATTTTTTACCAAGGAACAAAAAAAAATCTGTGTGTGTGTGTGTGTGTGTGTGTGTGTGTGTGTGTGTGTGTGTGTGTGTGTGTGTGTGTGTGTGTGTGTGTGTGTGTGTGTGTGTGTGTGTGTGTGTGTGTGTGTGTGTGTGTGTGTGTGTGTGTGTGTGTGTGTGTGTGTGTGTGTGTGTGTGTGTGTGTGTGTGTGTGTGTGTGTATACCAGTTGTTTGTGTGGCATCGATTCCGGAGCAACTACAAAAGGTATCGGGATGAAACTTCATATTTAGAAATTTTTTAACCAAACAAAGCTAAGAAAACTTTTTATTCAAATGGGTCCAAAGGAACCCATTGACTCTAAACATTTTTTAAGGATTTTGTAAATGAGCCGCCATTTCTGTAACTTCGTCAAAATCTTTAAATAATAAATTAAAGTAGAGTACATTTTGTATAATTTATATTTATAACATTTATGGCAAAATTAATAGTTTAGTCACTTTAGCTGCATGAGCAAATTCTATTTGATTGACATCGGTCGTGTCTGCATAATATAAAACTACTTAGCAAGGATTTGACATATATTTTCATTCTAATGAAAGTAGGTAGTGTCAAACGCTGATGTTTTGACAATACCTACTGTCAAAATATCATTAGATAGTTTTAATTTAATGCAGACACGACCGAGCTCGATCAAATAGAATCTCATGCAGCTAAGCTATTAATTTTGTATATAATATGATAAAGACATGTGCCTGGCCGTCAGATTTTTTTCAGTTCTTTCAAAACTGACAGCCGTTTAGAATAGTAACAAAAGAAAGAAGGAGCAACAACATATCAGACAAGGCAAAAACGAAGTACGGAAGGAACAAACAGTATACTTCATAATATTTGAAGCTAAATAAATTAATTGAAGTTAAATAATTAACAATAATAAACCAAAAACGCATAAAAATGAAGAAACATTTATCGGAGTACAAAGATTCAAATTACTTAATTCTTTAAGAAGGCTGAGTAGTTAGAACTACTGTTTTGTTAATATTTCAAATAGATAATACTCTAGAAGTATAATTTGAGAGGATTTTCTACTTGCTTTGTATCTCCAAGAGGACTTAAGTGCCAATGCAGGTTATCTCTTAGACGCAGTGTACATTTTTAAATGCCTTTGTTTAGATGAATTGCTGTCAGTTTTTTTAGAAATTTAAATACTAACCAATCATGAAATTAAAACATTTCATTTTATTTGGTTCTATTTTTAATAAATTTATCTTCAAATGAAAACGTTTAATTTTTTTCCTGAAATAAATCCCAGAAAACTGTCAACTTTCAGGCGTCATGTTTATATAAATGCCGGACATAAGAGCGACTTCTTATACGACTAACTATTTCTATTTCCGACATCATTTACCTACTTTTGACATTTGTCGGTCATCCAATTTAATCTAGTACAACTTCGTGAAAGATCAGAAAACAGCGATACGAAAATAGAGCTACAAAACGCTCTCTTTGATGTCCCTAAATTACCACAAAAACAGCACAGCGAAGGAATAGCCAGCTTAGTTAAAGGAGAGCTTTAAGGTACAAAAACTACAACGCCGCACCCATTATTAACTTTTTTCTCCCGCTTTTGTGAAGCACTCTGCGGACGCTGCGATAATCAACTTGATATGAATCGTTAACGTTAACCATGGTATAATAAAAGGTACGTTGGATATTTTTTAGGAAAAATAAAAGTGAAACGCCTCCCAGGTGGAAACCATTGATTCGGGCGACCTTGGCCTTCGTTTTTTCCGCGTGCTTTTGTTACCTTTTTCTACGTTATTATTGTATGCGCTATAACGGATAAACTGTCCCGAAATGAGTTCACGCTAACGATCCCACACTTGAAAATAAGTACCAACTTATACCTAAACTTAGAATTCTTGTTTGTATCCTTATATCGAACTTGTAACGAGATCGTCGCGAATTGTTGACTTCTTTGATATTTTACCAACGTAAAATTTGGTGAAATTGGATCTTGTAAATTCTTTGATATAATAACCCATAACTTTGTGAAAATAATATATTCCCCATGGGATTTAACTTGGGGAAACGCAAGGACTATTATTAATTGACACAACAAGGTTTGAGATTGTTTTCGTAATAATAATTTGATAATAATGATGCGATAATAATATGCACTTAATAGCGGGTGTTCAATTAAATTGGTCCTGTAGTTAGCCATGATATAATTTTAGCGAAGAGAGCGGACAGTAAAGGCTTATTTTTACTGATGTTTTCTGTTATCCTTGGATGTCTGCTAGGGCAGTTCGAGTAATTGAAACACTAGAATCTCAAATTTTTAACCGAGTAAAAAAACTCTGGTCGTTCTGAACAGAGCACAAAAAAACGAGTGTTCGAACAACCCATGTTTACTTTCTGACTGAATAATTATTAATGAAAACGTAGCACTGTAAAAGGAGTATTTAATTTTAAAACGTTGAGGGATCGATTTTGTCTTTTGAGACAATAGTCAATATAATATGTATGGCCATATGTTCTGTCCCCTCTTTTGACGTCGATTTTCTAGCAAATCTAGGGGCGAATTTTTTTAAAATAATTCTGATGCTGTCTTTGGTTAATATGCTACAACTCATAAAAATTAGAAAGCTGTATGTTGGCGTTTACCAGTTTTTTCCAAATTAAGAAGAATTTGCAGTCCTTAGCCCCGTAAATTTTATTCGTTTAACTTAGCAATTAATTACTCCGGAAATAATCTATAGATTTCAATGAATTAAAAAGCAAAATCACCTGCGGAATATTAGGTTTTAATGTGCATCATATATTTAAAGTTTATTACTTAATCATTGTTTATCTTGCATTTTCCCTACAAAAGATCATGTTGAAGCATCTCATGATCGCCGAAATTCACGCGGCGCTCTTCGGTCTTTGGTGTGATGCGGGGAAGGGATCGACAGCGATCGACTCCGGTAGTGGGGGATCGCAAAATGCATTAGTTACTAGAAGAACAGTGTTTACGGACACAATATAACGACACGACGATTATATTGTTTGTGCCTGTATTTAAATATTGCTAATAAATAAACTATTGAAATTGTTATAATAGTTTGAATATTTATATAACAAAATCGGGCATTCTTTTTAAATATGTTTTCAGTTTATCAAGCAAACTTAATTAAAAATTAACAAATAGTCGGAATGCTACAACTTTAAGGACAGGTGACGCAGTAAATAAGTATTACCTGTGTGCATGCTAACTGTGTCATTCGGTTAACATTATTCGTTACTGATCTATCCGCTTC
This sequence comes from Melinopterus prodromus, assembly GCA_964023965.1. Lineage (NCBI taxonomy): Eukaryota > Metazoa > Arthropoda > Insecta > Coleoptera > Scarabaeidae > Melinopterus > Melinopterus prodromus. Next base: position 57,772,933 of record OZ030392.1, on the reverse strand, counting down.
CATAAAAAAATTGTTTACTACCTTATTGTATAAAAACTGTGGGAAACAAAAACGCCAATCGATAGATTAAACCTATGAATTATTGGGTAGCCTATAGTCTATATTGCATTATACTGGCTCTTCTAATAACGGAACTGCTGGCATTGCATAATATAGCTTTTTGTGGGTCAACCACTAATCGAATCATTTTACAAAAAATGCACATTGAAAGCTATGGATTTTTTCGCGAGGAATTAGTGCTAAAGTTAAACGAATGAAATTTACGGGGCAAAAACAGCGCCATTCCTCTTAGTTTGGAAAAATGGAAAAAAACGCCACATCTACAGCTTTCTAATTTTTATTGGTTGTAGAATATTAATCAAGGACATCGTCGGAATTTTTTCAATTTTTTTTGCCCCTAGATTTGCGAAAAAGTCCACATCAAAAGAGGGGGCATAATATATGGCAACGATAGTACGTCAAACACTTTCACAAGGTAAAATATAAATAAATCAGAAGCAAGAAGTCAATGCATTGGACCCTGTCCATTATGTGGATTTAGGAACTAAGTCGATAAGGTGGTAGAGTGACGGAAAACATGGCATCAAATAAAATACTCAAAAAGATATGGATCGTTATATTCCGTCAGTTTATTTATTATGTTGGAAATACCTTTCAGGTGTTTCTTAATTTCAAACATTTCGTAATAGACCAAGTGCTTTTATCTTATTACACATAAATTGTAGGATTGTTAAAATTGTTTGTCCCTCGGTGTAAACATGAGCGCGGGAGAAGTGAAAGAAGTACCCGATTTTGCAGTTTTAAATTACCGTCGTCCATCCGGGTTTTTTCTTTTAAACCACTTACCACACAAATTTCAGTTTTTGTTCAGGTTGTATTTATAGTCTCTTCAATAGATTGGCGTTTTGGTTTTCTTCAGTTTTTATGTAATAAAGGTGGCGAACAAGATATTGATGGAAGAATACCAGGACAATAGCATGCAGATAATCCGTAATTACTGCAATACAGATCTCTTGAATTTAAAAGCTTTCCGACTATTTGCTAATTTTTAACACCGAAATAAACATGAACAATATTTTGCGGTGTTTCGCTTCGTTTTTGCTTTTCCGTTTTGGTGCGAGGCAGTCGAATGAGATGCGGGAATAATTAATTGTGCTATATTTAACTAGCACTACTATTCAAAATTCCGCAGTTAAATTGTTCTGATCGTATCGTACTAATAGTAACTAATCTTCCACTGCCCCAGATACGTTTCTATTTACCATTACGATTGACGTAGTGCGCGCTGCACGAGCCAAACACAAAGCAACATAACTGTGGATTGAAACGTCCTGTTATTATCATTCAAATTATATCGTCTTAAAAAAATTATTATGCAAATCTTTTTCTACAGTCGCATTAAATAAGATATGACGATTGTTTGCGATTGTGACCTTCTACTGTTCTTGATGAACACGAGCCAAATATTCTTTTAAAAAACAGACAAATGAACGGAAAGCACATTTATAATTCAAAAAAATCTGATGTGGCCAGGCACATGACTTTATCATACCATATATAAAATTAATAGTGTAGCAGCATGAGTTTCTATTTAATCGAGATCGGCCATGTCTACATTAAAATGAAACTACTAGAACTAGACTAGAGATATTTTGATTATATTTACAGTAGGTAATGTCAAAACATCAGCATTTGACACTACCTACTGTCATAGTTTCGTCACTAGTTTATATGCAGTACGAGCGATGTCGATGAAATAGAATTTGCTCATGTAGGTAAACTATTAATTTTACCAAAAAATGTCATATTCATAAATTATTCAGATTTCCTCTACTTTAATTTATTATTTAACTATTTCGACGAAATTCCAGATATAGTGGCTTATTTGCAATATCTTTCAAAAATGCTAGGACTCAACCTCCAGTTCCTTTGGACCCTTGGTTCAACAGAAAGCTTCTAAATATGGAGTGTTGTCATACTACGGATGATAAAGTAAAAAGGTTCTGGTTTTGATGATTAATATATTATATTGGCTTCTAGCATACTAGATTTTCGAGTTTTGCGCCGTCTCCAGTGCTAACTACAAAAGTTCATAAAGAATTATGCTTAATATTCCAAATAAGTTTTAAGGTTAACATACCGTCTTACAATCTTTCTTGTATTTATTCGCGAAAACATAACATTGCTATCCGCACTCGAAATATTGTTTTTCAATATTGTTTCACCTAGCTCCTCATGACAATTCTCCATGCATTTGCGTGTTGAATTGACGTTTCGCAAACGCTGACGTTCCAAATACTGTCAAAAGCTTCAAAATATCCTGGCTACCTAGTATTAACACGATTTCGATCAAATAGAATTTGCTCGTGCAGCTAAACTATTAATTTTACCAAAAAATGTTATAGACATAAATTATACAAAATTTCCTCTACTTTAATTTATTATTTATCTATTTTGATGAAATTACAGAAATGACGGCTCATTTGCACAATCGTTGAAAAATGCCGGTTCCTTTGGACCCTTTTGAACCAAAACCTTTTCAGCTCTATGTTTGGTCATAAAACTTCTAAATATGAACTTTCGTCTCGATACGTTTAGTAGTTTCTCCGGAATCGTCGCCACAAAAATCGTTTACACACACACAGACATACATACACACACACACACACAGACATTTTTTTGTACCTTGGTCAAAAATGTTCAGGGGACCCATAAAGACCTATTTCCGCTAAAATCTCAAAAATTTTTTTCGGCACGATTACAATACTTTACATACTGCGTATGATAAAGTAAAAATATCGAGATACGAGATAGTTAAACTTTTGATAATGAAACTCACAAGGATGTGTTTCCGGAAATGAGTTCATCATCAACAGTTAGTTGGTCTAATTTGACCATTTTGTATACCCTATCCATATTTTACGCAAATTTTTTAACACCCAGTATATTTACAAAGTAGTATTAATATGGTCTTTTTTCTGACCATATTGTTCATATTTTGTGACAAATTTAATAAAACTGACATTGCTGACAATAGCTAATTATAATCAGAATACTTGTCTAGCAATATGTTTTTTGCGATGTCAGTTTTTAAGAAATCTCTGCCCGTATGTAACGGGGCCTATGTTTACACAATAATATTCTTTTCAGTTGTAATTTCATTAATAAGAAGTTGTAGTTTACGTCGTAAAAAATTTAAAATAGTTTCATATAGTTTCTAACGGAAGCATTTATTCACTTGTGACGTGTCTACTTTTTTGTAACATTTTGCGCGCTTGAAAAATAAATCCCAAACATCTGAACTGGTTCAAAAGCAAAAATAATTAACTAAGCTTCTAGATATTCATTTATGTGGTTGTAGTACTCGTAGGTTTAATTTCACGGACTAGGATTAGCGTCTTGCGCGCTGAAGGGAAACATGAAAGAGGATCCGACCCTCTGTGTAATGTTGCGTGTCAACGAGGCCCAAACTTTTCTGAATACCTTTCGAGTCGGAACTTTACTGAACGTATTTACATGTTATATAAAACCGGGGACGACATGGGTATACTACGTCAAAGGTGACATCTCGCTACTGCATACATCTCGAAAGATTCTCACGTTCCTTATGTAAAATAAAGCACGTACCTATACAACCAAAAAATCATAAAAAGAATATATATGCATTCTTTTCTGTTACCGAGCTATAAATGCCAGAAAAAAGTTTATATCTACAGTAAAATTTGTCCAAACGGAAAGAAATCATTTTAAAAAAAAGAGATTTAGCGGAAATAGGTCTTGTTGGGTCCCCTGATCATTTTTCACCAATAAAAAAGCGCCTGTGTGTGAGTGTATGTCTGCGTGTATGTGTGTAGTTGTGTATCCGATTTTTTTCGCGACGATTCCGGAGAAACTACTAACGTATCGAGACGAAAGTTCATATTTAGAAGCTTTATAACTAAACTTAGTGCTGAAAAGCTTTTGGTTCAAAAGGGTTCAAAGGAACTGGATGTTTCCTCTAAGCATTTTTTAAGGGTATTGCAACTATACTAAAACTTTGATTACTTGGAATACCTCTGAACAACATATTGATGTGCCTACCGATCTATATTAAGTCAGGTTTATTTCAGGAACATGTATGCAAAGTGCCATTTTATAATCACAATGCTACATGGATAGATATAATAAACAATCGCGAATACGAAAATAGCTATTAAAATGCATACATAGCTCGATGAAAGTACGAAGAAAGGTCAATATCTTAATACGGGACGGGAATAAAAATAGTTTATGGGCTCCGAGTAAATTCAGTCATTCTGTGGAATCTTGAGCAATAACGCGATGAAATTATGAATATTTAGTAGCGCCGAGAATGTGATTTATTCACCAGTTTACCGGGACCAGAATTGCTTCCGCATTATTGGTGATCTTTGATCTTTTATGTGGGTGAGAGTGGTTTCTATAACTTTTATACGAATCAAGACAAATATAACAACAGTACAAAAAATCAAAGTACATGGTCACTCATATCTTCGAAATTTCCCATATCAAACATGTGTCTATGTTATCAAAATCACTAATCAAAATCAAATTGGCACTAATCAAAATCAAATTGGCACTAATCAATATCACAATTAACAAATTCAAGTTGCCATCAAATAATTTTACATTAGCAGTGTCATCCGATTAAATAGAACTAAGTAAATAATATTATTTATATAAGCACGTAGGCTTTCACGGCCAGAATCATTTCGAAAATAAACTGCTTCCGGGTTATGCCGTATGTCAAGATTTGTTAATGCTGACGTTTCGCGAACTATGTTGCTCGTTTCTTCAATTAGCTTTGAAGAAGCGAGCAACATGGTTCGCGAAACGTCAGCATTAATAAATCTTGACACACGGCATAACCCGGAAGCAGTTTATTTTCTAAATGTTATTTATATTATATTTTAATACAATAACATGGACATATTAAATAAACATTTGCTAAATTAATTAATTAGAAAATAATGTTCTCCATATTTAATGCTGCTGGAATATATCTTTGAATATGTGCTATGAATCTTGCACAGTTGGCCACATTGATTGGGTTAATATTATTGTGAACAATATTTTCTAACCGGCGCATTCTGAATTCAGTTCGTCATGATAAATTTCTCTGCTAGAAGATTAAGTAGGTAATGCTCTTACATATTCTAACCTTTTTGGTTGCGAATACTTACGAATACTACTATACAAATCAGTAACTGTGTGCACTGACTAGTAAGTGTGTACATTTACGAAGTTGATGCTTTTACTGTAACATATACATACGACCGTCGAGCTGTTGGCGAATATATTCTTTAGTGACATTAATTTCATATCATTGTAAATTCTTTTCTTTTAATTGCTGGAGAATTATTTTCGGATTCAGTTTCATTTAAAAAACCGACGTAGTTCGTCTGTGATTTTAACTCTGCGTTGCCCCGTGCAGTTTCTCTGAAACGTCTTGATCTTTCACCCATCTATACGCAGTTCTTTTTGACACTCCGAGATCAGTGGCAAGATTGCGCCGCGCTACGGGGTTCCCCAGTCGGTTTGTTTGTGTCAGGTAATGTTTAATAAAACATATAAAAGTTAAAAAGAGGAATTTGACACCGACAACACTGAAAATTTTTCAATTCGAGTTCCACAGTTTCGTAGACGTACAAACATATGTACAATTGTATGTACAATTGTTCGTTTTATTCATGGTATAAAAAAAAACTTCAAATCAGTATTTAACTATACCAAGTATAATGATCCTTTAAGACCATGCTGGTGGGCGGAACAATCTGAACCTAATTTACACTGAAGCAAATATGGAGCAAATAGCAAAGAATTTAAAGCGTTAACACTTGATGAAAGTGTAATAACCTATAAATCGGTAAATGGATCTTTTCGTGTAACGATAATGACTAGATTTTTTTAAGAAAGCTATAAGAAAAAAAAACATACAGAACTGTACTGGATAGACAGGACGAAATTTGATAATAATACTTTTAACCACTTTTAAAAAAAGAATTATGTACTTGAAACTAAACTGAAAACTAAAAATAATAATATTAAACTTTTATATCATTAAAAATTTCAAACAAACATAACTTGTTATACCTTTATTTAAAATGTTATTACAACTACAAGTACGATTTGAAATATCAAAACCCTTATTGAGTTTACTATAGTGCAATCTATAAAATACGAAAAACAGGGATGCAAATTGTATCCATTTATTTTCATTTAATCATGTAATATATTATTAGATGTATGACATAGTATGTTAAGTACAAGGTGATACTGAATATTATTAACACATTATGTAATGATTAGGTGATTTATTTCATTTGTTGACATATGTACCACAAATCTGATAAAGATTGCATTTCCTCTTAAATAATCAATTATTTTCTGAAATTTCTCAAAATAATGTCACGATACAATTTATTTCTTTGATAATACTAAATATTAACTAAAAACTATATTATGTAGTATGTATTAACTATCCTAGTCTTTTCTAAAATAAGTCATAATATATCATTTCACATAAATTATGATGATAAATAAGATCTATTATAAAACGCACTGCAAGTCTGTACTGTGTTATCTAACCACAAAACCCGCTGAATTCTATTGACACAATAATCCACATATCCGCAACTCCCACTGAGATGGAGTTCGTTAAAAAAGTTCTAACGACACGGAAACATCGTCGCTGTTATGTAATTAACCTATGAACTCCGGAGTCCGGAGGGACTGCAGAGGCTCCGAGGTAGTTCGAATAGCAGTAAAATTCGAGGAGTTGTTAACGTATTTATGTCACAGGTTACGTACAATTTCGGAACGTTACGCATCGTTACGGTCGACAGTCATAAGTGGCACCTTTTTACAATTTTATGGTACACGCCCACATATATAACATTTCGTGAGGAACACTTTCAATTTAAACGTAATAGATATAGGTACTCTTTTATTCGAGCTTTATATTGCTTTTTGATGGCGTGCCGTAGTTTCTGCTGGCAATAAATGATATTGTACGTATACTATCGTAGATGAATATTGTGGGAACTGAAATTATACTACATACTCTCCATATACTATGCTAAGAGAAGACGGTTACGTTATCAATTTTTTCTTAGTATGAGATAAATCGGCACTGAGAAAAAGGTCTGTGAGCGTTTCGAAAAAATTATTGGCAGGTGTAACACTAAATAAATCTCATAAACTTAACGTGTGTCTTACGTATAAACTTACGTATAAAAAGTAGGCTAATTACTTTTGTATTACTTTTGTACTATATCAAAAACCCACAGTACAGCCACGATAACAGTCGCAACCGGTACTTCACATAGTTAATACAATAATATAGGGAAAATTGTTACCTTGTTTGTGTGTATCGTACAGCAACTTTAGAAACCTAGTAACCTAGGACTTGTGAAATTGTTCTATCTTTGAAGGACATTAATACGCTTTTCTACTTAGCATTCACAATGCACACATTGTAACACTGTTTTCGGTGTTACAATGAACAAATTGTAACATCGTTTTGAGTAACTTTTTTCTAAGATTGGTACACAACTACACAGTACACATTGATTGTTGATATCAAATGCAATATGTCAAACGTACAACACATTACCACCCGCTCCCTCTTTTTAATCGCTTGCTATCGCATAAACTGCGAAATATCAATATTCTATACACATTTAAACATACGTGTAGCCTGCTGTACTATGGCCAAAGGATTGGGGCTTTCTTATTTTTGCTGTGTTCATCAAAATACGCCAGTATGACATTTCGGTAATGTTTTGGGACTCGGGTCAGTGAACGTCACCATTCTTTTCAACTAAACATCAAATCTCCTTTTCAGATATAATTCAAGGACCGCATTTACTTTAATAAGGTATTATGCGAAGATCAAACCTACATCGTAGATATGAACGATTTTAATTACTGCTGCGAGTTTGTATATGCCCAGTAGATGGTTTATTGAATATCAGCATACACGTAGGAAGCTATAGTACATTTAAAGTATTGAGAATTTCTTAGTTTATGTAACGTATGAGTTTTCGGTAACGTTTTGGACCAAATTATGCTCGTTTCAATACCGTATTCGTTTTTGTCCGTCGCTTTCGACTTTATCTTAGTTCTTGTTGTGTACAACTTATTTCCATTACCTCCATCACATATAATTTTACTAGGTGAAATTTATTCTAATAAATTGTTACACCGAAATTAGTATTTGGTTTCAATTTTAAGCCAGTTATACAGGTAGAAACTGCTATTAAATGTTAACCGTTATAACAATTCTTTAGTAAGTGCTTATTCTTTGAAGTAACTAATCAGTTACCGCCAAGCACGTCTATTCAGAATATTATACTTATGAAACCACTCTTTTAAAGGTACCTTTTAGGTTATGTTGCATGTATTTATCACAGTAGGGTTAAGTTATTAAACATCCTTACGAAGTTGACAGTTACTACAGTACTGCCACGTGGTACCGGCAATATAGTAACGACAAATTCTAAGTTTATATAAAATAATGACACAAAGTAGAGAAAATATTATATTACACTCGTGCGCCAATTTGACGTCTTATAGAACTTGTATAATAATATACTATTATACTCTATTGTCACTGTCATACGTCTTAAATATGTTCAGAAGTTATGGCGCGTTTATCCGTTTTGGCATTTTAAAAGAAACATTCATGGAAAGCTGAAAACTGTTTTGACAAATATTTATTATTATGTCCAGCTATATTTCGCACTTTGCACCGATTATATTATTTATTACCTTTATCAAATTTCAGAGACTTATTTTTATGCCATAATAGCACAATTAAATTATAATAATAATCCACAGCTGTGTCTACCGAGCGTATAAACCTGCACTTTACCCCATTAGCGAGCAAGTTTTGTTCGTACGGCCCGGTTAGTTTACTAACAGCAGGGGTAGAGAAAATTTTATCGTCGCGTCTCATACTGCTGACCGCTAGTCACAAGTTGCTAGCTTTCGAGTTCCTGGTTTTAGATTTCATTTTCGTGTACCACCAAAGAACGGAAATAATCTTTCGAACAAGAGAAGAGTCATACAAATCAATCCACGCATTACGGATTTAAGAGCAAATTATTTTTGATTGTCAGTTGAATATTGTTTATTTGTTATATTGTAATTACCACTTTTCTAAATGGAAACCCCATTATTTTTTGCTGATTTTGATAGATCTTTTAATTGTATATGGCCTTACATGATAAAATTTTCAAGAAAACGACAATAGATAATTGTAAAATATTGAAAACGCTAGGGAATATGGATTTTGTTAACTGAATAATAAAAAAAAACCTTTTTTGGTAATTTTTGTTCATTTATACCCAGCTGATGGAATAAGAAAAAACTCCATAACCTAACGAGATATATTCGAAAAGTCGGAAATTTCGATTTATATAAATACATGTGCAAGTTTATCATTCAGTCCGCTGATTCTTTTAAAATAACTAACCGTCTTAAAGTTTTTGAAAGGTAGGTACTAAGATATTTCATGTCATTTGAATTACTCAGTAGAATTTAGACTGGGTGATAGTAATTCAATTGATAAACAAAATCGGGTAAAGATTTAACCCACGGAGTAGGAGTTGTTTAGTTAATGGTTTAGTAATTAAACGCAAAAAGAAAAACAGTTGGTATATCTCCTTAAGTTGGCTTTAATGTAGGCGAGTACTTTCGTTCATAAATTTTTCGAACATCATCAGACTTTAAATAAATAGAGACGACAATTGGGAAAGCAATTACGTACCACCATTTGAATTACCTTCACAGATAAATTTTAGTTTTTTTTTATTAAGTGTCAACATAAATAAAAAACCACATTATTGTAAACACATCATTTATAAAGAACGCTCCCTAAAACAAAAAACACAACCATAGAACAACAAGAAAAAAACAAATTGGTTTAAAACGACTATCCTATGATACCTCACACGATTTGCTTTAAAATTTTTATTATAGTTATCCTAAATATTTTTATATTTCCCCTGTAACTATAGTACTAGATATTTTTGAGATCTGATGTTTCTATATTGAATTTAAATCACTCCCAGACTTTATGTACAAAATATTTTTTTATTTGCCGTTTTGCTAATTTTCAATAATTTTTCAGTTCTGGTAGTCCATTGTTTGTAGTCTATAGTCGATCTAGTTGACCTTACTATGCAACTCAATCAATATCGGCCACATTCGCGATTGAATTTTCTTTCCAATACAACAACAGGACCTCATAATATCTATAACGGACTATCCTGTCACGTAAAAGCTATATGACGTACTGTCCCGGTCCGTCTATTCCGTCTATCCTTCTCTCGCCCAAATCGATAACAAAGGGTCCCAAGCACGGATCAAAATCGGATGTTTAAACCGTTTCGCGTCACCTACTTCGTGTTCGCTCTCAATTATGTGAACGTTCGCGACAAAGCGCTGTCGCTTTCGCCTATAGTAGATTGCTAGAACCGTACGCCAACATGCAATGCAAATACGGCTCCAAGCGTTCAAACTCTCCTTACTAAATTCAATAGTTTTACTACAGTGAGGATTGAATATATTACGGGAAAGCTGGGAAATTATGTGTATTAATCCCGACTATCCAAGTTTAAGAATATTAATTACGCTAACTTGTGCAGTAACAATTTACAATTTACATTTACACGGATGGGTAGGCACATTCACTATAGTGCACGAGGACAAAATTCAGAAGCCAGTTTCTCACCAGGAACAACCACCTGACATGTCCTCAGATATTTTAGCGGATACGTTTAAACTATTTTGATGTTGTTTGATAACATCAAAAAACCTCTTATGGTTAAAATTATGACAGTTTCGTTCTGTTCTGAAATAAACAATAGCCAATTCCAGCCACGTGGTTCGGTCTTCGAACAATTTTTTAGTACTTATTCAGTATTCATACACTAGCAAACAATATTCTATTACTAATAATGTCAACATACAGGGTTACAGATTTTAGATAGTGCAATTATTAATGAAAAAATAATTTAAAAATATATTTTAATTAGTAAATATTGTAAAAAGGTTGTAGCGACAAACCCAAAAACGGAATATCTAAAACAAGAGGATTTTAAAAAGTAATATTTTTATTTAAACAATTGTTGGTACAGCTACATTATTCAAAAAGTTATAGTGTTTATTCCTTACTGGAGTTCTCCGTAAGCATTGTATCGAACTTGTTTACCGCAGTGGGCTGTAAAAAACAGTAAAACCTTTGTATTGCCACACAATTAAATTTGAAATTAAATCGGTCGATACAGCAAAACTGTATTCAAATGAACAACGCTGGGCTAAATGTTACTAGGTGGTCGAAATACGGATTTTTAAACGTCCAAACAAAACATAAAACGTAACAAAATACCACAAACTCGCGTGATTTATGCCTTTCCGATGCAATAAAATCGTAGAAAGTGAATAGTTTTTTGTTTTGGGCGCCAATGCCAAAAAGATAAATCGTTAGTATCAATGTCATCTAGTCCATTCCGTTCTTGCCTACACGAAAAGGCAACCTCTTTCGAAATATCAAGACCTATTGTTATTTTTATGGCCCGCTTTTGCATTTTAATAGATGGCGCTCAAATTTAAATTAAATCTTCCTTCGTCTCGGCAATCTTGAAACGCAAACAAGGGAAATTGCTGAGATTCCGGTGTGAGGTAGAATACGGCTTTTCGTGCCCTATTAAAATTCTGGGGATTTTTTAGACATATATTTGATTATCGTTATACCGGGTTTTTGGGGTTCAGGTAGAACGAAGTTTATGTGTTATATTTAGGAAACTGATACTGCAGCAGAATTTATGTGTATAGAGGATATTCAATATACAGTGTGTCCTACTGAACAGTGTATAAACTTTTTTAAAGGGAAAACTGTTATTCATTCAATGATCCGTTTCTGAAATATCTCACACGCGGACGAATTTAAGTAATTTAATAACATTTAATCAATTTGACTTTTTATAATCTGGATATAACAAAAAACAGACTTTTACAGAAATACACAAAATGACTCTCATCTTAAGCAGTAAATGTATACACTTACTAGTCAGTATATACATTTACTGGCCATTTTAGTAAAAGTATTAACTCTATTAAAATGGCATCACTGGTTGCTCTTGGGACACCTCTTGACCTGGAGTGTTTGTATTGACATTAAGTACTCAGGACATACCTGCAGTGCATGAGAACTCGACTGTACTTTTGAGAATGCTGTTCAACATGTTTATTTAAATCATAATTGTTTTATTCTGGTAGGAATTATGTTAGGTTATTGTTGTTTATGTTGTTGACCACAGCGGGAGCCAATAGAATTCAAAGTAATTTTCTTGTGCACTTCTACTAGTAAAAGTATACACTTAGATTACCGCGTGTTTTATTTGTGCATACTTCTACGAAAGTTGGTTAGAAAATGTATGCATCTACTAGTAAAAGTCTATATTTTATTGGTTGGGAATACTTCTACTATACAAATCAGCAAATGTATGCACTGACTAGTAAGCGTACACTCACCGAAAAGGTGGAAATAATAAAATTAGCGAGTGTAAGCATTGTTATTCAGACAATAATTAAATACGACAAAGTACTTTGATAGTTCAGGTTTTATTTCAAACAAAATTTCAGCTCACTTTTTTCAAGCGCAGCTGCCAATCCAAGAATAATATTTACGGACCTAGAATTATTTTTGAAGAAAATTTCAATATTTTTTAAATTTCATGAAATTTTTGATTTATGGTTTTTGGGCAATTCTAGTAATTTCTTGATTTTTGCAATTTATTTTGCCGTCACAAGGTGCTTTGCATTTAAAGAAGACAATTGTATTTTTGGCAGTAAATAGAAAAATATGAGCCCTATATTTGAATTTTTTTTTATTAAAATTGTACTAAAAATAAATAAGATATAAAGGTGTTACACGCTTAAGTGGGACACACTGTATATTAAAAATGTATCCCTCATTCTCTCACAACAGACCTAAATAATGTAAGTGTTCAAATATCGGTAGGTGATCATGTATCCCATTTCCTCCGCTAACAGTTCTCGTAATTATATTATTATAAAACTTTTAATTGCAGTGGAAAGTAAGGTATATCAAATTTACTAACTTCTGTATATAGCGCTTCTTAATGACTAGTAATTACCAAAATTTCATTCAAAAATTACGGTTAGGTATCTACGAATTTATACACGAGAAACAAAATCTTAAAACTTTCACCCGCCAATAAGCCATCATATTTCAGGATCACTCTCGAATATAAGTCCTTACGACTCTTTGTCCTTTAATAAAAAAATCCTTCCCCACAAAACTCCAGCATCCGAATCGAACGACTTGATTGCCAATATTCCTCCTGTCAGCCCTCAACTTGGAACGCAAAAAAAATCCTTTGAAGATCCATATCGAAATATCCCAACAGAACCGTTGATTAACGAAAAATAATATACGTATAAAAAGTGACATTTCGTATCTTTAGGAACCGTAAAATCTTTATTAGCGTCATATTTCCTTGCGGATATAAAGCGAATTTAATCCCCAGCCTTGATTATTACTGCGACCACTTTAGAGACGATAATAATTTTACGATTCGTTTTAGTACCGCTGGAATTATGTCATTCATGGCGACTAGAAGTATTCGCTTGAACGCGCATCGTGTTGGCAACCTTATCAAGGGGACGAGCAGATAGATATAGACATAGCCCATATTACAGTGTCTGCCTCCGTCTGAAAGAGGTAGTCCCTACGTTTCTATTGTTTTTTCGTCTTGAACACGACATATAGAGCTAAGAAAGCAAGGAGATTTTTATTTTTCTGGCGTACAACCCTCTTCAAGATTCTCGCTACCTCCTTCTTTCAACGATTGTTGACGTCAGTTTCATGTGGCTCCGGTCTCTCGCGTCGACTGTAGTACAGGAACTTACGAGTTACGGTGTTCTGAGTTACGTGATACACGCAAAGGTTCTGCCGGAGGAAGTGGAAATAGTAGGATTATATACTTGACACCGCAAAAGAGAAACGACACGATTGTGGGTAACCTGAAACGGTTCTTCTGGATGAGGAATTGTGTTTTTGTACGATAGTCTAGTATTTTGATGTCTACGCTGCAACGAGACATGGAAGTTACTGAAATATACAGGTTCCGATTATCTCGTTTCATTCAAATGAGAAGTCAGACAGCATAGTCCAATAAAGACGCACGTGGTCCTACGTGGTTACATCCATTTTTCAAGTGTTGGAAATGTATTCTTCTAGAATTATTTTTGTTGGTCTGATTTCAATGATTGCATATCAAACTTTATGTATGTCTTTGATTTACTGTTTGTACTTTGTCTGAAGGACAATTATTAACAGTTTGGTTGTTTGACAACTAGCCCCAAAATATTATTTTTGGATATCATGCATAACATAACAGTGTACAGCCTCGAAATGAGATATATCATCTGCTGCGGGAAAATTCTCAATGCTTTGTGACAAGTATGCAAGACAAGCAATAAGGATCAGCTGCCGATTAAGCTGTCCAAACAGTAATCTTGCAAAATCAAATTGTACAAGCCGTTAGAGATAAGTAAATTAAATCGTTAATATACAGTAAGCACGGTTTACATTCCATTAATTTTGACGGACGACATGTTTTTAGATGACAAAAGTATATTTTTTAATGAATTTGACAGATCTTTTATTTGTCTCAATGGTAACATAATATTTTTACTGCGTTACATGAGAAAATTTTCGAGAGAAAGACATTTGAAGGTTATGAAACAAAAGTGACAAAATCTCCGGAACGACTCTACCGAATTTAACGAATTTTTTTATTAATTTTTTCATCGTTGATGCAACGTTTACAGTTTCTGAGACATAACTTGAAACTTTGAAATTTGAAATAGAACACCTGTATACTTTGACATTTTCTGTTAGTCTTCTATTGCCTATTCAATGTTACTACGCGTATAACAGTATATCAAAAACATCTAGAAATTAACCCAAACCTTTATTACTTAGGTCTAAAAACTAACAAAGAAAAAATTGGTAAACAAAATCCACAACAACAACAAAAAATAAACCGATCAAATTTAAAACAATGTGTACTTGTCAATGGTTGAGAGTCTTCATAAACCAACTAGAGTAGTTGCAGTAGAAAATGTAATAATGTTTTGTTATCAAGTTTTTCTTTGTTAATTTTTAGACCTAAGTAATAAAGGTAGTTGCTAATTTCTAGATGTTTTTGATATAATAATGAAGACTGTAACAGAAAATTTCAAAATATACATTCTATTTCAAATTCAAATGTTTGAGGTTATATCTAAGAAACTGTATAAGTTGCACAATTCACATGGTTTCAAAATACTTAGTTCCAAAATTTCGTTAAATTCAGTCGAGCCGTTTCGAAGATTTTCTCACTTTTATTCCATAGCCCTCAACTGTCTTTTTCTCAAAAATTTTCTTATGTAAGGCCATAAAAATATTATGCTACCATTAAGACAATTAAAAGGTTGACAAATTGATTAAAAATATATAGGGTTACCATTTTTTTAAAATGTCAATGACGTCATCTTTATAAATAATTGAAGGCAAAAGAATTAATTTGATATCGTAAGATGTATTTTGATAATTATAAGCCGACGTGCTCGAGGAGTTTTTTAAATAGCAAACCGTTCTTGAGATTTTGTCATGTTTCCATACTTTACGCGCTCACTGTATGAATTGGCAAGAGCATTAATGGTTATCTTTTCTCTATTTGTTGATGATTTCTAATTATCAAATAACGCATAAAATAGGTACAATAGACACTAAACAGATTTCTTAACATCCATGCTCCCCTAAACTGAATGATGATATATACAACCACATAAAATAAATTGTAATTAAAGTGTCTTGTATATTAACCAGTGTAGTGTAGTGTAGTCATGCCTATGGACAGGTGGCGCGATCTCGTGGTGCAAATTGTGGCTACGTCTTTGTTTTGTATTTACAGTTTAGATACGCTCTATCTGTTGTGAGTATTGTTTGCTTTTGTCCCGTGAATGAGAAAACTTTGTAAATACACAATAATAATAAACGGTCAAAAATAGTAACGATCGTTTCAAGGTCACCGTCCATTATGCAGTTGGTAGTATGTTGCCAACTTCTTAAAACACAGTTTTTCGTATCAAATAAATGAAATCTGCCAAAAAGATAAGATACCTAAAGCAGGATTTTTTTACAGATATGGTTACCCTTATTTTTGTTTTTTAGATTTATATGGAATACTATGTATTAAGGTGGAAATTTCAGAAAAAAATATCAACAATCAAACATAAGAAAAAGAATATTTTGTTTTATTACAATAAATTATATGTATAGTTAGTAACTAAATAAAATACCATCGATTACCTGTTGAGTCGAGATTTCCGATCATAAAATATTTTACATTTACTTTGTCAATTTGTTAATAATACAGTGGGCCTAGTTTTTTCCTGATTTTGGTGCGTTAGAAAAATATACCATATTTAAACACTATTTTAAATTTTTAAAATGAATACATGAATTCATTCCAGAAATTTGATTGTGTTTTCATAATTTACGCGCGTTATTTTTTTTTTATTTATTGATTGAAGTGGTTTATAATTATGACAATTTCAAAGAAGAAAAACTGGTCAAGCTGCGGTGAACTACCTCCGGCTCGCGGGTATATCCAACATTCGCTGTCCTGCCTTCGAAATTGTCGAAGTTGTACATTTTCAATTTAATATTATTATTTCATTTTACAATGTCAACAAATTTATAGTTCGGTAGAAAGTAAATAAAACATGTTTCATATGCTCTCTTGGTAATAATATTTATAGTATAATATTTCGAACACCTAATAAGTGTGGAAAGACCGTTTTCTCCTCAATAAAGATGACATATTTATGCGAGATCAGATTCTAATTTTAGAGACGCATAGATTTTGATCATCACCACAAATTTTCGGAATCTAAATGTTTTATTCATACTTTATTTCACATAGCGAATTCAAACTTAAAATAGCGTCAACCCAAGAAGGATTTCCCAACAATTTCTACGCTTTGTTTATTTTACAGTTATAAGCAATATTTCATCTCAGAATTCCTTTGTTTTCAACAAGCTATATCCAAATTTAGAAAATCTAAATACAAATGTTGATTATTTATTCATTCAATCCGTAGATGAATTATAAGCCAGAAACTACAGAAATATCCCACAATGATGTCGATGGTATTCTTTTCGCATAATTTACGATATTACTACTAAACGGAACTCATTTCACCGCAAAAAAAAAACTCACACACTCACACAAACCCACAACTACAGCCACAACAAATCACCGCAGAGACATCTATTCGCAGAATGGAAACACATTCACTTCTCGTTGACCGAAAACGGACCCACCGTAGTATTTCTATCTCTCTAGTGAAGTTCATTTCCATATCGAAACAGATGATGCGGTCCGCATTTTTTATTCTCTCTCCAATCGCAGAAAAGCAGGAAGCCCAGCGACCTTGTCGCCGATGTAATATGTGTCGCCGAAGATGATTAAATTTTTTTTATGTAATTCGATATTTTTTGTTCGATAGTAGGGGTATCGCCAAATATGCGATTTTTTCGGTGAAGCCGCGTATAAATACGGCGGGCTTTTGTTTATTCATCAGTCGACTCACAGTTTTGATTCGTATCAAGTAATCAAATCAATCACTAAACGAAGATGTTCAAGTTGGTAAGTGTGGAATTTTATACAAAGTTGGCGGTATTAAACTGCAGTAAAAGTGCAATATTTTAGATGTGGTTTAATTATTTTTTATGGTTGCTTGGGGAAGGTTTAATTTAATTATTTTGGAGACTATACAACATTTTGATTATACACTTAAGTTGTAAATTAACCATAATCAATTAATTATTAAGTAGGGAATATTAACTCTTAAACGATTTATTAAATGATATTATTAGAACTAGAGACAAGTTAGGCAATAAGCATATTTAGTTTGAATATTTTATTGTGATTTTAATGTATCATATCGTTTATTAATATAATAAGATACACATTGCGCATTTTTTGATTTACATTTGTGTATCGAAATATTATTATAGTTTCTCCTCAATCAGGATTATAATATTATTATAATTTGTATTATCAGTAATTGTAAACCATTTACTAAACCAAAATTAGTTTGAAAAATAGTCTTTTTGCATGTTTTTGCGATTGTATTGTATTGTTTATTTTATTCTGAATTTGTTTCATTTTGTCAAATAAATTACCCAAACAGTATAAAATTCTCAATACTTACGGTATGAATTTTCGATGATTTTGTAACTTATGACTTTTACTAATTATATTTCCATTCTCTAGTGTGGTATTCATTCTTCGGATTTAATTAAAAAAAAGAAACATTTTGGTCTACTTGTGATCATATGATGCATTTTTTATCGAAAAATTTTGCAAGTAATTGCTCATCTAAACTGTGAAGATAATTAATTAAGTTTTAGTTATTTTGTTTAAATTTGCATAAAACTTTCATACGAATTTAGTGGTTGTTTTCATTTATATTAATATCTATGGCGGCTTTGCACCTGGATAACTTTTTGGCAATTGGTAGGCCATTCCGTGAACCACCTTTGCGAAAAATATAGGTTAAAAACTAAAAAGAAAAAATAAAGAAAAGGGTACACTGAACTTGGAACCGTTGCTAATAATACAAAAAAATTTGGCTCAATTCTGTCGAGACTTGGTGACGAATTTTATGATTGTTGATGGTGGCTATGCTGTAGTTTTCTTGCGATCAATTAAAAAACCGATATTAGTAAAAATCTGCACTTACACTCTACAGCATTGAGCTGGATATTTTTTGTGTTATTAGCAAAGCTCAAAGTTCAATCTAACTTATAATTTGAATTGGAAACATCTGAATATTCCGCTGTAAATCTGATTAAGAATAATGAAGTGTATTTGGTTGCCTACCCAATTCTGGCCGCACTTTAAACTTGCCAAGTTTGTGATGGTTATTGGACGGAAATGTAATAAAACTTGTGTTTACATCTAAAGTAAACAAAACGTAACCGAAAGTAATAAAAATCGACACGATATAATATTGAAGAATTGTATTTCTCCTATTTACAAAAAAACGATTAAGTAATCTCATAATATGACCAAAAATAATGTTTTGCAAACTAACAGTTATAAATTTTCAGGTCGTTCTTTCCGCTATCTTGGGAGTTACCTTGGCCCAATCTCCCAACTTCAGAATCCTTCGCCAGAGGCAAGAAATTGATCCAAATGGCAGCTACAACTGGTCGTAAGTATCCATATATTTATACTGTTCTTTGCAACTTAAAATTGGACCAGAACTAAATCTTAAAATTTCACTTCGGAACTAAACGAACCAATTGTAATTTTCAGCTTCGAAACTGAAAATGGCATCAACGCTGCTGAACAAGGGAGCGTGCGTGCAGAAGAAGTGTTGAGAGCCGAAGGTTCATACAGCTATACTTCCCCTGAAGGTTTACCGATCTCAGTGAACTACGTAGCCGATGAAAACGGTTTCCAACCAATCAGTGATGCCATCCCAAAGGTACCTGAATACATCTTGAGAGCTTTGGAATGGCAAAGAAACCACCCAGACCAATAAATCCTTGTAGAGAAGATTGTTAGTAGTTGAGAGAATTTGTTACTATTTAGACGTTTAAGTTGTTTTCGTATTATTTTTGTTTGGTTAAAATTTTGAGAGAGAATTAATATATTTTTTATTCGTAATTTTGTGTTTTCTTCGATTAATTTGGGGATGACATACGACTTAGTTAAAAGATAAAAATATATGAATACCTAGAATTGAATGTTGAATTAAACTGAATTATATTTAAGTTAGTTATATTGCTATATCATGGAAGCTAAGTTTTGTGCTATTTTTATTTTGCTTTTTTTAAATTTAACAACTGCTTATTTACTTAATGAGATATAACGAAGGCTAGACAATTCCAATTTAAAATGCAAAGGGAGTTGCGTAATGAATTAAAAATAAACCTGGTGGACTAAATGCATTTGGCTTCGTTTCCCTCCACGTTAAATTTATGTAAAGCTCCGTGCTTGTTTGAATTTAAGCGAATTTTCCTTTTTACTTTCCCTCTCTGTTCCCTGGCATAATTTCGTTTTGCGGTATTATACATGACGGGAATTATTTAATGCATGACTAGAATAATTATTATTCAAGAACACCGGTAGCAACTGTTTTCTTGATCAAGATTGTGTAAGGCTTCGTATTCTGCTGTTGAAACTTTCGCGGTTGCATTTGTTAATTACGAAAAACTAAGACGAACACGGAGAAAAAAAAAAACAAAAGTGACAGGTTTGCTGCGGTGTTTCCGTATGTAAATAAGATGAATAAATTGTTGATGACTTTACAATAAATATTCGGCCTGAACAATTTAGTATAATGAACCGTGGTTTATGTGGTAGCGCATTAATATTAATGAGGCTGACTTTTATGTTTTTTTTTCTACTATCTGCAAGACTGTTAATTCAGATCGTTAAATTATCGTATTATTTTGGATGGCTAATTTGTATACAAGCATCTTGAATGGATATAGAAAAAACTTAAATAACTATGTATAATTTATTTTTTTTGTCGGATGTCAAGAGCTGAACTAATTTGGACGATTTAGTAATTATTTAGAAACTCATGAAAAGGTCATTGGTCATACTATTTATTTTTTATTAAACGACTTATACTGAACTCCTTATTGATTGCGTTCACTAAATAAATAAAAAATCTGATGTGGCCAGGCACACGACTTTATCATACAATATATAAAATTAATAGTTTAGCTGCATGAGAATCACTACGTCATTAGAATAATAGTTATTTATGTCACAAATGCCGAAAGTACGGAATAGCGCGACGAGCGGTGATGCGGCGCGTCACCGAAGGCGGAGTGTCGCCGTCGCATATGAGCGAGTCGACTATCTAGTTTTTGGCAGGAGCGACATCAACGTTTATAGCGTTGCTTTTTAATACGTAATTTAAAAAAAAAATGATTTCTGTATAGTAAATGCTGGGTTGGTACCGCTTTGACGAAACGTCAAGTTTAAAGGTGCGTTCCGATTGGTAGGTAATGGTAGCTAATGGCGGTGGTACAATACGAAATTATAGTATTTCTTACATATCGTGATAATGACACATATTAGTTTGCATGTACATAAACATGAGTCACTATCAATTTTCTATTGGAAATACTATAACGGCGTCTGCTACCACTGCCATTATCTCTAATGAAAACGCACCTTAAAAAGGTAACTCAAATTCTGACAGATTTATATTTGTTCATGACACATCCCTACCAACATACTAAAATAAAACTACACTCATCGCTATACTTTATTTATAATTTTCTCAATGTATCGTTTTTAGAATTAGATATAAAGACGGGTTGATATTTCTTATCAACAAAGAATCAAATTGGTGATCTTACTTTATTTGAAATTTGTATTTTATAATTTGCCGCACTACAGCGGCAACGTTCCATAGTGGTTCTCCAACCTCTGATGAGATCACCTGTTTTCGAATGTGACAACACAAAAAAATATTTGTCAAAATCCTGGCTACTATGTAATTTCAAATCAATGCAGATGCGACCGATCTCGATCAAATAGAATTTGCTCTTGAAGCTAAACTATTAAGTTTACCAAAAAATTTCATAGGCATAAATTATTCAAAATTTCCTCTACTTTAATTTATTAATTAACTATTTTGTCGAAATTACAGAAATGGCGGCTCATTTCCAAAATCCTTCAAAAAGGCTTAGAATAAACTAAAAAGCTAAACTATTAATTTTACAAAAAAATGTCATATGCATAAATTATTCAGAATTTCCTCTACTTTAATTTATTATTTAACTATTTTGACGAAATTAGAGAAATGGCGGCTGATTTGCAAAATCCTTGAAAAAGGCTTAGAATAAACTACCAGTTCCTTTGGACGCTTTTTAACCAAAAGCTTTTCAGCTCTAAGTTAGGTCATGAAACTTCTAATTATGAACTTTCGTCCCGTTACCTTTAGTAGTTTTTCCAGAATCATCGCCACAAAAACCGTTTACACACACACGCACACACACACACACACACAGACATTTTTTTGTACCTTGGTCAAAAATGTTCAGGGGGCCCAAAAAGACCTATTTCCGCTAAAATCTCAAAATTTTTTTTCGGCACGATTACAATACTTCATCATACTGCGTATGATAAAGTAAAAATATACATATATACAGGCGAGTCATTTATGGGAGAATTTTTACTAAATATAACTAAATAAATATAAAATAACGACTTTAGTTTTACAAAATAAGCTTAAGTATTTAAACTCTTAAATATTTAACTAAAACTTACTAAAATATTTCAGTATGTTTAAAGTTAAAATCTGTATCATGTAAAACAAAATAAATTCAATTTTTAATTATTCTTGCCAAATTTTGTTCCACTTTTACAAAGGGTTATCAAAATGTTCGCAATATTTTTCACATGTTTTGGACAGCGTCTTCCAACATATTGTCCTACACAAAATCATGACTGACATATTTTAATACTGTGATGTTGCAAGATCAACAGAAATTTGTCCTTACTTCCTATATGTATCAAATTGTGTTTTACAATTACTTCCTTTATTGTTGCTGTTCACATTTTAACGTGCTTTTCAAACTAAATAAATACTTTTTTTGTCCGATCGATTACAACAACAACAAACCGATCAATTCGCCAACTCAAGAGCCGATATTTCTGTATTTCTCCGCTGCGGACAAGGATGAGTGTTACAAATTACCTATTCCATATCGATAGCACATGGTCAATAATTAACCTTCCTAATTGTTTTATTGACTGAAAGGGATAAATGATAAATGACTATCTCCAGGATCAAATATATATGTTACCGGCAAAGTACGTTATGCGGTCATACCTACGTTAACCTAGGCAAAGTGCGCATTGCCGGCCAACTTTAAGCAAAGTCCGAAATTATTCGATATTTCGGACATTGCCTACACTGTGGTACGACAATCTTAGGTTTGCCAAATGTGTGGCAGGCAAACTCCGAAATAACCTGCCGCATTACTATCAGTGGCGTATCTAGGGGGGAGGTGGGGGCGGTCCGCCCCGGTCGGCACATATTTTGGGGCGGTATTTTTGGCTTGTTTTCGCAGGTAGATGGGAAACTTTCAATAATTGTCAAAATTGTTAACATTTGGGACTGTTAGGAGTAGGAAGACATGGAACAACATTCTGTTTCCTGTATCTTTCTGTATCAAGTCAACTTTAGGAGACTACTTATTCGCCCAGTATTTGTCTAATATCATGTAATCATATAAACACAAATTTTGATAAATCACGTGAATAAGTTCCTTGTCATTTAAGAAGATCAGTTTCATATTGAAAGGAAAAGGATCCAAAATTGTATGCCTTACTTGCTCTACAAGAACTGTGAACTACGCTGGAGAAGCGGACAAGGGCCTCTTGAACTTTCAATATTCATTCAAAAATACTGGTTGGAAAACTCTATTCCAAACATTTTAATATTGTTAAAGGGAGGTTCTGATGTAGAGACTTAAAAAGTTGCTGAACTTTGGGGCAGTTTTTCAAACGAATTGTAAGAGACATCAATGTCTTTTCTTTTACTATATATCTAAAATAATTAAGGATACAAAAAATGGGCTATTAAAAACTGGAATGCAAGAAGTGGATAATGTAGGAAGTATCTGAACGTAGTACACGGTAGCTCCTGTAAAAATAACCAGAAATCAAAATTTCAAAAGCGCTGCGAACTGGATGAAATTAATTTGACGTTAAATCAATATTTATATAAAAAATCTGATGTGGCCAGGCACATGACTTTATCATACAATATATAAAATTAATAGTTTAGCTGCATGAGAATCTATCCTATGGAGATAAATCGTAGGTATTGTCAAAGCATCAGCATTTGACACTACCTACACTACGTCATTAGAATAATAGTTATTTATGTCACTAATGCCGAAAGTACGGAATAGCGCGACGAGCGGTGATGCGGCGCGTCACCGAAGGCGGAGTGTCGCCGTCGCATGTGAGTGAGTCGCGCTATCTAGTTTTTGGCAGGAGCGACATCAACGTTTATTGTGTTGCTTTTTAAGAAATACGTATTTTAAAAAAATAAATAAATGATTTCTGTATAGTAAATGTTAGGTTGGTACCACTTTGACGAAACGTCAAGTTTAAAGGTGCGTTCCGATTGGTAGGTAATGGTAGCTAATGGCGGTGGTAGAATACGAAATTATAGTATTTCTTACATTCGTGATAATGACACATATTAGTTTGCATGTACATAAACATGAGTCACTAGCAAATTTCTATTGGAAATACTATAACGGCGTCTGCTACCACTGCCATTATCACTAATGAAAACGCACCTTAAAAAGGTAATTCAAATTCTGACAGATTTATATTTGTTCATGACACATCCCTACCAACATACTAAAATAAAACTACACTCATCGCTATACTTTATTTATAATTTTCTCAATTTATCGTTTTTAGAATTATATATAAAGACGGGTTGATATTTCTTATCAACAAACAATCAAATTGGTGATCTTATTTTATTTGAATATTGTATTTTATAATTTGCCGCACTACAGCGGCAACGTTCCATAGTGGTTCTCCAACCTCTGATGAGATCAGCTGTTTTCGAGTGTGACAGCCATAGACATTTCTGTTGTGACAGCACAAAAAATATTTGTCTAATCCAGGCTACTACGTAGTTTCATATCAATGCAGATGCAACCGATCTCGATCAAATAGAATTTGCTCTTGAAGCTAAACTATTAATTTTATCAAAAAATAGCATAGGCATAAATTATTCAAAATTTCCTCTACTTTAATTTATTATTTAATTATTTTGACGAAATTACAGAAATGGCAGCTAATTTGCAAAATCCTTGAAAAATGCATAGAGGAAACAGCCAGTTCCTTTGGACCCTTTTGAACCTAAAGCTTTTCAGCTCTAAGTTTAGTCATAAACACACACACACACACAAACAGACATTTTTTTGTACCATGGTCAAAAATGTTCAGGGGACCCATAAAGACCTATTTCCGCTAAAATCTCAATTTTTTTTTTCGGCATGATTACAATACTTTACATACTGCGTATGATAAAGTAAAAAATTCAATTAAAATAACTCATTCAAACTTCCCGCCCGAAAGCTAAACCGTATTAAAGGGACAACGGTTCAAGGTGGCCAGTCTTATATGTCTAGTACTTGATATAAGCTTACTTCGGAGTTTGCCTGCTACACATTTGACTAACCTAAGATTGTCGTACCACGGTGTAGGCAATGTCCGAAATATCGAATAATTTCTGACTTTGCTTAAAGTAGGCCAGCAATGCGGACTCAGCCTAGGTAAACCTAGGTATGACTGCATACCATACTTTGCCGGTAACACTTTTAACTTTTTTCATTTCATAATGAACACATTGTGACATTGTTTTCGGTGTCATAATGGATTGGTTGACATTATAAAATCGTAACCATGGTTCAAACATACAACGTACCCTAACCGTAGGTTCTAAATTTATGAATGAAAGCAGAAAAAGATTCTTTGACATAAAGAACAAAAAAAACACATATTAACGCTTGTGTCTCCGAAGTAAAAGAACAACCCTAACACGGCAGTGTATTAGAAGTTGATTTCCTTCAATTCACAGAAAAAATAACAACAAACGTAAATGTGGCAATAAAACCATTACAAAATTGTTGTAATGATATTATTCTAGAATGATATCGCCTCTTATGTGTCAAATTACCCCCAAGGAAGTAGTGCACATTTATATCTTAGGACTAGTAGCCGCGGAAGTGTTGTAAACCCTAATAACAATAGATCCCTAATGCATTCCTTCTAGTTGTTTTACTGTAATCTAGAGATCTATTTAGACTAGTCGTTCGTTCCCAGAATCCCCATTATTACGCCGGGTATTTTTTGTATTAGTATCAACAAAGCTTTATCCAGTAAACACGAAAGTATAATTTGAACGCAAAAAAAACTGAAAATAACAACTCAAACACTAAAGGGTTAACACCGTCTACATATGAAAACAAACAAAAATAAAAATGAAAAAAAAGAGCTCGTAACTTTTCTGTGGTTAACGCCGCCATGTGACACGCCCCGAAAAAAACAGTAGGAAAGAAGCACCTTCATAATAAAAGGGAACGTGATAAATGTGTTTTTGGGGATAAGCGGAAATTGGAAATTTATCAACATGATTCCGCATACGAATTACTAGATGTGGAAAATCGTTTATTTTTTTTTCACCTCCGCTTTGATAGGTATTGATAAGTGATTCTGTTTGTGGTTGGTAACTGTGATAAATTGATTTTTTTGATTGAACGGCTCCGTGTTGGTACTAAACTTTAATAACGACTTTGCCCCGGTGTCCATTAAACATTCACGAAAGGTTAACTAACGATCCTGGTTCGGAGCTTAACAGAATTTTTTGGTTAATATCTGAAACGTTAAAAGATTAAGTTGTATCAGAGATAGGATTAAAGTGACAAAAAGCAAGAAAATAATATTCATGTGCCAAGTATGTAGAATAGAAACCTGAAAACGAAGGAATTATTACACTAAGGTAGAAGAAAAGCAAAAATTCCTCTAAATCATAATTATAACATTATAAACATTTCACTTTTGTTGCTTTTGGTTCATTCAAGGACACAAATTCAAATTGCTACAGTTGTTAACTCTCTTCTCTTCCTTTCTATACGGTTAATAAAAAAATACCATACTCAACAAAATCGTGCTGTTTCAAAATATGTCTGTAACCATTTGGACTTTATTTTAAAACATTAAATACTTTATGGTTTTCCGCAGCGGTTCTTTTTGTTTCTATATCCTACTAACTCAAAGGCCACATTATCTCCCTGAAATTATCAATTTTCCGCTGAAGAGGTAAAATTACTTCTTAGCAGCATTAATCGTAGGACAGTGTCTAAGTTTGAAACTTGTTTTGTGGAATAAACTTTGGGCTGCGTCAACTGCAGCTTAGGGTAGTCGTAATCACCCAACAAAATATTTAAAGTCATCAAAAACGGGAAATTTCGAACAAAGACTTAACTTCAAAGAAGGATTTTTGATCTCTGGGGAAGGCAACGCGACATTAAGGCCTAACTTACAAATTACTCTTTCCTGGTTCATTAACGTTAATTGCGAGCATTATGTTCGAGTCTAAGGAAATTACTAAGTCCCTTTCCCCTTTCGGTTGCAAAAGATCTAATCACATTCGTTCTGCTTTTCAAAGGTCCTTAAATTATAATTATAGCCTATATATTTACACCCTATATATTTCTTGTACAATTGATAGGTCGTTTTAAATATTGGTAAAATGCTTTGTAGTGAAAAATAACCAGTTAAGTTTCTAAAAAGGTTACCATTTTTAGGTTAGAATTCGATGTAGCAAACCTTTATATAGTCGAGGTTTCCCTCAATGTTCATCCTTATCTGTTTCCGAGTTATAACTTCTGCGATTTTTCCAATGGCTTTCAACTGTGTTTGTGAACTCATTTGTATGCACTGCTACCCAATATACTTTATCATTTAAAATTACCTCACCAAGGAGTGGCTCTCTATATCTTTCTGACGTTGAATCTTGAATCTTTATGATTTGAGCATTCTCCATCGTATGAATAATTTTTGCTCTCACAGTTTTGTCAAATTTTCTAACTTAAAAGAAGATAAACCGCATAGATAGATTTGTATAGCAATTTCGTCCCTAGTAATAGTTATTTTATAACTGAGAGTTTAATGTACTGATACTTTTCTTAAAGCTGCTGGTGCTTAAATACAGGTGACTGGGTGTGAATATTATCAATAAATCAACTTCACTATATTCATGCCTTCACTACTTTCATTCCCACGATAAACTTCAGTGAAAGTCTGTCTCATTTCCTGTAGAAATATTTTATGAAACAGTAATCAATGAACCGTTCCGGTTAATTTTATAACTTCAGCGCACGTATTCAGGTACAGAATTCAGCGTAGTTTGCTGAATTTGTGACTGGGTAGGTAATTTAACTCCCATTCGCTTCGAGTAATGAACTATTTAAACATCAATATAAACTGGAGCGGAATTTGATAGAGTCGTTAATATGGAATTTCCAGCATAGCTGAGTAATTAATTGAAGTTTTGTCCTTTGTTTCAAGGATATTTTAGGTAGTATTACAGTATTTGGTTCACCAGTAAACCCATAGATATGCGGCAAATGCTGCTAATCATATGAACTCCATACTTGCTGCTAGTTTATTTCCATGCCTGTAATTACAAGTTCTAACGTTAACATTAACGTTATAAATCAATTTTTAACCTAAAAAACTCAACAAAATCAAAATCGTTTTGTCAACTTCTGCAGCAACTTTTAGCACAATTTTCGATTTTATTGCTATGACAACTAACTTTGATTTTCTTCTAATAAAATAGTATTAAAATAGTAAGTGTAGTAGAAGGATTTTTTAAATCACTGCTTTGCAAAGATGTGAAATGTTATGACCCTATATGTGAATAAATTTCATAAAATCCTTGTGTAGCGCTTTGATACAACTTTGTGCTGAATACAACTCCGAGTTTAGGTACACAAACGGTGCTTCAAAAACACAAGTGAGAAAGTTTCAGGAATGCAGGTAAAAGTAGAAAGATTCCTTTATAAGTTGTTTAAAGTCTATCGTATATTATGATCACCGGCTATAATTAAAAGAAAAATGGCAAAATTACACTTATTATACACTACTTTTTCAAAAAGGTTTAGTTTTAGAAAATTGTTGGGTCGCAATTCGTATGCAACTCAAAAACAAATAATACATGTAAAATGACTATAAGTTACTGTACCTTGTTTTCCAGAAAGCTCAATGTAGGATTTTATTTATTGTCTTTTTCTGGAATATTTTCTTATGCAAATTCATACATAACATTTAAACATCGTCGAATTCAGAAGAAGAATTTGTAATAAATTTCAGAAAAAAATATCGAAATATTTTGATTTGAAAAAATAATACAAAAAGATACTCGTATAAACAATCTAGTTGCAAGCAAGTTGAAAATAAATTACTAAAAGCTATTATTAGTTAGTTGTATTTATAATATGTCGTAATGTTTGGGATACATATACCATGTACCTGAAATTAAAATGTACCTGATTATCGATTAGCGCTAAAATCAATATTTCTCCCAAATATATGTTATGAAAATGCTGAACATGTGTATAAAAAGTGAACAGTGTATAAAAAACAAATTTTTTTGGATATCAAGTAGACCAAAAGATCCACAAACCCATCTGAAAAAAAAAATAGATGCAGGAATTGTCCTTTTCAAGTTTAAGAATTTTAACTATAGGGTAAGAAATAAAGTTATATGAAACATTACTCTAATGCAACGTTTAGACGAATGCACGTATTACAATTGAGTAATCTTAACAAATTTAATTATTTTCGCAGTCCAAGTAAATTATTGTTAATGGTGTTGGGAATTACAGGTCAAGAACTGTTTCTTTTAATTTTTTTAAATATAGATTTCGCTTCGTTGCGTTTTTAGAGTAATTTTTACTTTATCATACGCAGTATAATAAAGTATTGTAATCATGCCGAAAACAAAAATTGAGATTTTAGCGGAAATAGGTCTTTTTGGGTCCCCTGAACATTTTTGACCAAGGTACAAAAAAATGTGTGTGTGTGTGTGTGTGTACCCGTTTTTTGTGGAGACGATTCCGGAGAAACTACTGAAGGTATCGCGACGAAAGTTCATATTTAGAAGTATAACTAAACTTAGAGCTGAAAAGCTTTTGGTTCAAAAGGGTCCAAAGGAACTGGGTATTTACTCTTAGCACTTTTCAACGATTTTTCAATTGAGCCGCCATTTCTGCAATTTTGTCAAAATAGTTAAATAATAAATTAAAGTAGAGGAAATTTTGTATAATTTATGTTTATAACATTTTTTGGTAAAATTAATAGTTTAGCTGCAGGAGCAAATTCTATGTGATCGAAATCGTGTCAGCGGTTGCGAAACGTCAATTCAACACGCAAATGCACGGAGAATGCGAGAACGCGCGCACGTACAGTGCAACAATATTAAAACATATTGGTGTCAATGTGTATTTCGATTGCGGATGTTCTTATGTTTTTGCGAATAAATACAAGAAAGATTGTAAGACGGTATGGTAACATTAAAATTTATTTGGAATATTGAGCATAATTCTTGATGAACTTTTGTAGTTAGCACTGAAGACGAGGTAAAACCCGAAAATATAGTATGCTAGAAGCCAATATAATATATTAATCATCAGAACCAATAACCTTTTTACTTTATCATATGTAGTATGACAAGGAGGTTTAGTCTTAGCATTTTTGAAATATTTTGCAAATAAGCCGCTATATCTGGAATTTCGTCGAAATTGTTAAATAATAAATTAATATAGAGGAAATTCCGAATAATTCATGACTATGAAATTTTTTGGTAAAATAAATATTTTAGCCGCATGAGCAAATTCTATTTCATCGGGATCGCTCGTACTGCAATAAAACACTAGTATTAAAACTAGTTAGCCAGGATTTGTCAGATATTGTGATTCTAATGAGGTAGTGCCAAATGCTGATGTTTTGACATTACATACTGTAAATATAATCAAAATATCTGTCTAGTTCTAGTAGTTTTATTTTAATGCAGACGTGGCCGATCTCGATCAAATAGAATCTGCTGCAGCTAAACTATTAATATATGGTATGAATATGATAAAGTCATGTGCCTGGCCACATCAGATTTTTTGGATAGCAATCGATTTCGTAAATAAGGTACATCATCGGGCTCTTCTAAATGGCAGTAAATAATAAAAATTAAAGATAATGTACGCCAATAGTGAGTATTGATAATATTGAAAATAATAATAATAGTAAGTCTTTATAAATTGTAATTGTGTAAACTACAATTTGAAGTGCACATATTTTCACAAAATTCAGCAGTAAAATATATACATAGTCGCTGCCTTTCCTTTTTCCTCGCAACGGAGTTGGTCTCCTAACTTGCGAATGTTTGGGTCTCCATACCCCAGGTCATTGATTATATATATATATATATATATACAGGGTCCTGCAACTAAGCTCCCGTCTTCTGTAGCTCACTTACGCATTAAGCTAAGAGTTTGATATTTTGCAGGCTTACCCTGTACTTCAAGGTACAATTCAAGAAATTATTTTTTATTATACAGGCTGTTCCAAAAATGCGCAACGCCATGGTAATTTATTTTTTTAAATTGCATGCTATACATTTTTCTACACATTTGGAAGCCTTTTATGGTTGCCTACATATCACCAAAATTTTATTGAAATCGGTTCAGTGACGGCAGCGGAAAAAAATAAAAACCAAAAAAAATTGATTTTGCATCGTAGGTTTTAAAAATCAATAAAAACCACAAAATGCACCTCGTTAATAAAATTTTACGACGTGCTTATTAAGTTAGATGTAATAGTCTCGTTAACCAAGTGACATTGATCCAAATTATACAGGGTGACAAAAATCGAGTGTCAAACTTGTCAAACTTCAAAGCGCGCTATTGTTCTTATTTTAAATTGGAACCCATAATTTTTTTTAGGTGAAACGATGCGGAATTAAATAATAAATATTGTTTCTGAATACAACCCCATCACAATTCCCAATATTTTAAAAGTTATTCGCCAAAAACTCATTTTTCTCCGTTTCCAACGGCAATTTTAGATAATAAATATCGTACGTGGCGTTGAAAAACAATTTATTACATAAAATATAACGCAGAGAGGTATTTTAGATTTTACTGTACTTAATTAAGTAGTTATTCAATTGCTAAATTTACTGCAAAATTTACCTATAGCCACATTTCCGTCCTTACCGTTATAGGTAAATTATGCAGTAAATTTAGCATTTGAATAACTACTTAATTAAGTACACTCAAATCTAAAATACGTCTATTATTTTTTATGAAATAAATTGTTTTTCAACCACGTACGATATTTATTATCTAAGATTGCCGTTGGAAACGTTGAAAAATGAGTTTTTGGCGAATAACTTTTAAAATATTGGGAATTGTGATGGGGTTGTATTTAAAAACAATGTTTATTTTTTAATTCTGCATCATTTCACATAAAAAAATTTATGGGTTCCAATTTAAAATAAGAACAATAACACGCTTTGAAGTTTGACAAGTTTGACACTCGATTTTGGTCACCCTGTATAATTTAGATCAATGTCACTTGGTTAAGGAGACTATTACATCTTACTTAATAAGCACGTCGCAAAATTTTATTAACGAGGTGCATTTTGTGGCTTTTATTGATTTTTAAAGCCTACTATGCTAAATCATTTTTTTTTTGTTTTTATTTTTTTCCGCTGCTTTCACTCAACCGATTTCAATAAAATTTTGGTGATATGTAGGCAACCATAAAAGGCTTCCAAATGTGTAGAAAAATGTATAGCATGCAATTTAAAAAAATATATTACCATGGCGGTGCACATTTTTGGAACACCCTGTATCATAAAAAATAATTTCTTAAATTGTACCTTGAAGTACAGGGTAAGCCTGCAAAATATCAAACTCTTAGCTTAATGAGTAAGTGAGCTACAGAAGACGGGAGCTGAGTTGCAGGACCCTGTATATATAGTTTATAGTTAGTCAATGCCCCAGGTTAATGGTACTGAGGGTACGTTTGGTTCCATTCGTTGTTCGCCTCTATAATCTGCCTTCACTGACAATTCTCTGACACAAACGGAGATACGACCTCAATGCTGAACACGGCAGTAAAACCGTTAAGTATCAAATTGTTGTAATGATATAATTCTAGATTAGTATCGCCTTTAAGTGCGTCAAACTACACCCAATATAGTAACGCACATTTATATCTTAGGACAAGTAGTCACAGAAGTGTTGTAAACCGCTATAAAAACGGATCCCTAATGCATTATTTCTAGTTGTTTTACCGTAATCTAGAGACCTATTTAAGAAAACAGTAAATTGATCGCTAGTCGACTAATCGTCGGTCCCTAGAATCTACAGAATTGCTCCGTTTATTTGGTATTAATATCAACAAAGCTTTATACTGTAAAGTTTAAACTTTAAAGCGTAGATTTAACGCCAAAAGCTGAAAATAACAACTCATCACACTAAAGTGTCTACACTGTCTACACATAATAACAAAATATATAAAAAAAGCACGTAACTTTTCTGTGGTTAACGTTTCCATATAGCACACCCCGAAACTAAGTAGGAAAGAAGCACCCTCATAATAAAAAGGGAACGTGATAAATGTGTTTGTGGAGGTAAGCGGAAATTGGAAATTTATCAAAATGATTCCGCATACGAATTACTAGGCATGGAAATGCTTTTTTTCTCGTTGGTCTAGCTATTGATAAGGGATTTTGTTTGTGGTTGCTAACTGTGATAAATTGATTTTTTGGTTGAACGGCTCTGTGTTGGTACTAAACTTTGACAAGGCCTTTGCCCCGGTGTTCGTTAGGCATTCACGAAAGGTTTACTGCCCTGGTTCGGGCGTTACAAAATTATTGGTTAATATCTGAAACGTTAAAAGATTATATATAAAAATTATATTAGTGTCAGAGATAATGTTCATGTGTCAAGTATGGAGGCGTGAAACATGAAAACGAATGAGTTTATAACAATAAGGTAGAAGAACAGCAAAAACTCCTCTAAATCATAATTAGAACATTATAAACTTTAACTTTTGTTAATTTTGGTTCACTAAAGGACACAAATTCAAATTGTAAGCTCTCTGATCTTCCTTTCTACACGAATAATAAAAAAATATTTAAAAATATCTTGTTTTTTTCAAAATATTTCTGTAACCATTTGGAATTTATTTTAAAACATTTAAATACTTTGTAGTTTTCAGAAACGATTATTTTTGTATCTATATCCTACTAACTCAAAGGCAACATTATATCTATGTAATTCTCAATTTTCCGCTGAAGGGGTTAAATTACTTCTTAGCAGCATTAACCGTAGAACAGTGTCTAAGATTGAAACTTGTTTTGTGGAATTAAGTATGGGCGGCGTCAACGGCAGCTTAAGGTAGCCATAATCGCCCGACAAAATATTGAAAGTCATCAAAAACGGGAAATTTCGAACAGAGAGTTAACTTCAAAGCAGAATTTTTGATCTCTGGGGGAAGACGTCAGGTGACATTTAGGCCTAACCTTCTAATTACTCTTTCCTGGTTCATTAACATTAATTGCGAGCATTATGTTCAAGTCTAAGGAAATTACTAAGACCCTTTCGTCTTTCGGTAGCAAAAGATCTAATCATGTTCTGAAAACGCTCTGCTTTTGAAAGGTCCTTAAATTATAATTATATCTTTTTACACGTCTGTATATGACTTGCACAACTGTTTAAGTTGATTTAAATAATAGTAAAATGAAAAATGTTATTTTTACTTTAGTTTTGGATGTGGCTAACGTTTATATAATGTAGCGAATTTTCTCAATGTTTCTCTTATATGTTACTTCTCAATGTTACACCCTATATATTTCTTGTACAATTGATAGGTCGTTTTAAATATTGATAAAATGCTTTGTAGTGAAAAATAACCACTTAACTTTTAAAAAGGTTACCATTTTTAGGTTAGAATTCGATGTAGCAAACCTTTATATAGTCGAGATTTCCCTAAATGTTCATCCTTATCTCTTTTTGAGTTATAACTTCCGCGATTTTTCCAACGGTTGTTTAACTCTTTTTGTGGACTCATTTGTACTCACTGCTACCCAATATAGTTTATCATTTTAAAATACCCATGTTTCTCGATATCTTTCTGCTCAAATACTGGTAACTGGACATGCATGATTGTTATAAATAATTCAGATTCATTACATTTATTGTTTCGGTATACAATCAAGAGATATTACAGCCACGATAAACTCCAGTAAAAGTCTGTCTCATTTCCTGTAGAAATATTTTGTGAAACAGTAATCAATCCGTTGCGGTTAATTTTATAACTTAAAAGGCTCGCATTTAGGTACAGAATTCAGTGTAGTTCGGTGATTTTGTGATTGGGTAGGTAATTTAACTCCGATTTGCGTCGGGTAATGAACTGTTTAATCATCAATATAAACTAGAGCGGAATTTGATAGAGTCGTTAATATTGAATTTCCAGCATAGCTGAGTAATTAATTGAAGTTTTGTCCTTTGTGTCAAGGGTGTTTTAGTTAGGATTTCAGTATTTAGTTCACCAGTAAAATCCATACATATGCGGCAAATGCTGGTATTCATATGAACTCCGTACTTGCTGCTAGTTTATTTCCATGCTTCTAATTACAAGTTCTAACGTTATACTGGATAATATTATACGGCGTTATAAATCAATTTTTAACTTAAAAAACTTAACAGAATGAAATCATTTTGGCTAATACTGCAGCATCTTTTGGCGTAACTTTCGATTTTGTTGCAATGACAACTTGCTTTTTTTCAAATAAAATGGTGTTTTATTTTAGTTCAGTAGAGGATTTTTTTTGCAAATCAACACTTGGTAACTATGTCAAATGATGGCTCTATTGTGAATAAGTTTCATAAAATCCTTGTGTAGCGCTTTGATAAAATTTTGTGCTGAATACGAATCCTAGTTTCGGTACACAACTGGAAGAAATGAGTCGGTGATTCAAAGACACAGGTGACAAGGTTTCAAGAATGCAGGTAAAAGTTCAAAGATTCCTTTATAAGTTGTTTAAAGTTTTTATAATTAAAAGAAAAATGGCAAAATTACACTTCTTATACCCCTACTTTTTTCGAAAACTTTACGTATTAGGAAATCTTTGAGTGATTCGCATTTAACCCAAAAACAAAGAATGAAATTGGAATTGGAAAATGGAATTGAATTACAAGTGTAACAACTGTTTTTTTTTTCGTTGCCACGGAGTTGGTTTATTAATTATTTATTTTTATTTTCATTGACAATTAGGTAATTTGATTAATGTCATATAAGAAGTTAAGATCACTGACTTTGGTTATTTCATTTATTATGTTATATTGTTGTTTAATTTAATGTTTTTAATTGCTAACATTTCGTAAGAAACAATTTTCATAATTTTTTAAATGATGTGGTATTCTCGAAATAATTGAAACACGACCCTATAATTTAAACTTTTTACTTCTTATAACATGACTACGTTTCGATGGTAGGTCGCAGAGGTAAGAGAGCTCCACCCATGTCGCGGCTTATACAGGATTAACCAAAATTACCGGAAATGCTAATAAGAAATTTCCAAAAAATGTTCGAACAAAAGTTTTTTGCTTTAAACACGATATCTTTTAAATATATTTTCAATATACAGGCTGTTGATTTTATTATGTAAATTTGGTAACATTTTCTTTTTTAAATAGAACACCTTATATGTTATTAAACTTTTTAATTCCAAGATAAATTCTAAGATTTTTTTTACGATTAATTTTTTTATAAAATGCATTATTTTTTAATTAGGTGTTAATTAACCAAAAATAGTCAATATTACAGGAACACCTAAATAATTCTCCAACCGCAAACAAATTCGCAATTTTTTTCGAATGTATGAATTTTCCCATATGTTTTTTGGGCTTAAACACCCTCTCGTTTAAGTATAGTTTTAATAAGTTTTAATACATTTTATAGAACTAAGTATTTTTTAAAAATGCATTATTTTAGAGTTATCAGGAATTAAGGAAAACTACTGAGCTTCAAATTAGGAATATTTTTCCGCATACATACACATTTATTTTAATATTACAGTTTGAACATTTAATTTAATTCTATTTAATTGTTGTTATTTTCTCTTGATTTTTTTTTATTTTTACATGTTTGGTTTAAGTAAAAGTTCATGAGTATTGATTAATTGCTTATAACTAAAAAATTTTATTTTTATAAAGAAGAATTCTAGCATAACATTCTAAGAATTAATCTTAGCATTAAAAAAATGTTAAATATACAGGGTGTTCTGTTAGAAAAAAAGAAAGATTTGCAAATTTCCATAAAAAATAAATAGCCTGTACATTAAAAATATATTTGAAGGAGACGTTGTTTAAACCGAAAAAACATTTATTTGAAACATTTTTGATTTTTTTTACGTTTGGAGAATTTTGACTATTTTTGGTTAATTGCACCTGAATAAAAATACTGCATTTTATAAAAGTATGATCCTATAAATTCTTAGAATTAATATTAGAATTAAAAAATGTAATAATATATAGGGTGTTCTATTTAAAAAAGGAAGTATTGAAAATATATTTAGACGATAGCTTGTTTCAAGCCAAAAAAAAATTTCTTGGAGAATTATTTAGGTGTTCCGGTAATTTTGGATAATTTTAGAAGCGCCTTCTACCCAATAACTATATGCCACAGATGAATTTTCTAGAAAATGTTTATTAAAAGCAGGAGTTATTTTTTAACAAATCTGCAAATGTATATTTTTGTGGTAATAGAAGTCATAATGTTAAATTTATGTACAATGTCCATAACAAAAAAATTCTTTACACTCAAAACAAAAATATGAGATGACACATAGAAAAAACCGAACTAATGTGGATGAACAATATTACAAAACGAGAATTTTTTTGA
Organism: Melinopterus prodromus; assembly: GCA_964023965.1. Taxonomy (NCBI): domain Eukaryota; kingdom Metazoa; phylum Arthropoda; class Insecta; order Coleoptera; family Scarabaeidae; genus Melinopterus; species Melinopterus prodromus. The sequence goes on along the minus strand of OZ030392.1, from coordinate 57,735,284 downwards.
AAGAAAATCCAGAAGTAATAGTTACACGTTCGGATAAGGGAAACCTAACTGTTTTGATGGACAAGGATGAATATATGCAAAAAATGAACATCTTGCTGAACAACGAAGCTACTTATGAAAGAATCCAAAGAGACCCCACCCTATCAATTCAGAGGAAGTTAAATACAATTATCCAACAATGTATAACCGATGGAAAGATCACACGTGAAATGGGACGAAAGCTTAAGACACATAATGGAACCCTCCCCAGAATATACGGATTACCTAAAGTTCACAAGCAGGGATCCCTAAAAATGCGACCAATTGTGTCATGTGTAGGTTCGGCAGTGTATGTGATTTCCAAATATGTGACGGGCATTTTGAATAACATTGCGCACATATGTACTTTCAGTGTTGCAAATTCATATGAACTTGTTGATAAGATCAGAGATTTAGTAATACCTACAGATTATGTACTAGTTTCATTGGACGTCACTGATCTTTTCACAAATGTTCCATTAGACACAACTTTGGAAGTTTTGGAAGGGTGTTGGCAGGAGCTGGAACCTCATACCTCACTTACTTTGACTGATGTAAAAACATTGATTTCGTTTACCTTCAATAACAGCTTCTTCAAATTTAATGACAATTTCTATCGTCAAAGACAAGGTACGGCAATGGGTAATCCGGCTTCACCGATATACGCCAATCTGGTGATGAATTACGTATTAAAGAAGGCCATCGAAAAGTTGGGCTTTGAGCCCACTTTTTTGTACGTTTACGTTGACGATCTGATCACTGTTTTACCAAGGGATAAAGTTCACCAGGTCATTGATGTTTTTAATTCGGTTCACCCATTTATTAAATTTACAGCGGAGGTGGAGGTTGATCAAAGAATACCCTTTCTCGATATATTAATTCACAGAACTAATGAGAACACCTTAAAAACCAACTGGCACAGGAAGGACATCAATTCTAACAGGTTTGTGAATTTCAATTCCGACCACACCATGACACAAAAAGTAGCGATTATAAAAAGCTTAAAACATCGGGCCCTTAGATTGTCTGAAAGGGAGTTCGATCAGTCAAATTTCCGATTGATAACAGAAATGCTAGTTAAATGCAATTACCCGAAAATATTGATTCATAGAGTGTTGTATAGCGAGCGGTCTGTCTATGATCTTAATTTGCAAAACAATGCTACTGGTCTTACTAATAACTTGGAAAAATATTACAAACTCCCAAGTATACCAGGTTTAACACCTAAATTAATATCACTGTTAAAAACTGACAATTTAAAAATTGTTACTTACAACAAGAAGAACATTGGTAGTCTATATTCTAACATGAAAGACAAAGTTGACAGGAATGAATGGAGTGGGCTAATCTACCGGGTGGACTGTGTGGACTGTGGGGTGACGTACGTTGGGCAAACTAATCAATATTTCAAAAAAAGAATTCAGCAACATAGATACGATTGTACGAATAAAAACACTAACAAGAGTGAAAAAACGGCTCTTGCCCTGCATGCTTTATCGCATGCCCACACATTTGACTTTGACGGTGCAAAAATTTTAAAAAAAGAACCAAATTACAGGAAAAGGTGTATTATGGAAATGCTTTTTATAAAGATGACTAACAACACAGTAAATCTAAGAACTGACACAGATAACTTGAGCAGTATATATTCAAATGTAATTTCCATCTTGCCGACCTGACCCTATGTGACTATGCAACTGTTTGTACGAAGATTTCGAAAAAGAATGTTAGACGCGATGTATTCGGAATTTGTTCTAAATAAATATCTGTCTGCCGGCACATGTTGTGTTGTCATTTTAATGTATTTTAATGTGGTTTTGTGACATACTTTTAAGGTAATTTTGTTGTATTTTAAATACTAATGTACTCATATAGGCCCCTTTTGTTATAGCTATGATTAAGGCTGAAAATATAGCCGAAACGTCAGCAAAAAGGTAGGAGTTTTATTTAATTATCCCAGCTCCCAAAGCCGTCAAAAAACAGTAATTTATTTATGTACAATGTTTTTAACGTGTTTGTAAATGAGTATTGTTGGTTAAAAAAGAATCGAAATCTATTTTTCTTAGTTATAAAAATATGTTGAAATATAGGAAATATGTTAAATAAATAATTAAATGGGGAATATTGAATACTGCGTGAGTGTTGTGAGTACTTGGTTTTCGATAAGTATTGAAAATGAGAATTTTGCAAAACTGCGAACCAAAGCGTGGAAAGCGGCCGATGCGATGGTGAAGAACCAAAAGATAATATTAGAAAATGCTGAAGGATTGTGATTAGGTAGATCTCAGTTTCCGGAAGAATAAGTAGACCAAACTCCATAACAAGTTAAAAAGGTCCTACAACACTATTGTGAGAGGACTAGGATAATGGATTCAACACATTTGCCTGCGTATGGGGCACAAAACGACACCATTTATTAAAAGAGTGCTAATTAGACTCCTGCATAATGTACACAAAAACTTCAAACAGCGTGGCGGTTATCATCCATGCGTTACAAAAACCTAACCAAATAAACTTCAATCACCAAAATCGTAAAAACATAATACTAAACCAAGAGAAATATCACCTTCGGCTCTGAGGTGTTGCGATTTCGCACGCTATCGCGCCATATAGGTAAGAATCTCACTTGAAAATGAGCGCCCGCCGAAGTATTTTTAGTGCCAGCGGGATATATCAAAGCAATTTAGCGCGTTGTTAATGTGATCGATAAATTCAGCAGATGTGAAAAGTTTGCCAGTCTTGCTCGTCGCCAGATTTCAGCCGGGATAGTAAGGGCGACCGCGGAGCGGCGTGGATAGCGGGCCGGGCGTAAATTGACGTCGTTGGACAGAAATTTCCCGCACCCCATTGGGGATTAAAATACGCGGAAAATTGCCGGAACAAAAGCGCGTCGCGAGTGCACCGCATTCATTTCGGAGAACGCTCGAGGGCGCACCACATCACTACCTGCGCGAACGACCTCCTTCCTCGATTACCGTCAATCGTGTAAAAACTGGGTCATTCTCTGTTTTGTTTTGTCCTATCGGTTCTACTTAAATTAATTGATCATTAGTCAGTTCTGGATCACTTTTAGACCATTAGGCGTTTGAGGATTAATGTTGAGTGTTAAGTAAACGAAATATGCACCTATTTTGTGGTAAAAATTTTTTTTTAAAATAATTAAACGAAACACCTTGAAATAGTACGTAAGACCTTAATAATTTTATTTGATTTTAGAAATTATACAACAAATTTGTGTAATGAAAGAGATTCTTGTAATATACATAATATGACTTTCGAGCATTTGAAACAAGCAATAAGAACCACGAATTCGGATACCTAGTACAAATTTATGTTAAGAAAATTAAGAACTCAAGACATCCAGTGACAGAGTAAAAACCGGTATATGTAGCAAAAATTACAACAAACCATTCAGAACCATTCAGCAGTCGCTAATGCATAGATAGATAAGGCAGAAATTGAAAGTTTTGGAGCGCTTATTTACAATTTAATTACAAAACAATCTGCGTCCAGCAAATCCCGAAAATATGACACTTAAGTTTATAAGCAAAATATATGGATTTGTGATTGTGGTGTCAAAATGCTGTTTCTCCTTTATTTGGAGCAAATGAAATGGTGGTATTTAGCAAAACAAATGAAAAATATGATAATCTAAGACGTTTGATCAAACTAAAAACCAAAATTCGTTAGAATTCCGAAGGGTTCAGCTGAAGCAGAACAGTGCTTTATAAGAAAGACGCCTTATCTGAAGAAAAGGACCTAATGGAAAGCATACTCGATTTTAATCAAAAAGATATTGACCAATTCGCCGCTTCTAAAACTCGACGGAGTTTATCTTCAAATACGCTATAATCATGTTGCGCCATAATGTTAAGCCAGTTAGTTAATTTTATTACATGAATGATATCAAAAAACATAAGATAAAAATGTAAACTCGCAATGAATGAAGTATTTTTTAATAGATACAAGATTTAATTTAGTTAATTGGACCATCTTCAATTATACTTACTTTATTCAAGTTCAGTAAAAAAACGTTTCAAAGAAGTAATTGGTTTTAAACGACCTTTGCTGTGATACCATACTCGACCTACTTTCCCCATTTCAATTTTAGAAACAGCATATTTAAAGTAAACAGTGAAACAAAGTTTTGTCAGAGTTTTACCTCTTTTAACTTAGAATTGAACCTACTACGAACTTACCCTACCTGAGTTTGAATAAAATAATAGGAAATGTACGTACTGTATGTTTTTAGATTTTACCACGGTACATTTTGGGTTTATAATAATATGTATTTCGAATTTCAGTTTTACTTTACTCCGTACAGCTGTAAATACTATATAGTTACAAGTTTGTAGTCGCATACTATTTATTATATATACTATATCATATTATAAAAACAAAAATTTATTAAAAAATATTGTTTTTAAATTATGTACAAAAAAACCTCGATAATCCGAACCGACACTAATCCAAACTATTAGTAAACTCTAGTAATCCGAATAGATGTGAATACCATATCTTAGTGTTGTCAGATAGATTTTACGGTTTCCCCCAAGTAATAGCAAAAATATCCCCATAAACGACTATTTCGGCTGCAAAATCTCCCATGTGATTCTTCCTTTTCGTAGAAATTTAATCGCGAGCGGGAGGGAGGGGGGGGTAAGGGTAGGGTAAGGAAATGTTTAAGGATAAAAATCCCGCAAATCCCCAACTTGTATGGAGCCTCAGATAAATCAGTAAAATATAATATAATGACAATAAAACAATCAAAAATCCCCCAATATAAAATTATGCCCCCAGAAATTCCCAGACTATATAATATATAGAATATCCCCCCAAGCGCTTAAAAATCCCCCAATTATGGGGGAAAATCCCTCAATCTGGCAACAAACACTACAATATTTTGATACTTCGCTTAGACTGCGTATAAACTACACATAATACACCAGTGTCGACTGAATAGGATAGTTTACAGATTATTTTTTTTTACGAACTAGCTGCTGTAAATAATTTTTAAGCACACGGCAATTAAATATCACTAGTCTAACATTATTAACGGATCGCTCCACTGTAAAACATTTCAGATAAAAATTTACAAACTACTATAGTTAGGGGCTGAGGAAAATCTCTGGATTTCTCAAGATGAGTATGATAAGTGAAGATGGTAAACCAATAAAATAGTTTGTAAGGAAATAATGTGTATACATTTGTGTAATATACATTATACCAACATATTATATTTTTATTGGATACATCATTATCCACTATAATATATGTTGAATTGATATCGATCGTTCAAAACTCTACAAGACACCGTTCGGTCTGCAGTGATACATAGTTCGGTTTACCGAGGTTTTACTGTACGTATATGTTTTTTAAGGTGCATAAATTTGAAAACCGGGGTTGACTTTGAAGGTAGTACTTACCTAAAGATGTTACTCAATACAGTATCTAACAATTGGATTCGGAATGTAAATCTCTTACCTGAAACAAATAATATGGATTCAATATAAATATCGGTAAATAATTAAATATTTATGGCGATCACACCATATTTTGACAATCACAAAATTGTTTATCAGCAGTAATTGACGTTTAAACATACAATTTTGTACAGTTGTTATTTATGCTTTTATTATTTCCGTATGATTTAATTCACTGAATTAATTCCAAGCAATTTACTTTTTATTACATAAGTTTACTGGCTATCTAACAGAATATCGATTTAAATTTTCAACACAACTTATAAATCTAATATCACTCAACGAAAATTTGTCTGCCGTTGGGATATCTTATAAGAAATATCAACGTCAACTCCGACAGAAACACCAGCCCAAACGAAAGTGATCTATCTATAAAAAACATATAATGTAACAGCGTCTACAGTCTGCATGCGTCACACGTATCAAGAACATTGTATTATTTTTTTTGCGCAGTTGCCAGTTTTATATATCTCCAAAGTAAGTAGAAAGGATCACGATATATCACACTATACAAGTTGCGAAACGAGAAATATGTTATTCCCGAATTCAATTCCTTAGAATCTCACAGGAATAAGAACGGATTTTATTGGATAGGAGACTATAATAGGCATATTTCGTGTTACGCTATCATTTCAGGTGAATGATGCCTTAATACCCCTACCAGTAGCACAATAGATCTGTGACATATGTCTACATTGCCTGCCTAGAATTGATTTTACGGAATACGATTCTGAATAAACGGATTTGCCGATACGATACATTTAGCTGCGAGAATCGATAGATCGTCGCAAAATAACGGGATTACCGTTTCAAAAATACATGACTTGCAGTGGTGAATGTTTTAACATGCTAACATTATGTAGATTACAATAATTAGAGCAGTACTGTAATATTCTTATTGAATGTGCACACGATGGAGTACAATATTCAATCATATTTATTTGTAATGACAATTACTGTTGATTATAAACAGTATGGAGTCGCATACATCTGTTTTGATTATTCGTTGATGTTAAAACAAGCAGGCATAATTCCCACGATGCTAAATTTATAAAAAAATCATTAAAAACCCAATAGATAGCAAATGATCTACAAAAGGAATAGAAAAAGTTGCGACTTCGTACAATAAAAACTTAGTACGTAGTTTTACGATTAGGCTAATAACCAAATCCAGGCAAATAATTTATATATCTATGATGCAAAGGGACATAATAAAGAGTACGTTATTCATAAAAATATGTTATAGGATATGGGTTATGGGACATTTTTCGTACAATGAATTTTGGAAGTAGTTTGAATAAGAAGTAAATTGGTTAAAATATTTTATAGAGAGTCAATAAATAAATCGTAAACACAAAATGACTTTTCAAATGCAGAAGAATACCGCATTGTATATAACAAGATGGTATACTAAAAAATATATACTTCTTAGTATCTATATTCCAACAAATTTCCGCAAAATATCGTATCTTTTCCTTTAAAATATACAATATATTCGCCAAACATCCTAAAAACATGAAATACCCAAGGATATTACATCGTAGCCGTATCTCTTTCAGGCCTGTTCAACATAGCAACACAATCCCCCGATTAAGATAGGAAATCTCAAAAAAGCACCGCCATCACTCGTCGGCGTCAAGGACCAAGGATGCGGAAAAACTTGCTTCGATACTCCCGAAATCCTTCCTCTTTTCGGTTAGCCGAAGGTGTCGGGCGACGTAAGGGTCCGGCTCGAGAACCCATCTATCTATTTATATCAATTGGGCTTTGTTAGGCCGTAATACAATAGACGAGGGTAGGAGATGAGTAGAATTTGTCATTGGCTACCGTTTAGTCCGCAGGGGCTTTCGCCTTTTGAATGTCGATGAAAGGAAATATCGTTATTTCTAGAAATGGTGGAGGTGCCGGAGAAAAAATTGCTTATTGATTGTCATAAAAACAATGATTAGGCAAATAAAAAAATACTTCTTTTAGTATACTGTTTAGAGGTTATAATTTCGAAGGTTACTTCATAAGGAATGTTTCTCTAAAAAATAATTCACCTGACATATTTTAAATATATTATATGGTGTCACCATTATAATAATTGTATAACATAATAGCTATTTATGATGCGAGTGTTAAAAATTAACGTTATTTGACCAGCAAGACTATGTGCATGCGAGATTAAACATATACCAATACGCTAGTACGCCCATCGCTAAATGGTTACTAGAAAATACAATTACCACAAGTGCTCACTGTGTTTTCTAGTTGAAATGTCCTTTAACACCGGGTTTCGTAATGTAATACTATTTTTCGCACTGATCTACTAAAGTGATGCATTGTCAATAACATTAGAAAAGTAATTAGGTGTTGCTTCCCGCTATGAAAGATCAGAAAAATTAATCAACTATGTACATAAACAAAAACAAGAACAAGCACTAAATCAGTTTTGCTTATTTAACAGTATTATCAATCTGCTTACCACAATAACATTATTGCCTTCATTGGGAGAAAATGCACAATCATGTAATCTATTCTCAAAAAATAGACAAAAATTCAAATTTCCTGCCTTATTCCTGCTATAAATTTTCTACGGAGAGAAGCATATCAGAATAGATTGTAACTTGTTAGATTTTCTTGGTGTTTTTCTGGGTGGTCATTTAGTTTCGATTGTTGTATTTTTGACAAATGAAGTTATTGCAAATCTGCTAAATACTCTGAAACCTAACCTCAAAAGTTGAAAAAGTTTATCGATTATTTTTATTAAGATAATAATCGTGGCATGCGAACAAATAAATATGTAGTAATAAAAACAAAAATACTTTTTTTATGTAATGTTAAATACAAATTTAATTCACTTTCCTCCAATTCACATCTTGTTTATGTGAAATCTCTTCAAATTTTCTTTGAAATATCATCTTATAGTTGTCATTTGGTACTACAAATAGCACTTGATAAATTTTCTTCATTGCGTAACATATAGATAACGGAAACAATATTTACTTGCACAGGTGCTTGTTACTTTTATAAATATTAATATGAAATAAATCCAGAAACAATAAGCCTCACCTCCAGCATGACGTTAGCTCCTTTAGACGCGTTTTCACATTTTTGGTAACTTAAGCAGCACCCTAATAAACATTTTTGTTATTGGTAGTAGGGTTTTGTTGTTGCCATTGAGTTCATCTTGAAAAAAAGTTTGCGATTTTTTTTTTCATATTCCTTGTAGTAAAGGGGTCAGTGGCCCATGTTCCACCTATAAGACGAAGAGGCTGGGCAAGAGACAATAATCAGAATGCTGAAATTTTTGCAGCACATCATCTTCCAGCCCCACAACATCGAATCAGAGCCAATCACGAATGACGATATAACTTATGAAGAAGATGCCATACAGCTTATTACTCCAATCCAAAGGAAGTTGCCAGATAAATCAAGACAAACCTGAATCCAAACAAGGCCCCTGGTGACGTATCTAGTAAATGCATCGTTCAGAGTAAAATATGATATCAAAACTATCATTGAGAGAACGGAACTAATTTCTAATCACCATTTTGGTTTTAGAGAAAAGCATTCCACTATAGATCAAGTCAATAGAATAACTGATAGCATAGAGAAAGCATTAGAAGAAAAGCTTATTTGCTCAACAATCTTTCTTGATGTGACGCAAGCTTTCGATAAGGCTTGGCACGAAGGATTGATACACAAGCCAAAGAGTATGCTACCCATATAATACGTCGAACTGCTAACATCCTATATATCTGATAGACTATTCAGAATAAAACAGACCGATGAATACTCGGAACTAAAAGAAGTAAAAGCTGAGGTACCCCAGGGTAGTGAATTAGGACCAATTCTTTATCTACTATATACAAGTGACCTACCACAGCTGGAAAATGTAACAGTCGCCACATTCGCAGATGACACGGCTCTAATGGCAGTGTCATCAACTATTGGAGAATCTACTAGGCATCTTCAACAAGCTAGTAATAAAATATATAAATGGACCAAAAAATGGAAAACCAAGCTCAACGAACTGAAATCTGTCCGCATTAACGTTACAAATAAAAGAATCGAGGACATACCTCATGTCAAAATTAATGACGCCATAGTTCCATATGCGAACACTGCAAAGTATTTGGATATGGCTTTGGATACAAAACTAAGGTGGAAACACGCTAAGAAGAAAAGAGTGTTTGACCTCAAATACAGAGATAACTGTACTGGCTTAAGGGAAGAAACTCTCGTTTGTCAGTACAGATCAAACTATAATGTTACAACGAAGTAGTAAAACCGATTTGGTTATACGGCATCCAGCTTTGGGGTTGCTCGAAAACTCGAATTTACAAGGAATCCAGACTTTCCAATATAAAGTACTAAGGAATATGGTTAACGCTCCTTGGTACATACGGACCAGTGACCTGCACCGTGAGCTTGGTGTCCAACAAGTCATCCAAGAAATGAAAAGAATTGCCACTAAGCATGAATCTCTAAGCCATCACGTCAACGTAGAGACCCTGCATTTACTGGATAACCAGAATCTAGTGAGAAGCTTAAAATGAACCAAACCCTTCCAACTAGTGAGTCAGTGAAATGTGTAAAAAGCAGAGCACAGTGAGTAAAGTGTTAGTGCTTCTTATTTAAGACAAAAGACTATATGATGCATTAAAACTAGTCGAAGAAAACGTTACTGCCGATGTTTATTGCTAAGTAAAACCGGATAACAAAAGAAGGTTAGGAAGATAAAAACTGGCGGAAAAAAGAACACATAATTACTAAAAGTTCTAGTAAAGATGCCTAAATTTTCTTTGCATCCATTACTTTCCTCAAACTATTTTCCCTTTTTCAAAATGTTAGTTATTACATTTATCCAATCCGTGGACTTATGATAAAATATCATTTTCGGTTTAATCGTCTTCTTCCACTGTTCTATCTTTTCCATTTAAACAGTTATTTTATTCTGACAGCCTGAATACAATTTACATTACCAGAGAGTACCAGAGAGGGTAATAAAATTACAAATTGATACTTTCAGAACGCCCCTTCCAGGTATTTCTCTGATTAGCGGTAATCAAGTCAAGCTCTTGCCACGAATTTAATGATCAATGCTTGGATGCGAGTTGCGAGCGTGTTTGGAACAATCTGGAAACTCGCGGGAGGCAGCCAGTCAGTCGGGAGGGAACCCTCAGCGGGCAGGTAACACGTTTAACTTTTAAATCTGAAAGCGCAAATTGTTCCGGACTAAAATTCATTCGGTACAAAAAGCAGACATTAGGCAGCCGCGGGCGGATACGTTTTACAACTTTCTTTGGTAATTTCTCGGACTACGCGGATTCAATTTACTTCTTGGGACGGGACGGCACGGGACGGGACTTCCAACCACCCCATCTTTTGTCGTTCTTATCGTGATCCCCTACCTCGGCGCCCCTAACGTTCCAAATTTAAATATCACTGCCGCCCCGTCGTAAGCCAATTTGGTGCTTTGCGCCCCAAATTTATTCGACGAGTCTTTTCTGTGAGTTTTTGTTCTAATACAATTTCTTTTTTCCTAGAGAAAACTAATATCTGTGTCTATTCAATACGGGGACTCTGCTTAAAATAATCTCAGAAAGGAATAAAGTTTTGTCTAAACATGCTTCATATAAAACATTATATGAAAAAGCTAAAGACGATATTATTTTTGGAGCTGTTTTGTTAACTTTCATTATGCAGGTAAACTTTGTAACAAAACTGATAAATTTGCCAGCGAAATTTGACTGCCACAGACATCAGACAGAAGGACCAACGAGTGCCCTGTGTGAAGTAACAATCTATAAAAACGAAAACATTTTCCAGTAAGTATGCATTGTGATGGGCGATGACCCGGAATATTCTGTTTTTTGTATTTTTTAAAAACTAATTTTTATTATATTTTTATCTAATTCTCATATAAGAATTAATTTTAATAAAGAAAAAACTAAACATTTAAAAAAAATTGCAATGCGATGAATTCGTTCGCGCAAAGTGTAAAGTGGTTGCCCACCGATATCCGATAAATATTACCTTAGTGAACAAAAATAAAGATTGTAATAATTGTATTTAACATTCACAAAAAACAAATAGTTATTGGAGCAAAAAAGTTATTTTTTTATAAAATTTAGGCAAATTCTCATTATTTACCAACCGGGTAAGTAAAAATGTTTGCCTATCATCATGTAGGTATTCCAGGTATTCTAAGACAAGGAGTTATCTCCTGGTCATTAAAAAAATGCTTGTAGCCCAAAACCCTATGATTCGGCCAATGAGAAGAGATATTTCAACATTCGTCAGAAGAATCTCTGAGAATAGCCCACAATTCTTTAAACTTAAAACATTGGAATCAACAAAACCAGGCAGCCAATATCCGGGTGTTTCAACTTTCTATCACTCCTTAGGATTCACTATAATATTTGGGATTTTTTAAATTAAATTTGAGATTGAATTTTAACCAATTTAGATGTAGATAGATCACCTTTTCTCACTTTGATTGTTCCAGTTGTTCCTATTTTGTCAATCACAATCTAGGAATTACGCTAGGAATTGCAATTATTCATGATTGCACAGTCAAACTCAAAAATTAAATGTTATTTGAGTCCATTTTCACTTTCAAGGTATAAAAATAAAAGTGGAACTATATATTTGTATTTTTCGCTGGAGAGTATTTTTTTATATTATTGTACTATTGTTACTTACTTAATTTTGTACGATGTCGTAGACGTGAATATTGTTATTATTACTGAATATTACTGACTTATTTTCAGATTTGTAACTTCAATTTGCCGTTCTTCGAAGTGTCTAAATAAGTGGAGCAAAATTTTAATCACTTTAAGAGGAGGTTCTCATGTAGAGACCTAAAAAGTAGCTAAGTAGTAAGTTTGACACAGTTTTTCAAAAAAAAATATTTTCTTTTGCCATATATTTATCCTACTTTAGTGTACAAAATGATATGGCGCCATAAAAACTATATGCAAGAAGTGGATAGAAAGTATCAGGTCCTGTGCGTCGTACTTGTCTCAACGACGTGCATGATGGCTCGTATAAAAATAAACAGAAATCGAAATTTTAATAGCGCTGGGAATTAGTTGGAGGCTAAACCAACGTTTAGTTAAAAAACAGTTTTGTACAGCTTTTTCGGTTTCAAATCGTTATTAGTAATACAATTATTTAAAAGTTTCACTTATTCTGAAGTTCAGCTCCCAATAAAAAGTATTTTCATTAAGTGAAAAAATTAATAACTCCATCCGTTAAACGTCTCAAACGTAACCGCGCACTCCAGTTTGAAAGATCATGTTTCTAGAAAAGCGCGTCACTAGTATCGAAGTAAAAAGCTCTACAAGTGAAGGTAGAAACATGATACGGTTTAAAACTCCTTTTCTATATGAATTCATTGAAATATAATAATTTCATCAACATTAACACCTAGATCTATACGGTCTCTGTACTGTAAAATGATTTTTTAACCGATTACATGAGAACCTCTCGTTGACTATTTGGAATTTACATTCTCACTAAAATGACGTGTCAACTTCTATAGTTTGACTGTGTTGTAAATTAATAGCTGCAATACATCTATCAGTTTCTTTCAATTTTAATTCCTGATACATATTCTACTGCAATATTAACATATTTTCGGTAACTGCCTAACATTATTGTTTAAGTTTAACTTAAAAATCCATTAAAAAATTATAAAATCCCGAATTTTAAGTTAAGCCACTTTTTCTCAGCAAGAATATTTGATAAAAGGAAAGACCGATATTTCATACAACAGCAAGAAAAAAGCGGAAGAAGCTAGCTTGAGATGCAATAGATTAAAAAATAATTATCTCTATTCTTTAATTACTCTAAAATTCTAAATGCAGTCTAAATAACTGAGAACACTACAATAAAATGCAGATCCTGAAAACTGTTATCGAACATAATCCCATTGTGATGCCAGAATAACCAAAATAAGCACGTTCTCAAATACATCCAATTTAAACAGTATTTATATTTTAATATACTACCATGTTTTATATTTCAGACTTTCAGAAGGTCACGTACTCTCGCAAATCACGAACATTTATTTTCATTTGCTGCAATTATATAATAAAAGGTGTTTATTTCAAAAACCTAGCATATTTAGGAAATATTATTGTTCCTGAACTACACGAATGTAAAATGTCATGCATCGCCGGTAGTTACAAATTTCAGGCTCCCCTGAAGCATAAGTGTACAAGAACTATGTTTTCTTTCTTTATAACGCCAGTCATAACTTCTTAGAGCACATTTTTTGACAAAGGCATGTTAATCGGTGCCATTTGACACGCAGCTGCATTAGAGCTGGGACCCACTATTTTCACGATACCAGTATACAGGCTAACCATTGTTTTACTTTTTTGGGTGTTCCATTATTGTATTACCTCAATTTTATTCAGAATTATCAATATGTACTATGGTTATAGCTGCAATAGCAATTACATTAACCTAATGGCTACTAACATTTGGGAGTTATTACACCGCCATTAATGCGAAACAAACCCTACGATATTAATAAATTATAGAATCAAAATACCCCGGTATATGTAGGTATAACGATTGTTCAGTATCCATTATCAATGCGCCGAGCCATTATTGAGGGCAACGACCCGCGACTGGAACGAACCGAAAGGGTAAAATGATACTACAGCTAACCTACCATTTTTCCGCCGATACGGATTCGGCCGATTTATGCAGAATACCGGAAAGGGAAGCCTAATTGTGAGTCATCTAATGCATGTATTCGCATTTACAATTCAAAATCTGAACGTGGGTTCCAGGGGGTAAGTCGCACCTACCCGCAAGACCGCTGGAAATCGATAAACAACCAAGGTTGCCGCAGGTTCTAATTAACATGGCCAAAAACGGTTTCAATTGAATCCGGGACTGTAATTCCAAAGTGTGCTTCGAAATCGTACGTTGTGATTGAATTTCACGTAAAGCGTTCACGTGCAGGACTATTACAGCCGATAGTGGCGCCTAAATTGTATTCAATAAATAAGGAAAAGCATTTACGACCGTCTGCAGTGTTATTACAGCCGTTAGTGGTTGTATTCTGACTGCATTCAATAACCAATAACAATAACCAACTAGAGTAAAATAACCATCGTTCCTACAAAAGTAGCCTTCATCAGATCTATCAAAGAATAAATAAAAATACCCAAAAACCAAGTAATAAAACAATAAATCACTGAGTAACCGAATGAAAAGCCGTTTTTGGCGATTCCTGTTCACAGAAATGTATTGGTTTTGTTTTATATATTGTAACCAATACTCGTTTTCTACTATTCAGCTGCATTGTTTGATAATCCGAACAATTTGATAATCCGAACCACCTTCGGTCCCGATTGGTTCGGATTATCGACGGTCTACTGTACGTGATTGATGAAGCACGAAATATAGCAGACACAATTTTACAGTGAAAAAGGTTATACACAAAGAGGAGTGAACTTCACTTCGAAAATCAGTTAACGTTTAACAACGTTGAAGAAAAATGGTTGGTTTATATAATATGGGAGTTAATTTACATATCAAGTAGTCTAAATGTTGAAATACAAGCAAATTGCAGTAAACTTCTATTTTTTGCACTTTTCTATGTTAAAATACTAACAATAACTTTTTACCGTATCTTTATTGCGAACTAAATCAGTGATCGTATTTTGTGTCAGCATTAAAATAAAACAAGTTAGCCAGGATTTGACAGCGATGTTGATAATATCAATACAAAATGATATAAAGGATGATGTGGTAACAGCAAGCTGTTTCAACACTAGCGTTACGACATATATCTATGATGTATATGCCACAGGACACTACGCATGCATCAAGTCCGTGGATTCGATTGGCTAGATTGGATCTATAGGCTGCCACACTGCTGCCACCAGCTGCCACATGTATAAGGTTATCTATGGGCAGTCAGTGGTTTGGCGTTAGTGAGCTGCCACATGTATAAGGTTATCTATGGGCTGTCAGTGGTTTGGCGTTAGTGAGCTGCCACATGTATAAGGTTATCTATGGGCTGTCATTGGTTTGGCGTTAGTGATGCCTAATATTATTTTGTACGAACAACTGGCACAGTGATACCTATTATAAATTGAAAAAAAAACCAAATTAGGAAGCGAATGATAATAATTAATCCAGGATACAACAATTAGTGTAAAAATACATCTTATTTGAATCAGTAACCACCAAATTTCCGGTCGGGAGGTTTCCCAGTTGAGCTACCAATGCAGTGAAAATTTAAAGGTAAATTTGTCAAATTTGCAGTAGAGAATGCCGTGGAGTCTTGGGCACAACATCAACTTTTAGTAAAGGGATTGCTCTATATTTATTGTTTATTTTATTTTCTTATTGTCTTAGGAATATTTGTTTTCAATTTCAAATTGTTATAAAATTTTTTAATTAAAATTTTGTTGTATTAGCTACTG
Source organism: Melinopterus prodromus (assembly GCA_964023965.1). NCBI lineage: Eukaryota > Metazoa > Arthropoda > Insecta > Coleoptera > Scarabaeidae > Melinopterus > Melinopterus prodromus. Next base: position 57,719,341 of record OZ030392.1, on the reverse strand, counting down.
AGGTTGTCCACCCTATTTTTCACAGGTTTTGAGTTATTGCTTTCTTTGTCTACAAAGCAGCATCTTAATACAAAACTATTTCTCAACACGACTTTGACTTGAACTGATTCATGATAAAAGTAATTTTTAAGCAGCATGTAGATGACATTACACTGTTAGAAATCTACTTATTTTTTTAACTTAAAAGATTCTAACACACTATTCTGTAAATGTACTTTTGTGGAGATAGTTAATTGCATTTTTGAGTAAACTGTATAAAAACTTTATCTTTTTATTAGAACTACATTAACTACATTTTTTATTGATTATAATTATTATCATCATAGAAAAAAAGATACTATTATTTGATTTTTTTTTCAAATAGTCCTTATATCGAAAGGTATTGCCTAAATATAATCTACGAAAATGTTTGGTTTAAAATGACCCATCCTATATAAAAGATTAGTTTAGTGAATTAGTCAATCGCCAGGTATATTACATGTTTCCTTGGCATTGGAAATTAATAAAATAATAAATCATGACAACAAACCCTTTAGCGCAGAGAGCACACAAGACTGTTACTTCTAATTAGTACATTATTGTTAATGGTATATTTTGTTTACTATGTTATGGACAAGGACAATAAAGAATTAATATATTTTTAAATTATTATTTTTTGCTTTTACTAGCCCTTTATATATTCTGAATACGGAAAATACTTTTATTTGTTAATGATTTGAAGCCATTACGCATAACTAATAACTCCGTAGGAATTTTATATTTTAAAACAGTGAACTACAGAAGAAATGAATATAATGTGAAAATTCATAAATTAGTGTTAAACACTAGTCCGTATTTTTATGGGTATAGTACCTACAGCATAAATTAGAAGACGTCATGTTTAATTACTTTTTAAATTTAACATAAAAAGGCGTCCTTAGTTTTATTTTTTATGCACGAACATTATTCTTCCTTCTAATTCCTATGAAGTAGAAATCGATAATCTTTCATATAAACTAAATAGAATCTAGAACACGAGATCTGACGTCTGTTTTTTTTTATTAAATTAGTAACTGTGGTATGTAAATTTAAATTTATTATAGATAGTCATTATTTAATATGATTTAAATTAATCATTTTCTCGACTTTGATACCCTTGTGGCACGGATCGATCAATACATATTGACATTGATTGATCACATATTTCACAGGAATATATAACAAAGGAACATATTAAGACGGTCCCGCAAAAAAATATAAATTTTAAAAATAAGAACCGCCTAATATCTTTAAACAATTGCGCTTTCCGGGATTTCAAGTATTAAACCTCAAAACTTGCCAACCCTAATCATTTGCGTCAATGTAGAATTAAGTACAACTGTCCACAGCCAACTCCCTTTGTCATACCCATTTCAAATTCATCGCTATCTCCCCCTTGTACCCGGCTGCTTTTGATGCCCGCCCTGTCAATCTAGCTAATCCTATTTGCTCCCTGTTACTCCTAAAGGTCTATCTGTCATCAGCACAAAGCGTTTTTGTCTGTAGCATTTCCGTACCTAGATTATATCTGCAGACATGGTTGATAAGAAGATGATAAAAGCAGTGTTGGAAATCTATTTTAACAGAAATGCGTAATACTAAATATATTAACTGCAACTTGTTACTGTCATTCTTGTGTATGTGTGTAGGGACGTTTTATTAGCATGCAATAAGTTAACATTCCAAAGCGCTTTTTTTAAGTGAGTGCCGATTTGCGTCTGTGCAAATAAATAAATATATTGTCTGTCTATCAAGGCAGGTGTTTGATTAGGTTTAGCTGTTTATATACTTATTGCGTCAAGACATATCTTCATTAAACATCACTACACAAATGTTAGAACATCTGATATAAAGTTATATGGAGATAACCAAATTCGGATGTCTAATTAAGCATTTAGGCAAAATTTTACAATCTTGTGAACGGGACCAATGGGAATGGTCCTAGTTTTTGTACTCTTCGATATTTTCCTCCATCATAAAGAACAAGAACATATTATCAATACTATCAACCCTTATTAGTCACCTAGCGTAATGTGGGTCAATACAGTTTCTTGACATATACAACTTTCACAACAAACCTAAATTTACTGTTTTTATACCATAAATTAGAATTCCAATAAAAACAATTCTTATTGTTTGCTTTACAATAATTTTTTCAAGTTTTGATTCTCACTTGTCCCTCATGCTACCTTTCAGCCAAATATCAAGTGTCCCTTTATCTTTCACACATGGCATACTTTGTTGCTAGTGTTTTTAAATACCTTCCTGAGAGTTATATTATGTTAAATTATTATTTTTTTTTTACCACCAATATTCTTATTGTAGATTTAGGCTGATGATATTGCAAAACAAAATCGCTACCTAAAAAATTAAATATGTTTAACAAAGAAAAAGATTTGTTATTCAATTATATTAAATTAATTAATTACCCGACAATTGCATTGATCGTTAACCTGAAAACAAATCTGTCCATTATAGAAAAAAATATGTGCATTCCTAATAACTTGCCTCTAGCCTCATGCTTTGATGTACCGCCTTGAAGAAGTAAGAAATTATGTTGCAGAAATGTTTTTGAAATCTACATAAATCGCACAATTTTTAAAATTGCGTCTTGGGATACATATTTTACGGTGGGTGCAACTAAGTCTTAAAGCGTAGCAAACAAAATTGTTATTGCGTTCCGTGCACTTTGACAGAACGCGGAAAACGTAGTAACGCCACCTGTAACGAGAATTGGGCTTTTATGTTCGTCTGGAGTGATTGAACTCCAAACGGTGGGTGGCAATCGTTAAGCTTAACCTGCGAAGCCGAAGTCAAATAAATCGGCGATCTATTTTTACCGTTGAACGCAGCCCTGAAACGCCAACATTCAAAATGCGCAGTATCTATACTGAGCTTAAACCGAAAGCTTCCTATAAGTACAATATACGCCAAGTATTCAATTATAAATTTCATTAAAAAAAATAATTGCAGTATCGTGTTCCAATAACAAGGTTTCGAATATGCATTAGAGATTATCCATCAACAACATAATTGATAATAACATTCTATAATTCAGTAAATAACAAAATATTCACTGAAAATTTTATTTATTAATATGTACCATTGTTATGAATGTATACTTATTGCCAAAAAGTGAATTGCGTTCAATGAAACTTAATGTAATAAAATTGTCATTAACTTTTTATTCATTTAATTATAAGACAAAGTGAAAGCAATAAAACAATGAAAGTAGAATGTGTTATTAATGTAAACCCCATCATTATTAGTAAAATGAAACACTGTTGGTTTGTTGATGGTGTTTAATTATGAAATCTTGCATCCCATCATTATTAGTTTTTATTTTTGCCCTTCAATACATCCTAGTTATTTTTGACTTTCATATACATCTTACTAATTTTTTTTTTATTTCATTTGATTTTATTATCACCGCAAGTTATATTTAATTAATGGAATACAATAATTATACAGGGTGAGTCTTTATAGTCGCTGTGGTGGATATTGTGTTTATCCTTTGTTGTTGACCCATCATTTTCTACAACGCAAAATTATTTTTATTTATACAGAATGGTCCATTTAGGCATAAAGAAAAAAAATCTTATTTTGTTTAATCTAATGCGCGATATACCATACCACAATATGGAACTAAAGTGCTGGAAAGATTTATGTTCAATTGTATCAGATTGTTATCAAAGAAAACGGTTTTTGAGATATTCAGTTTGCAAATTGCATGCCTTTTTAAAAATTATTTTTTTTTCAGATTTTGTCCTAAAAATGGTCTCAGATAATAGCTAAAACTAATAAGTGGATGCTGACGTAATGAAAAAAATTATGCGCTATACAGGGTGATCGCAGCAAGTAGTAGTTTTTGTGATATATAAAATTTAAAGAGTGATAAACATACTATTAAAGTAACTTAATATTTCTCCGCATGCATGGCTTGGGTAGTATGTTGTCAATTTTTTATGGGGTGATAGCACAGGTCATTTAGTACGCGGTTAACTAGAATTGCCACTATACAAGGTATTACAGTTATCAAGATATTAACTATTTATTCCGAAATTTTATAGTTTAAGTACGTTTTTTGCCATGTTTGCTAACCACAGCGAAAAAGCCCGGCGACCTAGAATCTTCAACTGTATCATGATTATGAATGAAACCTTAAACATTGCGCTCTTACGCAGACTATCGTGATAATCTGGTCACCTATGATTATTTTGCGAAAACGTTTTATTGTAGTGGTATGTGCGCTCGTACACCAAAACAAATAAAAAACTCTTAAATCTAACCTAGCAGCTTTTACGAACGGATTTGCAACAGGTAAAAAAACAACCAAAAATATCTAGTTACTCTAATAGTTAGTTAGCTCGAATCCAAAAAAGATAAAATATTCATATAAAATGACGTACAAAATTGTTAATACAAATCTTGATTTTAATAATAAATAAGGAGGTTCTAAAATACCTCTTCTACCACCACTTAAACATTTTACACCAAACTACAATACTCCTTGTCTTCAGAGCAATAAAAAGTTAAATACTTTTATTGTTTTTTCATAACAACTGGAGTATAACATGAGACAATAGTCAGGTGTTCTATTTAAAAAAAAAACTCAAGGAAAAGCGATTTGAAACTGTTAAAAAATAATACATGAAGAATCACCCTGAACAAGCGTATTCAAACGGCATCTACCTATTGGTTTAGATTGTCTGAAAAAATAGTAGGTTAATTATATAAATATTATATAATTATCTCAGAAGCTGTTTACTTTGTAAGTGTGTATAGGCACAACTGCATATAGTTCGAAACACAACTTCCTTAGTATTCATAATGTTTATAAGCCAATAATTAGATGTTGGTCTAAATTTTATATTTTGTTGTGCGATTTCTTAGATTTGAATCTTTCTTCGTCTACTTGTTTTTGTTAGACCAGCTGTGCCCGGTAAATAGGTGAACCTGGTTGACAATGGGAGGGCTTTTTGAGGGAAACAGCGGGTCTAGGTGATTTTCCGACCGATTCATTTGCTTAAAATATTCGTGAGAGCAAATTGTCGTGGTGCTCAACAATTTATTGAAGTGGATGACCATTTTTCATTAGTGAAAAGATATCTGGTGACTGGTCTATTTGGTTGTTTAATATTGTTCTGTCTTGGTCTAGTTGGTATGTCGTTTATTATGTAATATTATCTATCAACGTGGATATCAAACGTTTCGATCTTTCGTCATTATAATTAACAGATTGGACGACTTACCTGTAAGGAAGGACAATCGTAATTATCCGAGCTAACATTCCGAACATTTTACACCCTGTAGTATATAAGGCCGTTGTGCCGTGACTCACAATTTTAAAGAAAGAAACAACTTTTTCCTCTATTACACGAGTATATATCACCTCTCAGGCTATGACGTTACTCATTATATTTCCGCGTGCTCAATAGGTGAATAGATCGTATAGGGTTGGGAACCTAGGGTGGGTTGTAAAATGTTCGGAATGTTAGCTCGGATAATTACGATTGTCCTTCCTTACAGGTAAGTCGTCCAATCTGTTAATTATCCTTCGCTAACATTCCTCACATTTTACACCCTGTAGATGTTTAAAGAAAAAATACGATCTATGAAAGTTCAAGTTAAAACAAATTTATAACAATAATTATTTAATTATGTTGTTATCTTTGTCTCGAATAATTATTTAGTTGATGATCTAATAGGTTAGCATTCAATGCAATATTCTTTTAACAATTATGTAAGAAAGATATATGTATCACAATAGTATCATCCTGATACGTACCTAGTAGCAATGCTATCAATAACCATGGGCGTTACCTTTAAGGTATTTAAAATAGACCATATTAGTTCAATCGGTGGGTAGTGATGTCTTATAAAATGTGTATCAAGTAAAATTAATTTACTTTAAATAAATATTTAGCAAATCTAGAGCCGCTTCTGCAGCAATAGTGAGGTATAGAATGTACACTAGATGCGGAATTGCATTTTTTTTCGGAATACGTATACTAATATAATAACTTATTGTCTGCCTAACAAGCTAATATTCCAATACGATATTCTAAGCTGCGAGTTTTCCCTGAGCGGTTTTATTTAACGTGGTCTTCGGATATACATAGTTAAATATTGCTAACCTAATTATGTAATTATAGAATAGAACACTTCTGATTTTATTTGTGCAATCGAGTTTCCGATAATGCTAATGGGCATTAATAATTTATATGTAGGCTGTTCTAAAAACGAATCTATTGTAAATATTGTTGGTCATATATATAATTTAACTGGTGACGCCATCCAGCACATAAATTATTTGGTGAGGGTTAAATGAAACATACCCTTCACAAATTTTTGAAAAACGTATTCATCACTGTTAAAAACAAATTAATAGTCTGTATTAAAGCTGATTTTTTATGCGTTAAATGATCTATCTAAACTGCTATTTACTAGATTCTATAAAATTAATGACGCATTCTAACTAGTAGTTATGCGGTCAACTTAATTATCAGTATATGATTCATCGCATCATATTGCTTTAATATCCTTTGGAATATTGAAGCCACAATATACCGAAGCGCGAAGTATAGATATTAACAATTACATTAAATTATACATTCGTTCGTTCGTTTGTAGGGATTATGGCCAGTTTGGAAATGCGTTGCCTACTTCTGTATAAAAGCATCATCACTGACGATTCTAAAGCCTGGGGCTTTCTAATCACGTAGGTGCATTTTCTGTGTACTTCGCAAGTAACAGGATCCTTATCGTGACATCTAACAAATAAGAGGTATATATCTCTTCGTATCTTTTACTACATAATACTGAAGCAATTTTCAATAGTTGCAGTATAATATGACTATTATGAATCAGCTATTGATTTTTCCTTGATTTTATTTTATTTTATTTATTTATTTATTCATTTTATTTTTTGTTAGAAGCAAGTACTTGGATATTTTAATATTTGTATTAAATACTGTTCATTTTCTTAATGGAAACTAACGCATATATTTTTAATTCTTAGAAGAATGGTAAATAAGAAAATCTCACTTTTCACAGAAGATTTTTAGACCGTTCAAGCTAGCAACGTTTTGTGCTTACTATGAGAGTCCTTTTTAGTTGTATCCCAACGCCTTCTGTGTCGTACTTGTGTTTTTAGAGCGAACCCTCAGGGCATTGGTAACCCATCTGTAAACTTCTGATTTTCAATTTGAACACACTTGTTCAGTTTACCACTATACTATTAACGTTTCCTGTAATAAGGAAGCTGTCCGGTATTTGTACACATTGGTGGTTTTATTTTGGTTTTGACGAAGCGTCAACCTTTTACGAAGATCGGCTATTTTCAAGTGTCTTTTATCCGCCTGTGGATCTATAGGCGGTCACTGTATGTCTTAATACTGAACCAAATGGTCGCAAACTAACCTATGACCTGAATGCTAGGTTTGATGGATTTGTGAATATAGTATTCTAAGCGGTATTTAAGCCAAAACACAGCAAGTTCCTACTAACGTTGCATGTATTCAACCTCTCACTACTTGTCACTGCTATTTTTATTTATTTATTATTATTCTCTTTTTTTTAATTGACTTGTTTGATTATTTTATTGTTTGAACAACAACTTATTTAATTGAAATTGATTAATTTTGACGAGCCCGTACTTATATCACTTCCAGAGAGACAGATTTTTTCATTAATAATTTTTTTTTTTTTTTTTTTTTTTTTTTATTATTATTTTTATTTTTTTTTTAATTTATTTTTTATTTTTTTTTTTTATTTTTATTTTTTAATAGTTTGGATGTATATGCTAAGAGTATTTGGTAACATGAGCCAAATTTAAAACAACTTTGTGCAAATTAATTTGCTGCTGATTTCTGACATTGTAACTTAACAATGTCCCCGCTAATCTGCTCTCTCTCTCTCTCTTTTCCCTACGGTTTACCATACGTTTTTATAACAAATAGGTGTTCCATATATTCGGGTTAAAACTTTGATAGAGTGGTATTAAAAATATCGGCAAAATTCTTGTCCCAGTTGGCCTTTGGTCCTTGCTCTACAAGCGCAGAGATAAATGTGTTAATTGGTTGGTTACATCATCAAACCGAATGCAATTTGATTTTTGCAGTTTATTATATCTTCGTTAACAATAGCAGTACATCAATAGTGGTCTGCTTAAAAATAAAATGAAGATAATAACTTAAATCTATATTAAATCCTGTGTGCCGTTCAACAGAACACTCTGTATAGTATAAGCATTTAAACCCTGAAATCATAGATTCAGTGAGCCATTCAAGAGAATGCTCAGTATAGCATAACGTTAACATGTAACAATAAGAAATTATAAGATTCAGTGAGTTATTCAACTAAATGCTCTGTATTACAAGTATTATATGAATCTGAAACAATACGGAATCATAAAGATTCAGTGAGCCATTCCGCAGAATGCTTTGTATTGCATAAACATGTAACAATAAGGAATTATAAAGATTCAGTGAGCCATTTCGCATAATGCTCTGTATTGCATAAACATGCAACAATAAGGAATCATAAAAGATTCAGTGAGCCATTTCGCAGAATGCTCTGTATTGCATAAACATGCTACAATAAGGAATCATAAAGATTCAGTGAGCCATTTCGTAGAATGCTCTGTATTGCATAAACATGCTACAATAAGGAATCATAAAGATTCAGTGAGCCATTCCGCAGAATGCTCTGTATTGCATAAAGATGTAACAATAAGGAATCATAAAGATTCAGTGAGCCATTTCGCAGAATGCTCTGTATCCCATAAACATGTAACCATACGGAATCATAAAGATTTAGTGAGCCATTCTACAAAATGCTCAGACAAAATGCTGTATTGCATAAACATGTAACAATAAGGAACCATAAAGATTCCGCGAACCATTCAGCAGAATGCCCTGTATTGCATAATTATCTGTAGTCGAATCACTATTGTAAGAGCTCCGAAAGAGATAAACTATAATATCATAGCAGTATATGAATATAAAATCTGAAGATAGATACTATTGAATAAAAGTCGCTTGTTCTTAGCAAATCATTTTATCGTGAACCATCAAAATACATAATTCAGGAGATCACCATACACACAGCGGGTGTGTATGCTTGTGTGCGTATTTATGACAAAAAGAGATATTATACATATACATTATATATTACATATACATTATATTATATATATACATTTCTAGCGCTCGAATAAATAATAACGATTCGACCATAATAATAAGCATTCCTAAAGATTTAGAGAGCCATCCACCCAGATGGCGATAGCAACAAATAACCATATCGGACCAGATATTACTGTTGTTAGTAAAGCAAATTTAAAATAGCATTGACCAGATTTGGTCGATCGACTGACCCATAAACTGACGCATGTTACCTTCTGCACACGTGCAATTACGACAAATACGATAAAATCTCAATTGAATCCTGAGATTTTGAAGACTACTCAACAAGACATGTTGTTGTACATTGAATAACATCTAACCAGTTAATTGATCACAAAGATGTATTAGAATAGGCAACGTTTTTGTAAACATTGCACTGTTAGGTTAGGTTACGTTCGCTTCAATATAGCGCATGCATAAGAAAACGTAGTTTTTGTACCGTTTTGATCGTAACTTACGCGATCTTCCCTCCTTAGCGCAGTTTAATTCAATAATATCTTTTTCAGTAAAGTTATTCAATAAATCAGTAATTATTAATTATTATGCTTAATTCCAAATTTGAAATTACACGTACCGACGATTGGTGTCCGTATTCCAAGTGAATGAGCAAATATATTTTCTAAAACATACCTGATTGATTTACTCTATGAAGTGACACTTTATAAACATTTCCCTTTTGATTTTCTTCCGTTTTCCGAACCTGATTTCTTCGGACATGTTCTGACAAGTCACTGTTAATCCTTTTTGCATTGTTCAAACGTTATTACGTCTTATTAAGGTAATTTACGCTGATCCAGTTGCACGCGATGTGATCGACGACACAATAGAAATATAATGAGTAACGTCATAGCCTGAGAGGTGATATATACTCGTGTAATAGAGGAAAAAGTTGTTTCTTTCTTTAAAATTGTGAGTCACGGCACAACGGCCTTATATACTACAGGGTGTAAAATGTGAGGAATGTTAGCGAAGGATAATTACTTGTTTTCTATGTACTAGTAATTGTCTTTCGTATACAGTCCACTGTGGCTTTTCGTATTTTTATCGCCTTTGGCGAGAACACATAATATAACATGATTTATTTAAACTATGTATTTAAAAAGTAAATGCGTATTTGACGATACTTCACGACTGAGAAATATTTAATTATACGATCCAACGAACTTAGTGTTTGAAGTTCGATAGTAATTGTATGATTCGCCTCGTTGGAAATGATTACACGCCAGCCTTCACTTTATATTTTACCCAAGTAATAATAGAATGGGGGCAAAATTGGTAGAAATAGTCCATGAAAATTGTTTAAATCTAAAATTGCAGATACACAATTTACAAGATAAAAAATTTTAAAACCATGTTTATCAATCATGCTATAAATACTCTTAATGTTAGAAATAAACAATAGACAGGAGACAACATAAGTTGGAATTCACTCAATAATAACGAGAGAATGGTTAAAATCGGAAACATTTTACGTCAGAATAATATCAGGAATTTAAATTTACCGAAATATACAAGATGTTCAAGATGATTTCCAGACTGTTTATTGTTAATCAACATTTCATCAACCATAATTATAATGTATAACTGAAAGTGATTGAACAAACATTTATTTAAAACTTCTATTTAATATTTTTATAGATTTGATAATTATAACAGTTTAATTTTATAAAAACTAGTTGACACTACTCTAGAACTGTACTAATGGAGAATTGTAAAAAGTACTGAATTTTATCACAAGAAATGATTTCCAAAAGATTTATAGAGATAAATAATAGTATTCATCAATAATACCGTTAATGTCTTTTCTTGTCATGTCGTACTTTGATGTTATCCGATTTCTTTAGCAATTTTCTCGCAAAACATCCAAGGGTTACGGGATCAGCCAGTCTTAGATTGATAGCGCTGTCGAGAGTGTTCGGTGTTCTAAATTGAGCGATCTTCTGCGTTACATTTAATTTATAACTAACGCTGTCGGTATAAAGTTTGCTTGCTATGTTCTACCTTTGCCCTTCTCCTAAGTAAACTGAGTTAAACTACCAAACTAACACGGGGGGTGTTTGTGGTCCGACACGGTCTATAAACTAATAAATATATTATCAATTACGGCCATTGTTGGAACACGATTAACCAAATCACCCTTTCGAAGCCCATAGGGATTTTACCTAAATCAACATAACCAAATCGTTGTGGGCGTTTTACAAGGATCCTGAATGTAGAGATTTTCGTTTAAATTATGTAATGAGGGTGTTATGCGTATTGATTCACGAACGTTGATTCTATTGTTTCATAATTAACACAAAATTTAATTTGTCATAATATGAACTTGAACATAACATATTTTATAAAACTTGTGAACGAACCTACGGGAGACTAAAATACATTGCTAGCGGAACAAAGTAAACAAACTCAATGGAAGCTCAGGTTGAAATTGAATTACTTGTGGAAATTAAGGTAAATAATTGAAAATATTAACAATTATATGTATGGCAGGCTTTACGAAAAATTATTGTGAGTACTTATGACAGAATTAATTGTTCCCGAACAAAGACCCACTCAAAGATGACAAACGGTGGAATGTAAAACAAAATCAATCTTTTATACAACAGCTTGGGCCACGTAAACAGTGAGACATTTTAATTGGCTATGACATGACCAAACAGTATTTCTTAACTTGGTTAAAATATAAGCTCGTACCTTGAACTTTAATTGAACCAATAAAGTCATAACCAATAAAGGGCAGGTAGTCAATAATATTTAAAAAAAATCATTGAAAGGAATTACAGTAAACACACTTTCTTTCTTCCAGCGGAAATCAAAAGAAAATCTCAAGTTAGTATTTTATGTACACCTTATTCAGGAGCTCTTTTTTATTATCAATGACATATTTTAAATAAGTTTTATAAGTTAATTTTGTAATTATAACAGTTGCTTTTTAGTTGAATTGCTACTTAAATTAATAATGCTGATTTTCTTATACAAACGATATGCTGTATGCGAATAAATTGATACAAACTTAAACTGTCGTAATAAAAATTAATTGGATATTATAATTAAAACTGAATTTTGTTAAAAAAAAACCTAAACATTTTAAAACACAACAAGAAAGATGATTCGAGTAATTAGAATAAATAAATAGATTTACCCCTAATTTCACCAACAACAGATAAATAGTTATCGGTAGGTTAAACCCTATGCACCCTATACTTGTCACTAAGTTACATGCCTATGGCTTGAGAGATCATTTTTTGAATTGTATTAAGTCTTATTTATCGGGTAGGAGTCAGTGTGTGAACCTGAATGGGTACTCTTCGGATCCAATAGGGGTAACGAGTGGGGTTCCTCAAGGATCCCACTTGGCCCCTATATTTTATAGCATCTTTGTGAATCACATTGGCAACAATTTGAACTCGGAATTGCTATTTGCTGACGATCTGAAACTTTATAGGAAAATAAATTCCATAGAGGATATCCATACCGTTCAGGGGATATATCTGTCCTGTCCGACTGGTGCAACAAGAATGGCCTCTCTGTAAATATTAACAGATGTTTTGTAATCTCATTCTCACGTAAAAAGAGTTTACTACCGTTGAGTTACACGATGGAGGTCCACATGATCGAAGAAGTGCATAGGATTCGGGATGTCGGTGTTCTGTTTGATAAGGGATTTAATATCCGCAGACTCTTGACTATTTAGTTTCGAGTGCAAACAGGATGCTTAGCTTTGTGGATCGGATGGCGCAATCGTTCTCGAACCCTAGAATACTACGTTTAATCAATTTGCACAATGCAAATTTGAACTATTTTGGTTGTAGTTTTGAGGGATTTAACCCTAAAATACCAGACTATTTTGATAGCGCATTGATACAGTTTTAAACGTCGTAAAATTTACGAATGTCTGGTGTTCTAGGGTTGAAAGAGATGAGCTTTGTTTGATTTGTGATTGAGGAAATTGATTGAAGTTTTTGGTTGTTGTATTAATTTGTATTTATGTATTTGAAGTTATATGTTATACTGTTGTATTTATGTATTTGAAGTTATATGTTACACAGTTGTAAACCTGTTGTAATGCTACTATGCGTTAATTAAGTGTCTTATTATTATATTATAAAATCCACCCAATCTTTACCTACCGAGTGGATAAACTTTAGCTAATCATGCTTTCTTTCATAAAATATTTCTAAGGATGATAATATTTTTTAAAGAAAATCTGCGGTGTTTTGTTGCTTTTTAAAGGCAATATAAACACTTACTTTGCTCACCAGCACTCTGCATTGAGTTTACAAATACTGATATTTCTACACAATTGAGGAATTGAGTTTTTAATACACCACCATCTTTGAGGCGGAGACACACGCCATTGAAGTATGCTCCCAAGAATGCATAGGAAGGAATCTCCGTAAAGTCAAAGTGTTCATCTGCTCATACAGCCAAGCAGCACTAAGGGCGATTAGATTACTCACATGCAAATCCAAAACCCTTTGGAGTTGCAAGCAATCCTTACGTCAACAGGCAAAACAAAAACAGTGTCAACCTACTGTGTGTGTCAGCACCTGAAGGAATCAGGTGCAAAATGAAAATTAAACTGCCATTAGACTTTCAAGACAAGTATCTAAAGATATTTCCTTTGATGGACCCGAGTCCTTATTCAGCATAACCAAAGGCCATGTCAAGCTAAAGATCTTGAGATGAGAAGAAAGCGTCAAAAACTCTAGCAGGGACATTCGTCTTGCAGGAGGAAAGCAAAAAAGTTTATCGGGTTTTCTGCCACAAGGACAAAACAGTACCTCGAGCTGCAGAAGGAAGAACTATGGACAATTCAGGTCTCAGGACACTGTCTACTTAAGACCTGCCTACATAAAATGGGACAGACAAATGAAGATACCTGCAGATTCTGCGATGATGCACCTGAAACTACTATCTGGGTGTAGGCACACTAGGGCTTTTAGATTTCATAAAAAAGGTAGCCATTGGAAGGACTCGAAATGCATAGGGAAAAATTGCAGACAATCAAACCTGGTTGCCACATTTGAAATGCAGGAAAGGCCATAATCATAATTTGCGTTTTAACTTTTCTCTATTATCTATCATATCTCAGTAACGGTTTGTTTTAAAACCCATGAAAACGGAATTATACGTGAACATACATTAAAAAATGATATCCCTTCATATATTTCTACCACTATACGTATCGAAATGATAGCCTCTTGAAAATTCAGAGCTGTGATTTGTTCTAATAACGTAGGTAATGAAACCCTGTGGTTATAAAAATCCATAAATGTGACTGTTTGGGAACTGTTTTCGGGAAATGTGTTTTTTTATCTGTGCAGGCAGTGATGTGTGCCGGGTAAATACCCGGCGTGTGGGAACTTTTAAAATGGGTATTTACCTGGGTATTTACCCCTACGTAGGGTAGTAATACCCAAATTTGGGTATTTATCATTTTTATCCTGAAAACACTATTTAACATTTCAGCGATATTTATACAGGGTGTAACACTTTTTTTCCCGCAAGAATTGTCTATGTATACGTATATGTATAAGTAACTTTTTAGACATTTGTTTATCTAATTGTCAAATTGTAATTGTCATTCTGAGTATAAGGTTTTTTCATGCCGACTTATTGATTTTATCAATGCCTAAATCATTTAAAATACAGTTTTGCAATTATTTCCAACGGTTGGAATTTTTTAAGGAATAAAGAAATCAAATTGGTCCACATGAAACTTTTTACTGAGTGTGGCATTTACTATCTGGAAAAACGTTTGGCGGGAAAAAATGGGACACTCTGTAAACGTGTACCCTGGATTACAAATAATGTAAAATATTTTAGTGCTATAAGAAAATTCACTACATTTAGTTGGATTGATAACAAAATAAGAAATTGATTAACAACGACAAAAGCCGCTAAGTTGACATACATAACATATAATCATAAGTTTGTGGTAAATATTCGATGCCAGAATCAGAAAATATGGAAAATTCGCACGATTGAATGACTGAATTTTGTGATAAGAGCTTACCTTTTGATTTTATGATATAAGAAAAACCTTTATTTAGTAATCAAATATTTCCTTTTACTACTATCTTTAATATCAATATTATGTTTATAAATACCCCTATAAATTCCCACTTTAGGTAAATACACGGGTATTTACCCGGGGTAGTTAACATCACTAATGATTAATAATACTTGTCATAAATTGCAATAGTGCAGTATAAATGCAATAATGAATACATTAAACAATAGTTCAAACAAAACAATTTTTTTTTCTTTATCATACGCAGTATGTAAAGTATTATTTATTTAGTAATACTATATTTAGTAATAAAATATTTCCCTTTACTACTATTTTTAATATCAATATTATATTATGTTTATAAATACCCCTATAAATTCCCACTTTAGGTAAATACACGGGTATTTACCCGGGGTAGTTAACATCACAAATGATTAATAATCCCCTGAACATATTTGACCAAGGTACAAAAAAATGTCCTTTTTCAAGGATTTTAGAAATGAGCCGCCATTTCTGTAAAATTGTCAAAAAAGTTAAATCATAAATTAAAGTAGAGGAAATTCTGAATAACTAATCTCTACAACATTTTTTGGTAAACTTAATGGTTTAGCTGCATGAGCAAATTGTATTTGATTGAGATCGGTCGTGTCTGCATCTTAGTAGCCAAGATTTGCCCAAGTTTTATTCTAATGTCAATAGGTACAAGGTACTAATGTCAAACGCTGATGTTTTGACAATCGTAGATATTTTTACGAAAAAAATCTGTTCTGCAGTCTCATATATGTTTGTTTGTGACCTTTGTATGTGGTTTTATGTTCTCCACGGGCCGCGCATGGCAAAATGCAAGTTTTTACAATTGAGTTTTTTGGAGTTTGATTTGATTGTCAATTGTGGAAGTTATATCTCATTTCCTATAGCGCTTGAAGAAGTGCCCAGTAGGTCACAAAACATGTAATGATTGCTAAAATAAAAGAAAATTAAGGAATCCGACTACTTTTTATTGTATTAATATATTGTATTTATTCACAGAACGAATTGATACTATTCAATCTTTTTATTCAAAACGCCACAAAGGAACTGGATATTTACGAAATTTTGAAAAATGTATGTCAGACATTTTATGGTAAAAATGTATAGTATGATAAAGTCATGTGCCTAGCCACATCAGATTTTTTTAAATTTCTGCCCTTGTAGATATTCGAACTCTAACATCGTTTGAGTTGTATATATTCTAACAAAAAAAGTTACCCAATTAATAATTCCAGTCGGTATTTAAAAAAATTAGAAATGGATAAACATTGACTAAAAATTGACTTGCGAAAGATTTTTAAGAAAGCAAAAATACACTATATGGAACTTACTGTATAATAATTCCAGTCGGTATTTAAAAAAATTAGAAAAGGACAAAACATTGACGAAATATTGACTTGCGAGAGATTTTTAAGAAAGCAAAAATACACTATACACTTTCAATAAAGATATCTCTGGTAGGTATCTGTAATGATAAAATCTTATTATTTTAGAAATATTGTGTTAAAGAAGACTGCGACAAAGACACTTGATTTCTTGATATTTGTTTATACTTACCGAGAGCTATTTAGAAGAAAATATGACGTAATAAAGGCTTTTGACTAGTAAGTTTGCTACCTACACAAACCCTATCGATTAAGCAGCCATTTTTATTTTTATGCATGTATGCTGAATTTATAATCACAAAATTTGTTTGCTTCATTATTTCTCATTGATAATGTATTATTTCTAAAAAATAAAGTAAACTCCAAGGTAGTAGGTAGCTAATAAGCAAGAAAATAACCCCTTTTCTCTTGACATGTTAGGATTCTTTCGTCAACATTCTTTCGTCATTTCCATTGCTTTAGAGCAATATTTATCATATGCTTATTTACCATTTACTCATCGTAAAAGAATGTAGAGTTTTATTTAACATATCTGGCAAAACACCTGCAAACCAAAACTATAAACAAACGGCGAAGGGTAAATTATAAATCGCAAACTAACGAAACAAACAGCATCCAGTCGATCGACATCAATCACTGAACTGTTTATCAAACGATCAAACAAAACTTCGCAGCTGTTTACAGCGAACTCCACCAAAGTCCACACGTGTTTATTTCTATATCGACCCTTCTTCGGAGAGAGACGTAAAAATTTCAAACGCAGATCCGAGATTGCTCGTTCCCAGCGGACGAGTGACGGAAAAGAGCGAAAGGGCGCAACCGGCTTTGCCGGAGGAATAATAATAAGGAGAGGACGGCGGAGGATGGCGTTCTATAATGAGGTCAATTAGGAAAAATGTCCCGTGAAAAATTCCTCGGTCCTAATTTGTCGTCCTTTTTGCTTTCTGAAAACATGTCTCATACTGCCAAAAGGGGGCACAGATGACCGAGAGCTTCCAGCGTTTTAATTACGCCCAGGATTATGGGATTATATAGTAATCTGTAATTATATTGGACACAAATTTGGGAAGGATGTTTGTGGAAGCCATTAGCCTTACTTATGGTGCCATTAGGTCCTTCTATCTAACAAAAAAGCGAGGAAAATGAAGGACGATACACACTTTTATGCAAACCATTTCAATTAGCACTCACTTCTATTTTATTAAACATCAGCGGTACAAAACGTAAAACCTCTCAAAAACTGAATGTAAGAAGGGTACTACATTATAGGGGTAAAGCTGTAAAGCTACAATGGACCGTAGAGAGCTTTGCCTAGGGTTACCAACATTGTGTCTATTCTCACCCGGAGAAAAATAATTATATTATGGAACATAAGTTTAAATTCATAACAGCCGCCACAAAAATGTGCGACTTCGACACATACTTTTTAGTAACGCTTTGGTGTGAAATTTGGGTATAGGTAGTGTAGAAAACGATGAGACATAGATGCTAATTGCTAAATAAATTAGTTTATTTCAATTAATGTCTACTAGTTTTCCCTCTTTTCGTTTCTGCCTCTTATTGTCGATTTTTTTACGACACGTCCATTATGAGACAAAGTGCCAATATTGCCACCTAAACCAAGCATTATTTTGATGTAGTTACTGAGAGCATTTTTAAGGGACCATGTGTTTTTGCTTGAAGTAATTATCTAGTAGTTCCCTACCTAATTTTAAATTTTCATTTTATTCCGACAATATTGGCGTTTTGTATACGCCCCGATAATAGATGTGTCTCTAGTAAAAAATGATAACTATATCTCATAGTCTTTGTAAATATATAGTCCAACTAATAATAAAATTTTCAAATAAAGGTATCGGTGTTGTCACCTCCATAATTTAAAAAATACTGTTTTATGGCAGACCAGTATGATACTACTCTGTGAACTGCCTTGCACAAACTCAAACATATTGTTGGAACATTGCTTATCATCTGAACGACATATATATTAAAACAGTCAACGAAAGTTCAAAACATATTTTGGTAATTAATGTATCATTATTGAATGTTGATTTCTGACCAGAAAAATTTCTACCTTTAAATAATACTCATCTTTTTTAAATCCTTCTTGATATTAGATTTGTCTCAGTCTATGATCATCGAGGCAGGATACAACCTTCTGCAAAATCTAAAAATGCTACATTTACTACTTTCAAAGTTTCTCACATGCTCTCAAAAAGTAAAATTAAATTGTTGTGAAGATTTAGTAATAGACTGAGTGCTCCTTATTTTGAGATTCCTTTTTTTCAAGGGAAATCGCTGCAAACTGTATGATTAGAATAACAATTACTCTATTATCATAATTTTTAAAATATAAAATGTCGGTACAGTTTCTCAAAAGATCGAGCCCGGAGAACGGTTGCCAAACCCGTAGTCTGCGGGTCAAAATGATCATGCTGGCAACCCTACCTATGCTCTCGAATTGTTGATTTTAAAAGTTCATTCTAAAAGTTGGTAATATGTAGTCATTGGTTGACATCAAACGAGATATCTAAAGATAATTGGTTTGGTGCAAATTCATTACTCTTTCACAACAACAAAAAATAATAACGCTGCTGAGTTTGAACCAAGTTTAAACTTTGACTTTTCCGTATTCCAACTTTTCAGGAGTTGAGTCACTCTTGCTTCACTCTTTTAATATACAATATTAGTTAATAGGTAAAAGGCTATCACGCCATAATTTTTAACGATGTAAAATTGCCGTCTATGATATCTTTAAAAAGTAACCTTGTATTTTAGTAGGCAGAAAAAGGACGTTTTTTGTCTATTTTGCCCAAAAATATGGCATGAACCAGTATATCTAGACCCATCTTCCTAAGAATTTGGTTCTATTTTGCGTTCACAATTGAAACATGATAACACTGCTTTGGTAATTTTTTGGTTCAAGAATTGGTGGCATGAATATCAAACTTATATGAACATACGTAATACATTTTTGGTCCTTAGATTACAAGGAGACAGTCACTGTAGAAATGTACAAACAGACTTGACCAACACGACAATTTGTTGTTTAGATATATTGTTATTATAGTATTGATAACATGACATCGACAACAAAGTTCGTTACCAACCGTGGGTTTTATTGAAAAATTTTCATAGTGACTGCTGAGTTCTAGTATGATATTCGTCCATCGTTTTCTTAAAGAACAAGAATATAGCCGCATTTTTTTGTATTGTGAGTTATTTGATTTTGTCCTATTAAAGCAATAGTCTCTTATATAATAAGTCATCGTGCATTATTCTCGTCAAAACTTGTTAAACATCAACTTGTTCTCAGGTATAATACAAGAACTACATTTACTAGAATAAAAAGTTATGCGAAGAAAAACCCACGTTAAATTGACACGACACTATTTCGAATCCAATACCGCTATTGTTTGTGCGCGATAACTTGTTTACTGAATATAAGCAGCGCTGGATTTAAGGGAGGGCAGCCCAATACCCGCACCAAAATGAAACTAAATAAACAAAAATATAAAATTTAGTTAAAGATAATATCTACTGTTCTGGTGGCCACAAATAAAACCAGCCACGCAATTTAACAATTTTATTGAAATCGGGGCTGAAAGGCAAGTACAATTAATTTAACAAGAAATTTCATGCCGAAAGTTTTCTATCAGTGGTTGGTCAATTTCTTATCTGGTTGTGTCAAAGGCTTTTCGCATATGACTTGGTTTATTGCCGATTTGGTTTATTGGGTATCTGGAATACCGCAATTCCAAAGTAACAAGTGATCAGGAAATGAAGCATGCCGGCTCTAGGCGGTAGGCAAGGTTAGTAACTGCCTACGGCAGCAAAATTTAGGGGCAGAAAACCAACCGAACTCAAAAAAACGAAAAACAATTAAACGTCGGGAAGGGACAATCAAACCCAACCAAACCATAAGCAATCGATTACAACTTAAAAGCCGGAAAATTTGAACATTATTAATGTATTATTTATAATGATCATTAATTTTTACAATATTACCAATTATGCTGTTACTAAGCAGATTAACAATCAAACACCTTCCGCTTAAAATAGCCTTTAGAAAGGAATAAATTCGGACAATAACATAACCTACAAATTCTAATTTTTGCGGATTTTAGGTAAACGAAAAACTATCAAACGTCGTCGGGAATAGACAATCAAACCTAACCAAACCATTAAGCAATCGATTGCAACTTTAAAAACCCGAGGATTCGAGCTTGGGTGGCTAACTTCAAACCAAATTTTATTTTCCATTTTCCGGAAAAACGCAAAACAATCAAACCTCTGGAATTTACTATCAAACCCTATCAAACGATTTAAGCAAAAAAAACTGCAAAAAGTCAATATGGGGGCTAAGTTCACAGAGGTCATCCTAACCCAATCTCACGTGTTGGAACCCGCTTGCCTTTTACAACACATCGATGCGATGGCGTAACTACAATACTACGTATCACCTATATAAACTTAACCATAATGATACGTGGTATTGCAATTAGACCATCAATATTAATCGTGGTGATGATATATAAGACATATGATAGTCCATTGTTAGAATAGAATATTATGGACCAACTTTAAAAAGCAAGCATTCCATTAAAATCAATAGCGATTACGCAATAGAAAAAAGCATCCTACCTTATTTGGACGATTCATCTCTTCTATTTGGCCGAAAACAGATTAAGATGGCAACGGACACAACACTATCACCAAATTTCACACATTTATCAACGTTATAGACCAAGATACCAATAATTCTGTAAGCAAAATTCAAGAAACGCATCGAAATTGGAAAACGCTACATTGTTCCCAACGCGGGGTCTACAGACTGCTCGGCACGGCTAAAAAACAAAGAAATGCCATCGACACGCCGATTCGAATAGACGCGAGGTGGGGGGTGGATATTACAGCGAGTGCGTTGTTGGATAATCTTGAAACTATAGGTATGTACGTATGTAGTACATAATGTAGCTATATCAATTTATTATTGTTGTAAATTGATGTATGTATTTATTATTGGAGTATAGGTTTCACATTGTTTTATAAGTGGGTACAGTTATAAGTTGCTTACGAAATATAATGTAACATTTTAATTTTTAAATCGTTTGTTACCTTATTTATGGTTTTGTTTAAGACGCACGTGCACATCGACACATATAGTATGGAGTCGCACATTAGTGCGTTTGGTGAATATAACGTGAAGCTAGGTAACAGTTTGTTATCATTTTGAATTGGTGTATCGTGTATGTATTATTGTTGCTTCAGTCTGATCAATATATTTTATGCGCGCTGATTGAATTGTTCATTTCTAATGAACTGTAATTTGGAATTTAAATGAATTGCTGGCTTGTATGGTGTATAATCTAATCTGCTCACCATAATTAGGCTTACCATAATTATGAAATTTCAAACAGAGACAAGGAATTACCTACAATTACAATTACCTACTGAAAATAAGTCAACACCCCTTCCGCGCCCTGTGGTGGTTTTTTTAGTCTTTAATTTTATTGTGTCCTTTTTTCTGCTTCTCAAGTGTTTTCTTATGTATTTCGTCTTTTATATAATCCGAACATCAGATATACCAAAATCATCAACAATTGGGACGTTCCCACAAAAGTAAATTAGAATACCAAATAATGCACAACACAAAACAGCAAAAATTACTGTGCACAGATAAGACACTGATTTTGTCACAAGAGATGTGAGATATCGTTTCAATCTTATTTTCATAGATTCCAAACCAAGAAGTCTGCGTAACGCAAATCTAGGACGTGCTGGAGACTTTCCCGGTTCGTCATCTACAAACAAAAGGCGATTTGAAATGTCCTTATAACATTTTTTGACAAAACAAAAACTGGAATAAGCGTAATTATTCATTGAAACTCTCGTATTTTTCGCTGAATGTACATTTAATAATCTAACATCTTCTATAAACAAATTAAAAAAAAAAACAAATCAAGCATTCCACAAATTTTATTTTGCTGAACAATATTGCTGTTACTATTGGTGTTAAATAAGACAGAAATAGTGTGTCATCTCGGAATACTTTGGAAATATTCATATTCTAATTATTATTTTTGAAAACGTTGCAAATTTAAAGCACTGGAACCTTTACAACTAAAAAAATTGACGTTTTTTTTATAAATATTCACATTTCTTACATTATTACATTGTGTATGGTAACAAACATAGCGTATATTTACAAAACCTAAATCGACTAGCAAAGGATTTAACCCCCATTAATGATCTTCAATTTGATGCATGACAGAAAATGATAGAACAACATTTAGAAAAGTTATAACATTTTGCTAAAGCAGTACAAAGTAATGTTCAGTTGAAGCCACACAACATAAGTATAATATCGTTATTTAAGGGTTCTTCACCTCAGAGAAAAACATTTTGCAATCATGAATAAGACTGCCGCATCTAATTACCTATAATTTAGTATATGGTGGAAAGTTATATACGATTAATCTTATTATACTAGTAATATTTATTCTTTGTAGATTTATTTATTGTTTGTACTAGTTTTAGTTCCAAAGTTTGTGTTGTTAATATAAAAAAATCGGGAATAATGTATGAGTGTAGACCTTTTTCTGGATCATGTTTTTTTATAAATCTATTTTCTTTTAGTTTTTATGTTTTTCAAGTTTGGGGGCGGCACTTTTGAGGCTTGCCTACCTAGATGAATGCACTGGTATTGAGTTCATACAATTTCTCATTTTTCAAGGAGTTCTCAGCAGAGAGGAAGGAAATAAGAAAAGAATTATTAATAACAGGAATTGAAAAGAGTAATTGACCGGGTAAATGACCAAATAAATTACCGTAACTTACTGCAATTTAATGAAGTTGAGTTGCCGTATTTACTGATCTTTATAATAATTTCAGAGGCCTGAAAAATGTGTAACTTCACCTGCCGACAGGGTGGAAAAGTTCGTTTCGGCGGAGACAAAAACACAAATATTAAATCAGAAAAAAAATATCTACTGTCACGATTTAAAGAAATGTTCCGGTGATCTAGATGAGAAGATGATCATTTTTTTTCGTTTTATGAACGAATTAATGTATTTTGTAATATAATTATGCAGTTAGACCACCGATTCCAAAACGGGGTTTCGCGGAAACCTAGGTCGAAGCGGACCTATGAGAGGTCCGTTAGTGGGAGAAGGACAGCGGGAGAAGGTTGGTTAGTCCTGTTTACCTTGTTTTCATTTTAATAATGAATTAGTACTATTAAATCTGAGATAGGTTAGGTAACCACCATCTACAAAATACGTTTTAAGGTTGTGCGGTGTACCCTACATTTTTATGGATGTAGGTAACTTAGCGTAATTTTTAATTTCTATTTACTGATAAATTAATATTTAAAATTAATAATTTTAATTTCAGCGGTAATTTACCGGCCAAATAAATCACTGAAACATTCCTAGAGATATAGCTATCTCTAGGGATGTTTTAGTAATTATAGTTATCTAGGCATCTAGCTAGTTATCTACAAAGTAATGACTTCCTTACGAAATATTCTTATTAACATAAGTAGCGATCATAGCTTACAGTGGTTGGTATAACGCCCTTTGTCAACAGTAATATGCTTATGTCTCTAAAGGCCACTCCTGTGTGTTTCCTACGGCACCACAGGTTTTCTGGCCAGGGGCCCCACAGATTTTCTGCTCAGGGGCCCCCACAGTCCTAAATCCGGCGCTGAATATAAGCATACACGTAGCAAACTATAGTACATCTAAAGTGCTGAGGAATTATTAGCTTATATAACGTATAATGTTTTCGGTAAAATTTTAGACATGATTCTAATCGCGGCAATAAAAATACCGTATTCTTTTTTGTATGTCGCTTCCGTCTACGTCTTCATGTACAGCACTCGTCGCTGCGCTTTAGCGTGCCCCAAACAACAACCGTAATTAGAATGGAATATCTTCAGTGTTTCATTTTAAAGAAGAAAAAGCATTTCTTGTGTCAATTTAAACACATCACGATCCATACAAACATACACGCCGCATGTAGACTTACCGTTATATGTTACCTCGATGAAATACAATCTTAATTATCGGCATAAAAGGTACCTCCCTCTCACTACGTAAACACCTAATGACTGCTTTATTACAACGTATTTGCGGTGTCGCAACAATTTAATTTGTCCCGAGCACACATAGAGAATAATTGCAAGAGACCTCAACAATATTTGCGTATTTTATCAATGTGCTAACCAGCAGTCGCCGTGCAAAGTAAATTAAGTTTAATAATTTAACAAAAAAGGACAATATGTACGTTTGTATGTCTGGTTAGGATGCAGTTATCGGGAGCCTAAAATGTAAAAATTATTTTTTACTACTGTTGTTCCTTCTGTTTATTTCGGTCATTTTTATTACAAATTAGATAATATGTTTTAACCTAAACACTCTATTGATCGACCTTTATCGTTTTCGAAGTAGTCATGTCAAAAATCGTACCGAGCTAATGGTGAACAACAAGAGACTTTTAGTAGAAAAGATTCTAAAATTATAGAACCAACCTAACGTTCAACGATCAACAAAATATTTCCAGTTACACAATTAAAAAAATCTGATGTGGCCAGGCACATGACTTTATCATACAATATATAAAATTAATAGTTTAGCTGCATGAGAATCTATTCTATAGAGATAAATCGTAGGTATTGTCAAAGCATCAGCATTTGACACTACCTACACTACGTCATTAGAATAATAGTTATTTATGTCACAAATGCCGAAAGTACGGAATCGCGCGACGAGCGGTGATACGGCGCGTCACCGAAGGTGGAGTGTCGCCGTCGCATATGAGCGAGTCGCGCTATCTAGTTTTTGGCAGGAGCGACATCAACGTTTATTGCGTTGCTTTTTAAGAAATACGTATTTAAAAAAAATAAATGATTTCTGTATAGTAAATGCTAGGTTGGTATCACTTTGACGAAAGGTGCGTTCCGATTGGTAGGTAATGGTAGCTAATGGCGGTGGTAGAATACGAAATTATAGTATTTCTTACATATCGTGATAATGACACATATTAGTTTGCATGTACATAAACATGAGTCACTAGCAATTTTCTATTGGAAATACTATAACGGCGTCTGCTACCACTGCCATTATCACTAATGAAAACGCACCTTAAAAAGGTAATTCAAATTCTGACAGATTTATATTTGTTCATGACACATCCCTACCAACATACTAAAATAAAACTACACTCATCGGTATACTTTATTTATAATTTTCTCAATGTATCATTTTTAGAATTAGATATAAAGACTGGTTGATATTTCTTATCAACAAACAATCAAATTGATCTTATTTTATTTGAAATTTGTATTTTATAATTTTGCGCACTACAGCGGCACGTTCCATAGTGGTTCTCCAACCTCTGATGAGATCAGCTGTTTTCGAATGTGACAACACAAAAAAATATTTGTCAAAATCCTGGCTACTGTGTAATTTCATATCAATGCAGATGCGACCGATCTCGATCAAATAGAATTTGCTCTTGAAGGTAAACTATTAATTTTATCAAAAAATGTTATAGGCATAAATTATTTAAAATTTCCTCTACTTTAATTTATTAATTAACTATTTTGTCGAAATTACAGAAATGGCGGCTCATTTCCAAAATTCTTGAAAAAGGCTTAGAATAAACTAAAAAGCTAAACTATTAATTTTACCAAAAAATGTCATAGGCATAAATTATTCAAAATTTCCTCTGCTTTAATTTGTTATTTAACTATTCTGACGAAATTACAGAAATGGCGGCTGATTTCTAAAATCCTTGAAAAAAGCTTGGAGTAAACACCCAGTTCCTTTGAACCCTTTTGAAAAAAAGCTTTTCAACTCTAAGTTTGGTCATGAAACTTCTAAATATGAAGTTCCGTGCCGATACCTTTAGTAGTTTCTCCGGAAATGAATTAACAAAAATTGGGTACACACACACACACACACACACACACACACACACACACACACACACACATACACACACACACACAGAAATTTTTTTGTACCTTTGTCAAAAATGTTCAGGTAAAGACCTATTTCCGCTAAAATCTCAAAAATTTTTTTCGGCACGATTACAATACTTTACATACTGCGTATAATAAAGTAAAAAAAAACAGCATATAAGTATGTAGTGTATCTTTGAGTCAGTTGCAACTAAACCCTTCAAGATATTTTCAGCTCTGCCTGTCAGTCTTAGGTATCGTTTACATTTTCCCACATGTAAAAGCGGAACGACGAGTGCAAATTTTTAGGGGTCCCTATTTCAAAAGGAATAGGCACCATCCTTCTAGCGTTTGACACCTACTAAAAATATCTTGAAATCGGGTCATCAGGGTAAAATTTGAAATGGATCTTCCGAAAAAACTCAAAAAAACCTACTTTTTTCAAATTTTGTGCTATGTAATTTTTGAGATTTTTATGAAAACGCATCACAAACCTCCTTATGACACAAGTCTACTTTCCTTGTCTACTTTCAGAGTGTCTATCAACTTGCGAGTTCATGGCTAAAGTCAAAATGAAATGACTTTACATTTCAATTTATAGGGTACCACCGTACCTGTGCAAAACTACCTTTAAAAAATCTGATGGGGCCAGGCACATGACAGTATCATACTATATATAAAATTAATAGTTTAGGTGCGTGAGATTCTATTTGATCGATTGGTAGTGTATGCACTAAAATAAAAGTAGTTAGCCAGGATTTGACAGATATTCTTTTGATTCGACAGTATTGTCAAAACATCAGGGTTTGACAACACCTGTCATTAGATTCAAAATATCTGTTAAACCCTGGCTAGTGTTCATGCAGTACGAGCGATCTCAATCAAATACAATTTGCTCATGCAGCTAAACTATTAATTTAACCAAAAAATGTCATAGACATAAATTGAACAAAATTTCCTCTACTTTAATTTATTATTTAACTATTTTGACGAAATTGCAGAATCTTTAGAATCTTTGCATTTGCAAAATCTTAAAAAAAATGCTTTGAGTAAACATCTAGTTCCTTTGGGCTCTTTGAATAAAAAGTTTTTCAGCTATAAGTCTGGTTTCGTCCCGATACCTTTAGTAGTTTATCCGGTATCGTCGCCACAAAAAACGGCTACACACACAGACACACAATTTTTTTTTTCCTTTGGTCAAAAATGTTCGGGGGAGCCAAAAGGGCATATTACAATACTGTATCATACTATGGGCGGGTTTTTTATTTGCGGTTTAGCTGATTTTAAGCAAAGTATCGTTAGGCTACAAATAACGCGCATATGGAGTCTAACGAAAGTTTAAATTAATCTCTGCTAAACCGCAAATAAAAAACCCACCCTATGTATGATAAAGTATGCTAAAGTTTATGTCATAGCCATAAATTATTCGGAATTTTGTCTAATTGAATTTATTATTTAACTATTTTAACGAAATGACAAAAATGGCAGCTCTATTGCTAAATTCTTGAAAAATGCTAAGAGTAAACATCCAGTTCCTTTGGATCCGTTTGAACAGAAAGATGATGAATAATGATAATGAAAGATTCGTATGTAAGAAGGGGACACAGTCCTTCTCATAGTGTTAAAAATTCTTAGTCTGTATTGATTTTCATAAAATTATCTCATTATCTATTCAGCCAAATAAAAAAAATTAACAAGGAAATACAGGCGTCTAGTGACACATCACGGGGGTTCACACAGGCCGCTACTCCACCAACCGATACACAGTGAGGTATTTAGCCCAAAAAGCTGGCCAATATTTTCGTATTTTTTTCTAGAAAGGAAAAGTACAGATTTTAGGGTTCACTTTTAATCCATGTTAAAACTATTATGGTCATCAGGGTTCTCCGCTATAAATGATCAAAAATTGCATAATATAGGTACAGACTGGTATATAAAATATCTCGATAACCGTAACAATTTGTATATTGATAAATATGGTTAATAATTAAATCTATTCAGCAAATAAATTACTTGTATGTAGGATGAAAACAAAAAACGCCTAACTTCGAATAGTTTATTAAAAAAAAAATCAGTTTAGAAGCTACTACAATCAGCAATCGTTGATTTTAGGAGAACTCTTCTGGCACAACACCTCTGGGGGACAGTAGGAGGTACTGCAAGGTGTATTAGGGTGGAAAGGCAGTCCCGAGAAGGTCCATCCAAAGGCCTACCTTTCCACCCTGTTGCCTGAAAATGTAATTTTACTTCACATTCCCGTCTCCCTATTAAGTTCGCTGCATGTTCTTCAGAAGGATTTCATTTGAGTCTAAGTAAAAGTACTTTAT
Source organism: Melinopterus prodromus (assembly GCA_964023965.1). Classification (NCBI taxonomy): domain Eukaryota; kingdom Metazoa; phylum Arthropoda; class Insecta; order Coleoptera; family Scarabaeidae; genus Melinopterus; species Melinopterus prodromus. Next base: position 57,690,410 of record OZ030392.1, on the reverse strand, counting down.
GACATTTTTTCACTATTGATCACAAAAAATCACCCAGAAATGTGAAATATGGTATCGGTGGCTAACTTTTTCGGTGTTAAACTTGTGTGAAAAGATTTATCTTATAATACCCCATCTTCAATTTAACTAAAATTCGTCTGTAACATCGCTACCCCGAGTGTGGCATATTTCTCTTGAATCAGTCCATGTAGATGATATTATCTTTCTTTAAAGTTGGCTAGTTAAAAGCTCTTAAATCACTAAACCAGATGTGTAATTCTATTGAACAAGTTTTATAACAACATCGCCCTTAATTTACTTTAACGTAGGTACTCAATTTTGTGTAAATGTAATACGAACCCAACAAACATTTCTTTGACTCGTAAATTAACTTCAAGTATGTTGTGTAAATGAACACCGAAACCGAGTACGTCGTGGTTAACATCGTATAGCTTTGGCGGTAGAAAATAAAATGTGTCACCGACAATCAAGTGGCACAGAATTTGGGATACGAATGGGCTTCACCAAACAAAAGGCGTACCTAAAGATGGTTGTCATTCCCGGCGGGCCGTATTGTACTGTTTGTCGAGTATTTCGAATTCAAGCTCCAGCCAGTTCAGCGTGGATTAATTAATCACATTTTTGGGACATTTCCTATGCTAAGGGTGAATTAAATTACATTTCTGACATTGTGTGCCCGTAGGCTTTCTAAGAGTTTTAAGCAAATACTGTGATGAAAATTGCCAGAGATATGTCTTGCAAAATAACTGTTTCTGCAGGTGAAAAGACAAGGAAGCTTTAATAAGATACTATAAAAAAACTATATTGTACAATTACTTACGATATTTTTGACAAATATCAATTTTGTCAGAAGAGTTATCAACAACTTTAATACCTTTTCTGGCCTTCTGGCTCGTGAGCATACGAATTATTATTTATACAGTAGTTGAATTTAGATGCGGCTACAATGTGCCCTAAGGGTCGTGGTGCAATTTTAGAATATAAAATAATCATGTAATGTATATTCTAAAATATATACGTAGTCAACTTCTATATCATTTTTTTTTTTCATTATGGTGGTAAAGTATAAGTAGTGCCAAAGACCAATTACTGGTCGAGGTGGTTATTTAACTGCAAAAATCAATACCATATTCCTTGTGCCTCGTTAAATGAAGAAATGGCTTAAGCACATGTTTAACATAATTTAGAAAAACCGCTCCCAATGAACCTACAATCACCGGAACAATGTTTACTTTCATTCCCCACATACGTCCAACTTCTATTGAGAGATCTTTATATTTAAGTTATTTTCAAGATCATCTCTATAAGAGTGCGTATACCTTCCTCTGGAAATTATTAATATTATTATATAGAAACAACAAATAACAGTTTTCAATTATTTAAGGAATTCTGTGTTTGTTTTTTGAGCAATTGACAACAATGTTAATTAACTACACACACCAACGCATTACAAATATAGAAACTCATTACGATAAGTAAATTCCAGAAATAATTCTAATAAGGTAAGTGTTTTCAATAAAAAGGGAAACGTCAATTGTCGTCATTTGTCATAATCATTATACAAACTTATATTTAAATAGCAAATACACATGCAATTTTGGAGAGTATGTTATGTAAAAATTATCATACAATATGAATATTGTTTAGGGGTGAGAGGTTTTTAATTTCTTCACTCATTAGTATTCAACATAATATTAAAACAAAACTTGATAATATTTTATAAAATGGTATATTCTTATAAGAATTAAATAGTTATATAATTATATATAATCAATTTAATCATTTACAATCAAAACAAAAGAAAATCCAAATCTATTGACACATCTTGGATCCAAGACTTTGCAAATGGCGTAAACCATGTTTTCGATCGACTTTCTTGTGCTGTAGATGTGAGGTTTTAGAGTTTTTCTTTATTTTTTGTTAGGACGCCGGCGGCGGTGCATAATCATTAATACTCATTTTACGCCTGTGCTTTAAAGTTTCAGGTAAACGTAGAAAGATTATGGTTTAGTTTGATATACATTTGCTAGCATTTCCCTATTTAACTGTTATTTACTCCATAAAATAAATAAAATTTACTCCACATTTTGTTTTCGCAAACAGTGGTGGAAATTCAAATACCCGAAATAAAATTGAAAATTTCAAACCTTGAGGTTTCTGTGTACATAATTTCATATTTATTAAATAACAATTTCAAATTGAGTACATGTAAAAAGTTAAGACGACGCATATGAATGGAACAACATTGTTACCATTGTATTTTGTCCCGGCTAAGGTGTGCAAAAAACAATGCATATTAACAATTAATTTTAAAAACAACTGCGCCAAATCCTAAAATTCACGTGGGCAAAGCAACTGTATTGTTTTACTGACAATAACCACCGACCGACACAATTAAAGGAAAGCTTCAACCAATTTTGCCAAACATTGCAGTTCACTGACTTTTGAAAGCATTGGCGATGTGTTATTATTTTTTCGGCGAATTGCAAACAATTATCAAACCTGTTATAGTAAAAATACATGTGTCAAGTAATTATTTACATTTCATTTAATTTTCTACCCAGCGGTTTATCTGTTAATTTCTGGACATTACCCTTAAATTAAATCATTGCTGGTATTAAAAACAATAGTCTAGTATAATATTCTCAATCAACTAACATTTGCTGCAGTGTTTAACCTCACTCTAAAGTACAAAGGTCTGCATTGACATTGTGTATCTTAAAATCAGATGTAAATTTCATTACTTCAGTTACAGTGGTATCATCTTGTTGGTGAATTGCTTTAAAATGGCCCGAAAAAAGAATCAAAATCGGTCAAAGATTACAGAAGTTTTCGAACATTAAAGTTAAGGAAAATAGGTACCTATCCGGCGTTTATGGGGGTTACATATATATTCCAAGAAACTGCTCACTTGATATGTATATGTTCATTATATGAAATCTATATTATAGGCTCGACGACCAAAAATAATATTTTCCAGTACTTATAGCTAGCTGAAGTGCTAAAAATTTAAAAGTCTAATTTTTAGCACTCAGCACTGAAGTTACGTAAGGCCTTTGTTTGCACCAGGATGTAAATCCCTCATGCACTTATACCAGCGTATATTCAAATTCTTCTACAGTCCTATAAGGCGTGTATAAGGTTTACGCCCTTTGATGTGGGTCCGACCTAAATTGGAAAAGTTTTACGCCCGCACCCAGACCTGGAAAGAACTTTTGTTTACCCTCTAAATAAAAGTACATTTTCCCGAAACAAACAAAAAACACATTTTGTGTCGACAATTCCGCAATTTCTATATCTTGATATCTCCTATACTTGCTTGAATAATTCTTCATTGTAATCGCAACTTGTGATCGATTTAAACGTACATTTTAGTCACACGTGTTTTTTTGCAAATTATTAGCAACGGCCCTACATTATTTTTACTTTATCATACGCAGTATGTAAAGTATTGTAATCGTGCCGAAAACATTTTTTGAGATTTTAGCGGAAATAGGTCTTTATGGGTCCCCTGAACATTTTTGACCAAGGTCCAAAAAAATGTCTGTGTGTGTGTGTGTGTGTGTGTGTGTATGTCTGTGTGTGTGTAAACGATTTTTGTGGCGACGATTCCGGAGAAACTACTAAAGGTATCGGGACGAAAGTTCATATTTAGAAGTTTTATGACCAAACTTAGAGCTGAAAAGCTTTTGGTTCAAAAGGGTCCAAAGGAACCGGCTATTTACTCTTAGCATTTTTCAACGATTTTGCAAATGAGCCGTCATTTCTGTAATTTCATCAAAATAGATAAATAATAAATTAAAGTAGAGGAAATTTTGGATAATTTATGTCTATAACATTTTTTGGTAAAATTAATAGTTTAGCTACAGGAGCAAATTCTATTTGATCAAAATCGTGTCTGCATTAATACTAGTAGCCAGGATATTTTGATGCTTTTGACAGTATTTGGAACGTCAGCGTTTGCGAAACGTCAATTCAACACGCAAATGCATGGAGAATTGCCATGAGGAGCTAGGTGAAACAATATTGAAACAAGATTGAAAAACAATATTTCGAGTGCGGATAGCAAAGTTATGTTTTCGCGAATAAATACAAGAAAGATTGTAAGACGGTATGTTAACCTTAAAACTTATTTGGAATACTGAGCATAAATCTTTATGAACTTTTGTAGTTAGCACTGAAGACGGCGTAAAACTCGAAAATATAGTATGCTAGAAGCCAATATAATATATGAATCATCAGAACCAGAACCTTTTTACTTTATCATCCGTAGTATGACAACACTCCATATTTAGAAGCTTTCTGTTGAACCAAGGGTCCAAAGGAACTGGAGGTTTAGTATTAGCATTTTTGAAAGATATTGCAAATAAGCCACTATATCTGGAATTTCGTCGAAATAGTTAAATAATAAATTAAAGTAGAGGAAATCGGAATAATTTATGACTATGACATTTTTTGGTAAAATTAATAGTTTAGCTACATGAGCAAATTCTATTTCATCGAGATCGCTCGTACTGCATATAAACTAGTTAGCCAGGATTTGTCAGATATTGTGATTCTAATGACAGTAGGTAGTGTCAAATGCTGATGTTTTGACATTACCTACTGTAAATATAATCAAAGTAGCTCTAGTCAAGTTCTAGTAGTTTTATTTTAATGCAGACATGGCCGATCTCGATCAAATAGAATCTCATGCAGCTGCACTATTAATTTTATATATGGTATGATAAAGTCATGTGCCTGGCCACATCAGATTTTTTATTATATTTACAGTGTTCCTTTTTGAAATACAATTCACACATACTTGTTCTTCTTTATATAAATAAATAAAAAAACTTCTTTAATATAAATGGCCTAAATATTTGCTTTAAGAAAACGATTGTTTTGGTGACCACTATAAATTAAAATTCTTAGTATTAATTCAAATAACTGACAACTCCGTTCGACAATATATAGTAGAATATTGATTACCGAAAAAATAGACAACCGGACAAAACAACGCTTTTTTTTCTTGATTGGACATAATGTACTCTTGCGTATATATAAAACTATCAATTGTTTTGCATCAACCAAGTTGGCTTTGAACTGAGAGATCCTTTCGTTGTATGATTTGATCACTGTGTCCATTTTTTGACCTTCAAGGTCTTTAATGATGATATATTAACTAAACTCCCTTCACAACCCAATAACTAATTACTATAAAGCTTTACAAACATGTTCAAAGTGTACTTTAGACTGGCAATCAATGGTCGTCGATACTGAAAGCGTTACAAATATTAGAATCAATTTCGACGGGCAAATTATTAAGTACACAAAGTGTGTTGGTATATATGTTTGTAATGCAAACGTCATTTCAATCAAATGTGTAGCCAGGTAATTAATAGTCACGATAATGTGTATCGATCAGGTAACATTTCTACTATGTTTACAAATCATACTTCAAATGTAGTTCGTGGTTCGATTGTACATACACAGGTTATTTATTTAATGTTTAATAACAGTAAAGAAGAACAAGGCGATTCAAGTTCCCATTGGTCTAAATTTCAGTTAGATTATTTCAACACTAACATCACTGTCATTTGATTTAAAGTCAAAAAGACATTGTTGCTAAATGAATACATAAAGAGAAATCTTACGTGAAAGGATGCCTAGTTTATAAGCAAAAACGGCGTTACGGTGCTACAAAAAAAAAAACGAAATATGCTTTTCACGACTCATAGCGGAAGTTGTTAAGCTGGTAGAGCTGAACATAATGGTTTGGTGAAATTTTCCAAACGCCCCAAAATATCGATTTTTTTCAAAAAAACCGTTCTTAGGCACTTTGGGCACGTGTATAAAAATTCATAACTCGGCTATTTTCTATTCGATCGCCAAAATAAGACCATTATAAAGATGTACTGTTCGGTCAGATCCAAAAGTTATGGACGTTCTAGTTCAGAAGTTTCCAATTATTTTCAAATTTTTCAACTTTAACAACAATTTGATGACCTGACTGAATCTGTAATATTTTTTTGCTATGTTTTTATTGAAAGCCCATTTAAATGCGTCTAATACGCGTTTGTTTGTTAGAATCGGTTAAAATTTAACAGAATTATCAAATTTTATTGGCCGGCTAGACACACCACACTACGGAGAAGAAATATACAGGCCGACTGTAATAAATCCGTAGTCGTTATACACATTAATTATATGTTTGTTATTACCTGCCAGACTATCACAATATGTTACTAAGTACATAAGAGTTTACGTTCATTACATTTCGAGAGTCAAAACATTAGCACACTTAATGTATTTACGGTTTTAAAATAATGGCCTTTACGTCTGATTCTTAAAAATAGCAACTCTTCCCCTTATGATAAGTTTGATGATGCTATATCATCGGAGTAGAAAAGGCCATTCCAGTTCTTGGGTTACCAACATTTTTTGATTTCCGTAACTTCAATTTTGATGACTAACTACACACACGTATTCTGGTTCTAACCACCGACTTGCGGTGTAACCACGGTCAAAAATTTTTTTGTATGCCTCAACCACTGACTAATTGTAGCCGAGGATGCGATGGTCGCACATTTTCCTTTTTTGTGTTTGCACTGAAGCATGCACTAAAACTGATTTTTTACTGCTTATGGATCAGTTTTATTGTTATTTTATATAAAATTTGGCGATACTAAAGACCTACATCGTCCTAATAGTACCTACACAATTGTAATAGGTTAAGATTGTCGATTAATGATTTTACGATATTTGGGTACAAGTTGAATACTACTTAATGACATATTAGATAGAATAAAATACAATAAAACAAGGTAATAAACAAACACAATAATGAAGGAGTTCTGCAGTCTACACAATATGCAAGTACCCAAAAACAGTTATTTTTAATCGAGATTTTGGGGGTGTTTGTTCACAAATATTCTTAAAACAATAGTTTTGGCTTCATACCGGCTGTCAAAGATAAGAAAAACGCATTAGCTGCATATTTAAAATAATAAAAGAAAACAATGTTTTTAACTGCAATAAATTTACATAGGTACAACAATTTATTAACTGGAAAAACTAATTCATTGATATCTGAATAATTCAAAGAGTTACTATCATTCCTGAAATTTCTATTCTAGTATGCTTTCTTCTGTAGAATATGAATCTGACACAGAAACAAAAATGGTAAACACTTAAATCTGGTTCTAATCATAATGCATATAGAAACGAATAAATTCTGTAAACAAGCACTGTATAGTATAACTACTACTAACTGTACGGGTTTCAGGTACTTTTTTATATATTTTTTCTCCTATGGTTTTCCATCTTTTTTTGAAAGAACTCTTATCTTATATAAAAAAAGCTTTTTTATATAAAAATGAATCATTTTTCACTAGTTATAAGTTAACATTATCATTTAAAAGTTACTATTATTTTTACTTTATCATACGCAGTAAGATAAAGTATTGTAATCATGCCGAAAAAAAAAATTGAGATTTTAGCGGAAATAGGTCTTTTTGGGTCCCCCGAACATTTTTGACCAAGGTACAAAAAAATGTCTGTGTGTGTGTGTGTGTGTGTGTGTGTGTGTGTGTGTGTGTATGTCTGTGTAAACGATTTTTGTGACGACGATTCCGGAGAAACGAGTAAAGGTATCGGAACGAAAGTTCATATTTAGAAGTTTTGTTACCAAACTTAGAGCTGAAAAGCTTTTGGTTGAAAGGGGTCCAAAGGAACTGGTAGTTTATTCTAAGCCTTTTTGAAAGATTTTTCAAATGAGCCGCCATTTCTGTAATTTTGACAAAATAGTTAATTAATAAATTAAAGTAGAAGAAATTTTGTATAATTTATGCCTATGACATTTTTACTTTATCATACGCAGTATGGTAAAGTATTGTAATCGTGCCGAAAAAAAAATTGTGTACCCGATTTTTGTGACGACGATTCCGGAAAAACTAGTAAAGGTATCGAGACGAAAGTTCATATTTAGAAGTTTCATAACCAAACTTAGAGCTGAAAAGCTTTTGGTTCAAAAGGGTTCAAAGGAACTGGCTATTTACTCTTAGCAATTTTCAACGATTTTGCAAATGAGCCGGCATTTCTGTAATTTCGTCAAAATAGTTAAATAATAAATTAAAGTAGAGGAAATTTTGAATAATTTATGCCTATGAATTTTTTTTGTAAAATTAATAGTGTAGCTGCAAGAGCAAATTCTATTTGATCGAGATCGGTCGCATCTGCATTGATATGAAACTACATAGTAGCCAGGATTTTGACAAATATTTTTTTGTGCTGTCACCACAGAAATGTCTATGGCTGTCACACTCGAAAATAGCTGATTTCATCAGAGGTTGGAGAACTGCTATGGAACGTTGCCGCTCTAGTGCAGCAAAGTACAAAATACAAAATTCAAATAAAATAAGATCAGCAATTTGATTGTTTGTTGATAAGAAACATCAACCCGTTGTTATATCTAATTGTAAAACCGATAAATTGAGAAAATTGTAAATAAAGTATAGCGATGAGTGTAGTTATATTTTAGTATGTTGGTACGGATGTGACATCTACAGTGACATGAACGAATATAAATCTGTCAGAATTTGAAATAGCTTTTTAACCTTGACGTTTCGTAGAAGTGGGATCAACCTAACATTTCCTATACCTACAGAAATATAACCATTTTTGATTTTTTATATACGTATTTCTCAAAAAGTAGCACAAAAAACGTTGATGTCACTCCTGTCGAAAGCGCTGCATCACCGCTCGTCGCGCTATTCCGTACTTTCGGCACTTGTGAGATAAATAACTATTATTTTAATTATTTAAATATGCTTAAATACATATTTACTCAAAAAGCAACACAAAAAACGTGGTATATCACTCCTGCCGAAAACTACATAGCGCGACTCGCTCACATGCGACGGCGACGCTCCGCCTTCGGTGACTATTATTCTAATGACAGTAGGTAGTGTCAAATGCTGATGCTTTGACAATACCTACTGTCAATAGTATCCAAATATCTGTCAATTCTAGGCTAACTAGTATAATGTTAATGCAACCACGATTTATCTCAATCAAATAGATTATCATGCAGATAAACTATTAATTGTATATATTGTATGATAAAGTCATGTGCCTGGCCACATCAGATTTTTTGGTATAATTAATAGTTTAGCTTCAAGAGCAAATTCTATTTGATCGAGATCGGTCGCATCTGCATTGATATGAAATTACATAGTAGCCAGGATTTTGACAAATATTTTTTTTGTGTTTTCACATTCGAAAACAGCTGATCTCATCAGAGGTTGGAGAACCACTATGGAACGTTGCCGCTGTAGTGCGGCAAATTATAAAATACAAATTTCAAATAAAATAAGATCACCAATTTGATTGTTTGTTGATAAGAAATATCAACCCGTCTTTATATCTAATTCTAAAAACGATAAATTGCGAAAATTATAAATAAAGTATAGCGATGAGTGTAGTTTTATTTTAGTATGTTGGTAGGGATGTGTCATGAACAAATATAAATCTGTCAAAATTTTAATTACCTTTTTAAGGTGCGTTTTCATTAGTGACAATGGCAGTGGTAGCAGACGCCGTTATAGTATTTCCAATAGAAAATTGCTAGTGACTCATGTTTATGTACATGCAAACTAATATGTGTCATTATCACGATATGTAAGAAATACTATAATTTCGTATTCTACCACCGCCATTAGCTACCATTACCTACCAATCGGAACGCACCTTTAAACTTGACGTTTCGTCAAAGTGGTACCAGCCTAGCATTTACTATACAGAAATCATTTTTAAAATACGTATTTCTTAAAAAGCAACACAATAAACGTTGATGTCGCTCCTGCCAAAAACTAGATAGCGCGACTCACTCACATGCGACGGCGACACTCCGCCTTCGGTGACGCGCCGCATCACCGCTCGTCGCGCTATTCCGTACTTTCGGCATTTGTGACATAAATAACTATTATTCTAATGACGTAGTGTAGGTAGTGTCAAATGCTGATGCTTTGACAATACCTACGATTTATCTCCATAGAATAGATTCTCATGCAGCTAAACTATTAATTTTATATATTGTATGATAAAGTCATGTGCCTGGCCACATCAGATTTTTTTGTATAACAACGGTTTTAAATTTGAAATTCTATTTTTTGTATCCTTAATGTTTATTCTGGTTACCTTGGCGACCCAAATTACCCTAAAATATGTTTGGTCTAAAGCTCTAAAGTAGTCGCCAATAAAAAGTGTATGAAACGCCTTGGTATAGACCACATGTTGCAGAAATTACCATAAAACTAAATGAGATTTCTTCCTGAAATTTTGCGAGTACGTACATAATATTTTATTTTAGTGGTCAATAAACGCGCAGCAATATCCACGGAATATAACAGCACACTAAAGTCAACGGAAAAACAGGAAACATACCAATTGAAACCATGCATCGTCCTGTTATATCATTCATACATTGCACCATAAATATCTATTTGTGTCCCTGGTAATCACCCCAGAAATGTTGTATTTTATTGCTGCATAAAACAAAAAATATTGGAAGCGACAATTAAATTGGTATACAACCTGCTCCGGCCTGTTTAATTTTCATGTAATCCGGTTTATACCCAATAAAGGACAGGATAATAAAACCACTTTTCCATTTCTTTTATACCCAGAAAGCGTTTCTTTATATCCCCTATCAAAATCGTTCATAAAAACAACCCTAGATGGCGCAAGAATCGACTACTGAAGGAAACGAATATAGTACGACAATATATGTCGATGGAACAACATGTAATATTTGCTCGTATAAACTTCAATGTGATGTGACATATGTACACAACGTAAGGGTCGTGTCACTCGTATTATCTACTCCTTGCAAGAATATCCTGCGCATTTTCTGTAATTGGTATCAGGCATCACCACTTAAGCAAACACAATCATGATAATGGGTTTTCGAAGGGTAGATTATTTCGAGTGGAAATAATTTGAAAAATATACAATATGGCCTGGTATTATACATAGCTTGCTATTCGCTGAAGTTGTGCCTGCATTTTGATATATGACCCAAAAACCTGGATATTCAAATTTATCAAACGTTAAAACGTTTGAAGGGGTGGGGGGCAAGACTTTCTTTGTATTAAATTAGGTATTTTAAATGTAACCACACAATGCACCCTAAGAAATACCAACAGGTTGTATAAAATACGTTGAATGAAAATTGGACAAATGCGAATTTTTAATGGCAAATTTTATAATATCTACCGAACAATTTACATTATGAGTTACAGAAAAATAGTTATGTTATGAAATATGTTACACAACAACATACTTTTTTCCTTTTAGAATTTTCTCTTGCTATTTTCATCATTTTCTTTATTTTCTGCATATCTTAGACATAATTTTATATATTTTTTTATTATTTGTCTTTTATTATTTACTTTATAAATGAAATATGACAAAAAGTTCATATGTTCATATGTTGCGTTAAATGGTGGTGATATTTTTTGCACAATGTTACTAGCCACGGTCGTGACCGAATCTTATTCAAATACACTACTTTAGGATTTAAATATTCTCTCTCGATAACTGAGTAATTTCCAACTAATTTTGTCTCTGTTATATCGTTTATTAATGAGCTACTAATAATTGTAATTTATTTCAGAATCAATTAACTATTCTAGAATTTACGATTTGACTGTTTAACAAGCAATATTGTTGCCTACTTATTATTTATTAATATGCTACGACTAATACATATTGTTAATTTGCGAGAATTTCTGGTCCGCGTTTATTGAGCCTGCAATAAACACAAACCTATTTGCCACTCATTGCCCTTTTTCTGTAGCTTATTAATTTCTTATTAAGAATTTTTATCGGTGTACGAATTTAGCATTTTTTATTGAGCCTTGTGTATTTTCTGTGTATTCTAATTATTATTACCGCTTTGCTATTGTTCTCAATTAACATGAGCTAAAAATTGCTATGACAATTTTTGTTGAACTCAGTTATCGATAGGAAATTATTAAAACGGTATATCAATAAAAAAATCAGTGGCAATGTAATAAACAATAGAACGGCCACACGATCATAAATTCACTAAATTATCGACCGACAATGTTTGAAACAGACCATTCAGCCACATAATGAACAAAATTGAAAATTCTACAATCGCGTTCATCAAGCATCCCAGGCTTCATAACCAATCCGAAACGGTGAACATTTTCGACGGCAGTGTGAAATGAAAATTAACACCATGCAGGTGTTGAATTAACTGACAAAATGAGAGAAAAAACATTTTTGTATTTGGCATCGAGCAGTTTGTTTTCATCTCTGGTAAATCCAGAAACAACAAAATTGAATGAAAATTTTAAACGAAATTTTAGATTTCGTCACAATAAACGACATGTACTTATATTGCTACGTATGTAGATGTACGTATGTAGATACGTATGTATCTAGATATATTGTATTTGTTGTGCTCAAAACCATTGATATTTTTGTAGGTAATTTCAGCTGCATTATAACCAAAATAAAAGGACAAAATAGTGCAATCAATATATGCAATAAAAAACTTATAAATAACTATGTCTAGCTATGATTGGCCAAAACAAATTTTTTTTATACCCAATTCTGAAAAATGTCTCGCATTTTTATTTGGGCAGTAGCAATAAGGTCTATACCTATCCTGTTTTATACGCCTGGATCATTTGAACATAACATATATGCTTATAACTAATAACCAATATCTGTCCCTTGGTTTAAAGATCAGCATGAGAGTACCCGATGTTTGCAATTTTGAATAATGAACGCTGGTCCTGCTCATGTTTAAACGGAGGGTTACACATTTTGATAATCATACATATTATGTTACGGTGAATATGTCCTATACCTACACAGATAGCATTTCTGCAACCAGGTATTAAATATGCAAATAAAGGTAAACGTGCTTATTTGATATTATTTTTATACACTTTTCAGTGTTATGTGATGCTTTGACGAGATATTGTGCAAATATTTACGGTGGATATTATGACTTATGAATACTAACGCCAGTACTTCAAAAATATGAACAACTAACCCAGCATGTGAAAATGAAGTATGTTATTTTTTGTTCATTAGTTTACATTTCAGATCTAAGAACGTACAATAGTTATGAGTTATCGTTGAGTTAGCAGCTTTAGCAACAACGTAGCAGAGGCTGTATTGGTTAAAACTTAAAACTCCTCGCAACTTTGTATTAGTCGCAACTCAGCTTGCGACTAAATTATGAAACTTTGGTAATGTTGCTCCCATCGTCATTACTACACTCTCAAATTTCATTTTAATAACGATAGAAGTGCAGCTTTCTGGCTACCAGAGACAGGATTATAATGGCCACTAATAGCTTCGGAGGTTCAGCTTTTATGCAACAGCTTTGAGTATGCAATGCATTTATAATACTTAATAGCTGACGCTGTTATCACGTAACGTACTTCTTAGGTTGAAAACAATGAATCTATTATATGTGATGCTAATGGATCCAAAATCATTTGAGTAGTTTTGACCAAATCAGAATAACATATATTTTGATTCTAGCAATCATGTCAATGTAGCGGCAGATAGACAAAGTTATGCCATACCGTTTCGACCTATGATTCTTAACGTTTTGGAAGTCAGGGAGAACTTTTGATCAACAGAAGAATTAGCGGAGCAACAAAATGAAAGAGACGAAACACAGAAAGACAACTTTTATTAAAAATTAAACTGATTATTACATAATAGATAAAAATAACATTTATTAAAAACATATATAAGTATACAGGGTACCCACTTTTTTCCGCAAAATTAATATTTAGAAATCAGATATCATTCTGAGAATAATTTTAAAAAAAATCCGTGTGAAACATTTTGAGGTGAAATGATTTGTTTTCTAGAAAGTAATAATCAGTCCGAGTAAAAAGTTTCATAATGACTTATTGGTTGGCTTAATTCCTTAAGTATCGGGGCCGTTAAAAATACGGATTTGTTGATGTTTTAAACAGCTACAACTTTTAACGAATTGAAAAAACTAATACTCGAACAAAAATTTATTTGCGGCGATGTTTTAGTTTTCTGGGTCCACAAAATTTTGTTTGTGTATCTGACTTAGTTGTTCGCAGTAATATAAATCTAAAAATATAAAAATATATTTAGCTAATTTGCCTGGGTCCTTTATATTAGCAGTTATCTACCTTTTTTGATACAGCAAAAATCCACACACACAAAATGTGGATGATATGTAGATGAAGGCAAAAAATGTATATATCTATTATTAAAACATCATACTTATTTTGTTTATTTCAGGAAATATAATTAAAAATGTTTGTATATTTTCGGAATTTTTATATGCGACAATGAAGCAGACATGTAGCAGACCTGTACGCATTTTTGTTTTAATTGTATTGTGTTCGGAATTCTTTATTTATTTTATTCATATTTACTACTGTTTGAACATTGTTAGTTTTGTTGAAGTTGTACGTTATAATACACAAATCGATATTATTTATTCACTATTTCCCTTTAGTTATTATGAGCCACAAGATATTGGGCATATATTGCTAGCAAGGATGACGACGGAAGACGTTGTCAGTTGAACAATCGAGATAATACTAAAGAGCTGGTGTCTTTGTCGAAGTCAAGCCGATTCAACGGCATGGCCCGGGGTCCGTCAGTTTCCATAGTCAGTTTGAAAAGGTGCTGCCATCTAGTCATTATTTGTGCAACTCAAATCACATACAGTAGATGAGAACATTATACAGGTCATTATTAATGATTGTAGTCGAAATATGCTTTAGTTGAGTTAGACTTTGTTTGCCGCTATACACAACTGTCAAACTTGAAAGAGTTTATGCAACCAATTTAAGTTTGGCGTGTAGAAGAGTTGTATTCCATTCAAATTTAACAATGTTCTGCAACACTCCAAACCGCTCAACCAAAAAAGGGTACAGTACTACGTCTGAAGGTAAAGAGGGAACCACATTCTATAAAATGCCAGGTAAATCAATCCGGAAAATGTGTCCAAACTGCGCACTTAATTTAATTTTTTTTAGTTTGTTCAGGTGAGGAATTTATGGTTAAATTTCCACCTCACGCAGGTAATTCATCATTTACGGCTAACCCGATCGGGAAAGAGAAATAAAATTTCGAAAAGATCGGTAAATAAAATTGTCGGACCTCCAAATTCAGTTTACCACTTGCCGTCAAGTGGAAAGCTTACATTGGTTTGCTTTAGACGTGGCATATTTAGCGGCCGACAGCATAAACGATGCTTTATGAGCGGTTTTTATATTTGTTTAGACTGAGTTTGCCCTAACTAGAAACTGAACATTTTGCGGCATATAAACTGTTTACGTTTATGAATTCAAGTAGAAGTTTAACTAAACCGGTCAATATAGATTTCAGTGTGGCGGAAGTGAGCTGAAATAACTATAAATAAATTCACTCGGATTTGCGTCCGGACGTATTTTGATGAAAAATAATTGATTTTATATTTGTATAGTAGAAATAGTATATTATAATGTAAGTTTTATAAGACAAAAACTGACGCACGGGTTGTTTTGGGAACGACGAGCGTAGCGAAGAGTGCCCAAATGGAACGAGTGCGCCAATACGTCTTATAAAACGAATGTTTGCGACATAAATTTCGCATATTGCGGTTGTCATCTTACAATCTAGTATAGTTTTATCTTCAACAGTTGGTATTTGTGTTAAAATTCACAAATACTATTGAGGCGAGCCAATAACGATTGATATGTCAGCCTTATCTGATACTTGATGTCAATATCATCAATCTTGGAAAACTAAAAGTTACTAAAAGTTTGTGATCTAGTACTTTCATAACCATACCGAAAGCGGTTTCGTTATGAGTTTATAATGAACGCAAAGTAGTAAATATATATTTTAGTATCATAACTAACATTTCATCATACCAGTAAATTTTATTTTAAAATAGGACCAGTCGAGAATTTATTAAGATGCAGTATTATAACTACTGTCAAATCTCTGGTTACGTGACATAGATCCTTGAGCTCTAAACTCGGTTTATAAACTAGAATTAAAAAACCTGAACTTATTATATTAATGGTTTGATTACTTTTTAAGGCCAATAATATGGTACATTTACATTTTGCAATGATTGGATATGCGCTAGTTATCTTTTTTAAATTAATTGCAGTATTTATTTCAAATAAGGGATGCATAATAAATAACATTTTAAGACTTGTTAAGGGTTAAAATAATTAAGTAATGTATTGATAATATTTAACAAAAAACAACAATATCAAACAACATTTAATGTTATAGAAATATCAAACACTAAACATCGATATTTTATTCTTATCTGTTAATATTGAAAACAAACACAACGGAATTAAAATACCGTGAGATTCAGTTATTTTTCCGATACTCTTTATTGTTGAATATAAATATAGAGGGCCCAAAAAACATTGCAGTTAAAAAGTGCCTATAACTTTCAAAAATAAATAGAAAGCACTTGAAAATCCATGAAAATCAGATAACTAAAACGAGCGTACCGAATTGGATGATAAGTCGTTTTAGATCGATTACCACGAATTTGAACTAAAAAAATCTTATCACATAAGAAAGGGAATGGTTGTCGAAAACGATAGAGACAAATGACCCAACTGTCATTTTTTAAAATCTATTTGTATTTCATGATAACGTTATTATAATTTACGTTGATAATCATCATCTTTAGTGCAACTAACCTATACATAAACTTAGGTATATAACGAGCCATTAAATGTGTAATCGCTCGATATTGATTCGTTCTACAGTAAGATCAAAAATGACTGACCTGTCCGCTCGCATGAAACGGAGTTTTAGTAACAATGTGCCGTATATGCTCCCACATATAATCCTATTATAAAGAGCGGACAGGTCAATCATTTTTGATCTCACTGTAGCTATTGTTAAAACAGGCAAAAAAAGAAATCCACAATTTATATAAAAAATGTAATCCAGAATAATTAATTTTGTTTCTTGATCTTCTAATAAGGTAAATTAATTCTCAACACGCCGCTGCACCTGTCGCCCACTTGTAAAGTAAAAATACATTTTAAAATATGCCTCGACACGCTGCAGTTTACTGTAGCGTACAACAGCGTGAATAACTAGAGTGTATTTTGATGATAAATGACCAATCAATTTAAAAATATTTTCTTTGGAGTTATCAGAAAAAATCTTTTGGCATTGGTGCTTGGTATAATTAACCCCAAATATCCAAATTGCTACGAATTATCTAGTCAAATGTAATATTACATGGTTCTATTAACAACACTGCACATATTAGGACGCCTTATCAGGATTTGGTATAAGTGCGGATTTGTAATCTGTACAAATGTGTATTATTTATAGCCATGTATTAGTTCTGACGTATCGTAGTACTTATGCTTTCCAAATAATAACAATAATATTTTTTTCGGTGGAATACTGAGAGAGGTTTTTCGGTACAGTAAACATTTCTAATATGCTTTGATGCTCGTTTTTGCGGCACCAGACTTCATTTTCAATCGTTTTCATAAAATACTATTTACATACACGGCGATTTCATTATTTGTATCGCTGAAAATGCTGTATATACTAGTTTATTGCTTCTATCACAGCTGTCCCGCGCTACGCAAATAAATCTTTCATTTTGTCCTTTACGTATCTCCTCTAAAAGCTCGTTTATGTGACCTTACTTCTATTAAAAATGATAGAGAGCTGATACAGGGGGAATCTTTAATTCGTTTTCTAGTTTTGTATATCGACTCTATGTCATGAGCACCATTTGGGATTTTTTTATTTAAGGATGCAAAGGAATAATGCGAAGGCATTTTTATGAATTGGAAGAAATTGTAAAAAATACAGCATATTTTAATAATTAATAATTGTGGTTATTTAATATTTTTTATTTAAATACGAAACACTTGTTGTTTTGGCATGCTTGTGTGATATACCACTAATGAAAACTTTTGCTCAATATCCAAGTTTACCGACTTATGTAGTGTGTTTCCACATGGCCCAACTATACGTACAGTGAACCTAAATTTAAAATTTTCGTGAAAAACTTGTTCGTTATGATTAGCATGTAAAGATAATTAATAACACAAGGCCCAATAAATAATATTTTAGTTCTCATTTTGTGACAACAACACAATTGTTTGAGGCAGAATCCAAAAAAAACAAGTAAGAAGTTCCAAAGTTGCAAAGTTGCAAAGAAGTTCTCAGGTATTTGATCAAAACATCTGAAAAGAAATACACCAAATTACACGTGAAGATAGTACAACTTTCTGCCTTATGGTGGATTCTTATTATTTTTTTGGTTTTGAGAAATTAGTAAAGGGATCTGACAAAAGAATTGGCTGATTTTAACATTCTTTGTACTGAAAATACAGGTTATTGTTATTGTGTAATTTGTTGATAATTATAATACTATCATAATATCAAAGGAAAAAGACAAATTAATGACCATGGATACCTGAGCAATAAATTCAATTGAAAATACACACACACACAGACATTGGGACATTTATCCGCTAAAATCTCAAAACTCTTTCGACCGATAAAGTAAAAAAAGGTTATAGTTATTAAGGTTCTGCATTGTTTATTTTTTAATCTTAACATGCTTTTTTATTTAATTATTATTATTAGTTCATTAGTTTCTTGATCACTAGTCCATTGAGTTTTTATTTAATGTTTTCGAAATTAATTATTAACATTTGTTATATAAGGTTTACTTAATTATTTGTTACATTACAGCTATATCTTAGTTCATGTAATAGTAAAACTGAAATAGTAAACAAATTACATTTATTATATTACTTTTTTGTCATTCATTTCTTGTTTACTAACAAAACGACACATTTACAAAGAAGTTACGTTTAGGTTATGTTATTATACACCATGCGACTTGTACACGTGACATAAACAGCAACTAAAGTCTCGTATTCTCGTGATGGTAACTGATACCAATAAGAAATGACGCCATCTACTTACTGCATGCAACCGTATCAAGATACCGAGTATCAACCGTGTGAGAGTATACATTGCGATGAATTTTGATGTTTGCCCTCTCTGCTTAGTGGTCACAAAAGGCATTGCCACTCAATTTGCTCTAAAGCGATACCATGAGCAAGATTTCTTTATATATACATACGTCATCCATTAGAACGTTAAGGAAGATATGGTTACGACATTATGACTGGATAACTACGCTGTGCTCACTGATCAGTAGATATTATTTTATAATACTGTCTGTAATATAATCGCTGGTAAAATTTAAAATATCTGAATGATAAAGAAGAGTTCGGAATTTTTATTACGTTTGTAACTATAGAATTTAATGTGGTTTTAAATATTGTTAATTAAGATTTATTATTAAGAAATGCTAAAAGACTATGGTTACCCATTTTGAATGAAACAGCATAAAATAAGGCCTTCATCAGTTTTAATCAGTCTGCCCTCTCTCCCCCATCTGTATTTTAATGTTTCTTGCATCTCGAACTTTTAGTATTTTTCTTGGCGTAGCTTTTTATTCTGTTTCTTATTTCTCTAGAATGATTAATCTTTTGCGCTTTCTTCTTTGTTATTAACAAATATTCTCTCCAAGCATTAGATAATAATGTTACAGAAGAACAGTTTCATATTACTTTATTTGGGTGTTTCAGGTCAGAATAATGACTTTTTTTAATGGTGATGGCATGAGTTCAACTGTTATGTCCAAAGGTTATTGGACAAAATGCGTACAATTAATTGTCATATAGCAAACGATGTAAAATATGTTATTTTCCTGTGCAAAGACAGCAATAGAGCCATATGTATTACTTCTTACCATGTACACAATTCCGACACACATGTCTGATTTAAGGACGAGCTATATTTACATGTATCTAACTCCGACACCCCTAAATTTGTTTATAATATTGGTTAAAAGAGTAGTACACCATATTATTATGAAAATATAAAGCATTCTTAGTCAGCCTAAATAGATATTATTAGAATTTTCTTAAATACTGTTATCCCTGTAGCAATGTAAAAAGAAGTCAATTTGTAATTACCTTATAAGGAAAAGCAACTTTTAGCATAACACGCAATTATTAAGAACAGTCAAACTTTTAGGTTATATTCTGACAGGTAGAATATTGGTAGAATAAGAAACGATGGTGGGTTGATCAGTGTGATGTCAAATCAACAAACCGGATGTTCTAAAATAAAGTTCAAAGTTATAGATTTCTTACTTTATCCAACTTAACAGAAATATGTCGCAATATTGGACAGTGTCTGAATTTTGGATGCTAAATTACAGATTTTAGTCAACTGTTGATCAAGATGATTAAATTATTGTTAAAAAATCCATTTTTACTAACTGTAGCTCCACTCTCTATTGTCAGCAATTTTATGCATTTTCCAAAATATTTGGAAGACCACAATGTACAATATAATATTATAAGCAAGCCTCCATAAGATATTTTTGCCTCGCAAGATTTAATTGCACGACTCGCTTTATCGCTTATATGAAAGAACTTTCTCTTTCATCTCATCGCAATTCTTACCTTTGAGCGTTCACGGGCGCCACTGGCCACGATCTCCTCGATCTCAATATAAGAGCCGTACGTACACCGGTTTGCTGAGCGCCCATCTGAGGTGCCGACGTCCTCTTCCTGGTCCTTCTGGCTCCCCACAGATGATTCAAAGGATGAGGTCCTTGCTCCGAGCAAGCCCTCCTGCCCCTTCCGGCCAAAAGCTGATCCCTCCTAGACTTTTCCTGCTCAAGCCTAGCGGCAAGTTCGCGTTGCACCTCCAGCGTAGTCGAGGACATCATATTTTTTTATGAATGAGTATTAACACTGCAGAAGGATTTGTAAGATGAGAAGAAACACTACTCCACAGACACGCACAAACACTCAATCACTGCGTTTGGCAATAACGCCGAATAAGGTAGGTTTGAGTAACTAAGTAAGTAACTTTCACAAAATTAATTGTATAACCTCGATATCGCGCAGTCTGAGCGAAAATAAAACTAAAAACCAAAAAAGATAACACAACCAAATTTAGACCGATTTATTAAGCTGGTATTTATCTCGGTAATCAAGCACAGAGAATCATTTATTTTTGAATTGTGGCGTCATTGCTTTCGTGAAAAACGAAAATTCGCGCGTACTTCCGGGCTCCTCTGTATAACCGGCACGGATGGGCAGCGTCGGTGGATTGAGACTGCGAACAGCAGGTAAAGTAGAACTGGAACACGTGCTCGGCAGAGTAAAGTGAGGCGCTTGCGTTTCAGTCGCCAAAACAACGGCGTAGCGTCGTCGGTCGTATCTATGTGTGTGTGTGCGTGTGTCTGTGTGTTTGTAGTAGATGCCGGCGTCGTAAATTTTCAACGGTGTATGAGGAGTAGTTCGTTCACTTTTTTGCCTAGCCTAGGTGCACGCTACCGGCTCGGTTAATGAATGTGGACGCGGCTTGATTTACAACTGTAATTTTGCTTCGCGTAAAATCGGTCGGTAGGCGCTATTGGCTGTCATGGGTTTGACGCATCGATATGGTGGATTAGTTTATGAATCGCCAGGATAGGATATAGTATGCGGCTCAGGCTCGTGATAGCTAGGCTTAACCTTGCGTCCCTGTTTAACTGGACAGTCTCGGTTTGAGCCATAGCATATGGGGTATTTGACCCAAAAAGCTGGCCATATACCAAATTTCTAAATTTTTAAATTCCTAAAAACAAACCACTTTCTGGGATAAGTAAAGGACCGACGTATTAAAAGGCGGCAATATCTTTTCACCTGATCGCTGCGCCACATATTCTCGTCAGACAAAAGTTAGATTTTAGTATGGCTGAACATAGATGCACGTAAGTTGAGGCACTTGAAAACGGTTGCAACTTTGTATTTTAAGGAAAAATGTGCCTTTTCTGTTATACATTCTTTAGAACCAAGTATGAACATTCATTCGACATTATTTTTATTAAAATTAACCCACAATTTTCTTTATTGCAGGGCCAAGAACATTCGATGTTATAAAAAAGAAACAGTTTAATGCAGAACTTGAGTGTTTTAGTTTAGTGTTTAGCTTAATAAAGCTTTTGAATGTGGTTCTATATCTGAAATTACAACTACTGGAAAATCTGCTGCGAATAGTGCGGATGCGGTTTTTCTGATTTTATTTCTAATACGTTGTAAAGGAAAATCCCAAAATTGATGTATCGGCTTATCTGTAATTTGATGTAATTTCTTGAAACCGTGATAGAAGAGGTAATTTAGATCATATTTAAATATATTTAGCTATATAGAAATGGTTACGGTTATCGAGATATTGACAATTGTATGTTCAATGCATCTTGTATGTTCTAAATACCGTTCTGTGCGTATATTATTCCGTCTTGGTTCATGTATAGCATGTAGTTCATGTATCTTAAAAATCACCCGAAAAAATCCTTAAACTTTGTACGTGTATATGAATTTCTTGTAAATTTGTTGCTTGAAGCCAATCGGATTCATATACAAGGCCAGAAAATACATCGAAAACAACTACTCGCATACACAGTTTACTCATTTAGAATGGATTCTTGTTGAGGATTCTTGGGAGACAATAGTAAGTTTGTGAATAGAAACTGGTTAGGCGTTTTCGATACATAGATGTTTTTATGCGGAATGCGAATCCGGTTTCAAAACATGCGTATTAGGGTCATACCACTGAAAAACGAGCTTGGAGTATGATCAAATTTTATAAGTTTTCATGGATACAATAAGTATAAGTATTAGACAATTGAAATAATACTAAAAATAATAGATTTTATACTGATAAATACGGTAAAATAGGTTCTAAATTGTCTCTACTATCGCGTCTTAAAAGGAATGCATCGAACGGATAATAGCATGAATAGCGGTATGTAGCGTTTCAATACACAATATCGACTGGTGTAAAGTTTCATTTTCTTCCTCTACCACTGGTCTTAAAAATAAAACTTTTTTCAGCATTTTCTTACAACATAAGACCCAAAAATATTCTCTCATATAACTCAGAAGCGACATATATTGTTCAATTTTAAATCCGTCCATGCTGCGTATTTAAATAGGACATGTCAAATATATTTTTGTAAATTTCACGCAGTAATAGGAATAAAATATAAAGATAGAAATAAAATCACAAAAAAATATTGATGATAAATCTTGTAGCTGTAATTAATTTACAATAGGTGTACTGCAGTGAATAACATTTTTAATAGAGTTTGCTTTTTTCCCTGTTTTGGACTGTTTTATTGTATTTATTAAGTTATTAACCTTCAAATACTTAGTATGAATGTTAAAATGCTATACATAAATAAAACAATACATCTAGAGGCGAAAAAATAATTTTGGCCAGGTTTTCGAGTCAAATACCCCACTGTGCATCGGTCACGGCGCACATTGGGCCCAAGCCTATGCATTCTTGGCATAAACTATAAAATTTAAAACAGCCTTAAACCTCCAATATTTTCTGGAACGATAGTTGGAAATACATAGTTTATCGCACACAAAGAAAAAGTCGTGTTGCGACTTAAAAAAAAATGTTTTTAAAGCTAATCAAATAATAATTTATTTGGCCTTAATTTCTTTAGAATTTCTACAAAGTCCTTAATTTCTCCACAGGGTATCTCCATTTCCACAAAACACAATTTTTGCTTTCCCGGTGCATATTTTTTTTAATTGGCATTATACTGATAAAATTGATGACTTATGTTCTAGAAAATAATTAAAATCGGTTAAAGTTCACAAATGTTATTGAACATTAACGCTAAAATTCCAACGGTTTTTTATAGCAGTAACAACTGACTAACAAGTCACTCTGGTCATCGGGATTTGTTCATGGGCGCTTGCAGAAATATTTCCAGGGGATGCAAAACTAAAATCGGTCATGGGTTGGGTTTGGAGTTGTCAACTGCAAAATGTAGGGTAACTGGAAATCAAAGCTACTGTTCCGTTTTTGGGAAAAAAACCAACCGAACACTTTCAGATCTGGGCCAAAAGAATTCGCAGGAGGACGGGTATGTGTGAAAGACAAATTCTTAGTTTTTCAAAATTGTCTTCAAGCGGCAATTTTTTAAAATATATGTGAAGAGAAACAGAGGAGTATTTAGGGTTTCCTGCCGCTCAAAATTAACTAAAAAATCTGAACTTAACCAACTTTATTAACTTACCAACATCAATAATGTTTTGTATGTAGATACGCCAGAAATTTTACAAATTTCCAATTACTTAATTTATCAATTATCTTTTACCAGTAGAATCTGAATCTGACGGTAGAAGTACTGCCAGAACGTAAAAGTTGTGGATTGAGTTAAGTCTTTAAGATTATACAAAAAAAAAACTAAATGGCGACAATGTCCTTTCGAATACTAAACGTATTTCAAACATTTATTTAGAAATTTTGTTTTTGAACTTTTGCAAACATTGTTGCATAAATTTCTATCATACCTCAAATTGTTGGTAATTAAAAGACGTTTCGACTCTTGGAGTTTTGCCCCATGGACAACAAAGTGAAACTGGCGATAATAATAATGAAAAAGAAAATTGTTTACACAAGTACAAGTCAGAATAAAAAAGAAAAACCTTATGCACTATACTTACTTCTACGAAATTACAGTTAAATTATTCATCATAATTGAATGTGCATTTTTCAAACAAGTATTGTTTCATTACTGTCTTAAATCTACTATTGGAGTAACTCTTAATTCCTGGCGGCAGTAAATTAACACATTTTAGAGCCCAGTAATTAGATGCTTTGCGCGGCTTCTGCAATCTTGAAAAAGGTCGGCGATACTGCTGATTCTCACGGGTGTTAGGAGTGAATTGCATTCGATGTCATGAAATTACTGGCATTGCCCTTAGCGTACATTAAACATTCCAATATGTAGGCGGATGGTAGCATCAGAACATTAATATTTCGGAAGTTTTCGCGGCAATCTTCCCTCAAGCCGACTCCCAGTTCTACTCTTATGGATCGGCGTTGTAGAGAAAACAATTTGTTGCTGTGACCTGAATGGCCCCAGTTAAATATTTCTTGTCATCAAAGAATGAAAAAAGACGAAGTACGCAACTGTAAAACATTTTATAGAGATTGATTCTCTCTAGATCCTCAGATAATGAATCACCCTCGCAAGTCTTCCGGAAACATGTTCATCATGAGTTTCCCACTTTAATTTGGAGTCAAGGATAACCCCCAAGAATTTTTCACTCTCAATGTCGCCCCTACTGGAACGCGCTTGATGTCGCAATGTAAACAATACCGATAAGCACTTATCCTGATTGATTGCATTTGAAGAAAACCATTGTTTAATATCTCTGTCACATAGATCAACTGTGTTAAGAAGCTGTTCATTATCATCACCTCAGTTGATCAGTTGCTTCAGAAGCACAAAGAAGGTCATTGATATAAATTAAAAAGAGAATGGGGCCCAAAACCGATCCTTGGGGTACTGTGTAACTGCAAAGTCTGTTCGATGAAAATGAATTTCTCACTTTTTCTCAGATATGACTCGATTAACTCAATGATCGATTTCTAAAAGTTACATTTATTAAGTTTTTTGTAATAGAATATGATGTGTAACACAATCGAAAGCCTTCGAGAGGTCATAAAACGTGGCTAAAAAAAAGTTGTTTAAGACTTTATTTATACGGGCATTGATAGCTAGACTGGTTGATTTGCCATGCCTAAATCCAAACTGAGATTCACTAAACAAGTTGTTCCCTTCAAAATATATGTATATTTGTTGTTTTTTTATAATTTTAATACGATCGGTGTTAATGATATGGGGTTGTAGTTGTTACAGTCGTCCCATGTCATTTTTCTTATGTATCGCTATCACTGTCACAATGAGGGAACACTTCGGTACATCTCGCTACTGATACCATAGGAGTCCGCACTTGCTGAGTTCTTCAATTAGTTTATTGTGTCTCTCAAGTCATTAAATGAAACATGGTTAAAATTAAAGTTTGTCACATGTTATATTTTTTATGTATTGAAGTGGATTAATATCAGATTTGGAGTTAGATTTTTAACAATATCATGGGATTTACTTAAAAAATGGCGTTAAATTTTCAGCCGAGGGTACATTATCCAAAGTAGTTTTCTTTCGGTTAGTGTTATGCTTTATTATTTTCGAGGAATCGAGAAATAATGTGAGATTTGAACACGCAAAATAAACGCATTTGCGTGTTGTAAAAATCAAAACCTCTCATTTTTCTACTTTTATATATTCTTTATTTTGATTAAACTTTAACGTTTTTATGAAAATTCAATGGATTACAAACACTCGAAACAATATCTCTTGCATAATTTCATATATTAATCTTTTAATTTACTCTATCTGTTTGCATTTTTAGAGCATTTGTTTTATTTTTGGCAATAAGACCATTATGTATTCTGTTATACAAAAATTAAATTAATAGAATCAAAAAGATATACATATATGTAAAGATATTACGCCCTTAAGGGAGATACTGCACTTTTTAACACAAAATATTGAAAACACATTTTATACACTATGCAACAAAGTTCTTTGTGAGGTTCCTACCTTGACTCTATATAGTAAACCGCCAATAATCCGACCTGTAAAATTCATTTTGGCGGATTTTGCTATCAACCGGGTCCCTGATTAACTCCCATTGTTGGTATTTATGATTACCAGCTTGATATTAGGTGTCATATTTTGTCACGTCGCACAGTGGTCGATAATGCAAATCTAGCCGTTCAAAATTATGGTCCAATTTACTCCAAAGTGACAAACATATTCCTAGATAACCATGTGAGTTAAAAGCTGGAAAATTTAGATTACCCACGTCCTACACTAACGCCCAAAGTCCGATGACGATTTTTGTGCTACTTGTTACCTTCCACATCAATTGTCGGCTGTCGTTTTGAAGAATTTGTTACCAAGTATTTATTACTCATTAGTGTTTTCGGTATTTAACAGGTTTGATTTATAGATCATACCGAGAATAAGCAATCACTGCATGGGGGTAGATTTTAGCATAGGTGTGTGGGTTCATTTGATTAGATATTTTAATAAGAAACAACATTTCTTTGAAACAATAGTACCTAAATCAAACGATTCACGAAAGAAATCATAATTAGTTATATCTGCATACGCTGTAATCATGACGAAAATTGTATGTAATAGTTTTTTATTTAGTTAGTAGAGAATGCAAGTGATATATCGATAGATAGCTCTTTAAATCAGTTTTGGACACCTAACTGTTCAGAAAAAAAATCCATCAAAAATATATCATATATCATATCATATATCATCTATCCGATGATACCACATACGACCTAAGTTTTAATAGAAATTTCTGATACTAAGTACAGTTATGACAACTTACAGTAGGATGGATCTAACGACTACTTTTAGTTCATTTAGGAAAAAAATATTATGGTCAGGTAAAAGGTCAAAATGGACCACTGTGCGTCGACGGTTCATTTACTGAATTACCAACAGGATTAATGTACATAGAATATTTCATCAAAACCCCCACTACGATGCGAATACGTTGTCGTACTCGTTTTACGTTAAATTGGGGTTTTGTAAATTATAAGGGTTGAGGTTAATTTAATATACGTAGGTCTTTGTGACTACGGTATATTCTAGAGTCCTGTTATTCGTTTTTAGAATAAAGGTCTCTAATGGATTCCGTATAGATTTTTGGTCAAATTACATCAAGGATGGTTAAAATATTAGCCGCGAAAAGTTAGGATTCCTTTTAGAACAGTCAATCCTCATCTACTTTATTTTAGATGTATTCCTTAAACGCGCAAAAGTTGTCTATAAAATAAAAATAATAATTTAGTTTATACTATCAAAGTCAATTCTATACCTCATTCGGAAACTACGGTTATTCCGCGTCCGTCTGAATTTAAAAGTTCTGGTAAATGGAAATATACAGAATTAAATTAAATTTTAAAATACCCTTGTACATAACTCCAAGCTACAAAACGTCCACCTGTACGTATCCGTTGGCGCACATCACGCCAATTATGTACATACATACTGAAATATCTACATACATTGAATTAGAATATAGCATCATCTTTTAAGCGCCATAAATAAAACATGAATCACAGTTACAAATAGCTATATGAAATAACAAAACCCATTGAATACCAAGTGAATATTAGCTACACTGAAATTTGCAGTATAAAAATTGGAGTTGTAGCTTCAACAATGATCTAAAAGGCAAGAACTGAGAAGAGACAAACTGTTAGAACTGCTCCTGAAGTTTCTATTTTTATCTCAAACGGTGAATTATAAATGGGGAAGATATTGAGCTTCTTCAGGTACGTATGTACATCTCACCCTTGGAGTAGAGTTCTTGTACAAAAATTCTCGAACGAAACTGTACTGAAACTACATATTTATTAGTTTTTTCTACATTAATATTTTCATCTTTATTTAGTCATTTATTTATCGTATTGTTACATATTTAAAAGTCATTATGGAGCATTCAGAAATGAATTTATTCTTCCAAAGAGTAATAAAAAAACACGATAAAATTTCTTGAAAAATCAATTTATTTTGTTTTCTAACTGAAAATATATAGTATTTTAATATAAACATTTAATATTTTGTGATCCCGTGAGCTTAATCGCCACTACAAGAAAATGGTGCGTAGTTCTAAAACATTTTTATTGAAAGTTTATTATTAGTTTTATAGTATTTTAAAATATATAAAAATAAAATATATAGTATTTTAATATAAAAATTTGATATTTTGTGATCCCGTGAGCTTAATCGCCACTACAAGAAAATGGTGCGTAGTTCTAAAACATTTTTATTGAAAGTTTATTATTAGTTTTTAAGTGTTTACCAATAAAAAACAATAGTAAGAAGGATAACTAAATAAATACCAAATAGAAGCAACAGATCTAGTGCCAGTAATTCAAATATATGCACTGAAATTAATATTGAGTTAGTCAGTAAAACATATTCACCACAACCATAACCCCCTTTCCAACTTTCTACATAAAAGCACAAAAAAATCTGTGTTTTTGAATTATCACTTCTGCAGGTTCTTATACTCTATGAGTTACTACTCCATTTCTTTTGATTTGCCCCCTAGCATTTCTATGATAAGTAATCTATAATAGTGCTCCAACTCTGAATTTGAAACATATCTGCGTTCTGTCACAAATCTAACAGAAGTATAAATAAATATTGTGCTGTTTTAAATTCCTAAATATCAACAGAAAAGGGACTTATTTGTTTCTTATATTCCTTATTAATTCCTTATAAAGTTACAGTCGTTTGAACTATTGACATAATCGTACTTTAAACTGCTCTAACTTTAAAGAAATCCAAACAACCAATAAGGCGAATTAAAGTTTCTCTACTCAAAATTAAATGTAATTTTAAAAAAATAAATGACAAGTATTATTGTTTTACTTGGTGAACGTTTTTGCATTTTACAATACTGTCGTAAAAGTTTTTATTCAAATTTCAATTTTGAGCATAAAGCATACAAGAGAAAGTATAAGCTTCTTTGTCGAAATTTGTAACAAGCCGATGTATTTGCCAGCAATAACCACAGATATTCTTTGATTCGTTTCATTACCTTTTATTCAAACTTCTTATTCGGTTTATTCGGTTTAATAAGCTCCTCTTGTGGCCAAATGAGCCTTTAGGGTGGGGCCACGGACCGAGCGACAGCGCAGCGTTGGCGACGGCGCTGCTTGTGTACATACCTATATACATACGTATATATAGATATATACACACCCATCGCCGTCGCCAACGCTGCGCTGTCGCTCGGTCCGTGGCCCTACCCTTATTCCCAGTGCTACATTAATAATGAGCCAAAATGAACACAACAA
This sequence comes from Melinopterus prodromus, assembly GCA_964023965.1. NCBI lineage: Eukaryota > Metazoa > Arthropoda > Insecta > Coleoptera > Scarabaeidae > Melinopterus > Melinopterus prodromus. The sequence goes on along the minus strand of OZ030392.1, from coordinate 57,660,548 downwards.
TGTGGTACTTTTACAGTAAGTTAGTTCCCAGTTCCCAGTATCATGCACTATATAATAAAATATGAAGTGCATTCAACTATAGAATTCACGCTTTATATTTGTCATAAAAAATATAGAAAATATTTACTATTGCGATAGGAAATTATTGTACGCAATATATTGATCGCTTCAGCACGTTCGGTTCTAAGCAGTAACCTTAAGACCCGTTGAGCTACGATATCCAATAACGCAATTGCGAAAATAATCAATGTCGTTCGAAGATTTTTGTCACGGTTCAGACTAATATGCTTCATATACTTCTCACGTACGATTCACAGGTTCCCTTCGAAATCAATAAAGAATCCCCATTGGAGATTTTTTTCCATCCGTTGCGTGAAAGTGTATTGGTTAGGTCAATATCTAACGTCTTGTTCCCAAGGAGAGCGCTTGAGGGCAATAGATTAATTTTCATGGGATAACAGCTAAGAAAGAGGAAATATGTATCCTGGGATGTATAAAAACAGGTCAGAAACCGTTCGGAATTCAGTGATGACAATGGCCGTGCTCATTTATCAAATTAATTACGCGTAAATGTTTTATGAGTAGAAAATGGTATTGTTTAATGAAAAATGTGAAAAATTTTCTAGCAGGTTTTTTTTTTGCTTTAGAAAAATAAGTAAAACAGAGCTGCATCCTTTTATATATGTATTTTATGCAGCATAATGTCGATGTAAGCTTCGGTGTAAGATTGACTTATGTATAGTCTAGGGATTTCAGTTTCCTGGCTCTATCGTGTGGGTAGGGATTTAGACCCCATGGGATCCAGAGTTTTCTATATATTTTGTTTGCACAGCAGGCTGACCGTCCAGAGGTAGCAGAAATGTCGCATAAAATCTATACCTACCATCTTTAATATCTCGTCCACGCAGTGAAAAATCTGTGTATTATCATTGAAGTTTATTACATATTGATTTGTGTTTTTCCGTATTCTAACAACGCACATATTCTTTAGCTTTTTCAGTTTGATTAATCTAAACAAACATATACTTAAAACCCAAAATATTAATTTATATAATATTTGATACAAAAGATGATTAATTCCACAAAATACAAAATAAATTCCACAAAATATTAATTTATATAATATTTGATACAAAAGATGATGATGACAAAAAGGACAAAATGCTAAAAATACTAAAACGACAAAATAGTCATCCTTTACGTCCTTTTTATCAATTTGCCATGTTTATTCTTTTCTTCTCATTTTCATCAATAATGCCCTCTCCTTTTTTTCAATTTTAGTCGCTTTATTCTTTGTTATATCTGTCCTATTTGCAATTTTTTGTTTTTGCCATTTATAACCGTTTGATCCTTTATATCCTTTATACACCGTGGGCCAAAAAAAAACGGTACAAATGCTCAATTATTCATGTTTCCAAAGATTTTAAGTAAATTCAAATAAACATTTCTTTGAAAAATTAATTGCGTATGTTGTGAGGATTGAAAGCAAACCATATTCGCAAATCCACTTCATTTTTGAGTAAAAACAGCAAAAAACGACGGTTTAAAATTTCACCCGGTATACGAGAAAAATCACCCTGTACACTATGCCATAAAATCTTTACTGTCCCTTTTGTCCAAAAGAAAACAAATGTCATTACCTATTAATTTTATTACACCTTTCATTTCACATTAAATTGGCCCGATGTTATCAGAAATGTTGCATAGCCAAACATAAAGCAACATAACTTTGGATTGAAACGTTCTGTTATTGTGAATATGGTATGGTTTCAATCTTCACACTACAAGCAATTTGTTTTTAAAAGAAATATTTGAATTGACTAAATATTATTGGAAATACGAGTGATTAAAATTTGTACCGTTTTTTTTTGCCCACTGTGTATATTGATTCTTATAGCATTGTCATTTTCGTCCTCTCGATGTTGTCAAATTTTGTCCTTTATGGCTAATTACAGTAGAAAATTAGAATAGTTGCGTTAAGTGTTTAGTTGATCGTGTGAGGCAACATACAGCTTTTCTAAATCCGAACCAGTTTTCCTCGAAACTTATTAGCTTTGTTCGCTGAGCACGTTCGGAACGTGTTCGGGACGGAATTTATATTGGACCAGTTGTGTCAGTGTGATGATGGTAGGGGAACCATAGCAAGACATCGCATTGGTCCAATATAAATTCCGTCCCGAACACGTTCCGAACGTGCTCAGCGAACAAAGCTAATTTATGTCCTACATGATCATAAAGTGACATTGTACATCTTAGATACCGGGGCATTAAGGGTTGCCATGGTTATATGTCAAATATATCAAATATTTGTCATTCAAATTGTAAATTTTAAGTCATCAATGTCAATTATTGGCGATTAAGGTTATAAGTTTAACAATTAATTGTCTGTACTGTCTGTCTCTCGGCAATGTCAATTATTGGTGATTAAGGTTATAAGTTTGACAATTAATTGTCTGTATTGTCACCCAACTCCGAATTGTTTCTATTGTTATTAAACTCCGTAGATACGCATGTCACTTGATAATGTCAAAATATTTATTAATATTATTCAAACGGGGGAACAAAACCATTGTAGGACATAAACATAAACATCCATGTAATGCCCTAGGTACATAAATAACTATTTTGTTGACATCACTGAGGACGACTAAATAGAATAACTAATAATAAAGTTCAACATTTTGACAATTGAATTGAAAATTGAAAAGGAATTATCTCTTAAAAAAACCGTTTGCTCTATTCAACTCAAAATCATATTGATTTTCCAAATCCTAGAACTTTTACTATGACGCTTAGTATTTGGCTTAACCACTTTTCTTTATTTCACGCCATCAAAGAGAGTTTTTTGATAGTTATTGTTGATTTGAGACTCTAGTATGATTCGGAATAAATGGAGGTTTGCTCTATGTCAAGTAACACCCTGTAGATCTTGAAATATTTTGAAGTATCAGTTAACCAGCTTTCCGAACATGCCACAGTGACCGATCGTCAACAGCTACAATTGTATTAAGGATCTAATTTAAGATTTATAACTCATGCACAATAATTCGTGTATTAATATGAAATATCTAGTTGGCACAATGACACTACACAATCTCACAAATGAAGTGATTCTTCTTTTCATGCAGCTACTTTTAGTCATTGCCACAAGAAGTGCAGCGGAGTTATTACTCCATTTGGTTTTTTAAATTACTGTAAATTAGTATTAAAAAGGAATATTACTTAATATGTGTGTATGGTGGACATACATACATAATATATATTTTTTTTGGCTCGACAACTTTAATATTCGTCTTTCTTTTTTCCAAAACTTAGGGTGTGCACTGCACGCTCTGCACGTATGGACCTCAGGCCACTGGTTAGAGTGAAGTTTTTCCTTTGCTTATTATAAAAAAAAAATAGCTGACTCAATTCTGGCAAATGTAGGTGACGAATTCTGGGAATACAGGTGTTTTTAGTTGATCGAAATAAGATTACGATATAGCCACCAATAAGCTTAAAATCCGTCACCTTGTATTATCCGCAAAGGTTCAGTTTAACGTATAATTATATTTGAAATACCTAATCATTTTGGTGTAATACTGATCACAAATTTATGAAGTATATTTGGTTGCTTACTCATTGTGAAGCCAACCTTATTGTGTTTGATAAATATGTTCCACAATTTTAGAGTGGTACAAACATTACCAAAGCTTTGACTTTGACAAAATAAAAATCACAAAATATACATTTATGTAATTCAAAAATTGCAGAATGTAATTACTAATCACTGCTGCATGAAAAGAAGTATTATTGCATTTGTGAGATTATTGATATTCGTTGAATCATCTGGATACTGAAAATAAATTTTGAATTATTGCGCGTAAGTTACAAATGTCAAATATCTTATTGGATGCTTAATAACTTTTTAAATGCTGACGATAGACTTTTTAGGAAAGTTGATTTAACGATCTTTCAAACCATGTCTAGATATACAGAGTGTTCCGTTAAATATTGTTATTTGACATTTATCACATCTCCAGTTATTTTGGATAAGTCATGTCAATATCAAAACAATTAAGATACAAATTTTAATCAAAAATTGCAATAATATACCTAGTGTCAGTATTAAAGACAGCATAAGTTTCTGTGGGTACGATGTGTGTAACAGTCTGTAAGCATCAAAATATTTTTTTTTTCTGTAGAGAGAATGATTACCTACAACACTTATGTATGGAAGAAACGTGTGTTTCCATTTCATAAGGTCATGAATGTACTTTGTTTCCAGCGTGGGACTGCCTGTACAGTACATAAGAAGAAATAAACATTTATTTTTGGTTGCAATTCATTCAACGTAAGTAACTTACAAGTTTCCATTAATGTAATATCAAATGTTTACTTATAAAATTACGCTGTCGTTCAGTATTTACTTTTGTACCAGCAAGTTAATGTATATGCAAACTGTTACATGTACTGAAAACAAACTTTGGACATACTTCAACAACACACAAAAGTTTTAACTTTGCTCGCTTTTCATTCCAGTTTCTGCCGTGATTTATGCATTCTTACGATTACGGGGCTCTCACCTGAAATTCGTTAAAAAACTTTCACTGGAAGTTTTAGATTGGCGACAGCGGACGAGTTAGAAACTATTTTGAAATTAAACGGGCTGAGAGCAATACTGCACGGCACTGGTATTTTTATTTCCGGATAAATAACTCATCGCGACGCAAAGTTATGACGTCCTCAGTTTTCTTCCTATTTTCTTAACAGTGGCGATATTTTCAACTGTATTTCAACTGTTTCCAAGTGGAGAAATATTTGACTCCACGGCATAATAAAATACTACATTTCTCGTTATGAACTGAAACCTGTAAGCTGCAACGTTCTGCAATTGAAGTATATTTTCCGCAAAATAGAATTGAAGAGAAACCTAGAAAATGGAATTCTTCCATCAACGAAACTTTTCAATAGTATATATTGCGCAGTATAACGCTGGTAAACACAAAATTTCAATTTCTGTAACTCACATTTCATAATTTGTTGTTTTTCAAATCTTGAAGAAGTTACAACGTTTGAAATATAAACATGGCAATGAAAAGTAAATTAATACAAAATAAAATAAAATAAATTGAGGAAACAAATATATCCATATGAAATTGGTAACGTTTTTTCTTTCTTCTGGAAAGTAAATAGCATTCAGAGTAAAAAATTTCATGTGTGCTTATGAGGTTTTGTTAATCTTTCAGGAAACATTCAGACATATGATGTAACTAAAACGTAATGCATAACATCGACGTTATGTGTTAACATAACATTTTCGATGGATTGGTATATCGGATACAAAAACCTTATTCGAAGAATTTTAAAGTACGTAAGTAACTTATGTATCAAAGTAAGCATAAATTTACAGTTTTGGAGTTGTCATTACAGTGACTGCAAAAAGTATTACACAAGTATTTATTGAAACCCTTTAAAATTCACTACTTTGAGTGAGAAATTATTAAAAAAAGCCATATAACCGTAACTAATAACGCAATAGGTATTTTATTAATTAAAAAAAAAACTTAACAAAATCTGTTAAAGTTAAACTTAAATAAAACAGTATTACAGTAATGATTTTTATGTACAATAAGTATTCGTACACAAAGCTAAATTAATGAAATATTAATTTATTAAATAAAAAGTAAATTGCATAGAAAAAATAATCAACTTTTCTAGTATTTTGTTGGATATCCTTTGGATTTGATGATTGCCGCCAATCGTCGCTGCATGGAGTTCACCTGATTCGTTGTTAAGGTGAGATTCCGGTTTTCTGATGTTTTCTGACTTCTGCTGTTTGGGATCACAGTACCTACTACAGTACCAACCACTAAAAAATATACTAACAAAGAGGTTGAGTTTGCCGTAAAATTTGCATATTGTCATGCCTGTGAGTTTTGGGAATCAGAGTCTGGCAACATGACAATACTATCGAAGTACAGACATACAACTGTACTACGAACATGATGGGTCAGCAGGAGAAATAGTGGATTCTAGTAAAGACATATTCCGCCGGGCTGTTGGTTAGAGCACTGTCCGATGCGGCTTGTACATTGAAAATAATAGACAACGTTCTATGTTTTACCAATCAGAAGACATTCAGACTGTCGATAATATGTACAATGCTGTGTGGACCAAATTCTATCTAGATCTGGACCAATGAAAATCCCCAGCATATTTACTGCCCTGCGGGATCACAGTTTTGATACAAATGCGAACCCCGAAGCCGAGAAAACTCTAGATGAATTCAATAACACTCGATGAAAATGTCGATAATTCCACCAAGCCGATTTACAACAACTTGTCGTCGCGAGAGTTGCTAGAACGGTGTTTGGTGAGGAGAAACTCAAAACAACAACCTAAAGCTTCAATTCTACTGGCGCCTCGCACCCAAACATCTTTACCGTGGCTCAAAACCTATCAAAATTGCGGCTTATGCAGCAGCAGGAATTTATAAAAAAAAGGCTTTTCTACCGTCCTTAAAACTATGACAACAACAGGAATCGTTATTGGTACGTTATTGGCCGTTATTGCACTCGAGGCTGCAAAATAAGCTTAAACAAGGCGTAGAAATGAGCAAATATGTCAAAATATATTCTACGAAGTGGAGGAAGGAATAAGAGTAGAGGAAGCAAGCCGATTGGGGAACCTCCTCCGTGACCTTGACCTTGTCACGGAGGAGGTTCCCCAATGGGCTTGCTGTTAAAATGAGGAAGTTCAGAAAACGACTTCTCAACCATGACTTCATATGCAAGGTATTCAAGGTTGTGGAGGAGATACTCGAACGGCTCTCTGTAAAAAAATGATGATGCTTCTATATTTTCACTATATATGATGATATATTACTGATCTTATAAATCAGACATTTAATTGCTGTTCACAATTTTCAACGTTTTGTATACCCCACCAATAAATTACACATTATGTTTTCATGATGACTTTATTATCAATACTTCATTAATACATGGACTTACAACTACATTACATTATAGATACATTGCGTTATTATTCTTCTTTAAGGTAAAAACATTTGACGTATCTCACAATCAAACTTGATCTTTTCAAAACCAAGAGTGATGAATTCTTTCATAGTGCAAAATTGTTCCGAAAGTTCACCATTCATTGTTACCAATAAATTGGTCAGTATATCACCATCCATGGAAGCGGTTCTACTCAAGATCTGATTATAATAACTGCCCATGTTTAGAGCTTTCAAGTATGCCAAACGAGTACGAATTATTTCCTTATGTTGCCACATTTCTTTCAGTCCATCCAACGATAAATACAACCATTCTTCCCCATGATAAATTTTCAACACTTTGATATAGTGCTCTATCCATTCACACGTAATTCTAAAACCCAAATTTTGCATTGCCGGACACACTTCTTCAGTTTGCATATTCATTAAATATTGTGTAATTATATGTTCATGTTTCACAAATTCATTCCACTGTTCTCCTGTAAATGTTACGTTTTGTCGCCCCCTTCCGAATATGCGCACTGCTGGATCGAAACCCGATTCAATTTTAAAACCTACAGCTAAATATTTTGTGTTACTCCTGTTCAAAGAATACGCGTGTTGACAAAGAAACGGCTTGGGGTTTTTTGGATTTTGCACGTTTAGATCATATACGGTCACTTCTTGCACCATGTTTGGCACACCAGATCCATCAGTACTAGGCGTTGGTTGCACTTTCACATCATTGACGTTGTTACATATTTGTGATGTAGCCATACTAAGATCTAATGGATTCAGTGTTGCGAACTCTACTTGTTCCCTTTTGGGTCCATTAAACATTGCTAATAAATTCGTTGGTTGCGCGTGTGTACTACGTTTTCTCCGTATCTTCTTTGGAGCATCAAGTATTCCACCACCCTGTCCTACACGTTTCTATTGATATTAGGTTTCTTCAAGATTACCAATCTTACTTTTCCACTGCTTCACTGTCTCACTGGTTCGCTGCTGCTGTTATACTGTGCACACCACAACTCCCACAATACCTTTTATACGCGAACCCTACCGCCCATTAGCATTCCATTTGGACACATCCTCATTTACATAATGCCGATTTGGCAACCTCCTCCTCATTTGGGTCACAACAACTTGTTTTCGGAGTCCTATGTTATATAAACCGATTAACAAGCCTCCTCATTTTAAAATAATGCCGATTTGGAAGCATCCTCTTTTTTTTACAGAGACCCGTTCGAGTATCTCCTCCACAACCTTGAATACCTTGCATACGAAGTCATTGTTGAGGAGTCGTTGTCGAGTACCTCCTCCGCAACCTTGAATAGCTTGCATATGAAGTCATGGTTGAGGAGTCGTTTTCTGAACTTCCTCATTTTAACAGCAAGCCCATTGGGGAACCTCCTCCGTGACAAGGTCAAGGTCACGGAGGAGGTTCCCCAATCGGCTTGCTTCCTCTACTAATAAGGTATGGCCCTGGTATAACATAAGAGCAGACAAATACTGTAAGTACTCGCCGTCATGTTATGAACTGTAATTGATGTCACGTTATAAACTGTACTTAAAAGTTTAAACGTGTTTTCTCGAAACCGTTTTTTTGCGAACGTTTGGCATGATATTTCAAAAACTATTTGACCGATTGACTTCTAATTTTAACTGGATGTTAAGTAAACATGCCTTTATCGTTTAATGTAAAATAACCAGAGATGCAATATACTTTTCTTGTCATAGAGAAAACATTGTCAATTTTTATGAGAAAAATCGATAATTTGACTTTAACAAGTCACTATTTCCTGAAATATAAATATTTTTATTTTCTGGTTCATCAAACGATAACTACTTATGTATAAAGTACGGCGCTATTCGATATTTTTATTTCAGATCACCTGAAATAGCCCAATCATGCCAACCAGTGCCCGCGGATCTTCGCGCAGTGTCATGGTCGCGGGTGGCTAGTGAGCGTGATTCATAATATTTATTATTTTTTTTTGAGTTAAGTGAAAATCAAATTAATATTTGTGCCAAATTTGGAATCGATTTATAGCATAGTTTCGCCACTACAAAATTCTAAAAAAATTCTAAAAAACCGGAATCCCCCTTAAAGGATTTGGAAACTTTTCCCATTCGTCTTGCAGCTTTTTGGTATTGCAAAGAGACGCGTGCAAATAACTTTATATTTTTTGGGCAAATCTTCATTATCGTTGTAGGATAGTTTATCGTTGTAAATAATTTTTATTAAAACCAGGAATTAATTTGTAAATTCTCAATTACAATGTCTGAAGCAGTCTGAAGTTTGTTTTAGTTTTATTATAAATGGTGCCATCTATTGGCGAGTAGCGATAATCTGAAAATCGCGAATCGATAATTTTACAGATACCTACCTTGCTGAGGTCCAATCGTTATCCGACGTCGACGCCGGCGCCGATGTGCTTCTTGCGGGCAAACTCAGTCTTGGCATGATGCGTAGCGTTATTGGTCGTCGGCGATGAGATGAGTATTCTGCAAATATACAGAAATCTGTATCAGGAGTCAGTTGGAGGCACCATCTGGGTTCTATTTGTGGAACGAGAGGATATTCTGACGTTTTCTGTAGTATAACAAAGTGGCCAAATTGGATTTGTAAAGTAAGGTGATAGGGTGAGCTGAGTTCTGGCTTATTACTCAAATATTTGATCATTTTATTTTCGAGGTGCTTTATAGAATAATAACAATAATAATTTATATGTGCTTTTATATATTTTCCACATTTCTGCACTTAGTTATGCACCTATACAAAATGGCGTAAGGACAGTTTTCGAAAAGTTTGTTGGACAGTTTTATTATGACGACATTTAGGATTGATAATGGCGTAACTGCCGAAACATGTCTCCGATATAAATAAGAAATAAGTATCTTGCAAATCAATAAGAGGTTTCTTTTCTTCTAATTAAGTTAAAGTTACTTGCAAGTATGGAATATCACACATTTTCTAATTATGGTAGAAAATTCATTTTTTTGAGAAATTAACGTATAAATTTCATGTTCACGATATCTTGCCTCTATTAACTCATAAAACCACAATTGCTTTAATTTTCTCTTTTTGTAACTCACCTCAAATTATTTTTAAAGCCGTTATTCTGGCCAACGTTGTTCTCAAGTGACATCATTTATACTTTGGGGTGATTGCTATTGTTTAAATAATAAAATATTATTCGGCTGTCCGAGTTGTCATTTCAAGTCTCGATTTTCGAGCCGAGTAAAGCTCGTGTCTTTCCTAACCGAAACTGGAACCGAATACGCGATTTTTCGAGTTGGCTCGCATTTATTCGGTTCCAATTCGAGTATCAATATCATAAGCGACCGCTCGCTTGCAATCGAGCATATGTAACCAGGTTCTTGGTTCGAATCCAGGTTGCGGCTGTAATTTTCAAATTTATATTAAAAATTACATACCACCTGTATATCACCATTATGAATTTGTTTATTTAAACAATCGAAATTATCCCAAAATATAAACGATGTCACTTGACAATAACAGTTGATCAGACCAATCTAAAAAAATGACCAGACCGATTTAAACAAATATGGGTTTATTAACTAATAACGTAAGCAAGATACCTCGAACAAGAAATTTATAAGTTAATTTCACAAAAAACTGATTTCTACCATAATTAGAACGACAATTGAAAATTATTAATCTTTGATTGTTCAAACAATAGGTTTGTTTAATGAATAATGTCACTGTAAGATAATAAGCTGCCATTTCGAACTCTGAAAACAGATGTCCGACCGAGTTTTGAGAAAAGCGAATGATTTAAACAAATAAAATTTGTTCAAGCAAATGGAAATTACCTGACAAATGTTTATATTCAACTAGACTTATAGTAATGATTTCTATGAGAAAATAGAGAATGCAGTGATCAGAAGGGTAAATTTGTTGAAAAATGTACATTTTTCATTAAAAGGTAGTTTTCAGGGCACTGTGGGGGTGGGTTGTGGGCGTCAAATTCCTCATTGGAAAGTCCTCTACAAGTCCTATGACTTTAATCTCAAGTTTTCCCAAACCCCGAACAATTATTCGAAAAATACCAAAAAATGTCTTTTTCACGTGCATTTTCTTCTGTAAATTTGATGCATGGTGCCTATCGACGATTTAAAATTAAAATTTCGAAGAAAAAAAATTCTTGTCCACATTTTTTGAATTTGGAAACGATTTGGGGGTATCGTTGCTTTCTATCATCACAAAAATTTTTGCAATGCAATTTTGAACCACCCTAATGTGGATGTATGTTGATTTGATAACCACGACCACCGTACCAACAGCGGTATTTTGACGTAAGGAAAATGATAACTTACAGACATCCAGGATAACAAGAAACAGGCTAATGACATGTACAAAAACATATACGTATATACTTTCGATAAATGTTTGAACTTGAAGATCGAGACAAAACAAGCACGGTCGTTACTATGACAGCAATACAGTTTACATCTATGCCTGCCTCATAATACAGAAGCCAATCCCAAGTCCATAACTACCAAAATGTCCGGCATTATTTTTCAGAATCGATTTATAATAAGATTTCTATTTATAGCAGTTATGAAGATAAAATGTCGCTATACAAAATGGCAGAAAATTGCATTAGTGTTCGGCGTTTGATGACATCCTGTAAGTAGATTACTGCAGGCCCCGCAATTTTGAGTTAATTATTGGCAAAACCAATTGGAGGTGGTAAATAAATTACCCTGGTCCGTTGGCTGGCTAGTAAACTTCATCGAATAGGTACTTATTACTCCGAGCAAACTAGGTTAATTCTAGCTTTTGGAAAGCGCCATCTATTTTTAAAATACGTACTAAACTTTATCTCGAGTGATTGATGTTATCCAATTGCTGGAGTTATAAAGTCGTTTCAATTTAAGTTATTGCCTCAATTCGACAGGAAATAAGGTTAGGTACATAAAATTTACGTAATTATCTATAGGGCTTATTAACGACTGTACTAAGCTTTGTCGGTCATTCTTATTTTGTTTAACAATTTGCACTCTTTGCAGTAACGCAATGCAATGTTGTATGTACTAGGTCAATTGAAGACATCAAACAAGATTTAAACAAAAAAGATCGATACCCTCTACATCTCTACAACGTATTTCAATTATTTGCTTAATGAGGAAATTGAAATTCCAAAGCTACGAGATGCGAAATGCGAACACAATTAATCTTTCGTGACCCAAATATCGGCTACATCACGAAGTTATAACACCCGGCGTGTTCTCGTTTCAAAGTAGTTATTGTCAAAATAATCCAACAGTAACGAACTAAATTTCAATATTATTGATTACATATTGTTTTACTAGTATTATGCCAGGAAGTTTCGTAACTATTTTATGGTGTGATATATTCGGAATTAATGAAATACCGAATAATCACCATTTTATATATACATCTACTACTTTCTTCCAGAATAGAAAAGATGTACCTTGTGAGTCTTAGGCACCGGGTTAGAACACGTTTTTACATTTTTATTTTATTGCCACTGAAGGCTAGAATATGGGCCACACTTATTTTTCTGATGTTTTCTCAGTTATGATGCTGGGGGATATTTTTAAGTAGGTTTGGGGACACTAGTGTAGCAATCAGGATGTATTGTGGGCAGTTCATTTGTTTTACATAGCCAATCTATATACAAATCGAAGTAAAACCTGAATAAAAATCAGTGTGTAAATTCGCCAAACAAGATTTGTTACGAATATAGACACTTTATACTTACACTTACGCTTTATACTAAATAGAATAAAGAAAAAAGCAGTTTTTCAATACTGAAACAGAACTTCTAATTTACTTTGTTTTTCGTATTAACGAACAAAGAGAATTATTGAACACCTCATGACCCGTGGAAAGAAAAACTTAGATATTCTAATACTATACATAACACGAAGAATAATTCACAGAAACCCCGATCTAAATTTGTTTGACATGTTTTACGTTATATCGTCACTAAAATTGAAGGAGCCTATGTATTCTTTCCGAGTCGATTTTCTATTTTATTAAGATATACATTTCTATGAAAAATAAGTTTTACTGACTTATACTGTCATCGACACTTTTTAATGGTAACCCACTAATTGTATTAATGGTAAAGGAAATATTGTTTGTCATTACATTAGCAAATTATTTTTTTCTTTGATCCAGTACCTGAACTTTTATTGAAATATACAGTTTACTTCAATTAAAATGATGAAGCCTGGGAAACGTCCACAGGAAACAGGTCTTATAGACCTATCTTTTTGCTGCCCATCATGTCAACAATCTCAGAAAAATTGAGATCAAAAGGCTTGTTCCAGACCATCAGTTCGAATTTCGGAATAAGTACTATACTCATGATCAGATACACTAGATGTGGCACAGGTTTTTGATAAAGTCTGGCATAAATTGAACTGAACAATAAATTAGGAAGCATCCTCCCAAAACCGTTTGCACAACTACTGAAATCTTACCTGACTGAGAGATACTTTAGAGTCAAACAAGGTGATTCATGCTCTATCCTTAAGAAAATAGAAGCAGGAGTGCCGCAAGGTAGTGTTTTAGGGCCGGTCCTTTTTCTACTCTACACCAGCGACCTGCCAGCAATAGACACTAATACTGTCTCAACTGTTGCAGACGACACTGCTTTCCTAACTGTTGGGAACAGCAATAAAGAAACGACGAGAAACCTCCAAACAGCTCTAGGTCATTTTCAGGTCTGGACAAAGAAAAAAGAATCAAACTGAACGAACTCAAGTCAGTACATGTTGGCTTCACCAACAAGAAAATACAACACATCCCCGTTACTATTAATAACCAAATTGTACCGAACGCAAACACAGCAAAATATCTCGGCATGACATTAGACGCCAGGCTAGCCCTAGGAAAGCCCATGTCAAAAAGGAAAGAGAGGAACTAGGAATCCGTTACAGAGAGACATACTGGCTGCTAGGAAGAAACTCCACGCTATCTGTACATAATAAGCTTCTCTTGGACCAGCAAATTCTAAAACCCGTGTGGACGTAGGGTGCTCAACTCTGGGGCTGCACCAAAAAAAGTAACATTAAAATTGTCCAGACCTGTCATAATAAAGTATTGAGTTGCATTGTCAATGTGCCTTGGTACATTAGGAATGATGATCTCTCTCCACTAGGACCTCAAAATGGAGTTTGTGTGCAAAAAATCCAAAAAGTAGCAAGAAGTTACGAGGAGAGGCTTCACCATCACGTAAACATTGAGGCCATCCAGCTCCCTGACAACACCGAGTTAATCCGAAGACTAAAGAGAAAGAAGCCTTTTGAATTAGTGTGAATAAGAGTTAGTGGAAAAGCAGAGTGAGTGCTAGTTGTACGTGTTAGTTCTAAAAGCAGAGACAGTGCTACTTAGTGCGCAAGAAAAACGTGCCCAGTATACCGGGACTAACTAAGAGACATCGATGGGTGCCTGTTTATTTAAGTTATACTAGTAAAATAAGTTAGAATTCAGTTACTCATTAGTCAATTATGACTCGATTGTAATGCACTTATTGAATATAAAAAAATATGTTGCAATTTTCCATCATGTTACTTAATTTATTTATTGTTATTATAACAGCATGTAGTCGACACGCATAAATAAGATTTAAAAAATTATAATTTGATCCATGTAGCATAATATTTTGGCTACAGCGCAAACCACAGTTTGCCAGTTTTCTGGTAACGCAGATATATTTTACTTGAAACTCTGATTCTTCCAAAAAGTTTGGATATAGAGATGAACCAAAAAAACTGTATATTTATCGAATCTGTATATTTTTCTCAAAGTTATAATAACAATTCACATTCCTCATGATGTTCTTTATATTGTGTATTTTTTAAGAATGTTGTTTGATTTAATCTATCTAATTCCAGTTTTAGTAGGTACTAAAATGAGGATTTATTTATTTGTTTCAAAATTCAAAATTACGAAGAAATAAGACCACTGCCAACTTTGTATGGCCATATTAGAAATCAGTACGTCAACTTTAACAAACAAAAGTATATTTAGGCGAAAGTTACCGACAACGTATTAAAATTTGTCGATTTGACGATTTATTGAACAATTCTGTAGTGAACTGAAAATATGCAATATGTATGCTGAATACAATGATGTCGAATGTAATTCTTTGTGAAAAAGTATAGTTGCGTGAAGCATGAAAAAAGTATAAAAATAATAATAGTTTATTGTAAACACTACATTTGGAAAATATGTTTGGTGGAATTATTGCGTCTTACTCATGACAATTTCAGCGAAAAAAACTAGATATTATTTTGAAATATTGTTACAATTTTACACAATATTAGCTAGATTAAACATAAAAGTTATTTTTTCGTTGTTCGTGGTGATAAAAATTGACTATGTATTATATTGTTCTGTTCACATTTTCATAATCTGTCGGGAAAAAGTCGAAAACATATCTATTAATCCTTTGTCAATTTTTAATCAGTTACCATCATAACCAAATTCGATAATACATCCTTATATATTACTTGGATCTCCCAGGATAATGCCATATTATTTATTTATTAATAAAATTATATAAATATGACAAGCATCTTGCGTTAGATTTCATTCAAAAATTCTTGACCTTTGAATCATATTACTAGATCTTCAAGAAAATAAAAGCAGGAGTAACGTAAGGTTGCATTTCTGAACTGGTCCTTTACCAACTCTAACAGCATCGCCCTCCTAAGATAAGAAATTATACTGTGACAACCTTGGCAGACGACACAGCTATCGAAGTTGTATGAATCAGCAATGAAGAAACAACAATGAAACTCCAAACAGCACTTGGCCATTTTCAGGTCTGGATAAAGAAATAGATTAAACTGAACGAACTTTAGTCACCAACAACTTCACCTACAAGAAAATGCAATACATCTCGGTTACTCGGTTTAACCAACAAACTAGTACCCACACGCGTACACAGTAAAATATCTCGGATTGACATTAGACGGCAGGCTCCACTGGAAAGCCCGTATCAAAAATAAAAGAGAAGAACTAGTAATTCGATACATAATAATCTTCTCTTTTCATTGAAATTTCAGATACCAATATCGTTGGGCATTTGTTCATACTCTTTTTTCATACCATGTTTTGCTATACAAATCACCTATCTTTTCGAAATTAATATAGAAACTTTACGGTGAGATTATTAATGATGTAACATGATTTGCAATAATAGGTTAATGGTGAAATTTAGTGATCAATGCTTTGTGTTCTCCATAAACAATTTACCCTATATTGCCAGTTTGATTAAATGAGGCCAGTAATTTCCTGTTGCCGAACAAATTTAACCGCACTTTCAGGATATTAAGGTAATTTAGGCGCTTCTATTCGTCAATATTAGCTTTTCCAGAAATCGAAACACGTTTTTATTTAAAAATATGGTATTATATTTGTGTTTCTTAATCTACAGTTAAAGTCTATCAATATGTAGTACTTACTAGTAGATTAGTTTTAAATTCATTTGCTATGCTTAGACTACCTACATGTTTTAATCAATTAATTTCCGCCTGTATTAATTAATTTTAATTAACACAAGTTTATTGGGTTTGGATGTTTTGTAGATGAAAATTGAGTATTGAAATGTTTGTTCAGAATGTCATCCATATTAAAAAAAAATCACCAAGACTAATGTTGAGTACGTATCATTTAAAACTTCAAAGATCACGTGATTTCTCGACAAGAAAGGACGTCAAACTAAACGCACGAAACTAAATAAAAGTCATTATATTTCAGGTCAATAATTGTCAATAATGTTTTCAAGCATTTAATTTTTTATTGTTTGTAATAATCAATTTCATAGTTAAATATCATCAGGCTCTTCTAAAAGATAATAAAAAAGAGGTACTTATAAATTATATAATGTACGTCAAACACTAACCTATAATAATATGACAGTTAAAAAATATATGTGATTGGCATACTTTTAATTATTATTATTTTTACTTTTTATTGATATGGTGATTTGAGTAATATGTATTAAATTTTCTTTAATTTATTTTTTAATTTCTGAAATTTTTAAATAATCCATTCCGATAGATTTTTTAAATCATGTAAAAGTGTGTTTTCTGTTTTAGTTCTATGTTTATTTTCGAGTAAATGTTTATTAGAAGTGGATTTTTTATTATTATTTTCATTAAATAATATATTCTGCATTGCAATCAGTACATTTTAGTTTGTAAACGCCACATTTTTCTACAAATTTAACTTTGTCCTTGCTATTTATTAATTCCTTAACTTGCAATTGTGTTTTGTTTGATCGTAGTAGTTATAATGTTGAATTTATGTAGAATGTTTTTATGTGTTTGTTGTTGGATGAAAAGGAACAGACATAAAATTTGATTTGTCTACTATGTGTGAATAAATTCGTTTTAATAACTGTTTATGTTTCATTAAATTATGTATCTTATTGATTTGTATCTTTTATTTTTAGTAATTTGTATGATAGTAATGTATTAATTGTTATAATTTTCTGTTAACTTTAGATTTTTATTTTATTTATGAAGTCAAAGGTATTTTTAATGAAGTATTTGGATTTGAATTGTTAATGTTTAGTAATTATTTTGTTAACATTTTTTACAGGCTTATGACTAATTGTGTTGCAGGTATTTTCGCATGTTTTTAATGTTGTTTTAAATTTATTTTATTATTTATTCATGGGATTGTTTGTTAAATGAGTTAGTCTCCGCAAACAATTTTTCAGTTTTTAACATCGTTCAGTTTTTATCTATAATGCAGTCCAGAATGTTTAGCACTTTTAGTTATGATTAAATTATTACCATTGACTTTCTTCTTCATTTGTTTTAAAATATCAAAATGGTTCTTATTAATGGTATTGTTTGACGTACTTACATTACAATTATTCAGATAGTTGTAAAATTTATTGTAAATTATATTCGTCTGTCGTGTACCAAGAATGTACCAAAAAATGCCTATATTGTCCATTAACATCCACCAAATTACATTCATCTAACTTCATAAATAAATATAAGTGATAAATATATATACCTAGAATTGAATATACGGAAATACCGTATCATACGGAATTACTACCGTAATGATGAAATAATCAATAATAATAATAATAATCGCCTGGATATCACCATCTTCAATACTTTGATTATAAATATATATTACGATAGAAAATGAACAAACTATAATTTACTTATTAACAACTTTTTCAAATAATATATTTCGATAATATTAACAAAATTTTCTAAAATTTTATCATGCTATCTATTGTCTTATAGTACTTTAGTTACCATGCTTTGAAGTTTAAACAAAAAAAACAAAATTTTAAATACACATAATATAATCCTTTATTTACGACAATTATATACATACATACACTATAATGCACTATACATTACATACATAACTCTCATCTAAAATCTAAAGCGTCCTAATTAAGCAGTAAAAGACAAAATTTCATAACTTTTGACCTCAGTCACCCACTTCTGGTTGTCCTAGTTCGGGTCTGTCATACGTGTTGTTCTTGTGCTTGTTCTTTTGGTTGTTCTTGTGGTTGTTCTCGTGGTTGTTCTCGTGGTTGCGCTTGGGGTTTTTCTCGTGGTTGTTCTTGTTGTTGTTCTTGTGGTTGTTCTAGTGGTTGTTCTCGTGGTTGTTCTTGTCGTTGTTCTTGGGGTTGTTCTCGTGGTTGTTCTCGTGGTTGTTCTTGTCGTTGTTCTTGTGGTTGTTCTCGTGGTTGTTCTTGTGGTTGTTCTTGTCGTTGTTCTTGTTGTTGTTCTCGTGGTTGTTCTTGTGGTTGTTCTTGTGGTTGTTCTTGTAATTGTTCTTCTGGTTGTTCTTGTGGTTGGTCTTCTGGTTCATTTAAACGTAATTCTACATCTCCTCCAGACCACGCAGCAGCAAACCCAGGTCCACCTCCTTGGACCCTGCTCCTGTTCAGTTTGAACATATTCATCACTTCATCCCTAAACAATGGAACAGCCCCAATGTGCCAGGCAAACCTCATAATAGGACACACGAAGATCAGTGGCACAAATGATCTATGGTCAATATGAATAAAAAGGAAATTGGCTGTAAAAAAGAACCAACAAAGAACAGTGAGCAGAGGTACGCTTAACAAGTAAAACGTAACCGCGGGAGCATTTATAGACACCCTAATGTAATGATTCATAGTCCAAGTCGTCCAACTAATTGAAATCACAATCATGCATATGAAACTTAAAACATTAATTGTCAACGCTAACTCGTATATGTAATTTTCAAATGAAAATGGGGCTATTAGCGCAAAAAAACCTGCGAAGAATACTGTACAGCAAAGCACAACTTTGTCGATTATCGGTGCACAATGTCGAATAAAACGGTTGATGTACATATGAAAAAAAGCAACAAGCATCAAAGCGAATATATGGACTAAATACAGCACTTCTACTAGAGGTTTATCATTAAAATAAAAAATAGCTGTCATAAGTGTTGCGATGATATTCAATAGTGAATTGTTCACCTCCATTAAGTACAATCTGTTAGTATGTAGTCGGCACTTAAATATCACGAATAATGTTATTGCTTCCAAGAGAAGTCCTAATAACATAAAGCCAACTCCTACGTCGTGCCATATTCTAATTAGCAATGATGTATGATGCGTGGAGATAATGTGCCCTGAAAAAAAATCACCTGTAATAACGTTCTGATAGTATTTTGTATAGTTACCTTGTAACATAAGATTTTTAGACATCTTTAATTCAATATTGGCCAACCAACAAGCCTAAACGTGGAGATGTAAATGGAAAGTACAACAACTTTTTCTGCTATTAGTATGAAGTTTGTTGGCTTTCCATTCAGAGTCCGTTCAGAACATTTTAGAATGGTTTTTGAATATCGTTTATTATTGATAGATCTAAATTAGATTATTTATGCAAATTATATTTCGTATTCTTAGCATGAGAGTGTACCAGCGGATTATTAGTAATTTATTATGTATTCAATGAGAGATTGCTTATATTGGTGTACTTGTTATCATATCTGCATATTGGGTTGCATACTCTCAGCCAGAAAATCACAATTTTGTAAATTGTAGTGGACTAATATAGAAAACAGTTTGAAGATTCACGTTGATTATAGTTTTATAATTTTTAAAAAGTAGCACTCAGTGATATCCTTAAAAACAAATCACGCTGACAGAAGTATGCTGAAATGAATGCTTGAACTTTCTGTTGAAGTTTTGAAGAGAAAAACCAATTACAACTCTGTGAAGTGGTATTTAATTCGTGTCAAAACCGTAACAAAATTGCCACGTGTGTACGTTCATACCTCGCTTTAGGCCAAGATACGGTTCTGAAAAATTACCCGCGTAGCAAACTGCAGTATAACAAATCATGAGTTTCCCTAAAACTAGATAAATTCCATGGATCTGTTCCAATTTCATAAAATAAACACCGCTGAGGAGCCGTTTTTAACAGTAGTCCTAAAATTATTAATAAATAATAAAATTAATTCAATAATATTTTTCCGATAATATTGTCCACACATTTTATCATAAAATAGTTCTAGGCAAATGAAATTTCGTATGCTTTAAAGGCATACCAACTAAAGAAAATTGCAAAAGCATTCTTACATTCTTAGCTACTTATAAGTTACACTTAAAAAATTAAATTAATAATGCAAAACAAAATGGAAAAAATGTCAAGTATACTTTGAATTCACGTATGAAAGCCTACTAAAGATGACAAATGAATTCAGTTGTCAATTTATGTTGATTAGAAGGAAAATGAGGCATCTTAGTGAAGTGCCAGTTGCTCGTGCTGTCGCCTATATTCGGTCAGTTTATTCGGCATGTTGGAAGGAACCTTCGAGTTTCCCCTTCTGTTATTCAGCGTTTATGGGCTGGACAAGGTCAAAATCTAAAAACTATTCAAAATCAAGACCGATTTCTTGTCCTTTCATCTCTGCGTCAGCGTACTGCCACAGCACGAGACCACCCAGACGACCTAAGACGAGCGAGCACATGGAAAGAAATTTCTGATGAAACTGTTAGAAACAGATTAAAAGATGCGAAACCAAGAAGACCTGTCCGCGCACCACGCCTTACGGTCGAGTACGTGTATATAGACGTCCTGGTGAACGTTACGTAGCCGCTACTATACAGGAAGTGGATAGATTTGGTCGTTGATCTGTGATGGTTTGGGCTGGAATCGGCTGGAATCACTAATCAGTATAGATAACAGAACTGATCTTGTTGTGGTTCCTGGTAGACTAAATGCCATGAATTACATACATCGAAAACATCTTGGAGGACCATGTGGTGTCTGCTGCATATGGCGTCGGTCAAAATTTCATCCTAATGCAGGACAATGCAAAGGCACACACCGCCGGCATCACCTGAAACTTTTACATGAACATGGAATTCAGGTCATGGAATGGTCGGTGTCCTGACGTGACTCCTATTGAACACGTGTGGGATCAGCTTGGCCGACGTGTTCGCAAGCGCTCTAACCATACAGGAACTAACAGAAGCACTGATTGAGGAATAGGCCAGCATACATCTAGAATCTCTTCGCAGACTAGCGACTAAGCAGACAAAATTCCATTTTTTACAGCTTCCTGTGTATTTTTCCTGTGTTTTGAATTACAAATTGAACTGTAAAAACCGCAAGTCCCTAAGGTCAATGATGTAAATGCAATAAGACGATTAAATGTTAAAAGGAAGCAGTTAAACAAATTTAAAAGAACTTCTACCGTGACAATAGCTCATCGTTTTCGAAATTGACTTAAGTTATAAATACGAAATACTTTTGAATATAAAGTGTGTTTCATTTCTAAGCAGTTTAAATTTGTAGCTTAAACAATTTCCCAAAACTTTTATTGGAACTTATTTCTTGTTAACCTTTTAGAAAGAAATTTATTGAGTGGTTACGTTTCTTTTTATACACTGTGTAATACTTTGTAGACTTTGAAAGATTTAGTACATTTTGCAGATCGAAATTTTATTTTACAGACTCTTTGGGTGAATTAATCTTTACAGAATAGAATTCCAGGACAAAAGGAAAGGTGTCGACTGAAAATCTTCAAAGAATTCATACAGTTTTTCTGTTCTAACTTAGCCAAGGGGTTTCTCATTAGTGTCGTACAGTATTAGATATAGTTTCCTTTATTGCAAAAAACATGAGTTTAACTGCTAAAACTGCTAATTGATTTATAGTTTATAAAAGATTGATTTTGGTTCCCAACCGGCAGGAGCGCAAATATAAAATTAACTATTTTTGAGACGGTAATAGATTAGTTAAAGATTAGTTGGTGCCTCGCTGAGAGGAGCCTAAAACTGCTTGCAACGTTAATGAGGACTGGCATGGTCTGGTAGTCTATTTTAGAAATGCGTTTCCAAATTACTGCTTTGGGGCTCCCTGTTATTGGGGGCCCTGGGAAATTGCCCATTCTGCCCATGGGAAACGGGCCACTGGTCATATCCATACAAACCTAATGGCGTAGCGTGTGATAGATAATAATATAAAAGCTTGAAACTATTTTATTAATACGAAAGTACGAAAAATTAAATTAAATTTTAAAAATACATTTTTGTATGGTTGACGTCAATAAATTAAAATATCGGTAATATCACTTAAATTACCGGTTATATTACCGCGGAAATATTACCAACACTAAAATCTGTCTTCGGTAACTTTACGTAATATTACCAAAATTACCGGTAATATTACCATTTTACATCACTACCCATGCTATCTCGTTTCTGAATTCGTAATTGCCGTTTTCGCCCATTCACCCTTCTAAAAGGCAAACCATAATAATTACTTAATTGTTGTTCTTCAACAAAGTCCCTTTCTTGGATAAAGGCTCAGCATGACGGTTGGGATTAACTTTTCAGCAAAATTTCGGGATTTATCATTTCGAGACACTTCCCGTGTCTAAGCAGCGGGAACTGTACAGCCAACCGAGTTAATAATTGAAGAGGCATTTCAAGACGATCGGAGTAGGCCTTTGCCGCTCTCGATTCCTTGTAAATTATGTATCGGACCGGATGTTTGCAGGGAAGGGAAGAAAGTTTACCATGTTGAATATAAAACGGGATACACACATTATACTAAACTAATATTTACTCGATCGTCTGTTATTGTATCTACGTTGGCTAAGGAGAAAGTTACCCTGACGTGGGGTGAAGGATATCAATTCTTTTTTACAGGACTTCTCTATTGATTTTACCAGTAACGTGATATCATTTTTAAGGGCCTGACGGTGCTGCAGAAAGTTGGACACGGTGGGACAGCTAATAATAAGCTCGGAGATTGGCAACTATCTCTTGTCACGTTGCGTACCTTTCTAGGAAGATTGATATGATAGCAATATTAATTTTCAGTTTAATTGTACTGTAGTATAGCGTATGCCATATTTTACATATTTTTGTAATTATGCACTTAATTGATGCTGTAATGGTTTAATACGAATTTGATAACAAAGCCTTTTAATAAAGTATCATTATTTTATAAAGTCTCTCTATGTCATCACCATCAAATAAAGTATCAATATAAATATAATAATATATTAATATCTTATTGAGACTGAGTTACGTTTGATATATCTTCATAAAAGTTAACCTGACAATATAAGATAAGAAAGTTTAACGAAATTCAACTTCCATAAGAACTAAATTACTGTTAAGCCGACAGGGTCCTGTGCCATAGTTAAAAGTTAAGGAAGTTAAAAGTTTATAAATGGGACCTGTAGTACAAATATTTCGAGAAGATTCGTCTTGTTCCCTTAGATAGGTTCTCTCAACAATAAGGTTGCTGCTGAAATTGTCTTCTCATATACTGGCAGTTTGACATGATTGTGAACACACAAATCCTGTGTCTTTCTATTAAAACACGATATGTGTCCCGCACGAGAGAATCGCCCTAGCTACCATCTCTTGATTCGATATAATTGACACCTGTTCGCAAGCCCATAACTCCAAAACTACTGAACAGATAAAATTTAAAAATGGTTATGTCACACTCCTAAATGTTTCTACATAAGTTATATTACTGTCAAAAATTTTTACTTCTCGGTGTGAACATGAGCGTGAGAGCAATGAGAAAAGGTACAAGATTTTTGCACGTTTAAATTGACGCTTTCCAATTTTTTCCTCGTAAACGGCTTGACCAAAAAATTTCAAATTTTGTTCATGTTGCTTTTAGAGCATTTTCTATAGATTGGCGTTTTAGTTTTCTTCAGTTTTGTGTAATAAAGGTTGCAAACAAGATTTTCATGGAAGCGGATATCTGAGTAATTAATATTAGAAAGATAACAGGATATGCACGTAAACAATCGTCATGTTTCATTTAATACGACTGTGTAAAAAGAATTGCATAATAATTTTTTAGTAATTTTTAAAGCGTTTTAATATGTATGATATAAATTTCGTGAAGCGCGCACTACGTAGATCGTAACGGTACATGGATACGTAGCTGGGACAGTGGAAGGTTATTTACTATTAGTACGATCAGAACAATTTAATTGCGGAATTTTGAATAGTAGTGCGAGTTAAATATAGTTAATGAATTTAGATGTACAATCAATTATATCCGCATCTGGTTCGGCTACCTCGCACCAAAACCTACAAGCGAAGGAAGCCAAATTGCGTAAAATATTGATCAGTTTATTTCGGTAGTGAAAATTAAAAAAATAGTCGGAATGCTATTATTATATTAAATTCATGGGATGTAGCCGTTAATAAGGATTATTTGCATGCTAACTGAGTTCTTATGCTAACATTCGTTTCCATCAAAACCTTGTTCTCGGCCTTTATTACATAAAAACTGAAGAAAACAAAAACGCCAATCCATAGAAGAGATTCTGAATGCAACTTGAACAAAAACTGAAATTTTTGCAAGTGCTTTAAATGGAAAAAAATCAGAAAGACAACCGTTAACTTAAAACTGCAAAAAGCAAGTACCTGTTTTTATTTCTCTCGCACTCATGTTTACACCGAGAGGCAAACACTTTTGACAGTCATACAACTTATATAGAAACGATTCAGGAGTATGACATACTTTTTTGCAATTTTTTTCATTTCAGTAGTTTTAGAGTTATGGCCTATGGGCCTTCAAACATAGGTGTCAATACTATCGGAACGAGAGATGGCAGTAAGCGCGATTCTCTAGTATGGGGTTGCATATATTTCCCAAAATATTTAAATTCTTTTCTACAATTTAATGTACTAGATATGATTTATTTCTTTCTTTGGTTTAAAAGCAGCAGTTTAAGACGAGAATCATATTTGAAGTGCTGTCAACCAGATCGACGTGATATAATTAAATGTAGTTTAACAAAGTACTAGATTAGTTTAACAAACATAGAACGTACAAGGTACAGGCTGTTGGCAATGTTGGTTGACATCCTGTAAAGAGCTTTTCACACAAAAGCCATTTTAACACAAAAGCCGTTTATTTAATGGAAATTATATATAATACAGTTTTATTGTTGTCAGAAGTCTATCGTTTTGAAGATAGTTGCTGTTTTTCGTATTTTTTCGATTCTTTTCGAATTGTAGCACTACCTGTTTTCTATTCATAGTACATACTAAAAAAGTAAACGAACAAACAAAGCAAAATGTAAGCCCAAGCTTCTATATGTCAAGGAACATCAGTTTTAAAATGTTCATCAGCAGAAGACTATAGTCTTTATAATCATAAGAGAACGCTCTATTTGGACATACTGTATGGATATCAATATATAAAAAATCTGATGTGGCCAGGCACATGACTTTATCATACCATATATAAAATTAATAGTTTAGCTGCATGAGAATCTATTTTACTGAGATAAATCGTAGGTATTGTCAAAGCATCAGCACTTGACACTACCTACACTACGTCATTAGAATAATAGTTATTTATATCACAAGTGCCGAAAGTACGGAATAGCGCGGCGACCGGTGATGCGGCGCGTCACCGAAAGCGAAGCGTCGCCGTCGCATGTGAGCGAGTCGCGCTATGTAGTTTTCGGCAGGAGTGACATCAACGTTTTTTGTGTTGCTTCTTGATAAAGACGTACTTACAAAAAATTAAAAATGGTTATATTTCTGGATAGGAAATGTTAGGTTGATACCACTTCTACGAAACGTCAAGTTTAAAAAGCTAAATCAAATTCTGACAGATTTATATTCGTTCATGACACTGTAGATGTCACATCCGTACCAACATACTAAAACGTAACTATACTCATCGCTATACTTTATTTACAATTTTCTCAATTATCGTTTTTACAATTAGATAACAACGGGTTGATATTTCTTATCAACAAACAATCAAATTGGCGATCTTATTTTATTTGAATTTTGTATTTTCTACTTTGCCGCAGTAGAGCGGTAACGTTCCATAGCGGTTCTCCAACCTCTGATGAAATCAGCTGTTTTCGAGTGTGACAGCCATAGACATTTCTGTGGTGACAGCACAAAAAAATATTTGTCTAATCCAGGCTACTTTGAAGTTTCATATCAATGCAGATGCGACCGATCTCGATCAAATAGAATTTGCTCTTGCAGCTAAACCATTAATTTTACCAAAAAATGTCATAGGCATAAATTATTCAAAATTTCCTCTACTTCAATTTAGTATTTAACTATTTTGACGAAATTACAGAAATGGCGGCTCATTTGCAAAATCCTTGAAAAAGGCTTAGGGTAAACTACCAGTTCCTTTAGACCCTTTTGAACCAAAAGCTTTTCAGCTTTAAGTTTGGTCATAAAACTTCTATATATGAACTTTCGTCCTGATACCTTTAGTAGTTTCTCCGGAATCGTCGTCACAAAAATCGAGTACACACATACGCACACACACACACACATACACACACACACACACACACACAGACATTTTTTTGTACCTTGGTCAAAAATGTTCAGGGGACCCATAGAAACCTATTTCCGCTAAAATCTCAAAAATTTTTTTCGTCACGATTACAATACTTCATCATACTGCGTATGATAAAGTAAAAAAGTTGAAAAGTAGACATGCTGGATTGAGGGTAACCAGAAAAATATTTTGTTATTTTACGCAATAAATTTGAACCTAGAGCATAAATAATTTTAGAGACATTGTATTCTACAAGACGACTCGTTAGAGTCAGTATATTTAATACAATTGTTTTTTGTCCTATCATTATTTAACTAAAATTATTTTCATTTATTATAGACGTGGCATACATAATTCCTTTAAAAAATAAAATCTGATGTGGCCAGGCACATGACTTTATCATACAATATATAAAATTATAAGTTTAGCTGCATGAGATTCTATTTGATCGAGAACAATCGTGTTTGCATTAAAATAAAACGAATTAGCCAGGATTTAACAGATATTGACAGTACGTATAGTCAAAAAATCAGCCTTTGACACTACCTACTGCTATTGGAATAAAAATATCTGGCAAATCCTGGCTAACTTTATATTAATGCAGACACGATCTCGATCAAATAGAATTTGCTTCTACAGCTAAACTATTAGTTTTACCAAAAAATGTCATAGATATAAATTATACTAAATTTCGTCTATTTTAATTTATTATTTAACTATTTTGACGAAATTACAGAAATGGCGGCTCATTTGCAAAATCCTTACAAAATTCAAAACAACATTGCTATCCGCACTCGAAATACACATTGTCTTTGTGTATGACACCAAGATGTTTCAATATTGTTTCACATAGCGTACTTGCGCGCGTGTGTCTCCATGCATTTGCGTGTTGAATTGACGTTGCGCAACCGATGACGTTCTGAATACTGTCAAAAGTCGCCAAATATCCAGGCTACCTACTATTAATGCAGACACGATTTCGATCAAATAGAATTTGCTCCTGCAGCTAAACTATTAATTTTACCACAAAATGTTATAGACATAAATTATACAAAATTTCCTCTACTTTAATTTATTATTTATCTATTTTGACGAAATTACAGAAATGACGGTTCATTTGCAAAATCGTTGAAAAATGCTAAGAGTAAATAGCTAGTTCCTTTGGACCGTTTTGAACCAAAAGCTTTTCAGCTCTCAGTTTGGTCATGAAACTTCTAAATCTGAACTTTCATCCCGATACCTTTAGTAGTTTCTCCGGAATCATCGTCACAAAAATCTGGTACACACATACACACATACACACACACACACACACACACACACACACACACAGACATTTTTTTGGACCTTGGTCAAAAATGTTCAGGGGACCCAAAAAGACCTATTTCCGCTAAAATCCCAATTTTTTTTTTCGGCACGATTACAATACTTTACCATACTGCGTATGATAAAGTAAAAAAAAATCTGATGTGGCCAGGCACATGACTTTATCATACAAAATATAAAATTAATAGTTTAGCTGCATGAGAATCTATTTGATTGAGATAAATCGTGTCTGCATTAAAATTAAACTAGTTAGTTAGGATTTGACAGATATTTTGATAGTCAATAGTATCTATAGTAGGTATTGTCAAAGCATCAGCAATTGACACTATCTACTGTCATCAGAATAATAGTTATTTATATTAAGTGCCGAAGTGGCGCGTCACCGATGACGGAGCGTCGCCGTCGCATGTGAGCGAGTCGCGCTATGTAGTTTTGGGCCGGAGTGACATCAACGTTTTTTGTGTGAAAAATTCAAAAATGGTTATATTTCTGTATAGGAAATGTTAGGTTGATACCACTTCTACGAAAAGTCAAGTTTAAAAAGCTAATTAAAATTCTGGCAGATTTATATTCGTTCATGCCACTGTAGATGTCACATCCGTACCAACATACTAAAATATAACTACGCTCATCGCTATACTTTATTTACAATTTTCTCAATTTATCGTTTTTAGAATTAGATATAACAACGGGTTGATATTTCTCATCAACAAACAATCAAATTGGTGATCTTATTTATTTGATATTTGAATTTTGTACTTTGCCGCACTAGAGCGGCAACGTTCTATAACGGTTCTCCAACCTCTGATGAAATCAGCTGTTTTCGAGTGTGACAGCCATAGACATTTCTGTGGTGGCAGCACATAAAATATTTGTCAAAATCCTGGCTCCTATGTACTTTCATATCAATGCAGATGCGACCGATCTCGATCAAATAGAATTTGCTCCTGCAGCTAAACTATTAATTTTACCAACAAATTTTATAGACATAAATTATACAAAATTTCCTCTACTTTAATTTATTATTTATCTATTTTGACGAAATTACAGTAATGACGTGTCATTTGCAAAATCGTTGAAAAATGCTAAGAGTTAATAACCACTTCCTTTGGACCCTTTTGAATCAGAAGCTTTTCAGCTCTAAGTTTGGTCATGAAACTTCTAAATCTAAACTTTCGTCCCGATACCTTTGGTAGTTTCTCCGGAATCGTCGTCACAAAAATCGGGTACACACACACATACACACACACACACACACAGACATTTTTTTGTACCTTGGTCAAAAATGTTCAGGGGACCCAAAAAGACCTATTTCCGCTAAAATCCCAATTTTTTTTTTCGGCACGATTACAATACTTTACCATACTGCGTATGATAAAGTAATTACCAATTGTATCGACGTACAACTAAGTTAAAACTATCTATTAAGAAGTAGGCTGCTGCAGTCTTTTTTGATCTACCACTAATAAATGGCCTTTTTGGAGTTTTTAAACTGTCATTCTGTCATTTTGTGATATCTGTCGACCTAAGCAAATGCGCATTTCGATTAGTTTTAATTTAACACACCATTACACACAACACCATCACAACGCCATTAAACCAACACAACATTTGATCATTGGACCGAAAAAGAAACAACATTCTTATTTATATTTTTTACAAACCATTTACAAGAATGGAAGTATGCCAAAAAAGATATATTACTGCCTTTATTATTGCCTCCTCAACATTATCTATAAATGAAAATAAATTTACGTTGTAGCTAAGGCCAAATAACTTTAGGATGTTTCTTTTTCAGATAATAACAGCTGTATCGACCACACGTTTCCAATGAGTCGCCCTGTATATTCAATACATCGAACGCACAATATTTTAATAAGTGGATCACAACCGAAGGACGGGGATCAAGTAAGGGTGCTAATTATGACTCGTCTCTACATCTAAGTGGTATAAAGTCCAATACTAGACTTAATACGGTCGGAGCTGTACGCACCACTCAGGGTGACCTCAGGGAGAACTACGAGGGCGCTATCTGACCTTTCCAAATTAAACTAATCCTCTCCAATTACTATGCCGAAATAGTTATTTGGTCTATCCGTCACACTATCTAATTTAATTTAGGTTACTACGCCCTAAAAAATAACTCATGCACGTAAAGATCAATGTAATCATGTTACAGATTATTTTTAATGAGTTGAAAACATGAAAAAACGTGAATTATGTCTTTTAGAGTAGGGAATAAAGTAGTTGGCCTATGGGATTTCCTCTACATCACTATAATGTGCAAAATATTTTTTTTGCCTATTTAGATAATTCAACTATATTCTAAAAAGAGCCTAAAATGTAAATGTGTATAAAACACACGATATTTCTAATATATAATTTAATATTGGTATTTCTTTACCGTCGTCGCGTTGACCGAAATTGAGTTATACGTGCTTTTAGATAAAATAAGAGAGAGGGGAGAAGAGAGAAGAGAGAAGAGAGAAGAGAGAAGAGAGAAGAGAGAAGAGAGAAGAGAGAAGAGAGAAGAGAGAAGAGAGAAGAGAGAAGAGAGAAGAGAGAAGAGAGAAGAGAGAAGAGAGAAGAGAGAAGAGAGATATTTTACGGATTTTTTTTAAATGTCAATTGTTGGAAACCTTTTATTGTCATATTCATTTGCTACGAAATAAAGACGTATCGAAATGAACAACCTTCTATAACTCGACAGACAGTCAACTGGGTTTTATTAATAATTCTATTCAAATCGATTTTAAAGATGTGAGACCTGAGACTTGTTATGAAAATTTGAAAAGGGAAGTTTCCTAGATTCCAAAGTTGTTCTTCGGAGCGAGCCACATCTATTATGTATTAGCATAAGAGGTATAAATTATGTAATGGTCGATTTTTGAATGATTTCGTACTATATTGCTATCATCAGCGACAGTCCTTGCGGTCCAAGAATAAACTAGTTAACAAGGTATATGTCATTCAACGTGCGGAACACTTACGTGATGAAGACACGAAAACTTTTTTGTTGGGCCCTAAACATTTGGTACCTATTGGACTGACTGATGACCCTAGATTCTACAGAAAGAATTTATGGAAGAACAGAGCGCTTCCGGTGTCAGTGATATACGACAAGATAGACAGCTGTCGAGTTAAAAAGTTTGAGCAAGTTTTACAGAGTTTATGCATTAGGACTTTTGGCACCTCGAGCGGTTCGATCGGATCATTTTTACCCTTTTTTTTACTTTGTTTATTCTACCCTATATAACAAGGTGTACCATCGAGTTTTAGCAACTATTTTAAAAAGAAATAAACGTGAATGTACGCTAACGACAATATTTTAAAACTTAAGTTCGTTAATTAATAAGTCACTGGAATTAACTCGTGGCAAATTTAAAAAAGAAAATCGATAATATAATTTTCTTAAAATGGACTTTGTAAGCGCATCCGCCATTTCGTTTGCACCGTTCTATTTGTCAAGTGGCCTACGAGTCACTACGTTTAAAAATGATATCTAGAGGACAAAAGGCATTCAATTAAAGGACCTGCTTGCATTTAATTAACCTGTTTCTTTTATTTCTTCAGGAGAATTCGTTTGTCGTTTTCTTATCTATGAACTTACCGCTGATGGTGGACAGGGAATTTCTAGGAGCGAAGACATAAGGAGAGAGAAAATCGCCGCTGCAAATGTTCGGATTCACTTGTTGCTGTGAGGTCTGCTGTTGCTGCGACTGCTGTAGAGAGTCCTCGCGTGTCACTTTGAACTTAATTGAAGTCATTTTGGCGGTGTTTGGAAGTCCTGAAAACAAATGAGAGAAGAATGTTTACTTAATTATTTATACAATAAGTTTTTATACTAATACATAATCAATCCCAGTACACAGTTGTAGAATGGCGCACTTATGTCACAGGGAAAACGGATTTTATTTTTAAAACATAAGTAGACGACCCAATATACAGCAAAGATAAGAAAATATAATCAGTAAATAATATGCCTCAAAACATTATCAATTCAATTATTTTGTTTACTCCACACTTACTCTCAATTTCAAAATTAGTTGTTTTTGTTTCTTTTTGTCCTAGATAGCCTTATCAAGAGGGCTGTTGTGGTTCTTCTATAATTTCTATTTCTCAGTCAGATAAAGAATTGTGATTTGTTTAATAGCATAAATTTTAGTAGTGCGTGTATATTCAATTTGTCTTGATTTCCATTATGCAAAAACTCGAACTATGAAGAAACACCACTCCTATGTTCATTTATACGACAATCTAGCGACTTCTTTTACTCAATACCGAAACCACCGTTACCGTAGAGCACTGGATAGTGTACGCCCTATTTAATGTCATTTGCCATTAATTTATTATTCTTCTCTCTTAATTTATATGTGAAAATAATAGTATAATTTTCAATTAAAAACCCACCAGAATCGTAATCCCAGTATTCAGACGAAACTAAGCACAGGGATTACGGTACTAGAAAAGTCCGGGAATCCCGGGATTGGATGCGCTACTGACGTGAAACCTTTAAGCCCAGATTCGCTGCCAGTGCAAACGAATCAATCGAAAACGCATTTCGCGTTCCATTAACAAACAAAGGTTTATCAATATTATCCTTATTTGCATATTTGTTATTCTCAATCATTGTCTTATACAATGACCATACAATTTTTACACCGTTAAGATAGGTAAAATATCTATTAAAACTTGTACTGAAATATAAGGTAACAATTAGAAAAGCTGAATGTGAATACAAGTATATCGCTTTTGATAATAAAAAATCAAAGATTTATCTTAAATAACCATACTTTGCGCGCTCACAGTATAATAATGTTTTATTTTATGTTGTATTTTCTTGTTACAATTGTTTATCTACCAATTTAAAAAAAAATCAGTAATCAGGATATGTTGATAATAATCCGCATCGACCGTGATTCCTTGTACTATTATCCTTGCAAAATTTCCCTTCCTATGTCGATATTCATATGCTACGAAAACACATAAAATGTCGTTTAAATCAGGGACTAAAAACGAAAAGTATTTTGTTCGTTTCCGATCAGAACGAAAACGAAAAATTTCGTTTATATTTTAAATAATAATATTTGTTTCTTTTCGCTCTGATCTTGCTTTACTTCAATTAACTTTTACTTATTTAAAAATTTTGTGTCATGGTTAATTTTTAGTTATTTGTAAATAAAGTTATTATTATTATTAAAAGTAAGAGAACAAAATTGTAACCTATTCATTTTATAGTAAAAATATACACTGTGGGCAAAAAAAAACGGTACAAATTTTTAAACACTCGTATTTCCAGTAATATTTATATATTACTGGAATATATATTATGTTATTTGTATATTTATATATTTAGTCAATTGAAATATTTCCTTTAAAAACAAATAGCTTGTAGTGTGAAGATTGAAACCATACCATATTCGCAATAACAGAACGTTTCAATCCAAAGTTATGTTGCTTTATGTTTGGCTATGCAACATTTCTGATAACATGGGGCCAATTTAATATAAAATGAAAGTTGTAATACAATTAATAGGTAATGACAGTTGTTTTCTTTTTGTCAAAAGGGACAGTAGAGATTTTCTAGCATAGTGTACAGGGTGATTTTTCTCGTATACCGGGTGAAATTTTGAACCATCGCTTTTTGCTGTTTTTACTCAAAAAAGTGGAATTGCGAATATGGTATGTTTTCAATCCTCAACAACATAAGCAATTAGTTTTTCAAAGAAATGCTTGCTTGAATTTACTTAAAATCTTTGGAAATATGAGTAATTGAACATTTGTACCGTTTTTTTGCCCACAGTGTATATAAATAATTCAGCATTCCAAAATAAATAAAAATTTTAGTTAATTAAACTAAAGATATATTCTAAAGTAAATCAACGTGAATAGAAGACCCTTGCATCCCCGATATGTCTACTAGGAGTAGGTTACAAAAATAGTGTGTCATTAAACCGGTTAAAATCGGTAACCGAAATTATTTATTTCGTTTTCCATCATGAACGAAAAATAAAAATTTCGTTTTTGTTTCCGTTTTCGTTCTTATAAATTTTTCGGTTAATTTAGTTCTTTCGTTCTCGTTTTCGTTCCGTTCTTAGTCCCTGGTTTAAATAGTACCTTCAAGAGAGGGTCAAACGCCAGAGATTCAGAGATTAAATGCCACTGAGCATGTGATCGAAACACTAACAAATGTTACTTGTAGTAAGAACGGTTTTGCTGGTGTCATTATTATTGATTCGGTTTAGTATATTTATCTATAATATCACATTTCATACAATGCGTTTTACATTACGTTGACACAAAAATAACTGTTTTATTTTCTTGTAAATCGTTTACTCTATGATTCACGTATTACTGGACAGTTGAAATATTTAAATATTAACCTGGTAATAGTTTAAATAAATTAATGAAAATAGGAATTATTGAAAGCGAAAATAGAATAATAGAAAACAAGAAATATTAAGAACAAATTTAGACACTTTTTATCAATCTAATTCCTTGATATAACTTCACTTGCGCCAGTAATTTTTCTTTCAATCATAGTGTGACAAATTTTTATATTCTACTTCAACATAAATGTACTTCCTAATGGCATACATAACTAGTAAAATATCGCACTAAATGTTATTATTTTTTATTAATTTAGATTATTGGTATAGTTTTCGATATAATTAAATAATTTTCCCGCAACCTCAATTGTGGCTTTTTCTGGTGTGGCTTATTATACCCCCACATTTAATGTGGTGAGGGTATATTGAGTTTGATACAACATTTGTAACACGTTTAAGGAGGCGTGGCAGATATATACTTATACATAATATGGATTTGATCAGAATTGAAATCTGAATCGATTTAGCTATGCCCGTCTGTCTGTCCGTCTGTGTACACGATAACTGCCGCAATTTTGAAGTAATTGATCTGAAATTTGGTTACAAGCTTATTTCTTAAAACGTAAGAACAAGTTCGTGAATGAGCAAAATTGATTCACTTGATTCTTTAAATTAATATTTTACGGTGGGGGGTATTTTAACTTCAGCTCGGCTGAAGATTTATTTCTTACTAGGTTTTAATTTGTTTCGCATAAAAACCCACTGTATTTCTTTTCAAATTCCATTAAACACAACAGTTCGGTTTTAAATCCACTAATTCTCAATATATTTTGGCATCCGAAAAAAAAATTTGTTAAGCACGGAAATGGAGTAGCACAGTTTCTCTGAGGAAGTGTAGTGTGCGTAAAATTGCTTTCCCAAATCCGATAATTTTTGTAACGCTGCGTGAAAATGTCGAGTCCCCTTGCCAACACCTGGAGGGAACGGCAAATGGAGCCTAAATCTTCGGATCAACCTGTCCATACAAAACACCCAATTGATTCTCCACGAACGCACCAAGTCGAATAACATAACGCGGTTTCCGCCTAAGTTTCCGGGAACGTTTCTCTAAATTTCACGTCCCATTCCCTCCTGTCTACGAACGTGACACATGTCTTGAATCCATATAGAGATTTATCTAAAAGTGTACCAGAGTTTCTATGGATGATAAACGGTTCAGATGTGTCCCTTTCCGCAATCTGCAGCAATTTAGATATCAGAATTTCAGGAAACGGAGATACTTAATCATTTCCAATTCTTTTACTTCTATTATATTTTGTTTAGATTTTGTTTATATCTGTGCGATTGCTTAGTATTGATTACTATGCAGTGACGGTCGTATTTTTTAATAGCAGAGGGTTCTTTTTAGTCAATTTTTTGAAATTTTAATACATTTATAACATTTTTTATTATTTTGGTATGTTTATTTAGAACTATCGCAAAACTACTCGTTTTCTTGAAGCCAACTGGTTTTTCACCCTCTAGATAATGATAAATCATACAATACCTAATACAGGAGCGTGAGTTACCTTTGATTTAATTAATATTAATGGCTTTGGACATGTTTATAATAGTGGTCCATCTACAGCAAGCGATCATCTCGACGTCACTGATATTTTCAATGAAGACATCCGGACAACCAAATTGGCCATTTCTAGGATAATCATAAAATTCAAGCAGACTGGGTCTGTTGAAATTTTGTTTAAGAAACACCATAAGAAAAAATGCTGCCGAAAATAAGGAGGCAAGTTTACCAGAGTTGCAAACGGTCATCGTACATAGAACGACTTCGGTCCGACAAATTGCTTCTCACACCCAATGCAGTAAATCAACGGCACATAACATAGTAAAACTGAATAAATACCAGCTTAAAAAACACGAAATTTATAAATACACAAAGGAAAGAGGGTAAACAATCAACTTTGCATCAAGAAAATGAGTAATTTTGCGCTAGTTCTAGATAAACATTCGTTATACCAAAATAATAAAAAAATGTCAAAATTTATTTAATATTAAAAAAATCTGATGTGGCCAGGCACATAACTTTATCATACAATATATAAAATTAATAGTTTAGCTGCATGAGAATCTATTCTATTCAGATAAATCGTAGGTATTGTCAAAGCATCAGCATTTGACACTACCTACACTACGTCATTAGAATAAAGTTATTTATGTCACAAATGCCGAAAGTACGGAATAGCGCGACGAGCGGTGATGCGGCGCGTCACCGAAGGCGGAGTGTCGCCGTCGCATGTGAGCGAGTCGCGCTATCTAGTTTTTGGCAGGAGCGACATCAATGTTTATTGTGTTGCTTTTTGAGAAATACGTTAAAAAAACGTTTAAAAAACGTTTAAAAAAATAAATAAATGATTTCTGTATAGTAAATGCTAGGTTGGTACCACTTTGACGAAACGTCAAGTTTAAAGGTGCGTTCCGATTGGTAGGTAATGGTAGCTAATGGCGGTGGTAGAATACGAAATTAGTATTTCTTACATATCGTGATAATAAAGCATATTAGTTTGCATGTACATAAACATGAGTCACTAGCAATTTTCTATTGGAAATACTATAACGGCATCTGCTACCACTGCCATTATCACTAATGAAAACGCACCTTGAAAAGGTAATTCAAATTCTGATAGATTTATAATTGTTCATGACACATCCCTACCAACATACTAAAATAAAACTACACTCATCGCTATACTTTATTTATAATTTTCACAATTTATCGTTTTTACAATTATATATAAAGACGGGTTGATATTTATTATCAACAAACAATCAAATTGGTGATCTTATTTTATTTGAAATTTGTATTTTATAATTTGCCGCACTACAGCGGCAACGTTCCATAGTGGTTCTCCAACCTCTGATGAGATCAGCTGTTTTCGAATGTGACAACACAAAAAAATATTTGTCAAAATCCTGGCTACTATGTAATTTCATATCAATGCAGATGCGACCGATCTCGATCAAATAGAATTTGCTCTTGAAGCTAAACTATTAATTTTACCAAAAAATGTCATAGGCATAAATTATTCTAAATTTCCTCTACTTTAATTTATTAATTAACTATTTTGTCGAAATTACAGAAATGGCGGCTCATTTGCAAAATCCTTCAATAAGGCTTAGAATAAACTACCAGTTCCTTTGGACCCCTTTCAACCAAAAGCTTTTCAGCTCTAAGTTTGGTAACAAAACTTCTAAATATGAACTTTCGTTCCGATACCTTTAGTAGTTTCTCCGGAATCGTCGCCACAAAAATCGTTTACACACGCACACACACACACATACACAGACATTTTTTTGTACCTTGGTCAAAAATGTTCAGGGGACCCAAAAAGACCTATTTCCGCTAAAATCTCAATTTTTTTTTTCGGCATGATTACAATACTTTATCTTACTGCGTATGATAAAGTAAAAAAATAGATTAAGAGGAACTTTTTAGTATCACTGGCAAATGCCAGTGATACTAAAAATAAAAATACTAAATTTGTCATAAAAAAAATAAAAGAAAACAAACAAAGTTTTTTTAAGATAGGTGGTTGTGACTTCATATTTGAATATAGTTGTTACTTCTAAACAACATATCCAGATAAAGTTTATCGATAACAATGAAAATATCTTTACTCTTATCACAAATTCATATATTCTGAATCGCTAGGTATATGGCACCGAAATTTACATATTTGACGGTTGCCGTTTTGGTTTTATACACGCCGCCAACTTTTATAAAGAATAAAATTTTCTGAGAAATGGATAATAAATTTTTTTCCATATGAATCGTACTTTCCTGGACACACTGTATAAATATACATAACTTATATATTTTATAGTTATATATTATTGCCTAGAAAAGGGCAAAAAATATAGCCTTTTCCCACATTCCCAAAAAGGAACCCAAATTTGAATTTTAGTTTTGTACTACTCTATGTTACCAATAAAATTATACAGCTATCTAGATATGAACTAATTAATGTTGGTCACGCTCACATTTTTCAGGAGTTCATGTTAGTAGATACTAAATAGATTAATATAAAATATAATACATTTATAAAGAATAAAATACAAGAAAATGATAGATTTTCATTAATACAAATGAACAAATACAAATCTGTGACTACCACAACATTTTTAGCATCAGACCAAGCTGTACCTTTTTCGCTAATGTTAATTGACAGTTTTAACAGGCAAAAATGGGCATTTGTTAATCAAGTGATTAGTAATTAGACTAATAGTGGTGGTAAGTAATGAGTATTAATCCCTGAGAGTAATGATTAATCACTCACGACAGCCGCACGTGATTTAATTATACTCATTGTGCATTAATCATTATCTCACGATTAATGCACAATGAATAATGACTGATTATTAAAATAGCGCTGTATTACAAAGAAATAGCAAAAACTCGATATCCCTACTCTGAACGAGAAATGTGAGAAATGTATCCTTAGCACCAAAATCTTATGTTTTACAAAAAATTGTTTTGTTAGGTATATGTGTTGACATCATAGCGCAAAATTAACTGCATTGCAGAATTATTTTAAACATTTCAATTCATATTCTTGATATATACTTGCGTGTGGTCGATATAGGTTTGCTGGAGGTCTCGTATTGTAGCGACTAGTTTTTGTGATCGTCGTCGGCCAGTCCGGTTCTTGTTGCTTCCAGCCAACAGATTTTGCTTGAATTTTGACGTATTTTCGGTAATATATTCGGTAATATCGTTGATCAATTTGTTGAGATTACAGTTCACTTTTGTTTTCGTTTGAAAATGTGATGTTAGTGTAGGTTCGTATGCATAAAAAATGGATGCTGATTTTATGAGAATAAAATTCACCGTTTTCGTGTCAAACGCATTTAAACATTTCAATGCAGAGCTAATAACTACGACAGACAAAAAGTATTTATTATTAAAAATACAATAAATAAAATATCATTATTTATTTAATATATTGCTAAATCTTATTCGACAATTTCACAAGTGGTTCTTTCGCGTAGTCATTATTATACAAAAATATAATTATGTTTTTCTTAAAAACTATGTTATTTATTTACATAGAATATGTCTATAATGGCATAGTTTTGTAAAATTAGCATTATAATGCATCTGAAGCGCGTCTAAAGGCGGCTTCATATTCTGTACTTGCCAAATATCAATTATTTGCCAAATGTTGACAATTGGAAAAAGAATCCCAGCACTGTTCGTAGAGAGTGCATCTGAAAAACCGCTTTATATATTCGAGATTTGAGTGTGCGGATGAGTTTTTTTACGACAAATACTTGGCATTTGCAATATCCAATTGAAGTAGGTATCGCAAATGCAAAAGCGACAAATATTCTACGCATTGACTTGCACTCGATGCACATTTTAGTACCGTGTTTAGTGTTTTAAATTTTTAGTTTTGTTTTGTGGGATTGACTATAGATTTGTAATTACTAGTAAAATGTTTGATTTTGTAAATACCGAAAACGGTATAAATTTATAATTTCGCAAGAAAACTTAATTTCGGAATAATAACGGCTGTACGTTCTTATTCCTTTTTTTACCACTTCATATAAACGAACTATCTGTTTATTCCCAAGAAAAACGTACACCATGTACATATACCTTTCTAAGAACTGTCAAATAATACAAAAATACAAGAAAAATAAATCCAATAAAGTTGCCATTTTGGGACTCGACGCGGAAATTGGTCAATTTCAATATTCTATGGCGTTTCCAAATTTTATTAATGGCAGGCACTCCTAGCGGGCATGTTCGCAGTTTTTCGCATTTTACCGCAAAACACCACTATTACGTAATTTTAGATCTTGTACCGAAATATGATTATAAAATTATTCATAAAAACAGTACCAATTTACCAAACTACAAACGCACCAATATAGAGGTACTTTTTTGCCAACTGCAGCTTACATTACAACCTGGGAATAAGTTTATGAGTTCTCAAAAAGAGAGATATTTAATACAAAACTATTGACGGAATTAAATGTTAATATAGAATTGTTAAAAAAAGGATATATTAATATTGAAATACCCCTGTATGACAGAGCCTGGAAATGGCAACTTCAAAGATATTATCCGTTAAATAGTACTGAAATAATAAAAATATTATAATATTATAGGTACATTATAATATATCTCAAAAGCTGGGCGCTTGCAGTTTGAAAACCACTGTATTCAAGAATAAGTGGAATTTACCTTTTTTGTGCAGAACTTTGTGGGCGATGCTAAATCGTGGCCGTTCTGCAGTCAAATACGAACAAACCGCGGAAAACTTTCAGCCTCGGATCCCAAACTGGCAACCGTATTTTATTTATGTCCCGTAATATTCCCCCATTTATCGTCTAATTTTACTGTACTTAACTTATTATCGAGATATTGACAATTATATTTTATGTGCCATTTTATATGTAATTTTAGCATTTTTTATTATGTATACAGGGTCTCACGGAATTGGTACATTAGAATTTTTTCACGTTCTACAATTTCTGGAAACCTAAAATTTTGGAACTAGAGTTTACTTGATCTGAGCACCTCAGCTAAAATATTCTCAAGTTAACTGTCATGTTAACGGTCACCGGAAGTCGGTATCTACTTTGTTATTTTAAATCGAATGATATAGTTTTTATTTTATTTTTGGTTTCTACGTATCAAAATTCATCATTTTTGAAAATGTTTCGCTATACATAAATATCACCATTTTTAGTTTTTTTAGTTTACTAATTTTTTGGTTATTATCGTGGTTAGTTTTAAAACTGATAATCTCGGTTATTATTGAATATATAAGTTTCATGATTGCTGGTCCAAAACTAGAAACAAAACCAAATAATACGATGTTTAGTTCATCATGATGTCTTATACAGGTGTTCAAAATTTACAACACAATAATTGAAATTTCAAACGCACAAAACTCAGTTTTTCAAATGGAACATTCAAATGGATATTATTCCCTATCAACCAATTTTAGGGTTCCCTGTATCTATCGTTAATAGTTTTTGAGATGATGTCACTTTTTCTTTAAATACATTTTGAATAGTCCCATTTAATTATGGGGGACGAAATTAGATGAGAAATTTATATTATGTTGTTCGAAATGCTGCCCGTTTTAAAACATTTTTTTAACATTTTTAACTTTTTAAAACTTTTTGCTGTAGTTCTGTCATCGTTGTTCTTCGAATTTCTTGTTGCTGAAGTCCAGTTATGGCGGCTACTACTCTGTTAGTCAATTCTTTTCGAGTATTAACTGATGTGGAATCGACCTGACTTTTCATATAACCCCAGAAGTAAAAGTTTCATGGTGTTAAATCTTGTGATCTTGGTGGCAACCGCCAGGTTTTCCTATTTCCGAACCACCTATCATCAAACATCTGGTTAAGTTGAATGTTGCAAAGATTGTGCCGGTGCACTGTCCATTTGATAAAAGCAGTCGCGTAAAACATTGAGGAAAAGAATAGTAAAATCAAAAAACTCAATAATGGTGATATTTAGGTATAGGAAAACCTTATTAAAAATGATGTATTTTGATACGTAGAAACCAAAAATAAAATTAAAATTATATTATTCGATTTAAAATAACAAAGTTGATACCGACTTCCGGTAACCGGACGTGATAATTAACTTGAGAATATTTTAGCTGAAAAGATCAGATCGAGTAAATTATAATCCCAGAATTTCAAGTTTCCAAAATAGTAGATCATGAGAAACTTCTAATGTACCAGTTCCGTGAGACACTCTGTATAGCAAACTTTTAATTTGTAGTTGAATAGCTTGGACATTTGTACACATGTGTCCTTGCAGCAGTGACAGCGATTCTCTGTGGTAGTGTATCTCTCACTGGCAAGAAAATTGACTTGATACGACTCTTTTGAGATCAGATTCATATTGAACGCAAACAAATCTATCGAAAACTACTCAAATTCAAGATTATTTTTAAAAAATGGGTTATTATTGTAAACTTGTGAATAGAAACTGGCTAGGCCATTACAAAGAAGTGCTTCAAGTATGATTAAACTTCTAAAATGTTCAAGTAAACCTAGAAACGTAGATACTACTAACAAGTAACAATATGTATTTTAAACCTCTATGCTTGCATAAAGATGAAACTGGTAAATAGGTTGTTAATGATCTCGCCATTCATTAGTCATTACGTCATTCAACATGTAGAACGTTTATACGTGAGCGAGAGCACAACAATTTACGATTTGCTCGCCAAATAGGAAATAAATACTTGACACAAGAGAGTTAATATAAAGCGCATAAAGCGCGAATATAAAGCGACCCACATATTTGCCAAGTATACGCATATTTGTCAGGAAAAAAAGGCAGCTCTATTTAATTCGTAGGTAGCCCACCTAAAAAAGAGATTTATATATTGAACGTTCGGCTCTGCGGACGACTTTTTTTACGTCAAACAGTTAGTATTTGCAATACCCAGTTGAAGTGGGTATAGTAAATGTCAAGACGACAAACATTGGAACATTATTTGTACGCGATGAACATTTTAGTACCTACGCTGTTTAATTTTTTGAATCTTTAATTTCGCATTGTGTGAAGTAGGTCTTATACGAAGATTGAAAATACATTTGTAATTATTAGTAAAATGTGTGATTTTTCTAAAGGGCGAGAACCACATAAAATTGTAATTTCGTAAAAAAAATATTTTCCGGAAACCGTCTCAGAAAGAAATTTAAAAAAATGTTATTGTCGTTTTTACCTATCCACATAAACGCAATGTTATTTCTTTCAAAGAAAAACGTACACCATCTACAGAGTGTATCCTAAGTTGATGCTTTTCTATGAACAATATGAGCATGTCTACAAAATATGATATTTGGAAAATTATACTTTATTTGCTTGTTCTATTTATATATTTATCGATTTTTATGTTTATTAATCGAAGACTAATGAAAACGGATAAAAATATTTTAACAGTAGAAAAAATTTTGTGTAGGTTTTTATTTAACAAAAAAGTTATATTTTGAAAGCTTATTTTTTTAATTGTGGTGTTGATGATTAATACAACGCACCTAGTAGAACAATTGAATTTAGTAGAACTTTAAAAATGGCGAAGAAACCATAGCCAATATTTTCTTTATGGGAAATATATTCCTAATTTAAATATAAACAAACATAATTATTCTTCTTAACATAATAGTTTATTTAAATTAGTTTTCACCATGTGACCTATTGTATTGAGTTGTATTGCCTGTTAAAATTAGATGCTGCAAATTATTTATATAGAATGCTGATGAATTAAATAGAAAATCATTGAAATGAAACAAATTCGTCAAGGTTTGTTTTTAAATTTCGACAATAATGCCTTCTTGGGACGCTACAGTAAAAACTAGCTTGTTCGTAATCAAATTATCAGTTTGATTTGAAAGTGCGACAAGCAAATAATAATGCAAATTAAGGCGAACTAATCAAAAACAATAGCTAGCGCCAATTCGATACGCACATGTAGCTAGTCCGCAAAGAAGAATATTTTCACGTGTTGGGAAATGCTATGTGGGGATGCAAAAATGTCCGATGCAATCGCTGTTGCACCGCAAGTCTGGCGGTCCGAAATCACAGACGAATATTATACAAATTTGCTGGTATGTGAGAGATTTTTTGGAGTTTTATGAAAATCAGCCGACAGTCAAGTCAGTATGGATGAAAAATATTCGGTGAACGAACAAAGGAAAAAGGAATCACTGATGGCATCATTTAGAACCATCAATAGCATACATTTTTGCATATCATAACAGATATTTTGATATTACATTCACGTTTTGGAACACAGTGAGATGTGTTGTTCATGTTTTCGACAAAATGTTTTGTTGTGCATGGTTTGGAAAATTTGGTATATATTCATGCTATAAATCCTACAACTGTACTTACATATTTTAAATGTATATCAAAAGTGAGATTTTAGTTGGTGGTTTCCAATAAGTGGCTAGTTCCTTATGGCCCACTTGT
The DNA here is from genome assembly GCA_964023965.1 of Melinopterus prodromus. Taxonomy (NCBI): domain Eukaryota; kingdom Metazoa; phylum Arthropoda; class Insecta; order Coleoptera; family Scarabaeidae; genus Melinopterus; species Melinopterus prodromus. The sequence goes on along the minus strand of OZ030392.1, from coordinate 57,616,060 downwards.
CATCGGGCAACCAGACAAGTCCACTGCTGGTTACCTCGTATTTATGGTCGTCAACAGATTCTACTCATTAGTAACCGACCGACAGTAGGTACCCTCTACTTATTCATAATTCCTTGGACATCTAAATTATAGGCGGCGTTCTGTGAACTAGGATTAGAAACGACAAGTAAGTGCTGTAACTGCATCAATAGACTGTTATATTTGTCGCGTCCCTTTAATGCTACGGCTTCCGTTGTGGGTCACGTGACTCTAATCGGATCGGGAAGACCATTACTTTAAAAATTTCTCTCCTTGCAGAGCAATCCATAATAAATTGCTAGTGGCCGCACAGTAGAGCATTAGAGCATTCCAAAGAGGCATTTCAAATCCCTGCAGCCAGCCACAGGAAAGCTTCTTAATTAATTGGACAATTGCAACGTATTCCTGCCGAAGGACGTACTTGAAAAAGCTAACATTAGAAACAAAGAAAATAGCAAGGAAAAACAACTATAGATTTCAATGAAATTTCAATGAATTAAATAAGCAGGTAGTAATAATGTAAAGATATTGATGGAAGCTTAGATGGAGGTTTGTTTCTTCAAAGTTCGTGACTGAACCATTTTAACCTTGCGATCAACTCGTAAAGCTTCTTAATATCACGCCATGGTATCGAACATCACGCGAAATTTGTGTATTTATTGCATTTATAACGTGAAAACGAAACGGTAAAGTTGAATAATAAATCTACTCATATCAGTGCTTCAAAACAAATGGATTATGCGCAATATCTCAATTTTTTCGAGATCTATTAGAAAAAGAGCTGACTTGTGGCATCACAAGTGGATTACTAAAATAATTTGTACGTCAGAATGGTTTTTTAATTCCATTATTTGCTTTACAGACTCACATTGCGAAACAGCTTAAATGGATAAAAAACGACATAATATTGCTATTATTGTGTCTCACTTCTTCCTCCCGGGAAATTTGAGCTAATAATGATTCTATATGACCCCCTGAACAAATCCCCCAAAGCGTTTTTCTAGGTTAGCTCGAATAAGCGGATAAGAAAACACTCTGTATATAATGGCAAAATAGGCCGTCAAATCATTTCATAGAGGTGTCTGTTCCAGGAAAAAAGTATAGAAGTTTTTTTCTCTCATTCTAAATGTTTTGATAATCGCAAAAAAACTAAAAATTTTCGACCGTCTTTGAGTTTTTTAGCGAAAAAGTGATAAAACTATGTACTTTTCAAGGTAGACCATTCCATGCAAAAATAAACAAAATTAAATTTCCTATAAGAGGATTCCTGAAATGGAATTTTTGGTTGAAAGGTTTGGCCGCTAGAGCGCGCTGAAAGAAGGGCAAATTTTCCTAGTTATGTAAACCCAGTTTTTGAGATAAATGAAAAGGCTAAAATTGTGCTAAAACTACATTAATTTCCCGACAAATTACAGATCTTATCATTTATTGGCCAAACCGTGTAACAGCGAGATTGGGTTAATATATTATGTCATATTAAGCTAAGCGAAGCCGCTAAGTCAAGAACCCGAATGTTTATAAAAAAAATTAAATTACATAATACATTAAGTATTAATTCAAAAGAGCAAAGATATAGTTAATAAATAAATAGTAATTATGTATACAGGGTCCTGCAACTAAGCTCCCGTCTTCTGTAGCTCACTTACTCATTAAGCTAAGAGTTTGACATTTTGCAGGCTTACCCTGTACTTCAAGGTACAATTCAAAAAATTATTTTTTATTATACAGGCTGTTCCAAAAATGTGCAACGCCATGGTAATATATTTTTTTAAATTGCATGCTATACATTTTTCTACACATTTGGAAGCCTTTTATGATTGCCTACATATCACCAAAATTTTATTGAAATCGTTTGAGTGACCGCAGCGGAAAAAAATAAAAACAAAAAAAAATTGATTTTGCATCGAAGGCTTTAAAAATCAATAAAAACCACAAAATGCACCTCGTTAATAAAATTTGGCGACGTGCTTATTAAGTTAGATGTAATAGTCTCGCTAACCAAGTGACATTGATCCAAATTATACAGGGTGACCAAAATCGAGTGTCAAACTCGTCAAACTTCAAAGCGCGCTATTGTTCTTATTTTAAATTGGAACCCATAATTTTGTTTAGGTGAAACGATGCGGAATTAAAGAATAAATATTGTTTCTGAATACAACCCCATCACAATTCCCAATAATTTAAAAGTTATTCGCCAAAAACTCATTTTTCAACGTTTCCAACGGCAATTTTAGGTAATAAATATCGTACGTGGCGTTAAAAAACAATTTATTACATAAAATATAACGCAGAGAGGTATTTTAGATTTTACTGTACTTAATTAAGTAGTTATTCAATTGCTAAATTTACTGCAAAATTTACCTATAGCCACATTTCCGTCCTTACCGCTAAAGGTAAATTATGCAGTAAATTTAGCATTTGAATAACTACTTAATTAAGTACACTCAAATCTAAAATACGTCTATTATTTTTTATGAAATAAATTGTTTTTCAAAGCCACGTATGATATTTATTATCTAAAATTGCCGTTGGAAACGTTGAAAAATGAGTTTTTGGCGAATAACTTTTAAAATATTGGGAATTGTGATGCGGTTGTATTCAGAAACAACATTTATTTTTTAATTCTGCATCATTTCACATAAAAAAATTATGGGTTCCAATTTAAAATAAGATCAATAACACGCTTTGAAGTTTGACAAGTTTGACAATCGATTTTGGTCACCCTGTATAATTTGGATCAATGTCACTTGGTTAACGAGACTATTACATCTAACTTAATAAGCACGTCGCAAAATTTTATTAACGAGGTGCATTTTGTGGTTTTTATTGATTTTTAAAGCCTACGTTGCAAAATAATTTTTTTTGTGGGTTTTTATTTTTCTCAACCGATTTCAATAAAATTTTGGTGATATGTAGGCAACCATAAAAGGCTTCCAAATGTGTAGAAAAATGTATAGCATGCAATTTAAAATAATATATTACCATGGCGTTGCACATTTTTGGAACATCCTGTATAATAAAAAATAATTTCTTGAATTGTACCTTGAAGTACAGGGTAAGCTTGCAAAATGTCAAACTCTTAGCTTAATGAGTAAGTGAGCTACAGAAGACGGGAGCTTAGTTGCAGGACCCTGTATATGTCTCTACTGATTTTTTTGTGAAGGGCTCTTTTCATCGAGGTTTTGCGTGATGTCAATTTCAACGCGCACTAGCGGCTACACAGTTTGGCCAAATTAACTGATTAAGTTATGCAATTTGTAGAGAATTTACTGTAGTTTTGTCAGTTTTTTTTTTGTAATTACACGCATATCTCATAAAGTAGGAAAATTAAGCCTTCTTTCAGCGCGTTTGAGCGGCCAAACCATTCAACCAAAAAAATAGACTTGAGGGTGCTTTTTCTAACAAATTTAGTGTACTTTATTTTTACATATAATGGCCGTTTTTTTTGCTCTCAGTATATATATAGGTATATACATATACGTACAGGTAGATATTTACTTAGCAATGCAGGTCTAATTGTGTACAACAGACTACCAGTTGATAAATTCAAATGGCACATCGATTGACTTTAATATATTGTAGTAATATGTTTTTCAATATAAAACGGTCAGTTTTCCCGGTCACAGAAAAAAATAGTGTAGTATACACGGGAAAAAATATTTAGCCGTAGACAGAGGTTCTGCGAAAGTTTTTGACCAAGCAGATATTACAAAATGTTGAAGAAGTTATCTAAATCCGCCGTTTATTTAAAAAGTTACAAGTTAACATGAAAGTTGACTAAAATATTTAGTGTCCGTTCTTTTGTACCCCGTATCGTTCATTTTCCTATTCTACGTTCTAAATAAATGATATGATAAAATTTAATTTAGAATATTGTAGATAACTCGGTATTTTTAATGCAAGAGGAAATAAAACATCAATCTGTCTACACCGATCAAACTCACCTTATTTATTTATTTTGTCAGATACAAATAACAAATAATAGTATATTGTGTACCATGCCGAGAAAGTGATTCTTTTCCGGGCCGAGAGAAGAGTTGTACAGCCGAGCATAGCGAGCCTGGGCACTCCTTGAGGCCCGGAAAACCACTTTCTGGGCGTGGTACACACATAATTTTTTACTTTATCATACGCAGTATGGTAAAGTATTGTAATCGTGCCGAAAAAAAAAATTGAGATTTTGGCGGAAATAGGTCTTTTTGGGTCCCCTGAACATTTTTGACCAAGGTACAAAAAAATGTCTGTGTGTGTGTGTGTATGTGTGTGTGTATGTGTGTGTGTATGTGTGTGTGTACCCGATTTTTGTTGAGACGATTCCGGAGAAACTACTAAAGGTATTGGGACGAAAGTTCATATTTAGAAGTTTCATGACTAAACTTAGAGCTGAAAAGCTTTTGGTTCAAAAGGGTCCAAAGGAACAGGCAGTTTCCTCTAAGCATTTTTCAAAGATTTTGCAAATGAGCTGCTATTTCTGTAATTTCGTCAAAATAGTTCAATAATAAATTAAAGTAGAGGAAATTTTGAATAACTTATGCCTATGATATTTTTTGCTAAAATTAATAGTTTAGCTTTAAGAGCAAATTCTATTTGATCGAGATCGGTCGCATCTGCATTGATGTGAAACTTCAAAGTAGCCTGGATTTGACAAATATTTTTTCGTGCTGTCACCACAGAAATGTCTATGGCTGTCACACTTGAAAACAGCTGATTTCGGGAACCGCTATGGAACGTTGCCGCTCCAGTGCGGCAAAGTAGAAAATACAAAATTCAAATAAAATAAGATCGCCAATTTGATTGTTTCTTGATAAGAAATATCAACCCGTTGTTATCTAATTGTAAAAACGATAAATCGAGAAAATTGTAAATAAAGTATAGCGATGAGAATATGTGACATCTACAGTACAACTTGAGGTTTCGTAGAAATGGTATCAACCTAACATTTCCTATCCAGAAATATAACCATTTTTAATTTTTTTTAAATACGTATTTCTCAAAAGGCTACACAAAAAACGTTGATGTCACTCCTGCCGAAAACTACATAGCGCGACTCGCTCACATGCGACGGCGACGCTCCGTCATCGGTGACGCGCCGCATCACCGCTCGTCGCGCTATTCCGTACTTTAATGTAGACACGATTTATCTGAATCAAATAGATTCTCATGCAGCTAAACTATTAATTTTATATTTTGTATGATAAAGTCATGTGCCTGGCCACATCAGATTTTTATCCTACACAACAATATCGTAATAGAATCACCCGTTTGAAAAGTCTTCATTACAGGCCTGGCCGGCAAATAGCAACTTTCGGGTCTCCATAGAGACGCGAAAATGACATTTTTCTACTTTGCGTTCGTTATAAACTCATAACGAGACAGCTTTCGGTGTTGTTATGAAAACACTAGATCACAAACTTTTAGTAAGTTTTAGTTTTACAAGATTGATGACATTGACGTCAAGAGTCAAATAAAACTGACATCTCAATCGCTATTGGCTCGCCTCAATCGTATTTGTGAATTTTTTTAATAACTACCAACTGTTGAAGAAAAATATTAGTATAGTTTGTAAAATGACAACCGCAATTTTTGACACTCGTTTTATAAGACGCATTAGTGTACTCGTTCCATTTGGGCACTCCTCGCTCCGCTCGTCGTGCCCAAAACAACTCGTGCGCCAATTTTTATCTTATAACACTTGTATTATACTATTTCGCATCGTGTAGGATAAAAATGAATTTCATAACATACTATCATATTACTTTGTCTTACTACGCATATACATAGTAAGACAGAAAATATACGAAGTCTTACTACGAATAAAAAATTCCATAATTATTCCATAATAATGCGCTGAAATGTCTTTTAACTTTAAAAGTTATTGTTATTGGTAAAAGTTCAAAGTTATTGTTTGAAGCATTTTTGTATATCGTTAGCTTAAACACAGTTAGGTAGGTACAGGTAATGAAAGAAAAATCTCTGAAAATAAATAAGTAACTAGTACCTACCTGCCTATTCGTTTCATTCAGCGCTACCAAATGAATAGATATGAAAACCTGAATGGAGACACACAAAAGTCCATAGAAGCCCGAAAGGTTGCGCTGACTTTATCATATTTTTTGTTTAATTTCCGTTTGAGATAGTTAATGAGTTTTACGTTAATTATATTACATTCTCCTTAAGCAATACCTTAAAAGGATAAAACAATTAGCAGAGCACCTTGAAAATCTTCCTTGGTGTATGACGTGAGCCATAGTAGCGCATGAAGCGCATGAAACTCCGCGCTTGCAACGTTAACAGGATTACAAGACATAAGTCGCAAAACTGCTATATTAGCTAAGTAGGCTAAGTTCACATGACGGCAAACTGGCAGGTATAATATCGATTATGTATCCACATGAAAATTGGTCCGTCAAACGCAGGACTTCGATTTTTTTTTTCAACGTTACGCTGCAAAATTAAATTGGACTGAATAATACTGTGTGAAATAGGTACGAGAAGTTTTAGTGTTATATGCTATAAATCCTCTAAGAATGATTTTTCAGTTTTCTATTTTGTCCGAAATTTGCTATACGATTTTTTTGTAGCAGTTTGTAGTAGTTTTGGTCTACTTATGTTTTACGGGGTGTCGGAAAATCATGAGAGTGGAAGGTTTTTATCTTAGTTCTTAGCCTATAGCAATTTTATATTAATAAAATAGCTTAGTTACTAGAGCTAGGATAAAATAAAATATCTCGTCTTTTTCTGTTGTAGTTCATTTGACACTTATGGCTACCCTGGTTTTGAAAATCACATTCGCATTCAATCGACTTAGGAACTAGGTTTACTTATTTAAACACATATTTGATGTCGTTGCATAGTTTTTGAGAAAAACACTAATATATTTTCAGTGTTTCTTGTTTCACAAACTTTTTCATTCACACGTTTTGGACATTGTTTTTCAACATTTTGATGAAAATAAGCTGAAACATTTTTAAAACTGCTGTTAAAGGAAATAATGTCATAGTTGTCAGAACCTCTTGAGAATTTGGTTGATTCTAGAAAAAAAAATGTAGGAAAAAGATACAATTTTGATTATAATTATGATGTTTACCAAATAATTATTGTTTTGTATCAATTTTATTTAGTGCTTCAATTAGCAACATAATTAAATTAAAATCACACATCAAACAAAAAGAAGACTAGTAGATAATAATATAGAAATGTCTACGGTATATTTTTGCTCACAATAATATTCACAGCGTATGTCAATCAGTGGCTTGTCCCTTACGAGGATATCAGAAAAGGCACTCTTCAAATTTATTGTGGACGCCATTAACCACTATGAGAGAACCATTCATAATTTCTTTGGACACCTATTTTGCAACATTTAGCACATGCAAGAAAGTGATGTATCATCCATTTAAAGGATTTTGTTATCGACTATGTTTTTATTAATTCTACCAATTAATGGCATATTTATATAAAGCACACAGCAAACCTCTTAAACTTTACCACAAGTACATTTCAAACTCACATCATTTACTAAACAAAACAAATTGACGCATTTCAAAGCCATAATCCTGGCAGGTTTCGGTGGTTTAGAATTATTTCCGTGAAAACCGAGCACACGGAATGAAAGTCGAGCCCATGCGGCCCTAAATTAACATCTCAAATCCCTCCCATGTGGCAAAACGTCGCCGATGCGCCAACGACCCTGCGTAAATTACTCAAACCTTGAGCCCAGTTTAAAATAATTAATCTTACACTCACTGTTTAATTGTTTAAAGATGCGTGGGGTTTATACTGGGCCCACAGGACGACGTGATTTATTTAACTACAGAACAGAGTATTTGCTTGATACAACTATTGTCGACATAATTCGATTTTTACTTAATTAGGAACAGAAATTAATTAGGAGTAATATTTAGCATGGGTTTTACAGATATACAATGGGCTAATGATGTTTTTAATCTTCTAAATTTGATACTGTTCGCTTAGAACGTATACGAATAAATTTTATAAAACCGGTATTCTATACGAGTTTCTGTTTTCATGTAATATCTGGAGGATTTGTGAAACGACACGGAATTGTGAAAAAAAATTGTATTATTATGCAGACATTTTGCCTAAAATTAATTTAGTTGTATCTTATTTTTCGTATTTTTGATCAAGATAAGCACATTCTCGATTTGTTCACTCTAGCCCTAAAACCGGTAGGAACTAGCAATTTGTGATTCCAATATTATCGAAATATATTTTATTATGACTTTGTGGGCGAGATCTTGGATTTTGGTACTTTGGATGTTAGGCTTGAGATTTTAAGCGATATTATATTATTTTTTTGGTTTTTCTTCCAACAGTGAATGGAACTGCAATGAACATTTTTTTAAAGTTAATTCGCAATATAGAAAATGTATCGATATAAAAACAAACAAACACACTTACAGGCCAACCAAACAACTCAAACCAGTGTTGTAACTAGTGATAATATTTCCCACCCTGTAGGCAAATATCCGGAACTATAATTAAATTTTATATACCATACTGGGTATATATTTATTAAAAAAAAACATTTATTCCTCATATACTTATTTATTTTAGTTTTAATAAGCATTATTTTGCTTTATTATGGTTTTCAAATTATTAACATTTCGTTTTGTTTTTAAGATTGAATTATTATGGTTATAAAGATTTATTTTTATATAGTCATACGTAAGTCGTATTTGTAACAGTTTAGATCAATCATGCCTCGATGCGACGGTGTTTTTTCACGGAAAACAACCGCAATTATCAAACCATTCAAACAAACTGCAATAATTTTGCTTCAAACAAAAAACAGTTAATCCTAAATCAAGTACATGTGATGCGATTCGGAAAATGTACCAAATGTCGTAAAACGTTTTCTATGCAAATGAGAATGTTTCCATGATTTTCTGGCCTCGTTATAAGCTACTTCAAAAACAATCAGTCAACTATTTTGATACTCGAGACAACAACAAAAAAGTCTTCGTTATTAATTAATTTCCGTAGCTAAAAATTTCTTAAAATAGTCGGTAGTGCAAATAACTATAAAATCTGTTTTTTTCTTTAAATTTTTGGTTCTAATTCTTAACGCAACACGTAATAGAATGAGACATTTGTAAACCAAACATTCCTCAGGGGCGTTCCTACAAAGAATTTGAATGCGCAGTCAGATTAATATAACTCTCAAACTGACAAAACCTTAAAAGTGCAATTTTTCAGTTTGTTGATGATCTTCAAAACTAAAAAAAATAAATCAACATATAAATCCGCAATCTTAGCGAGCACATAACTAAGGATATAAATCGCGAGTATGAAGTTTAATCATGCGAGCGATTTATATCCGTTAGGTGCGACTCAAATACGACTCATAAATTCCATTTTATGCAAAATATTTTAAATGTATCTGTCAAAGATGGCGAGGTGAACTGTCAAATAACTGTCATCCACGTAGGCTTTGACAGACTTTGACAGTAGCGTTGTATAATGATGACAGTTCGTTCAAATAATGAGGTCATTATGCGATTAGATATTTATGAGATAATTATGCGAGCGATTTATATCCGTTATGTGCGAGTCAAATACGACGTTTTATCTACGACTCATAAATTCCATTTTATGCAAAATATTTTAAATGTATTTGTCGATGATGGCGAGGCGAACTGTCAAATAACTGTCATCAACGTAAGTTCTGATAGACTTTGATACTAGCGTTGTATAATGATGACAATTCGTTCAAATAATGAGGTCATTATTTGAACGAACTGTCATTATTATACAACGCTAGTATCATTATAATCATTGACGCGTATAATGATGGGGATTATATAGTCATAGATACGTATGCAATGAACTTATTATATGTGAGTCGTAGATAAACATATTAAACTTCTGTTCACAATCTATAAATATAAGAAACAGTAAAAAAAACGAAAAATTCCCGACATATGGTATATTTTCCTATGTCGCCTTACATTTGTGTATACGAATTGTTTCTTCATCTTTATCGAGTACCTATATCCAATATTCTACATTCCATCAAACTATTGACGAATTAGTTTTATATGGACCTACATACATTTTACTCTTTACACTATTTTTGCATTAGTATGCCTTAATGCAGGGTGTACAATCATCAGCTTGGATTTATTCCATTGTTAAATACAACAGAAATTTTTAAGTGCTCATAATATGTCTTTATTATGTTACAATTGTCTAGTTCCACGAGTTATTCAAACAGATATTGAACATTTCGGTTTGATAATAACTTCGAAACTAAAATAGATATGATAAACTTGTTTTCAAATTATTATTCATTAGCTTAAAAGTCCTCATAGTCAGTATTTTTCAGTAATTTTAATCTTGCGTAAATCTTGTGTCTTTCCGTTGATATTTACTTATTACCGCTAACATAGGTCGCTAACGACGGGACCTAGCTTCCAATTAATGGCATACAGCGCCCCGTTACCTTGTCGGTTATTAATTTGGTTGTAACTCAATTTACCGGTCACTTTATTGCGCCCCGATACGCAAAAATGAAGAGAGACGAGAGAACAAAAAAATACGGTCCATAAAATTTGAAGTGACAGCCATCATTCGATGGGCTATAATCAAATGATTTTTTTCGCAGAATTCTCTGCCAATTGAAAATTTTCCTGATTGGGGCATTTCAAAAGACTCCTGGAAACAAGTCGCACCCTGAATAAAATTCGAGTTTATATGCTAATACCGACAACTTATATATTACGGATTCCGGCTCTGCACGATTTTTTTGGTTGCTTTATTTCACTCGTTTGCAGTTTTCAGGCTGTTTTACGCAAAGCGAATTAATTAAAACAATATTTGTTTTGCTATATGAAAAGCAAACTTGCACAATTTTTGTGGATCATGTGTGTACAAAATACAATATACGTATAAAGATATGAGTACCTGTTTTTTTTTAAATTATTTATGATGTTTACACAGAAGTTAAATTACAATTTGGAAAACTGATGAAACTGTGATTTGGCATGTAGCCGCAATATTATATGATATCCCTCAGGACCAATTTTTAAAGCTAATTCATGCGAAGCAAGGTATACTACGTGCTATTATATTAACAAGAGATAAATTAAAACCCTCAATTAAGAAACATTTACAGCAATATCCAACTGCTTTTAAAATTGCAAAATTTACTTACTGTTAACGGTGTATCTCTACAAATATTGAGATACTGGAATAAGTTGTTTCCCTTACCATTAATACAATTAATCTAGAAGAATAAGTAAAAAAATAGAGATTAAAAAGACTGCAGATAACGGTATAACTAGTAGGTTTTTCAATAATTTTGTTCGTTATAACGAAGAAAAAAGTGAAGTAGAAGGCTAATTTCATTATTTCTGTAATTTTCTTTTGTTGGGTTTTTATGGTAAACTGTTTTGATATGTAAGAAATGTTGTGTAGCGAATTTACACACTGATTTTCAATCATGTTTACTTAGATTGGCCATTTAAAACAAATGAACTGCTCAAACTATATCCTGTTCGTAATTGGTGAGCTCAAACATACTTAAAACTTTCCCCCAACATCATAACTGATAGAAAGTTCAACTGCAAAAGTGAACATTTATCAAATATCTACTTGGAGAACACATTGTGGAATATACTTTATATGGATACCAAATTAACCTGTTATAGAGTGAGCTCGTGCTTCGTTCGAGTGAATTCTGATATCGTTTATTTGAAGAGATACATATTCCGTTAAATTGGAATTCAAGAGAAATTGCTATCTATTTCACATTTTATCAATAGGAATGGAAATAAATAAATATTATTTATAAAGCTATTTTTTGACATTATGATAGAGACCTTTGTTTATGAAATTTTTAATCTAGGAGGAAAACTCGATTGAAGCGACCATCCTTTTTAAGTAAAAAAAAGTTGGTTAATATTACTCAGTATAATTAATGCGTATACAGAGGCCTAATATTTAACCAACATTCGCCAACGAACTTTTTTTTCTGGCCACGCAGTGTTTGGAAGTTAGAGAGGAAACCAGTAATTAATTTCATTTTCTAGATACAGTGTCCACCGTTTGAAATCACTCATTTTAAAACGACTATTGGACTTTACAATATTTTCCCATTTAGTACAACAAAGACGTTTCATCATTCTCCTGACCACGACCTAATATTTTAAGGTTGGAGATAATATTAGTCACGTCCCTCTTCATTTCATAATCAATCTTATAAACAAAGGAGGTTTATACTAAAGTCTGGCAACTACCAGAACTTACAACAATAACAATGGAACCAGTTTCAGTCCAATCATTTGACATGCAAGACGGACGTTTTCAATCGTTTATCAGCGAAACTAAGGTTCACCTAAGAAAATAATCTGCGGAATCCATCATTTTGCATACAGATTGCACCTGAAACATTGTTTCGTTTTTATAGCTTTACATTTTCAGTCTACAAAATTTTGTACACATACATTCAGCTTTAAAAAACAATCCTAATAACTCCAGACCGCCAGTCTATTCCTCACAGTGTGCACAACGACACAATTCTGTTCGTTCTTTTTCTGGTACATTCGCGACCAGATGCTGTCCCAGCGGATTCGCAAACACATCCCGGTCGGTAGAACCGGACGTCGTCGGTCGGGAAACGAAAATCGTTCAATCTGTTACGAGAAGACTGGTCCGGTGTGCGATAAAATGCCCTCTAACCCCCAAAGACATAACTCAATTACCCCAGTCCGTAGCGTCTTCGCTGAAAACGCCACATAATGAACTTAGGGTCAAATTAGACCGTTGATTATTTCCGTGACATGTGTTTACTCCCTGCGGAGGGGCTGGAGCGAGGTGACGTGATTATAGTGCAATCGGAAACCTCCAACGTACCCACACCTATCCAGATTATAAGACGCTCCAAACGTTGCACAATACCCAACGTGTTTACTTAGTTGGACGTTGATTTTAATTCCATGAATGACGTGATTATTTTGAAGTTTAGATAACGGTCATGTTGTATAATGGGTTTCAGCATAAACTTTAATGTAATGTCATACATCAACTTGAACGTGTTTTTGACAATTTCTAGTTTTAACGACAGTTGACTTCATCTGTGATAATTTAACTATACCGGGTGACCCGTTCTTTTGGATACTCTTGAGGTTAATATGACTTCCGGTTTTTCCGGAAATGACGTCATCATTGAAATTTTAACTGGCCCCCTATATTTTTTGTGTGATATTTACAATCAGGATGACAATCTGAACATAAAAACATATCGATCGTCAATTTTTATCACCAAGGCAACGCGAAAATAACTTTTTTGTGTATTAATATAGGTGGCTAGGAATTGGTGAAAATAGTCGAAAATTGTCAAATATACACTAATTAAATCGATTTTGGCCGACATTGCATTGCTGGCGCATTCTAGCGTGATTTAATTGGCTTTTGGCCAGTGAGTCATTTTTTTCACCGGTACCCAATGGCCACACCCTTATTATTCGATAGAAAAGATCTTTCCGATTACAATGATACCAAATACTTGATAATTTATTGAAATTCTTGGCATAAAAATATTAGAAGAAGCGCAATCGAAAAAATCTGACGTGGCCAGGCACATGACTTTATCATATAATATATAAAATTAATAGTTTTGCTGCATGAGAATCTATTTGATTAATCAGTCGTGTCTGCATTAAAATAAAACTAGTTAGCCAGGATTTGACAGATAAATAATTAAATAAATAAATAATTCCTTTATTAACAAAACAATGATAAATGCAACAAAATAATATTTATATTTAGGGCGGAGATCAGCACACTTGTTTCCAAATTGCCTTGCTCTTCCACTCAACCCCTTACGCAAACTAGAACTAAGACATAGTTGTATCAATAATATAACAATAATTCCGAGAACTTATTAAAACAAGAACAAACAAAAAAATTACTCTAGAGTCTAATTACACGTAATTGCAGCAAATCCAACTCAACAAAACATCGCACATGCCCATAAAAAATAAAACAGCCTCCGATGTGCGCTCCATGCCTAAAGTCCCCCCTGTTGAGCAAACAGATAACACTTCACCTTTTCCCCAAAACTTGTTAACGATAATTTTTTCATATCTTCCCTGAGACCCAGTGTATGTGACTGACCTGCTAAGAGAATGGCCGTTTATACAGCTCAGCGCGATGGGCAGGTGGAGCAAACAAACCCCTGAATCTTAAATTAAGGTTATGGACATCCGTTCTACAGCGTATCTTCCGCATGAGGTATTGTGGGATCCTCTTGGATAGCAACTTATGAGATAATATTGCTGCATGAAACACCCTGCTGTTATCCATGTTTAACCACCCCAAGTCGCCCAGCCCATTCGATACATGAACATGATCATACTTCCACAAACCAAAAACAAACAGAACACATGCAGTTTGGACACGCTGAACACGCTGCCTATCCGACGCCGTCAGGCAAGGACCGTACACGGTATCACATTATGAAAGCTTTTTATTATTGACAGTAGATATAGTGAGATATTGTCAAAACATCAGCATTTGACACTACCGGTACTGTCATTAGAACGAAAATTTGAAAAACCCTGGTCACTATGTAATTTCATATCAATGCAGATGCGACCGATCTCGATCAAATAGAATTTGCTCTTAAAGCTAAACTATTAATTTTACCAAAAAATGCCGTAGGCATAAATTATTCCAAATTTCCTACTTTAATTTATTATTTAACTATTTTGTCGAAATTACAGAAATGGCGGCTCATTTGCAAAATCCTCCAAAAAGGCTTAGAATAAACTACCAGTTCCTTTAGAACAGCGGTTCTCAAAGTGGGGTCCGCGGTCCCCTAGGGGACCGCCAAGCGGTTTCGGTAGGACCGCGAAAAACGAACGCATATTTATTTATATTATATTTATATTTATATTTTATATTATGTATTTTGATTCAATTTCGATCCTCACCATGGGATCTCGCTTATTACTGGAGATAGAGCCTATGTTTAAATTTGGCAAAGTTTCGTATTTTTGTGCTAATCAATTATCTGAAAAGAAATTTAAGCTATCATTTTTCATTTTGATGATATCCACAAAAAACTGAAGTTTTAACATATCGTTTTTAATTTTTTATTCAAAACCAAATGTAGCTAGACATTTGAAACAAAACCATTCAGGTACTTTTTAACAAGGAATGCAGTGTCATTTTTAATTTGAAATAACATCAAAGATGGCGGCGTAACCATGGCCAACTTTTGTTTTTCTTATGGGCGCCATATTGAATTTTTCCGATGCTCGTGTTTTTTCTCATTTCCGCAATGTATAACATGTTACCATTCTTTTTTTTTAATAATGGTGTAATAATCAAAAAACCATCAGGTACCCAACTGGAGCTTGGTTACAGACCGCCGGAGTTGTTGCCAAGCAACGCCAGCAAAATGCACTTGGATCAAGCGGCGCCCTCACCGTTAGGTTTGCCATTTAACCAAATAAACCTTAATAATTGTGGTTGATTGTGGATGCAAAATGCCGTTTACCAATAACGAAAAGTATGATATAATAATAGTTATTTAACCAACAAGTATATTAAAAAGAGCGATTAATGATCGAGACTGTTTAACGCGCGAGCGAAGCGAGCGCGTTAATTGTCGAGATCATTAATCGCTCTTTTTAATATACTTGTTGGTTACAAAATTTTTCCGTCGATCGTATTCTTTTAGCGTCGTCTACATAGATTTTTCTTCGCCGATGTCATTTTAGGTTATATGACAATTTATGTAATTTGACACTGACAGTTCTAGAGAGCGGTATGTTTTGATTGGAAGGTTTCATTTCACATATGTTCGATTGACCAATCAAACGACGTCATTGCGTCTTGTGATTGGCTATAAGAAATCATGCATTAATAGAAATCGTGCATTAATGGAGTACTTTAATAAACGATTTCCTATTCACTAAACTGACTCATAAATAAACGATCGACGGAAAAGGTTTATTATTGTTCTCTTAGAAATGTCGCATCGTACAATATTCCTAACATTGGACGGAAATTTAGCGGACCATGGACCGTTTAGTAAACCCTGCAATTCTTATAATCCTCATGGAAATGTTGAAACTAATCAAAGAGGTATTTTAGAACTGGTAAACGTTAAATTACATTGATTTGCAATGCTTCAACTACTGGCTTTTACATAACTGACGATTCTTGTATTTCTAAGCGGGAATTAGCCCTTAATTTGTAATTGCCGCAAACACGTGTTTGCAGACCACGAACAAAGATATTGAAACCGTACAAACCCCACACAAGTCAAACTTTGCAATTGTACGAAATTATTTAAATCAACAATTTCCAAATCGCTGGATTGGTAATGGTGGAGTGGTGGATCTCCTGGTTTAAGTCCTCTGGACTATTTTCTTTGGGGAAGTGTGAACGACAAAATTTATCACGATACTCGCAGAAATATCGACGATCTGCGGGATCGAATAACAAATGCGGTCAATGCTATTCCGGGAAGAACAGTTAGAAGAGCATAACAACATGTGGAAAAGCGGGCACGCTTTTATGCCTTATATAGCAAACTGTCATTATTTTATCATACACGCTGTTTAACCCTAATATATTTATACAGGTCATAGCAAATGCTTGGCTATGATATCAAATGTAAAGATTTCTAGTTGCCGCTCCATAAATATTGAAGGTTAGTGTTCTATACGCAAGAGTTAAATCATTTGCATAACATAATCTATGTTTGATAGTTGTTCGTGTATAGCGGCAAAAATTTATTAACATGGTCATCGCCTATTTTTATTTATAATGACCCCGTGTTTTTTACGTAAGTTCTCGAGGGTTACGTTCTAGAAAATTCCCGCGAATGTCAAATATGCGAATGTTAAGTCTATCTCTCAATGCTGTATGGGGGGTTCCAATCAAAAATAAATGTACAAAAATGTTCAAGTAATAAATATTTTACGTTTTAACTGAATGTGGATGCATTAAAGATACCTATTATTAATGAGAATTATTATTTTTATTTTATTCAATAATAATATTTTTGAAAGAAAACATTGCTTAGTTAGTGATTCCACAGAATTTGATTTCATGTAATTAAATTAACCGTAAACTTAACTTACACATTTATATTTTTATATGGCCAAATATATATTTCATAAGTAGACTAATAAACTGGATTTATAGTATTTCATACATTTATAGTATTTCGGTAATTTATTTAGTAGAATTTAAAAAATGCATTCTTTTTCTTACTAATAATTTTTTGTTTTGATTAAAAATTAATTGATTTTGACAAAAACATACGAGTTGCACTGGCCAAGACAAAGCCAAACATTGAAGAATTACTGCAGGCACAGCAAATGCATACATCCCATTAAAATTGTTATTTACGGCGTAATATTTTCTAAATACATAATGTTTGTAAAGAAATGTTTTATTTACTACAATTTTCGTTTTTTATTATTGGGGTCCGCAACTTATAGCAAAAATTTTAAAGCGACCGTGACGCAGGAAATTTGAAAAAGTTTGAGAACCGCTGCTTTAGAACCTTTTGAACCAAAAGCTTTTCAGCTCTAAGTTTGGTCACAAAACTTCTAAATATGAACTTTCGTCCCGATACCTTTAGTAGTTTCTCCGGAATCGTCGCCACAAAAATCGTTTACACACACACACAGACATACATACGCACAGACACACACACACACACACAGACATTTTTTTGTACCTTGGTCAAAAATGTTCAGGGGACCCATAAAGACCTATTTCCGCTAAAATCTAATTTTTTTTCGGCACGATTACAATACTTCATCATACTGTGTATGATAAAGTAAAAAATATTGACCTAAGTCAGCGTACGTGATAGTAATGCACTACATATAGAAACGATTAGCAAGTGTATCACACTTTATTTCATTTGCTTTTGATAAATACTTTCAGTTATGAGTCTTTACACATGTCTCCCCATACTATTATTTAATAATATTTCTCAAATACTTGATTTTAGCAGTAAGACCTCTTTCTTCAGAGCGGATCACAAATAGTGTGTTTGTTAGAAACATGTTTGTTGAGTCTAAATCCATCAAAAAACCAAACGAAAACTCATTTTGGACATATATATGGTCGTTTTTAGGCAGTATGCAATAAGTTTCTGCTCTAGCTATGGCTTTTAACAATTCTTTCAGATATTTAGAAATCCATAAAACTTATTTTTCCTTTAAAAGAATATATATAATTTCTGACCTTCCGTTATAATTTGAGACGCAATTGGCGACTGTATTTCAACATTAGCACAGAAGCAATAAATTCTACTTAATCTTGTTCTTTCCGTTGCATCTCTCTATTGCGGCCAATAGATCAATGTAAGGCAATTTTCTGATATTGATTCCTAAGTCAGTAACGTTTTCATTATATGGAGTTTTCTAGAATTAGAAACTTACTTTGGCTTAAACTGGAACTTAAAGGAGTTGTACGTTCTTATAAATATATAAATCCCATTACAACAGCAAAGCTCCATTAACAGCAAAGCTCCCTACAAAATCAAAATTAATAAGAAATACCATTAGGATTTCTCATCGGAAAAGTTTGCTAAAAGTAAGATAGAATTGTCCAAAAACAAAAATTCAAAGTTTAATAACTATTCAAATTAAATATTCGAGCAAGAAAAATGGGTTGTTTTTATTTTAATAAAATAAAATTTATAAATGTCGTGTCTACAGACTGTAAATCAATATGTATGCGTTACAAACTATTAGTACAGGACAGTCATACTAGACCAACTATTTGCGAAAAAAGAATGCATAATCGCACTGTTTTGAAACTGCAGTGAGTTGAAGAGAACCGGGAATGGTAACAGCATATCAAAACATACATATCTTTAAACAAAATAAGTTTGGTACATATAAATTTAAATTTCTTAACCTTCTACTTACTTCTACTGCGACGAAAAACTAACCGAAATCGGGCCAATTAAAGTCAGCTGGTTCTGTTTACCATCAGAACCAGAAAACAAAACAAGATATTTGGAATTAAAATAACTTATCTATGATACCTCACGCGATTTAGTTTCCTATTTTGCTTATATTTTTGAACCATTTTCCGGTTCTCTTTAATTAACTCTAGCTTCCAAACAACACGATGCTGAAAACTTTGCTTCCTTTAAAGGTTTACGTAGAACTATAGAAATTGTTAATAATTATTCTTTACACCCCAAACGATGTGTTTTACTATTATATTTTATTAGTGTGGGACATTGTTTATTAACAATATTAAATATTGACAACAATTTTTGATTGATCACTTATTGTTACTTTTCAGACAATATTTCTGCTTTGCATGAAATACAAATGGCCATCCAGAATCTTGCTGAAAAGCTCTAAGAGAGCTTTGTACGTTTTGAAAGCTTTCGTATAAATGTCGATAATTTTTTAAATATTATATTAAAGAAAAATGTCATCGTTATGAATATCGACGATATCGAAGAGCTTTGTCCAACTGCCTCCAACTGCAGTGATAAATAAAATCAAGTGATTTCATATATCAGTCTCAACGTTGAACTGTAAACACCTTTCGACAATTTACAGGGATTGAAACTTATAGTCGTCATCACTCAGCTCCCGTATTTTGCCACCGTATCACAATTTTTCTCATTTATCCTATTCGTCTTTTAGAGAAATAGACGCCGCAGACGGTATAACCGACAATTTTCGGATTTGCCTATGGTTTGAATTAATGTTTGATTGTTTGAAAGATTTTGGAAACCACTGATGTTTTTCTGTTGAAAATTCTAGGCCAATGTCATAATTTATGTCATATGGAAAAACTTACATAATAAGTAAGTAAAAAAAAGTAAAGAAAAACTTAATTATAAAAGAAATAACATATGCAGATATGAATGATGTCGGGCTCCCCTTAACCATATGTGCTCCAGGTCTCAGCTTGATCTATAGTTCCGTTTCTTAAATAATTCAATACTTACAAAAAATACTTGTCTGCCATTGACGCGCCATAACTTCGTAAAGGAACTTTTTTCATTAAAGCATATTTGGTTTGAACCCTATAAGAAATGTTTAATAACATTAAGAATAGTAAATGCTCATTTAGATGCGATTTAGATAACTAAAAGCACAAAATTTTAAAAAAATGCTAAGGCTTGCAGATAGAATATCAGGAGCATCGTCGATAATTTTTCAAAAAGAACTGATCTTGTAGGCGAGGAGAATGGCAAACTCCAGTAGAGCGTTAGAATTTTTTCGCAGGGTATGCCATGTACCAAAAAAAGGTAATTCTTTTATTTATATCTTGTGTGTCTTCTCCCTATTCAATAATAAATTGAAAAGATGGCCACAATAACATAACCTTCAAACATGCCATCACGTTTTCATCCACTTGGTCCTTATATTCCTTCAAGATTCTTGACACCAGTAAACATCTCCTGTAACTTGTAGGCAAGGGTCAACTGTCGACAGATACACCCTTCCCGAATTTCATCATTATCCTTCCGAGTGCACAGCTCATCGAATATCCAGGATTGCGTCAAGTTTAAGGAGCACTTCTCTATAAGAATTTGATATGTGTCGAGCACGTTTGTAATTCACGATCAGCGGGGGGCGACTCCGAAAACTCGAGGTTCCCTTGTTAACGGAGCATCCTGGAAATATGTGTTGTTTGCAGAAGATTGCTTGACACACCCCTTCGTCTTTCAAAAGGGGAGAGGTGTGGATGGGGTTTGACGCGCGTTAATTGAATTCGTAACGTCATTATTAGTATTTGTGTACGGGGTTTATTCACTATGAATACCGAAATATACAATGGCCCTAGGCCTCCAGTATTTCGGGTGAACAGAATGAACCCTTCGCGGACGCATTGATGATTATAATTAGTTTAAGAACAGTTTGGTTTAATTGTTGTCATCCAACGATTGAATTCCATAATATTATTATTATTTATTGTGTAGATCATGTTGATGACAGCCATGGATCGCAATGGTTAATTGCATTAGATTGAATTAGAAAACCAGTATTTAAAAATTATAAGTCTTATTTAGTCACAGTAGATATAAGTCTAAGAGAAAGTCAGAAATATCTCTCTCCCTAATCCATAAAATCTATAATGTAGAATGATTGCTATTCGTAGTCATAGCAAAACAGAAACAAATGCATAATAGATAAAATAACTTTAAAACGATATTTATATTTTAATCAAATCCTACTATTTAAGTAATAATATCATGCGGAATGTATGTTCCACATAATCTGAATACTCTTTACCAAAAATAGATAAAAAGTAATATTATGAAAGAAAGTATGGTAAACCACATACGTCACATCAGTTAAATATGCTTAAACCCATGGTAATCTAAGAATTGTATTTCGTTGAGAATTGTATTGAGTTTTTGTTCTTAAGTAGCGGTGTTTTTACATAATTTCGACTAGTCTCTTGAGCATAACATCCTCAAACATTTTGCTGTCTCTTATTTGCTATAATACATAGAAATCCTATTTAAATATACATAAAAAAATCTAGAGATACAGTGAAGTAATGTTTTTGCTTCTTCGCAACAATATATTCTTAAATTAATTAAATTAATCCACATATCATATTTTAATAGTGTATCTCAGTTTTCATTTTTTCTCTTAACGTTAGTCAAATTTCTCGTGTGCCTGTAAAGCAAGAAAAAATTTACTTCACACCTGACGTCAGAAGCTGTTAGCTTCTACATAATTATTAACAAAATTTATTTTGGCTACCGAATTTGCTAATGTGCCATTGCTACTGCTAAGGGAGCTTTACTTCACATCTGACGTCAGAAGCTGTTAGGTTTTTACTTTATCATATGCAGTATGCGTATGATATGCGTATGATGTGTGCATGTGTGTATGTGTGTACCTGATTTTTGTGGCGACGATTCCGGAGAACTACTAAAGGTATCGGGACGAAAGTTCAACTTAGAGCTGAAAAGCTTTTGGTTCAAAAGACTCCAAAGGAACTGGATGTTTCCTCTTAGCATTTTTCAAAGATTTTGCAAATGAGCTGCCATTTCTGTAATTACGGCAAAATAGTTAAATTATATACTAAAGTAGAGGAAAGCTTCTAAATTTATGTCCATGACATTTTTTGGCAAAATTAATAGTGTAGCTGTATGAGCAAATTCTTTTTGATCGAGATCCTGTCTGCATTAAAACTTCGTTAGCCAGCATTTGACAAATATTTTCATTCTGACAGTAGGTAGTGTCAAACGCTGGTTTTTATTTTCAAAATATCTGTCAAATCGTGGCTAATTTGTTTTATTTTAATGCAGACACGATCGATCTCAATCAAATTGGATCTCCTGCACCTAAACTATTAATTTTATATATTGTATGATAAGGTCACGTGCCTGGCCACATCAGATTTTTTCAACGTCTAGCGTACAGTAGCACATGATATCTGATGGGACTTCAGAAAGGGGCTTTCTGTGACAATTTTGACATTTTGGATGATTCTTCGCTTCAAAACCAGCTACAAAAGTAACGAAAAATCGTCGAAAAATAGCAAGTCGGTTTGCACAGTTAAGTCGCTACGATTTATAGTTATGTTGCAGCTGGCAGAATTCAGTATTATTTGTTGAACAAATCAAAAATAAAACCGACAAATTGTTTTATATCCAATATATTATCCTTTTAGTCTGGGCAAGTTAGACTATATCAATAAGTCAACGGTTGAAAATACCTAATATATAAAAATGTTACATATATCGGTTCAAAACACCGCAATGGTGAATTTTCAAAACACGTGTTCCCGAACGGCTGTGGCCGGCTGGACAAAAACCGTGTTGTTTTCCGGCTCTACGCCGAATAATATCTGACCAAAATATACTGATACCGTCAATGCTCCACAGGAATTAAATTTTTCTTGTTGAAAGAAATTCCTCTCGGATCATTTCATGTTCTAGTTTAGACGAGAAAAAACTTATTTGTTATGTAATATGAACGTGTTATTTTTGCTATATTACTAAAGCGTCTCGCAAAATATAGTACGCAATGATTAAGAAATTTATTCGTCGATAATAACTAGTTATATGTATCATTTCAAGTTGGCTTCGTATTAAATAAAACACACGTCAATTAACAAAATATACATTTTCATATCAAATTAAATTTCCGAAGTACGCCCATTGCAATAACGATGTCACTTCGGAAAAATTAACCCCCAGCGAAATTTTTGTACACACCTTTGTTTGGACATTTGAAATAACGTAATAAAAAGTCCCCGGTGTCGACGTCGCCAGTTATTCACGGTAAAAACATACCGAACTGTGTTATTCTTTTTAACATTATCTTGCTTTCTATTTATGGGAAGACAATGAATGTTATTGGGGTATTTCTATATCTTTCGAGGTGGCATTTTCACGATATATGTCCTAAAAACGTCATACGCACGCAAGAGTAGCAACGGAATTATGGGCTGGGTGATTCCCCCCCCCCCCCCGTCCAAAGGATGATTGAGCATCATATTTTGTACGGGAAAAAATAATAGAATGCAGCTAAAACTTGACCATTTCTCAGATATATCCTTCAGAAAGGCTAAGAAGTATCGTATTTATGTACCTTGCGAAATGTTTATTTATTATTAAATTTAATTAAATATTAAATAAATTAAGAATATTATTTTATTTTTTATAAATTTCTTGTCGTGCGTAAAGTTGTAGTTAACATTCGTAGCGATCCCAAAATTTGTGGTTGAAATAGGGTTGCCAACATGGTCATTTTGACCCGGAGACTTCGGGTTTGGCGAGTATTCTCCGGGCTACGGGGTTTCAGTGTAATTCTCCGGTTTAACTAAAGGTAATCCTCGATCTGCCTGTGGCCAATTCTATCCCACTAGGCAGTGGTCAGCAATGAGTTCCTAACAAAATTCTTTGAAATGAAAGATTTCTGCAAGAATCCACGGGTTAGCTCTTGTTTATCAACCAGTAAAGCACTGATATACAGGGTGTTTCAGAAATAACGGCTAACCTTCAAGGAGCATATGCCCAAGGCCGTAATAAGCATATTTTGTCAAATAACGTATGGTCTAACTTAACGCATTCTTGAGAAAATTAATAAAGAAAGACGGTGTCCGTCCCTGTTCAGAGCAAGAAAATGGACTACACTCCGTCACAGTTGTGTTGCAACTGGTGACAAATCAATGCCGTCGCCAACATATCGTGACTCTCCGGCTCTCGCTCAGAGCGACAATGACCTACATTCGTAGGTCACGTATAAGAGTGATCAGCTGTTTGTTGGTTTATTAACAATAATAATCTTTTTGACTGTGGTATCTTAATGGGGTGTGTTTGTGTAGTGATTTGTGTAATACCAGACACGGATGGATGAAAATTGTACGGCTAGAATGCGACATAACTTTGATCGGCTGTGAAACGCAATTGATGTGTTAAATCGATTTTTGTTCGACAGATTTCGCTTTGCAATCACAATGTTTGTAAATCTGCATCACATCTGGATTAGGTGCGTACTAATCTCTCTATGTTTCCATTGGTAAATGTTCGTAAATGTTTGTTGTTTGCCGTGGTTGTTTGCAATGGTGTTTCAGTCATGCGCGCACGGCTATGCATCAGGACAGGCCTTAGACGATTTCTTCAATACAATTTTGTTGGTACTTAAAAGTTTGAAATATACTATAGGTTATTTGACCAAAATTGTTTCTGTGTCCTTGACGGATATGGTCCTTGAAGGTTAGCCGTTATTTCTTAAACACCCTGTATTTATAAGTATACCTACTTATTGTAGTATGAAATTAAATGCAGTACTGTATTACGAATCTGCTGTATCAAAACAAATTCACTCTAGACAGATCACATCTTCATGTTTAGGTACAGAAGCAATAGAATTGGTTTTACGTGACTTTGAACATAAGGTTGCCACAGATGCTTCTCATTGTGGTAACACTAGAGGCATCTTACTTGTTACCTAGTTTCTATCAGAAGAAGTCTTAAAAACAATAGTTTGGATTTCTACACCGACGTTTTGGAATCATCTAATCCAGGAGTCCAAAATCTTTTTGTAGCCTAGAGCACATTGTAGAAAAATCGTAGTTCCGCATGCACCACCATTTTTTTCATACAAATTTATATCGAAAACTCTTATTTATATTTTTGTTGTTAACTTTGAGAACTTGCACCAATCCTTATCTTTTTATAAATTATGAAAATATTGTTATTTTAATCATACAACAACTTGAAGCGTTTTCCCTTGAAAAAACAATTTTCACAAAATTAGAAGCACCCTATTACTCAATCTCCACAACAATTTAGTTTTTCTTTTCAAAGACATGTGAGAATGCTTTAAAGTAACAATGATAGCATTTTTAATTTTGTGAACTTTGTGGTCAGAGACATTAATATATCTAATCACAAAAAATTGCTTTAAAAATCTGGGTATATTTTAAGGTTGGAATTTGCTTGACAAAAAGTAACATTCCATATTAACACATTAATTAATAAAATATGTACCGAACTTTCGTTGACTAGAAGAGATTTTCAATCATCCTCTGATTATTTTCTTAATTTAATTTTCGAAATGAAATAATAAATTAGATAGGGGACGTGTAGCTAATTACGTCAAGCAACTCATGTTTCCTTCTCTCACTACATGAAAATTATGGACTGTTATTATCACAAAGAAATGTCTCTACTTGGTTGTGTAGTTGTAAACATTAAATTTCTCTATCAATTAATTGCAGTAAATTAATTGACTTAGTAATTAGCACCTGGATCTCATCGTTTTCAGCGTTACTAAAAATTATGTGGTAAAGCTGCACTTATTTTCGGCGGCTGTTATTCATTTAAACCCCTTATGCCCCATACCAATATTGTTTATCTCCGGGTCAGCATGGGCGCAATGTTGCCAACCCTAGGTCGAAAGGGTGCTTGAGGTGGTAGGCATCCGTACACAATGGTGAAACACATGGAAACGGGGGCTGCGGCGTAGAGCGCTGGGTTCGATACGGCTGGTCTTGTTGTATTTTGGATCTAATTTCTGATTACAAATTTCCAATCAATATCATTTTTATGTACTGTGAAATAAAAATGTACGTCCATCTGGAGGCACGGTATATCACTCTGTGATTCGTTTATCAAGTTATTATTATTTATTATTTTTTTAAATCAATTACTAGGGAATATTGACTTTATCACAATTATGACTCTATGACTCGCTTGTATACCCACAAAAAAAAACAGTCAAACAAATATAATATTATAATATTTCCTATTCCAGGTTTTTCCATAAGAAAACTGACAACCTCAGTAATAATAAGACCATTTTTTTTATCTTTATAACCCCACATTTACTGTGGTGGGTATATTGAGTTCGTCACAACATTTGTAAAACACCCTTAACACGTTGACTGCCAGTTAGGAGATATTTCAATAGAAATCCTACGAGTTATCTCGTAGTTGGCAGTCAACGTGTTAAGGAAGCGTGGCAGGTATAGACTTGTATATCTATTTTTCATCAGCATTGAAAACGGAATCGATTTAGCTATGTCTGTCTGTCGGTCTGTGTATATTTATTAGAGTCTATCTAAAACTTTTATCTCGACACTTATAGAAGAAGAAGACACCAAATGTAAAACACAATGTACTTTTCTTACTAGTTTACTATGTAAATTCAAATTAATCAGGAAATTCGGATCCAACCTGAGAAATAATTCAATGTAATTTTTTTTTATTAAATTCTTGCCGCAATTCAATGAATACTGAAGATTAATATAAGATTTCAAATAAAGACAGTTTGTAGTTTATTGGAAATTGCTAGGATGCATATCCGAAATATCGATAAAAAGAAATCTAGAGATTTAATAACATTTCGGTGGATGCACCGGAAAAATTTTTAAATTACTTCTCGATTTCCTCTCGAACTACCTTCGAGTAGGAAGCTCAAGGACCGAATAAAACATGTCCCTGTCGGCGTATTTGCGCACGTTTTTACGTGTTGCCGTTTGAGATATTCGACAAAAGCACTAGCGGAAAGCGGAAAACTTGGCAAATACGATGTGAGCGCCATTCAACAGGTAGGTTCAGTAGAAGAAGCACGGCTCGATAGATCAAGTGACATGAAAATATTCGACGTGCGTTTGAACTGCTACAGGAAAGAATATTAGTTGCCGCATACATTGTGTGCCACGGGAGAAACAGCCGGAAAACAGCTCAGTGGAAATGTGTTGGCTATAAACTTTAAATTGCACATCTGGAGTTAGTTGTTTTCGTTTTATATGCGTCGAGTGCATTATCTAACACTACTGCATGAAACACCTTAAACTGGGTTTCAAGTTCTATAGATCCAATAAGTCGCGTACTCTTTCGCAAATTGCATTTATATGTCGTACAGACAATGTAAACAAAGCAATGTGCTTAATGTGTTCGTTGAGTGAAATTCTTGCAATGTTGTAAAAGGCAAATTGGAAATGTTTTGAGAAATTTATAAGTTTACCGATGTTCTTTTATATTATAAAATGCCACAAAAAAATATTTTTTTTGTAATAACTGGTCATAGTCATACTACTTTTCTTTGTACGTTTACGTTTATTATGATTTACGTTTATTACTTTTCCAAAGCAGTCTCTTCGCAATCAGTTTTGATACAGGTTTGATTTCACATTAAACTGACGCACAGTGATTCATTTGCAACTTTCAGCTGGACAAAATTATTTTTTCTTTTAGATAAACATAAAATAATAAATTGGTAACTAAAAAATAGTGATAAAAATCTAAACCTTAAGGGTTGTTCTTACGGGGGTTGAAACGCTAAATGTTCGTTTAATAATTTAAATTCTTCTCAATGTGATAGTATTGTACCAAAAAAGACATATAAATAGCCTATAAAATTTAATGTACAAATAGGGTAGTGTTTGAGGGGGTTGAAAAAATAAAGTATAATTAAAATTTCTGAAACTTTGCAAATGTGTTAATATTACACCTGGGAACTCGCTAAAAATATTTTTTAAACCGTTTGATGATCGGGTGGTTTTGGAGGGGGTTGACAAATAAAGTATGTTTCTTGGATATTGCGGTGGATCAAAGATAATGTAGTAAAGACGGTTGTAAATAATTAACTTTTAATTAACGTTTCATATACAAATATATCAAAATGTATTTTATATATATATATATATATATATAACAAGGTAGCTGGACAAAAATATTTTATAGTTCGTTTTGATTATTTATTGATTATAGTGAATATTTACTCAATAATAACAAACACAACAAGACATCCTTGACATTAAATAAAAAATATAAAGATGAAAAGCTTGAGGAATTTACATAAAACATTATTTCGAAAAGAAAACTTATTAGCTTTAATTTTATTCGATGCATCTTTCAGCAAATCAGGACGAAACACTCGAAATTTTTGACTGAATGCGCTTCAGTGAATCATTCTTCATATCCGCAACATTAAACTAGTGACTGATATAATCCATTAGACGAGCATTTGGTTATTCATTCCTATGTTTTCGCCATTCTTAAAACATCTCCAGTTTTGAATCAAGAAGTAGCAAAAGTGTGGCAAAATGTGGTATTCAAATTTATGTCATTTAAAAGATAAATGTTTAAACTATATTATATAAAAAATATATATTGAATAAACGTGGATACAAAAACTTGTATTCGACGAAAGTTTACAAATATATAATATCAGCATGTATTTTCGGTCATCTTTTTCAACATAATTATTATTATATCACAGTACATTTTAATTTACAAACCACAAATGTTTAGGAGTACTATCGAAAACACTGCAAAATGCAACTAAACTGGTTATGAATGCCTTACCATTTCACGTGGTCTCCCTGCGTCTATAACTTTTCCATGTGGAATGTTTTTCACACTTACTAACTAAAATTGTCACCTCGGGAGGGTTGTTTATAACATTTATTAGTCGATTCTTAGAAATAACTTTTGTCCACCTAGATTACTATATGTGTGACGTAGTAAAGTATCTAAAAAACACCGTATTGAAAGGTTTTGTTATTCAAAATATAGTTCTTCACTGTGTAATCAATTAGTATTTCAGAGCAATATTTAGATCTATCTTACTTCATGATTAGAGACAATAATACTTGCGTTTAAACTTGCATCTGGTATTGACTTGCTCCTTTTGTATGCAATATGATAAAAGTTTTGGTACTGCAAAATTTTAACCAAATATGATTAGAACTGGTCGATACAAAACACATTACTTAAAGAAATAAAAATAAAAATTGTGAACTGTAATTTAAAAAAAAAACCAAAATGTCCGGAAGTTCCTTATAAAGTAGTACTTATAAAGAAAGCATTTTATAGTTCGTTGGTCTGTTGTTGGCTGTCAAAATTAATGACATTTTCTACTTTATCGATCTATTTCTTAAAAATTTTCAAACAAAATTTAAATTAATTTTTCGAAAAGCATTGCCTTGATAATAATAGTATGTCATCTATCATATCGCTAGTTTGCTATGTATATTGGCACAACACAGTCAAAAGTACAGCAAAATACATTGCACATGAGAAACATTTGAAAAATATGTTTAAAATAAAAATATGTTTATTGGAATATGTTTCCACACAAAAATCTTATAGTTCTAATATCCTAGAACTCACAATTTAAGTTTGCAAATTACTTAACATCTAATATCGTTTTCAAGTGATCATGGTAAAGTTTATAATTTAAATAGATCATAATTTCTGCATAATATGAATTCAAGATTCTAACCGGTTTTCTCAATTCAAAAACCGGTTATCGAATATCACAGTTTTAAAACCAATTTAAAAAAAAACGACAAACCCTAGGAATGAAACGTTAACCAACAGAATTAAATATGAAAATAATTTTACAGGTATGTGGTATTCGTTTCTAACGATATCATAACTTCCCATAACTATGGTGCTGAGTATTCCCGTTAATATTATGGGTGAACTCATGATTTGAAAATTTCGAAATTTCGAATTTTCAAATCATGAGTTCACCCATAATATTAACGGGAATACTCACCGTTAATATTATGGGTGAACTCATGATTTGAAAATTTCGCTTTCGTTTCAACGCTTTTTTCGAACTTTTTTTCAACAAGGATACAATGTTCCTCATTTACATATATATATGTCGATTTCAGGGGTCGCAGCACGTGGAATATCGAGGCGTCACTCTGTTTACGCGTCGTGCGGGATGGAATCCAAACAAACACGACCGGGAAGTAACGAAACTGCGTCTCATATAACAAGGGACAATGTGAATTGACACGAGAATGCGGTGGTTTGTTTAGGATGGTATACAAGCACTTGTGTCGTATACATTTCTACAATTGTCAGTGAATTAAGAAACAAGAGCTCTGGGTATTTCTCATCGCCGATAAATATATGTATATTTTCTATTTATATAAGAAAAGTTTACTCGGAATACAATTATGGCCCATATTCAAAACTTGTAGAGTGGTTATTACATTATTACACAATTTTGAATGTTCCTTGATTATCATATATGTACAAGGTGAGTCTGCGAGACACCACCACCACTTATTTCAGAAATTAAATATAGTTGAGATTTGCAAACTTGGAATCAGGAATTAAAATCAAAATTAGATAATAATATGTAAAAGTAAATGCTTTTATCGTAGTTTACATGCGCCGTCACAAGTTTACATTTTTTAAATAGAATTAAAAAATTATAAAGTATGTAAATGCTTATAAATATACTATAGTACTTATTTTGTCAAAATCGTTAACGTAAATTAGTTTTTAGCACCTTTTTTTAGCACGTCAACATTTATTTGCAAACGAAATTGATCATAAAGATTTTGATAAACTAACCACTCTCATCGTAGTCTACAGGTTGCCCAGCTTGTGACGTCACATTTCAATTAAAACGACATTTATTATGACATATTATTTTATCATTTTTATTCTAATTTCTGACTCCAATGTTTCAAATATTTAACATAGCTTACTTCTATGATAAATCGTGGTGCCGTTTTGCAGACTCACTCCATATAATCAGTCAAATGTGTTCTGGTCTGCAACACTCTGGTCTGGACTGTGAGTGAGTGTAACTTGGGTAATTATAAATAAAACTATTTCTATACAGTGTGTCTAGGAAAGCCCGCATCATATGGACATTTTTTATTATCCATTTCTTAGAAAAATAGTCAAATATGTTAATTTCGGTACCAAGCGATTCAGAAAATATGAATTTGTGATAAGAGTAAAGTACATTTATTTTCTTTATTATCGATAAACTTTATTTGGAAATGTTGTTTAGACGCAAAAATTATATCCAAATATAAAGTCACACTATCTTGAAATTTTTCTTCTTTTGCTTTTTTTTAATTCTTACTTTTATGACTAATATTAGTCAATGCCTGTGATACTAAAATGTTCGTTTTAATCTATTTTTTAGAAATAAATTTTTGATTATTTTGGTATAACTAATGATTATTTGGAACTAGCGCAAAATTACTCATTTTCATGATGCAAAGTTGATATTTCACCCTGTAGATAATAATAAATCATACGATAACGAGTACATGAGCGAGACTTACTTTTAATTCAATTATTATTAATGACTTTGGATATGCTTATAATAGTAGTTATCCATTTACAGAAAGGCGATTATCTCGATGTTGCTGATATTTTCAATGAAAACACACGAACAACCAAATTGCCCATTCAACCATTTCTAGGATAATCAGAAAATTCAAGCAGACTGGGTGTATTAAAAACCTTTTTAAGAAACCCCACAAAAAAAATATTGCCGAAAGTAAGAAAGCAAGTTTACCAGTGTTGCAACCGGTGCATAGAACGACTTTGGTTCGACAAATTCCTTCTCACACCCAATCCAGTAAATCAACAGCACATAACATACTAAAACTGAACAAATATCAAGTTTAAAAAACATTTGAAATTTGTACACTAAAAGAAAGACACTATGACATCAGTACCATACCTATGACATCAGACCTGATGCCATAGGTATGACTTCGCCATCTGGCTTAAGGGGGATATGGAAGGGGACAGATTGTTTTTTGTTAATATTATATGGATAGACGAGGAAACATTGACGTCAAAAAGCAATGTTTTTTCACAAAATAGCGGTTAGTAGACACAAGAAAACCCGAATTTTACGGCAGAATGCCGATATTAGTACCATTTTAAAACCAATGTACTGAGCGGTATTTTTAACAATCAAGTAACTGAGCCCTTTTTTGTTAAAATTCAAATGTAGATTTATATCTTCAGTTCCTGAGCAGCGTGTTAACTATCTTCAGTTCCTGAGCAGCGTGTTAACACATTTTTTAAACATCGTCAAGAACTTTTTAAACTAGAAATTATTAAATTTTACTTCTAAACTAGATCTTCAAGTAAAGTTTGTCGATAATAATGAAGTCATACCATAGTCTCTTGCCTTTAGTTTAGTAGTTATTTTGGTTTATAAAGGTGATATTTGTTCAGTTTTTGTGATGTTATGTGATGTTGATTTACTGCGTTGGGTGTGAGAAGCAATTTGTCAAGCCGAAGTCGTTGTATACTCGATTACCGTTTGCAACACTGGTAAACTTGCTTCCTTATTTTCGGCAACATATTTTTACTGGTTTCTTAAAGAGATGTTCAACAGACCCAGTCTGCTTGAATTTTCTGATTATCTTAGGAATGGTTGAATGGGTAATTTGGTTGTCCGGGTGTCTTTCATTGAAAATAACAGCAATATCGACTAATCGCTTCCTGTAGATGGATAACTACTATTATAAACATATCCAAAGTCATTAAGTAATATTAATTGAATTAAAAGTAAGTCGTTCGTGTGTTAGTTATTGTATGAACTATTATTATCCACAGGGTGAAATATCAACTTTGCATCAAGAAAACGAATATTTTTTTGTTATTATATCAAAATAATAACAACTGTAAAAACTTTATCCAAATTTACAAAAAATAGATTAAAACAATCCTTTTAGTATAACTGGCATTGACTAATATTTGTCATAAAAGTGAGAATTAAAAAAAAATTGAAATTTCAGGCTGGGTGGCTGTGACTTCATATTTGAATATAATTTTTACTTCTAAACAACATTTCCAAATAAAGTTTATCGATAATAATGAAAATAAAGGTACTTTACTCTTATCACAAATTCATATATTCTGAATCGCTTGGTATATAGTACCGAAATTTACAGATTTGACTATTGCCGTATTGCTTTCGAATAAAATATTCTGAGAAAAGGACAATAAAAAAATTCCATATTATGCGAACTTTCCTGGACACACGTATATAATCCATATAACATATTTTAAATTAAAAAATGAACGTTTAATTGTGAAATAATTTATACAGTAAATAAATTACTTGCATTGCATACGCTAGCGG
Organism: Melinopterus prodromus; assembly: GCA_964023965.1. Lineage (NCBI taxonomy): Eukaryota > Metazoa > Arthropoda > Insecta > Coleoptera > Scarabaeidae > Melinopterus > Melinopterus prodromus. Next base: position 57,582,665 of record OZ030392.1, on the reverse strand, counting down.
TATAAAATGTATCATAATAAATATGTATACCAAAAGAGGGCGATAGTTAGGATAAGTTGTGGTACCTACCTAATACAATGAGCTATAAATAATACAAATAGAAGTTAAAATTCACAATTTTACAGAGTTAAAAGCATCCCAGGAAGATCACCGTAATTATAGTATCAATAAATATTATTAAACATTTGTACGAACCGAACAATAAATGTTATGATACCTTGACATTTGTTGTTTAAACAATTTTTCCAACAAATAATAAACAATGACAATACTTTACAAACAAAAAAAAACACAAAACATAAGCGTCCATGTGAAATAGTTTTAATAGAAGGAATATGATCTTAACAATACATTAATTACCACAAACATCCATAACAAGCTATTTGGAGATACTACGTAGTACACGTAAGTTATAATCAAATTACTAAAATCTACTAACCAGCGCACATACATACGTAATACCGCTTCTATTGTCTTGCAAATTAATAGCTCATAATGCGAAGACTAATTTTAGTATAGCCTAATTTAATACCATCAAGGAGTGAGGCGCTCTTCAGTTTACATTGTGGTTAGTTACGCTAAAGCACTACAACATATTCGCTCGTAGTTTCTATGAGCACATAGCTTCCATAACCAAACGAATGTGTATAGCAATTTAAGCGTCCAGTACGGCCATTATATCCAAGACAAACTACACATTTTGCGAATGAGACATGAAAGAGCAGCTAGGAATGTATTTACGCTGGTAGGGACTGGTATAGAAGTTAAACGCTAAATGGAACTGACAGTGATTTCACCATATATGAATAAATGCATTTATTTTCTGTCTCTTTATATATCTTTCATTGTCTATACAAAAAAGATGTACTTGTTCTGTAGTTAGCCGTTTTGTGATACATTAAGAAATAATAGAAAAATAATTAAAAGCAGGCGTGCCCCAGGGTAGTGTACTAATCTTCTACTTACTATTTATAAGGGACTTACTGCAGCTAGAAAACGTAACAGATGAGAAAGAAGAAGGGAGCCCGACCTTGCTCAGCGCAAGAAAATCGTCAACACCCTACCACACTTGTGGCGATCAAACAACGCTACCGGCAGTGCCGCAAAATATCGGTCTACATTAGTTCGTTAAAACCATCGTAGTTAGCGTTGATTTACCTACAATAAGAATCTTTTGGATTGTGGAGTGTTAATGTGGGTGTGTTGGTGTAGTGATTTGTGTAGTACCAGAGAAGGACAGATTGAATCGTATGCGAAATAATTATTGTATATAGTTGTGCAAATCACACTAAGGATTCTACAACCTATAAAATGTCTGTATTATGATTGTAATTCTCAGTTATTCAGCACAGCCGTATTAGATTGGGTCATTGATAATTAACATTGATTTCAATTAAAAATCTGACGGGAACGAAGTGATTTAAAAAGTTCGTTAAAAATTTAAAATTCGATTTTCCGTCACTAAGCAAGGACTGCGGTCGGTATAAACTTTCATTCATTTAAAATGAAAAGTCATTAGAAGAATTGATAGGCTACTATCAAATAAACTTTAATACTACCTAATCTTTAATAATTATTACTCAAGTATAATAATAATAATAATCAAGTAGTATTCAAGTTTGTTTGGTATTTTAATTACCCTAAATCAATTCAATTTGCATTGATTAACATGTTCACTGGAATAAATTAGTGTACAATCAATAATGTACGTGTTAGTTCCTGGCCTTAAATAATTAAACAATTATACATAAATTAATATCGTGGTTAAAAGTGAAATAAATATTCATCTGCTATTACATAAATTCTACGTAATGGAACAGTTCTCGTGTTCATATAATTTATATTTAATTATATTTCACGACCAGACTGACTGCAGTGTTTGCAATGATTATAATTTAGTTATTTAACAATATACAACAACGTACTTCGACAACAATCATTTATAATGACCTTGTACATTATTAAATTAAACAATATGCATATTCCCTGTGAACAACGTTTGAAATGTTAAAAAGTAGTAGGAACAGCCTGTAGAGCGTATTCAATTTTTATCAACATCAGCAGCTTCCTACTGGTTTTGATGATGTACCTGTAAGATATCTGCAAAAATGTAGTTTTTACGTAGTTTTTAAGATAGGCCTGCAGTTGCCAACTTTTTACAAACAAATATGTCAGAAACTATTTACTTTACACGGATTCAACTTACTCACGATGCAGTGGGAAAGATAATATGGTATGATATAAACGGGATTCCACATAAAAATCTCTATAGCTTTTCAGCCACGCCGTAATGCTACATCTAGTATAAATAAAAATAAGTTCTTGTTGAAAATTAAATTAAATTAAATTTCTTTGTTTGGCGTCTAAGCGATCTAGAGCTCACCACGTGCCCAACTTGGCTGCCCTACGTGCTCTTCCCATACTGAGGCAAAATCAACTGCGAACTACTAAAATAAGGGATCCAGAAATAACTAAGCTTCTAAGCTTCTTAGGAGTTTTGCTGCAATAACAAGGCAATTCAGATAATCCCATCGTGGAATTATTAGCCTTGATATTTGATGAATCTGAAGCACTCTCCATTCATTTGTTTCTACCGCTGTTGCTTCGTCGTTACCCCTATTCTTAGCATTTATAAAAACCACCCTAATGACTGCCTAATAGGTTTAAATACCTGCTAATTTCATGGTTCTTACATACATACAATTGTTTGACCGTTTGAAAATAAAACGCATTGAAGCCCTTAAATTAAGCAAATTGGTTTTAATTCCGTAGTGCTAGTTTTGGAATTAATACAATATAGAGAGATTTAGTGATGACAAAATTGTAACATTTTACGCAAAATTTTGTATTTGTTCAAGAGATAATTCTCTTTTAATCAAACACGAACAACATGGCGTTAGAGCGCCGAAAATTCCATTGTTTATAATCGAAAACAACTTTGGAATATTCGAACAGCAAAATATCAACATTTTGAGGCAGTTTCTTCGGCAACCTCCATCGTACATGCACAGAAATAACAATTTAAGCGCTCACCAATCGTTTTCCTACTTCTCGGAAGGGCCACTTTCCTGAATGATTTATAGGTCGTTTTCGCCGGACCCAAGGCCAGGGTAGCACTAAACATAACCTCACTTTTTAAACCAGTAATTACCGTGCTATATTTAGGCAACACGATAGGTGAGTTGCTTCAAACGGCTTCTCGCATACTACTGAACACTTATCAACAGAAATATTAATTGTTCCACGTTTATTATGTACGTTTTTCTTGCTTTGTTCGTCATTGAAATTTTGCGCGACTGCGGGCAAAACGACAACCCGGCAACTAGAAATTCAGGCGCGAGGTGGCGCTGAAAGCGATGTAAACTACAAACGTTCGTTGTGCGTTAGCGGGGAATACGCATAACCTCACTTTCTTAAAATTGCATTGACCGCATTATTTTTGTATTACAAGATGGATGGATTGTTTCAAACGGCTTCTCGCAGACTACCAAACACTTATTAACTAACACTATCATTAATTCGTTCAGCGTTCAGCGCTTGAAGCGTTGAATCTCGTTTTGTGCTCACAGGGAATATGCATATTGTTTTTGTGCAAAAATGTTACAATTTTTTCATCACTAAACCTCTGTATTTTGTATTATATTCAAATCTAGGAAACGGGCGTGCTATGGTTTGCCCACATTTGGGAAGCGTCTAGCACTCCGGAGTTAAAAAAAATTGTTTAATTGAAGGGCTCCCATCCGTTTATTTTCAAATAGTCGCTGGCAATTGTATGTATGTAAGAACCCTGAAATTAACAGGTATTTAAACCTATTAGGCAGTCATTAGGGTGATTTGTATAAATACTAGGAATAGGGGGAACGACGATGTAACAGCGGTAGATACAAATGAATGGAGAGTGCTTTAGATTCATCAAACATCAAGAGTAATAATTCCACGGTGGGATTATATGAATTGCCTTGTTATTGCTGTACAACTGCTAAGAAGCTTAGAAGCTTAGTTATTTATAGATCTCTTATTTTGGTAGTTTGCAATTGATTCTACCGTATGGGAGGAGCACGTAGGACAGCCAAGTTTGGCACGTGGATCATTTAGACGCCAAACAAAAAAAAAACATATTTATAATCGACTTCAAAAAAAGAAGGAAGTTATCAAAACTCTCATTGACCAATGTTTTCTTTCGATGTCGTAGAATCGACTGTGATACTTAATTTTCTACAACATAAAATTATTTTTATTTATACTGGATGTAGCATGTAGGAGTGGCAGAAAAGCAATAGAGATTTTTATTTGGAATCCCGTTTATATCATACCATATTTTCTTTCTAACTGCATCAAGTTGAATCTGTGTAAAGTAAAAGGTTTCTGACATATTTGAAAGTAAAAAAATTAATACGGTCTTCAGGCTAATCCTACCACTTTTCAACATTTTCAAATGTTAAATATGCCTTTTTAAATGGACCAGCCTGTATAATATGTGTTGGTTGTAATAAGTAATAACCATTTAGTTCTCTTCAATTGAAATATCATGTGTGTCATACACCGAATGTTACTAGTTTTTGTGATATTTGCAATTTAGTGTGTAAAGGGTATTGAAAGAGGAAATAAAAACCTGTTTAGCTAGATTTACCTTTATACAATGTATTACGATTATCAAGATATTAACAATTTTATGTGAAGCCTCGACATAAAATATTTCAAATTACTATTAAAATAAACCCTAAAACCTGTATGTTTTGGTTAACAAACTTTTGGGGTTTTTAAGTGCAAACACCTCCAAATAACCCCCTTTCCATTCGCGTTATCAATATTACTAATATTAACGTTCATATCATTCCAGTTTTTGAAATGTCTCTCAAAAAGTTAGCAATGACAGTAACTCTCAACTATTGTTGGGTAGGACGTTAGATTGTTAACTGAAATACTGAAACATTATGAGCACATGGTAACTAAACTTTAGTTACTAAAGTATAAACATTTTAAAACTTAAAACTAGTATAAAATTGTTAGACATTCCAGTCCCAGATATCATAGTACTACGTTTATACTGTTTGATGGATTTCTGTTATATCTTTTTCTCCAATGAACAACATATTGAAAGGTGTTAACTTAAAAATCAAGTTATCTAATTTATTTCGTGAGTGATCTATGTTTATCATCTCTATTACGAAGGAATTTATATTACTAAGACCGTCCAGTTCAAGTCTGTTCTAAAACATTTCTAACAAAAGCCTGTTATTTAAATTTTTTTCTATATCTAAAATCTCTATATTTGTGAAGTCTAAGTTCTGATAATTTTCTAAACAATGTATTGACAAGGCAGTTCTAGGTTTATTCATGAGACAATCACTTTTATGTATAAAGAAACCCTATTCATCAGCCACTGAGAGATCACACCTACGTATTTTACCTATATATTTAACATATGAAGCACTATTTGTGTTTTATTATAGATAAAATCAATTGTGAACAATCCGGTTAAACAATAGTTTTACCCTAGATGGGTACACGTTTATATGCGGTTCAGCGACATGGAACAGAGGGTGGTTCAATTCCAAGCGGCAACTTTTAACAAGGTTGGCGACGCGAGCTGACTATGCGACCGCGGATAATGTGATTTTCCATGCTACGACTCGACAAATAATCACATCAAGGCGAAGTCCAAGAACGACGAACGAAGAATGTCAATTTAATCAGGGCAATTTTTCCGCCGCAGCGTGAAAATTCAAGACACTGATCTAGCCTTAATGCAAAAGTTATAAAATTATCTTGCTTAATATAAAACTGGACGCTGTCTAGCCAACTTCTACGAGATGATTAGATTTTTTATACCTGATTTCATTACGTATGATGCAGTCTTATCTCCCTGTGTTTTAAAGATTTTGTTGCAAGTCTTGTACTGTTATTATACAGTACACAAAATTGCATCATAGTAACAAAAATTAACCGGTGTACTTTTATTCTTTCGAAGTACGTGCCCTAGTTAATGAAATATTTCCAGTAAAATTCTTTGATTGTAGAAAGTACGGCTATGATTAACAAAAGTTGTATTTTGATTAGTAGGGATACCTAAATTGTAAGTTTTATATCAAATTGAACCGAATTGCTCAAAGTCGGCACACAAGAAGCTTCTGTACTAACAACTTGCACTTAGGCAGCGTCAAGTGTTTGAGATACCGCAGCAGTCTGCTCACATTCTCAGTAAATGAACATGCACTCACTACTTCTGTAATTATAAATTTTGATTACACAAAATAACAAAACCAGACACGGGCAACCAGGAACGACGCAAACATGGGACACAAACACGAGACTTCACACGGTTCGCCAAGGTGATCGTAGAGTAAGTGGGTCAACTACTATTAGTCTTGGTCATTATCAAATCTCATAATCTAATTCATTTATATGTATTTAAATTAACATTGCGTCGTAAAATCTGACACAATTCCATTGATTTTTAATTATATACCTACAAAACTTAAACTCAAATTTAAAATTATATTTGTTTACGTATATTAACAATTAAACCTTCGTATAACAATTAGTCGGCATACAAATTCAGATTTTGCCACATTTAATATAATATTGTCCTACATACACAGATTGTATCCACAAAAATTAGGCATAGGTCTATAGAAACTAGCGTATCACGCGACAACATTGCCAATGTCGGTTGAGTGGGGCAGCCAATTATAGTGGGACTGCCGACTGGTGTGAGAGCAGGTCTGGTCAGGTCAGTCCGGTTTTGCGTTTCGGAGCACATGAACGCAACGGCAGAACTATCGCAGATCTAACAACGCTTCATAACATTCATCAAGTGGTATTACGGTGGCAATTCGGCGCAACAGTGCGTGGACTTGTTTGCAATCACTTTTCAAGGCAGACCTATCCCGTGCAGACAAACCATTTTCAATATTGTGCATCAATTTGAAAAAGATTTTTGTCTAAAGAGCTGCAGTACTAGTCATCCAAGGGAGATAAGTCCACAAGAAATTGAGGAAAAAGAACGACGGGATGTACTAATCTGCGGTTCTGTAGTACTGGACGATAAGAAATCCACTCGATGCACTGGCGAGGAATTGGGTATTGGTAACGAAACCGTTGCTATGGCTCTGAAGAAGGGTGATTTACGGAGTACCCAAAGACTCAGAAAACCTTCGCATAGGACAGTATTCGTAGAATGGAGTTTTGTGAAACTGTAATGGATAGGCAAACGCAGATGAAAATTTTATACAAAATATTATTTTTACTGATGAATCGACCTTTCCGTTACATGGTAAACATAATCCTTCCATTCTTCGATATTCGGCCCATCAAACCCAGCACCGAAGTTATGCTTACCGTACTCAATATCCCGAAAAACAAACTAAATGTTTGGACTGGTATTCTAGGCCATCATTTAGTTGGTCAGGCTTTATCAATGGATCTCTTAACGCCCAGAAGTACCTTACTTTGCTAGAAGAGCAAGTACTTCCCGCCATTTATAACCTTCCCGGAGTAAATCAGGATGATGTTTGGTTTCAGCAAGACGGCTGTCCTGCTCATAACGAGGCCAGGGTGCGAGAGTTTTTAACAACCGCATTTCCTCACCATCGTATTAGTGGGCGTCATTCGTTGGCCCACAAGCTCACCTGATCTGTCTCCAAACGATCTTTTTTGTGGAATATGCCACCACTAAAGTCAATTTTGTTCAACTTCTTTTCAATTTATTAGTGGCGTTAATATATTACACAACCTGACAATATTACATACACCAACTATTGTACTAATGCAGTTTATTCAATGTCAAACCATCGGACCACTGGAGGAAGAATAGGAAACTTTTCCGATAACTTCACAATATAATAAATTCAAATTGTCTACGCTATATGTACACATTGTTATAAACAACTTGCGAGGCAGGAAACAGAAGTTTAGCTGTCGCTGGCAGTCGGACGCCACTAAAACTTTAGAGCACAACCTCATCCTGGTTCCAGTACTTAACTTCCCGCAAAGTTTGATGATCTATTCTATTCGACAATTGTCTACAAAGATCGCACGAATACGTTTAGGATTAAAGTTGTAATACGCGAGTGAGTAGTAATGGTTTAGTTAAAACTTGTTATACGAGTAATTTCTGTTTCGTAAACGGTTGTATAAACAGGTCCTCGTTAGCCATCCCGAATAAATTTTCCTGCCACTGAATTATTCATTTGGTTTGCCGAAATGAAAGTTTCATAAGGCAAGTTGCTTACTACATACGCGTAAGCAGGTAGTAACACGCAAAATTTAAATATTCCTCGGGATTATTAAGGTATTTGGATTACATTATGAGTTCCACAACTTTTCGTAATGGAAATGTTAGTGTGCAGACATCCGCACCAATAGTTTGTCAAACTTGATTAGTGCATCATCACCAAAGTTAAATCAGAAATTTTAAGTTAGAGTTCGCTTTCAGAATTGAGTGTACAATTTGTTTACCCAAATATGGAGATACAGTAGGTTTATACAGTCATTACAATCCACATATACAAATATTGTTTTGGGCAATATTTCAAAGAACTAAGTGAGAAATACATGATGGACGATATATCTTTGGACCTTAGGCATTTGATAGTCAATAGGAAAAATGCCTTGGGACATCTTTTTTTCGAAAATGTAATTTCTGATGTGGTGATTATAATTAACTGTTGCTTAAGGACAAGAATGAATTACTATAAAAAGTTCTCCAAAATGTATAGTTGGGCCTCCTCATGGTATCTACTATATCCACGGTATTTTGTCCTGGATTCACAACTTTATTAACATCTCTGGTCATATGTGAGGTCTATGAATGATTTCAGCAGTGGTAAACAATAAATACCCAGGTAAATGAACAATTAGTTAAATGTCTTTATTTTATTACTTAAAAACTACTCAAAAACTAATGGGGGTTTACGTTTGTAATCAAAACATTGTACTTTTCAAAGAAATTTTCCTGATATTTTAAATGACGCCATATTTGTCGTTTTAAGGTGGCATACTTTCACTTTTGCTGTAGATTTTAGACGATTTCCTCTGTTTTTTGTCGTTGTAAAGAGTGCTTTCCAGCTAGTCTCAACGTTTAACGATTACGGCAGTTCACATCACTTAAAATCAAACACAAATTCAAATTAATTGAAAAAGTAAATGTTACAGTTTAAAATTTACAGAATGAAAACCTATATATGGTATAGAAATTAGTTATAGTATGGAGTAATATGGAACAATAGACCCTTAAAAAGTTTTGTTTTTTTTAGTTATTCATTTAAACAAAATTGAAAAAAAAAATTGTCAAAGACAATCATTACCTACTAATTTTGATAGTTTTCATATCAATATTGTGACCAGTATTCTGGTAGTAACCAGAAATTTTCCGGTTCGCAAACGTTCGTTTTCAAAGAGCTAATATATTTAATTTATGAATACAGTGATTTTTTTTTTAATTTATTTATTATTACATTGTTATAGTTGTATCAATTTATCGACTGATTTGAGCAATTTATCGTTAAGTATTTAGATTTGCATAGATAAAACGATTAGCTGTTGGAGCAAAATTAAAAAATTGGCGATAAATCTATAAGTCCCTGAAATTCTCCAATTTATCGGAAGATAAAGTTAAGCAGTTAATCGATAAACATGCAAATTTTAATAAACAAAACGGTTAGTTAGTGGAACATGTTGAATTTAAAAATTGAGCGATAAATATATTGGTACTTGAAAGTGCACCTATTTAACGGCTGTTTTGAGCAATTTATCGTACAATTTTTAGATTTGCACAGATAAAACGTTTTAAAAAGTGAAAAATGTCAAATTTAAAAAATTGGGTGCATTAAATTTTTAGATTTAAACAGGTAAAAGGTTTAGATAGTGAAAAATTTCAAATTTAAAAATTGGGCGAGTGTACAAATACACGTACCAATTAATCGGCCCATTATTTTTTGGCGTTATATTTGCAGATTTCCGCAGATAAAATATTTACTTAGTTGAGCTTACCAAATGTAAATATTGTGCAATAAATCTATGACGATAATTTGATGTCATAAGTTTGATGCGATGAGTTTGATGCTATAAGTTTGATGCGATCAGGTGGTGAGATCAGTCTGTCCATTTTATGGACTTAGAATATTGTTAGAAAAATCTGTCCCCGAAATGATATGTCACAATACATGTTTCTCTTGGTAATTCTGTTATTATCAACAGAGTTTAATAGGTTAGATTTAGTGGCATTATGTAGGATAAGCTATCAGGGACAAATTAGGTAAATTTAACCAACTTTGTTTGAAAAATCATACAAAAATAAAAGTGTTTCGATTAATATTGACAGCAATAATGATTCAATAAAACTTTGTGTGTGTATATCGTGCATGATTTAACTGCAATATTTTTCTCTGCATTTTTTGTTACGGTAAATTGGTACTATTTTTCGCTCTATTTTTTATATTTCCCATCCGGAACTGTCGGTAATCGTGAACAATGTTTCATCGGCCATAGTTCGCTTTGACTTTTTAGGTTGTCGAACAATTGACATTTTTTTTCATTATTTTTCAGATTTCATAACAGTTTCACCGGAAACGTTTCACATTGAAAACGCAAAATCAATTATGCTTGCGTAATCAGCCAATAAAGCCGTAAAGCAATTCAGTACGTGATACATAATCTCGCGAGTACTGACCAACAATTTTCAAAACTTGCTTATGTTTGCAAAATATCGGAAATCATTAGCTTTAGACATTCCTCTCTATAATGCCATGTTGACCAAACCCTGATAATAATATGTATGTTGTACTTTTGAGCAGCTATGATAGGAGAGTTGGTAGTAAATTCATGTTAGACGACTCAAGTGAAGCAATAAAAACACCCTTGAGAAATCCCAGTAGCAATACGTTTTCTCCAGTTCATCCTTTAAGCACTTGCTACGTGACGCGATGTGAAGTGGACTGGATAGTGAGTGGTGGAAACCTAATGAAATATCGATTCAGCAAATAACATTGTCGGTTATTATATGATTGTGTAACGTCACATGCCAACCACTCATGCGGTAAACCAACATGAATAATGGGATTTACTAATATAATGAGTTTACCGTGTCCACAAAGCAACGCCCTTTTCAGAATCATAGGAATTATCGGAAAAAGAAATTGGAGCTGGTGTACAGTACATATGTTTTTGTAAATCATGACAAATCATGTTTTAGTCGCTGATGGGTAATACTCGGCTACTATTGTATTCGTTACTTTCAACTTATATTCGTTAGTTTAAACTGCTATTCGTTACCCTGAATTTCTATTCGTTACTTTGTATTCGTTACTCATTCTGGTTGCTATACGAGAAACAAATATTAATAACTCACAGTCCAAAGACAGTTAAGAATTGAAATATTGCAAAACAATAGCAAGCCATTTCTCTGTTATATTTCTTTCGTCGACGGTTGGCGTTTTCATACATTCATCGATTTCGGATTTTCTGGGAATTCGCCGAACTTTAAATGAGTATCGACAAAAAAGTCAAGCGAGACAAGCTGGCAAACATGGAAAGTGATACGTCGGCTTTCAGTTCGCGGAGCGCTGATTAGGTTTGTATGCTTTCGTGAATGTCAAGTACGGTTCAAAGGCTTGCCTGAAACTGATGGCTCGCTAGTATGGCTTCGGGAATGTTGATAGCTTAGAGAAGAACTTTTTATTGGGGTACAATTGATTCTTTGAAACGTGCTCTGTTTGGCTTGAATTCGAATGAAGTGGAAAAAAATTTGATGCAAAAAGTTGTTCAGACTGGATAATTGGTAGGTATACGTTTTTGGTAATGTACAAGGTGTCTCAAAGGTAATTATCCGGGTTTTCTTGCTAATTGACTTGGTTTTAAATGGAAAACAATTATTAAAAACATAAAAATAGGCTTTTGAGGACACCTAAAAATAATCCGTAATTTTCGCTGAACGAAATAATACGTAACAAACCTGTTGTGCCTAATATTTCTTACCAGCAGTCATCACTGCATAATATATTATCATTAAAAAGCATTCCGTACCATTAACTTAGAAACTTGCTTTAAAATGTTAAAAACGCCGAAATAATAAACGTCGAAGTTTGAGGTAATAAATCTAAATCTAACGGCACTAATATTGGCCTGAATCCGAGCCAGGAATGGCAGCATCATGCAACATTTTTTGAATAGTTAATTTTAACTCAAACCCACTATTATTGTCAGCTTTTTAGCCACCTCAAAATTATTGACTATATTTATTTATTTATTTATTTATTTATACAAGTTGCACACAGTACAGGACAAACCCACTTACACTGTGTCACGTTTGCAATAAAATTAATAGTGTGCAGTTATGTCAAACAAACAATAAAGCCACAAAATACAAACAAACAATAAAAATCAAAGAAGCAGTTGAGATTCCTGTATGCTAACTAACTATAACAAATTCATGAGAATGTTCAAAAATTAAAAGTAACAGAAATATTCATCATACTAAGAATAACAATAACAATAACAATAAACGTACAAACTCTTTAATGTAAGGGTTGCGACAACAACCATACGCCGAAATATAATCATACACTTTCAGTCAAACTCGTTTAAGTTTCTATAGATGATGAATGTAAAATTTCTATTATGAACCAGTTATCTAATTATTATAATAAACAATTATTTTGTTATATCGAATGCGCTTCTGCTCCGAATTTGTTTATATTTGAAACAATAAATTAGAAATTTAGAAAACTTATTTATTTGCGATATTGAGAGATGGACATCGTTTCAATGTTTGAAATCTGGTACGGTTTAGAAGGAAAGGAATAAAATAAGTTTGGTTGGTCATAAAATTTGATCGTGTAATTATTGTATGAATTGTATGACTATTTCTAAATATTTTATTTACATTCATCTCTATTTTTTTCTCAAGATTTATTCGACGATGATAATTGAACTACACTGTCCGCAACATATTGCGGTATTATATTATAACAGTGATTCATTCAGAATCCTATTTTAACTCGTTTGAAAATAATAAGTTATTCTTCTAAGGCGTTGTGGTAAAATTTTTATATTTTTACTTTTGCCTTAAACAATACCAGATATGAAAGACTGCGTCGTGACAAAATATATCAGATGTGAATTTATCTTTTAGAGAGTAAATGTTAAAAGGTATGACGTTAATACATGTCCGTCGAATTACGGGACATTTTACAGAAGCAATAAAAAAGAACAATAAAGCACAACATAAATATAAAGCACATTATACTTCTGTATAATCCAGGCCAACTTTTCCAGTTACAGTTCGTTCCGATTATTAATTATTTATTTACCTACCAGGTCATTTTGAAACAAACAAAAAGCACTCAGAACGTTTTTTATCTTACGCTTTGAGCCGATTTATTTTTTTGTGAGCATGGGGGTTATTATACTCTATTGAGAATCGGTCAGAAAAACACACGTATTAAGTATATATATATATATATATGTCATATCAATTCTTTTCTAGATATTTCTCGATATTGTCCAGGAAAACACGATTTGCAGACCCACGTACGTTAAGAAACTCGAATTTGTATCTGAATCATAGTATGAGCCCATACATGGCCCATACAGTCCAGTCATTTAACTATAAAGAATGATTTGCTAACTAATTGGTAGGAAGCAAAATTTTTATGAACACAATCAATTAGTCGGTTTAAATCACTTGTTAGAGGTTTTCATCAATAGCATGTAAGCACTGTTTTGATACGGGAAGACGAGATAATCGCAAATATTTTCTATCGATGAGGACTTTTGGCATTTAATTTATTGCCAAAAAATGTGTGCAAAAATCTTCTTTCAACCATGCAAACATATTTTCCATAAGTTTATTATAAACTGAAAGCTTTGAGCAAGTTTTGTTGGCAACATATATACTATAGTCCTATATGTACAATATATAAACAAATCTAGATATTCTTCTTATGTTATGGTTTTGTTCTGTTTTTTACTATGCAAGTTTTGTTGGCAACATATATACTATAGTCCTATATGTACAATATATAAACAAATCTAGATATTCTTCTTATGTTATGGTTTTGTTCTGTTTTTTACTATGCAAGTTTTGTTGGCAACATATATACTATAGTCCTATATGTACAATATATAAACAAATCTAGATATTCTTCTTATGTTATGGTTTTGTTCTGTTTTTTTACTATGCTTCTCGTTTCCTTATTTCATCTCCCATCCTTCCAACGTAAATTATATCATACTATAAATGTTGTTTGTATTTTCATGAATGCAGGTAAAGATAATTTTAATGTAGTCTCCACACTTAGGCGTACTTGTCACGGTCAAGTCAATAAGTAATCTGTCACAGCGCGGTATTTGAGTTGTGATAGATCTATTCAAAATTGACCGTGACGTTACCGTGGCATCTTCTCTGAATACGGCTTAACACTGTTGCAAGAATTATATACTTTCCCTTGACATAAAAGTTTTAAAAGCTTGTCACAGGAACACGACTCTCCCCTTAAAATAATAAAAATGTCCCAAACAATAAACCTTAAAATTTAACAGCATAAACCTCAAATTTTAAGACTTGTGATTTAATATTTGTCATACCCATTTGTTGTGTTTGCCGATGCCGTTAATTTTTAAGTGTACGTCAATCTGTATTGCTAACACCAGGGCTGCGGAGTCGGTAAAAAAAAATCTCGACTCCAACTCCAACTCCAGATATTTTTCGTGGCCCGACTCCGACTCCGGCTTCAGAAAAAGTGCATACAAACATATTATCAAATAATTCTGTGTAATACAAATCTTACATGTAAATAATCACAAATTTGACACAGAATGTATTAACCGTGTAATATTAAATTTGTTATGAAAACAAAAACACTACCAGAAATTTAATAAATGAAACTTGTATTCGATTATTCTGATTGTATTAAACATATGGCTTGTTTATATCAAATTACTCACAAACAAATGCCGAACCCATAGGAAGAACAGAAGTTTTATTTGCGTCTAACGAATTTGTTGGCAAAAATATATAAGCTGACAATCTAAATGTAAATAAATGACCCATTGATCGGACCACCAATAAAAAAGTTATTTAAAAGCACAAATAAACGGACAACAAATAAAAAAGTTATTTATAAAATATTATTCCTTTGTTTATTCAAAATATCTCTGAAATAATTAAGTATTAAACTGTTTTCTCATTAAATAACATACAAATCGGCACGACTTTGTCTATTTAACCGACTTTATATCTCTAATAACAACAAAACCACCCATAAGACACAGTGTATTATACAAAATAAAAATCATTCTAATAAAAACAAAATTAAGTACAATATACGTTTATAAAATGGTTGTAAGTGACAGAATAGCTCCAACTAATTCTCCTGCCCTTAAAACATTTTTAATTATTTTAAAAGCTGAAAATAATCATAATTATGGCTACAGGTAACTACTGAATAAATGATACTACATCGAACTACGGCCGTACCTCTTAATCTCATTTTAACTTTCTGGTTCAAATTTCCTTTTTCCAATTTCTGCCAGATTACTTTTGTTAATTAATCGACTTCACTTTCATTTGGAAATAGTGTTTTGTAATTTGATTAATATATATGTAGATAGGTACTTTGTGAAAATCCTAATAGAATATTTGATTTTATTAGTTTACTGTCTTCTGAGGCAACGTCCATCTCGCTTGTTTTTGGTACAGTAATTAACCCTGGACGCGGAGTCGGTACATTTTTTCCGACTCCGACTCCTCTGAAAATTTGTTTGAACTCGGACTCCACAGCCCTGGTTAACACTATCAATAAAGAGTCTAATATATCAAAATAAATGTCTGAAATGTTTGAGTTGTATGTAATACGATGGTATTATAAATACCTACATTTTAACGGCCATATTCTTAAACATAACCCATAGATTTTATGCTTCGTACTTAATTAGTATTTCCATTAAAGAGTTCGCTCGTAAAGCTTTACGGGTCAACTTTTTCCTTGTATCTCAATAAAATGAATTAAATAGTACAAAACATTAAAAATAGAAATGTAATCTTATTTAATGTCGTTTGCTTTAAAATATTCTAGAGTGACTTAACAACAACCTGGAACAAATTTAGTGCTGATAATTTGGTGGCTGGTCGGGCTGGTATGTCAATATAGTTCAACGTCAAAGCCATCAGGGTCATTAGCAGCTAAAATAAACAAAGCTCAAGAGCGTCATTCGGAAGGAATTAGAGAAATTAGATTACAAATCGGATTATCACTGTCGGAGTTGTCACTCTCCGCTTAATAAAAACATTCATTCTATCGCGCAACATTTGCCTACTTAATTGACTCGAAGCTGCATCGGCGGCGCATCGATAATGTAAAACGGGGATAGCGATTATGCAAAACACGGCAATTTCCCGTTAAATCCTACACAATACCCTGTCGTCGTTAGCTCGCAAAAATAAACAGTTGTGAGATCCAGTCATTGATTTTGTTAATAGGTAAGTACGTATGGTACTGATTGATGCATGGAAAATGCCTATTTTCTGCAAATGTGCAACACAGGTTTTCGAAACTCGCCATCGCCACACAATGTTGTGGGCATATTTAAACTTTAGCGACACATAGTGCAACGTCATTGAATTCTTTAAGTAATCTCAAATGAAAACAAATTAAACATTAAAGGTGTAAGCTATAAAAGGAAAAACTTTTAGTATAAACTATGAAGCAAAAAAAAAACATGTTACCATGTAACGATTTTTTTTTCGTAGATTACAAATCTGCAAACAAACTAGCAACCTCGATCACGTCAAAAACGAAAATGGGCTTAAAATGTCAATCAATATCGGTTTGGTGGTTTTTGGTGCTATCCAAAACATAATACACATAATTTAAGTTTTAAAATGTGAACATGTGACAACTGTGTGCCATGGTATTGACAGGGTTTTTAACAGGGCAGGTACCATGCGCTTTTGACAGTAATGAAACAGTAAGTCACAGATTCGTCACTGGGTTTTGTTTTCAAAGCTTACTGAGAAGAATTCTATTGCAATATTTTTTTGTTGGAAGCTACAAAAAGCACCTTGTTTTTTACATTTTGTGTCTTCTATATGTGTCGTGATAGAAGCTTTTAGATAAAATTGTTGGTTGGCACTTGTGCCTGCTAATACTGATACATAAAATCATCGAAAAAACATTCAAGAAAACATCACCCCCTTTGATAGAATAGGCATACCAAATAATAGGCATCGGTAATATGACACACCAAATTCGCTAGATATACTGAAATAAAAGCTTTCAAAGCTGTCACACCAGTGACAACTCCTACGTTTCTCTTCACACTATTACTATACAAGGTTCAAGCTTTCATGTCAGTCTACTTGCAGAATCATTTCGAATCATTGTTTTTGTTGAGAACATAAAATAGAAACCTGGCAGAAAATTATCTTCGGCCAGGCCGAAGTTAAAATAACCAAGATGTTCGCAAGGGTGGGTAATTATCATCGAAGGGTTATTAGAGAAGCCATCGAAATTTGCAAACAACCTAACATCAATCGCGAGGATGGCACTGACATTAGTAGGGTCTGGAAATCGATCCTAACGCGGCCAGGTGGAAAAACACATGGGTGCGGTAGCTCCAGATGTGCGCAGTGAGGTGTAAATTTACCTATATAAGGGAGATTTCCTTAGCAGGTCTTCAGTTAGCTCTTAAGAAGCGAGTAACATGGTTCGGAGCATTTACAAATCATGACATACGGGATTACCCGGAAGCAGTTTATTTTCTAAATATACAAAACTTTTCTTGTAGGAGGAGGTACACACGGACATGTGCACTGGTTTTATTGAAGATGGCGCTAGTGTCGTGACAAGTCAATTTTATTCTTTTAAATGTAATTGCACACATTTCTGTATGTTTTTAATTCTTTTCATACTAGTTCTTGATAAAGTACTAAGGTACATTTGCCCGAAGAGGTTTATGAAGAGAAATAAACGGTGTAAAATCCATGAATAAAACACTTATGTATATTATTCATGGAATTTACACCGAATAGTACACATAAGCGTATTATTCATGGATTGTATGGATTGGATGTTCACGTAAAATTAAGATCAATATTAATTGATCATACCATACACCGAAAACTTCCACAAGCTTTTGAATATATTCATAGAAAATTTATGTGACAGGAATTAAAAAATCTTTTTATTAGACATAAACCTCTTTTAAAGATTAGTATCTGCAATGCCGTCGCATAGGGTTCTTTCTATCATACGAGGGTTGATTTTGCCGAAATCTGTCAGAAAAGCGAAATGCTAAAACATGCAAATACCCGAAGTGCTGGTGAGTGTTTCCACTGATATAGGAGGAATTTAATACTGAAATTTTATAGACGTTCTACTGTATAATTCAGGCATTCGAAACCCGCCGCCACTAGCGCAAGAGGGAGAGAGTGAATGAGCGGACCGAGATCCAAAATCGACGTTCCCTTATCTATTTATTAGCCGATGATACGCGCATTAGCCGTGAGGGGAATTGTTTAAATACGCCAGCGGATTTGAAATTTCAGCACAATGGCACCACGCTGAATACAGATTGCGGCTATTCATTACTTACGGCAGGTTTTCTCGCGCATATTTCACGTTGTTTTGGCGAGGGTTTATGTAAAAATACGTGATGTCGAACGCATTATGGGCACTCACGTTGATAAATTGATCGAGTAATCTCGTTAGGTTCCTCACTTGACAGCACGTCCTTAATTAATTGCTCTTGTTTTTATGAGACAAGAAAATGACGTAGTAAATAAAACTACGTTATATTAGGATTACTATCAACGCCAAGAAACCATATCATAAATAAAGTACATTATCCATTATCCACAGTAAAAGTAAATGCTTAGTTTATAATAATGGCAAAAAGAAGTAGGACGTCATTTTGACACAAAGACTTGGTACTACTGAAGAGCAATTGCACAATAATTGTCAATAATATTAGAAAATCAAACTATTAAATACTACGTAATACACTACGTATTTTACAAAAAATCAAGTACAATTATACACACACTGATAAAATATAGCAAATTTTTTTTTTTTAATACATATTTGTTTTCCGTACTAATTGCCATTTTACATACTGCTGCAGGTCATGCTATTCCGTATTCGCGTTACGTGCAAAAGCCAGTAGCTATACCCTCATGCTCATTATTGTTCCTCGTGAAGAAGAGCAGACAAAAAACTGCAGTCAGAATTTAATCAACGAAACATGAAAGTGTGACGTCAGCTATCACGTGTCTATAATGGAAAGCACATAAGAACACGATTAAACTCGAATTCTTTTAAATAATGCAAAAATACTTCTTTAGAATTTTTGGTTGTAATCCCAAAGACAACCGAATACAAAGTTGTACTAAAATATGAATTAATAAAAACTACGATTGAGTTGTTATTTATATAATTATTGTGCCATTCCAGAACAATACCATTAAATATTAAATCACACAAATTATATATTTCGCACATTAAAATAATAAAATATTACAATTATTACATATTTTAATAAATTTATTATAAAATGGAAAATGAAAAATGGAAAAACATCATTTGGTCTCTATATAAGACTTGCAACAAGTTGTTAAAGTAAAATTTTATATCACTAAATTATTATTCTTATTTCCTAGGGATGACATAGCTTACCAATTCTTTTTGTTTCATCAGATGGTCCGTTTTTACAAAAATACACTTACAAAAAATGCTCTACAAAACTGGTGTCAATTCTGAATTGATTGCTTATCAAATTAAAGACTTTGATAGAGTCTTCACTAGAGACAGAATGGTTCTGGCAATGATCGACCGGATAACCGGATGCCGGATATACAGTTAAAACTTAAAACGGGATACCGGATATCCGGCCGTAATGGAAAACTGAATAGGGCGGATCTAGTTGCTGCAATTTTCTAAATTAATATTAATAAAAATCGATATCTACTATTAAATAAATCTGTCTGTGTTACAACAATCACAACCTGTTCCGAAGAACAGTTAAAAAATCACAACCTGTTCCGAACAACTGCGACCCAAAGCCACAAGCTGTTTCTACGAACTCTCATAAAAAATCACCTCGGGGCTGCAGATATAATGATAGAAAGCCCAGGCTTATAAAAATATAACTGACTGGATTTTTAAATAGAAACTTCTAACGTGTGAAATATTTGAAATAAATAAAGTAATACTTTTGCAAAAACGAAAATCAAAAAGCATCAATATTTTTTAGCATTCTACAAAGTCTACAATGTTATCATCTCAGGAGTTTTGCATTTGAAGAGAACTGACGATTTTTTGGCGTTAAGTAAACTTTTTTGTCAAGAGAATAAAATAATGAGTTAATTGTGTTACAGTCTTTAATGCGACACAATGTAGAAGAGTATATTGTTTTGTTATAACAGCGGTGGATTAATAAAAAAAAACAAAACAAAACAGCCCGATTTAATTTGGGATTCCCACGCAGTTTGTTGATTCGCCGAGGAATCATCTGGCAACAAAGGTAAAACTAAATTTATTTAAAATATTGTCGATTGCTGTCAAGCAATATTTATCAGCTTCGGCGGGTTTTATTTATTTAGATTTTTAAAGCAATTATTGTATGTAAAACTAAATATATAAATGAATTATATCTATTTTAATCAATTTATATTACTTCCAACATTATTCATTTAGTATTTGTCGATCATATCACAAAAGAAACCAAAAGGCTTAGTACTATAGGAAACCGTAAAAAAAGTTGGAGTTTATCCTTTTTTAAGTATAATAATGCATTGTTTTGTTAATTTATTATGTGTTATTAACTTGATTTTTTCACCAATTTTCAGAAATTTCGTTTAATTTGATGTCTTGAACATTTATAAATTGGTACAATAGAAGAACTGATCAACAATTCAAAGTAATATTTAAAAATCATTAATAATTGATTAATCTCACCACATTCAAGCGATAGTCTTTGGCTTGCTGCCAATACAGTTAGGTTGAAGATGTTGTTGACAATGTAAACCACAAGATAAGAAAAGCTTTGCAAACGTTGCAACTCTATGCTCAGTAAAGTTAGCCACAGTTAAACACTAAATGGCGCATATCTCTATCATGATAATGTGTAGAAGACGTCGTTCAATTATTCGCAACCACATTTGCTCCTGAGGGTCACCGGAAATATGAACGTAAAATTTAGTTGGATGGTATCCACTATAATTGTAATAACGAGATGAAAATATTACAGACGGTCGGGAAATGAGAAATTCAAGATAGGACGTTCTTCAAAAAGCAAGCAAAAATCTACAAGAATCTCCCCCGTCTCAGGTATTTAGTGTTATCTTGTAACTAAAAAATAAAATATTTATCAGAGCACTAAGAACAATAAATCGAAAGAATAAAAATAGCAAAACTAGAGTTAAAATCGCTAGAGTTATTTTTCCCAACGCCAGCACAGTGGTATTTTAACGGTGCACCTTTTTAGATTACTTTTCCGTTGAATACTCGTGAAAAAATGTTCGGCTTTCATTTGAGAGACAGCAATTTTCCAACAGGAGGACATTCCCCCTTTAGTAAAATTTTCGGTGTTTGCGCGTAAAAGTTTTCTGTTAGCTTTGTGCAAAATTATTCCGCAAGCAAAATTTCCACCTCCATTTCACAAAAATACACGATTTTAATTTCTCCGAATATAATTTGAGACCTGTGTGTTTTTGCAGTGCTCCACAATACCCAAATATAGAGCCTAATGTTCATGTGTGCAATTTTAAAAGCAATTATAATGAAGATAAGGAGCATATAATCTTTAAAAACAATTTAAGAAATCCATTAGTATTCATTTACAGGTTTAGAATGACGAACCTCTTGTTATACAATTATAAATACTTATATAATAGAGAAAATTATCTGCGAAACGGAGAACAAAGTTAATTAAGTTGCGTCTCAAATTAAATTAGCAGTTAATTGGAATTCGAATTTAACTCTCAATTAACACCAAAGTTCGTGTATTCCAGTGTAATTTCACGGCAGCTGGCCTAACTGTTACCAAGCCAATCAATAAAACCTTCAGTCTTATTATGAAGTTATGGGAACGTCAGATGGCCGCAAGATGTCCTCACGAGCACGCAGACTCAATGTATTTCAGGACACCCTTGAACACTAAATTGAACCCTCAAAATATAGCACTATTAACTATAAACATGCATCAATATTACATATTATTGACTGTGTAATTTACATACTAAACGCTACAAGTTTCACCACAGACTAAGTATTTATCATGTACATTATTTAATATGTTCAATTTGTTGAGTTTTGCCACTTTGGTGGCATCGCCGGGCAGTATTTTTTATTGTACCTAACTACTCGATTATTGATGCTTAACAATGAGTTTATTATCAAAAATAAATGATTATTAAACTTCTTTTTATACACTCTTCTAGGAGTATAGATGGTATTTTTATCATGCCCGCGTTATGATATTTATTGCTGAACTTGGAGGATTTCAAGTAACATAAATCACACACAGAATGTCAGAAACATGCAGATGTGGTGAAAGCCGAGTACCAGATAACTACCACCTCGCATAATATAGCGTATAGCATCCCTTATCGTTGTGTGTTGGCGCACATTATGTAAATGTCATGTATTATTAGCTCGGCAGAATAAAATATACAGGTATTTATATGTATGCGATATATCTATTTGCTTACTGAAGCGTGGTGTAACTGCAAAATGGTGACATTAAGTTGACTGATTAATACACTTGATTAAAAAAAATAATCACTTGATTTTTGACATTTTTAACTTTAATGTCTTATATTTTTCAAACCAATGAGCGGATTTTTATTGATTTTTATCGGTTGCTAGGCAATTCCTTAGACTCCAAAAAACTTTATCATACTATATATAAAATGAATTGTAAATGAGATTCTATTTGATTGAAAACGGTCGTATCTACATTAAAATAAAACTAGTTAGCCAGGATTTGACAGATCTTTTAATACAAGCAAAAGTAGTCAGATTACTTATTTTTGTTTTATTTTAGCAATCGCTATATATTTCGTGTCCTACTGGGCACTTCTTCAGGTGCTATAGGAAATGCGATATCATACTGCATATGATAAAGTAAAAATTAAAGCTGCGATTAAAACTTTTTATATGTATCGTGGATTGTAGTGGAAAAACAGGAACCATATTTTTTTCCTCATTTTGACTCACCCTGTGTTAATCTCTAAAACTGTGAGAATTACAGCTTTTCTGCTGAAGCCTTACGTTTATCCCACTAATTAATCTCATTTGAGGATCTAGTAGGTTCTGGTCGCCCTCGAAAAACGCTTATTGATATTGCGGATTTTACGGATTCGATCAAATATTCGTGGTGTGTAAGTAAGAACGTAAGCAGATGGTATATAGACGCCTAATAGATATTAATTTAAAGGCTAGGAATCCTGCAAAAGTTAGTACATTTTTGCTGTTTGAAGAAATTGTTTTGAAAATTATGGAAAATTGGATATTTCTGAATGGTCGAATGTCTTGTTTACGGATAAGTCGAGGACTGGAGAAGGGCTGCTTAAAGGTTTAATCAGAATTTAATGACAGAGCGCGAAAGTTATAATGGTGATTGATGGGTCGGTTATAGTATGGGGATGGATTTCAATGATTGAAAGGCAACCCTTCATGTTTTTTTTCCGGTGATGCGGTCGAAGATAGCCCAAATCTACATTGACACTTTACAGCAGTATGTCTTACCTCATGCAGTTAGTTAGTTAGTAGGTAATAATTTTACATTGAAGCGGGATAATACACAACCACACACCGCACCAATTGTGTGAACTTCAGCTTATTTCACTAGAAAACTGTTTCTCTATAAATTCAGAAAATTGGTTATTACCAACTTTCAAAATCTCTGCAAAGTTTCAAAAAAAGCTGGAATTCGGACGATGTTAGCGCTAAATCAATGAATAAAAAACAAAATACTGGTAAATGAAGCGTCTTTTATATACAGCGTAAGCACTTTATATACCAATGCTTGATGAACTGTGTGTTAATTACCCTGTGTGGGTGAGTCAAAAATGAGGAAAGAAACATGCTTCCAGTGTTTTCCACTACAATCCAGGATACACAAAGGAATTGGCTACCAACAAACAAAAACAAATAAAAATTGGCCCACTAAAAAATATAAGACATTAAATTTTGTTGGAACTGACTTTAGAAGTGAATTATTAATACTACCGTGAAATGGGATGAGCATTGATTGCGATGAGTTATTGTACTGTTTGAGCGTTTCCTTCTCACATTCGATAATAGATTTTTTAAAACCCAACAAAAATAAACCTGCAAAGAAAATACTGGGCCGCCGAAAAAAAAAGCAAAAATTAACCATTTTTCTGGACGTATCAACTGATTTATGAAAGAAGTATATATTAAAGCAGTCATATGATCACGTTTTGACCACTCTTGACCAACTTTGTGTAGCCCTATAACTAACAAAAAGTATATGGAAAACGAAATGACATGAGAGATTTAAAATTTGTGGACTTATATTGATGGACACGATGGTCTCAACTAAAATATTTTGAGTTCTTGGTTACTTATGGTTACACCGGAAATTACGTCAACTTTTATATTTCAAATGGAAAACCGTGTATTTTATCGCACTTATAAATTATCCCTTGTGACCGTTGGAAGAAACTTGGCCGGAGAAATTGTTGTGAAGGTAACATATTATCCACACATCGGTTGAATTCTTCTAAAAGTTATACAGGCTGATCAAATTATAAGATCAAAGTTGAATTCGAGAAAAATACTTAAAGGGATTTTCTTCAAATGGCAACACTCACATATGAATACGTTTCTCAATTCTTTGGAAAAGTTTAGATCAACTTTGTGTGCAATGTCCTATACCTAAAATGTACTTGTACCTACCGAAATCGATTTTTAAACCTCACAGTAGAAATTGCAAACATTGCAAAATCTAGATTGCCTTTGTAAACAACTGAACAATTTGGAATAAATAGAACTTTATTAAGCAAGTTTTTTAGGTCATTTTCATTATAATTAATTTAGTATTTATAAAATTAGAAACCTACTATAAATCATAACTCTAAAAATAAAACAAAATCTTAGAGTTAATTTAAAAAAAAACCGTTAAATTCAGTTTCAGTAACTGTTCAAAAACGTCGCCGTTTTCCGCTAAACATGCTCCATTTCTTTTTAACATATTATTGTTGGTGGCGTCTCTGCTTGAGTTACCACATAACCCATTGAAAGCAGCTCGAACTCTAACTCCTTATCAATTATTGGGTCCTCATATACTACGTCTTTAATAGCTCCCCTAATGAAAAATCCATTGGCGGCAAGTCGGGGAAATGCGGTGGATATTTGTATGACCCATTAAGCGCAATCCACAGATCCACCGATAATTAAACTAAATTGATAAATGACCTAAAAATCTTGTTTAATAAAGTTCTATTCCCAAATTCTTCAGTTGTTTTCAAAAGCAATATAGATTTTACAATGTTTGCAATTTCTACTGTGATGTTTAAAAATCGAATTCCACTTTGATCTTGTAATTAGAACTTAATTATAACTTTAGAAGAGTTCTACCGATGCGGCGATAATACGTTACCATCACAATAATTTTGCCGGACAACTTTTTTCAACGGTCACAGGGGATAATTTATAATTAATTGAAAGTGAATGTGAAGCTGTCATTTTTTAATGACGAATATGAATATCTCAAGAATGACACACGTTAGGTATAGGGAATGTAAAATCAATATGATGTAAAATTTATTGAAGGTTTCAAAAAGCTATTAAATACAGGGCGATCCATTTGAAATATAAAAGTTGTAATTATTTCCGGTGTAACCGCAAGTAACTGAAAACTCAAAATATTTTAGTTGAGACGATCGTGTCCAACAATATAATACCACAAACTTTCAATCTCTCATTTCATTTGGTTCTCAATATACTTCTAATGGCAGCTCTTCGTGGGAGACCCTATATATTATTTCCGACATGTATTAATATAAATAAGAACGATGCCATATCTAAAGTAAATTGTATATAAAAAGAACAATTGCTATTAAACAGGATTTGATTGCATTCAAGTCTATGACACAGTCTTAAGAAGTTTTAAGTTATTTATTGATAAAGAAATTACTGGTAACAATAAATGAAATGAAATTAAAAGATTAAACTTATGTACATATCAATAACAGCATCGCACATAAATCAATAAATTAATTTCCTAATTTATTATTAAATAAAATTATTCGATCGAGTAACATGAGCTTTGAATTATTTAGTACCTCTATGACGTTATTTGCAAAAGATCGCAATAAATTTTTCAATGTTTTCTTGAAATCTTTGTGCTCGCCTTTGTACTGCGTTATAGTGGTGCTGTTCACCCTTATTTGAGCTCAACCCATACGGTGTTGCGGTCATATGGTGAGCCAGTTGCTGTTGGACGTGACAACATGTAACTTCCAAGCGGTTGAACCTGGATCAGCTAAAGTTCCTTATAGAACAATGTAGTAAGATTAAAATAACTGTAGAACCATTTTCATTTGCATAGTAATCATATAAATATATAAAAAACAAAATCTTTAAGCCCGAGAAGATAGTTTTGAGATAATTGGAATTAAAACTTCTTTTATCAACTAAACCTAATTATTTTGATTCGTGCAGTTGATATATAAACCCAGCAAACATGTACACTAACGAACCATCTTATACCATTAATAGAAAATAGTTTGTCATCCGGCTATAATAGGCTATTTCATAGTAATGTTTTTTTGGCAGACTGAATACACTATTTATTTAATTACATAACAACTTTGTCAGTTAAAAGCAAGGTGGTTGTCCGGATTACCGGATATTCCTTAAACATTTGCAAATGGCCCTAGAATGGACTAATAACATTAATTGTAAAAAGTTGCGGAACTACTATGTATATATACTCTATGCAGAATATCTATCAGAATATTTATTTAAAATTTATTCATTTAAAATAAATCTGCCTTAAACATGTTTAGATATAAATAAATAACGCCATAATGATCTAAAACAAATAAAATATTCTAATTTTCATTCAGGAACAAACATTGTATTTTCAATTTTGTAAAAAAGTACCTGAGAGATTTTTTTTTGCGGGAAAAAAATCGCCGCGTAAAAATGTCCGGTTTAACAAGAGGCTATTATAAGTTTATGAAGGGCCGTCCGGATTTCCGGATGTCCGTTATTAACAACGTTTCTGAATTAACGCGGTTGCACTGTACATAAAAAAATTATTTACGTTATGAGAAACATTGTTTAACGTACTGTGTACTAACTATGTATAAAATTTTATTAAAAAAAATAACCAATTATCAATTTTCAAACTTATTTGCTTTTTTGCCTATTATTCCTGTTTATTATGCCTTATTACTACGGTCTATTTATAGAAAGTATATTGAGTAACTAATAACTACAATCACTTTTTAAATTGTTGTTTTGACACAAAATTGTTTAATTAAATCTCTTTTGATTAATTCTGCCGCAAATGATGGCAAACGTTTTTCTTGTTTAAAATTTATTGTAAAGACATCTTGTTTTCGAACTCACAGATTATTTTTCTGAATTCAACGTTGTTGTAATTCTGCTTAGTTTACGTTTATCAATTGCCACTTTCTCAGAAATTTTCCTATATGGGGTATACGAGGGTAACATGAGGGTAACATTGGTCAAAAATAATCCTCTCGTCAATTTCTAGCAAGATTTCCTATTAGAAAAAAAAACTAGTTGATTGCTAGCTAGAGCCACAAAACCTAATAAATTATAAGCGAAAAATACCAAACCTTGCAGGTAAATTTCTGTGCCTTACATTTACTTGTCGAATAAATGCCATTTAGCTAGATAATAAAAATTTATATATAAAAATTAATTTGGTTGAAGTACTAGTCTGCATACTATCCTATATTATGGTTAAAACAAAACCGAGCATCAGAGCAACGTTCGTCATGTTCGTATCATGATTGTCTGCTATACTGCTTTTTACTATTAAAATGTTACACCCATGTTCACAAGTGTTGGCAAACGCGCGAGTAGATAACTGATGTGCATGTCTACATGACTTTTAATCAAGCAAATTGACTGCAAACCGAAACGTAATGCACTTCCTCAAGTAAACAATTAAGCGACATAGCGATTACTGGCACAGGCTCAAATCAATTCAAATTAAATAGGTACATTGCATCCCTTCGTATGTAATTTGCACTTTGTAATTTGACTGTAATGAATTCGTTAGTTACGTTTACCTAACCTACCTTTACCAAACAGATTCCGACGAGTAAATTCCACTGGAAATCATTATTTAAATAATCTGTTATATTTCCTACGTTACACTTAAACCAAAACGATGTAGATAAATGTGCGTTCTAGCTAACTTCCTGGTTAATTGCTATTGTATTAGCAAATGATTAAAAATATGTTTAATCAATAGCAACTTAATTACGTTACTTCCTAATTACTCCCTTGAGAAGATGAGAGACAACGAACTGATCAACCAGTTGACTGAACTTAACAAAATATAAATGTTAATCTTAAAAAGTTAGTCATTAATCATGTGACTTTAGGAGGAATTTTATTACATTCGCAAAAGATGGACATAAATATATTTAATTAAATAATGGCAAATAATGGTTGTAATAGAGAATACTTTTTCATGCATTGGGATTCCTTCGTTGAGGACAATTTTCTTCCAATATAAAAAGACAATTGATATTTTATTTTGCTACATATTTTATCTGACATTACGAAAAAATGCGACGTTTATGATATTATACACTTGAAAAACGAAGAGTGTTCTTTAAATAAGAGGAATAAATAGCTCAGGTTTATTAGACGAAAAAATCTTGTTGATTTCCGAAAATATCAGTTCTGACGTATTTGCGTTTGGTTATTACTACGAATGACGTACAAAAAGACCTTTGATATCATGTTGACGTCCCGAGGTATTCACGGTCAAAGATGTCCGAGTTTATTTCTTTCACAATATCTTCATTTCTATTGGTCGAACAAGCATAAAGGAAATAAAAAAATTGTAGATCTTTTAATTCGTTGTAAAAGAAACCGCTGACTATTTCATATTTTTTAAGTGATAGTATCTGTTACCGATAGTAGCTGGTAGTACTGTTACAAGATCTTAGGATAACATGCCTAATTAAAATACCGAGGAATTTGACATGATTATTGTTTATGGAACAATTCCGCCAAATTATCAAGTTGCTAAAAAAATTTTCTAAAAGGGGTCTTCATGAAACGACGATATAATTACTTCTATAAATATCAGAGGTTTTCAAAAAGTGCACGTTAATTTATAAAAATTTTAAACCGATGTAGCGTTTTTATTAATGGTCTTTTGTAAAAGTAGTAATTATGATAATATTTTGTATTTACCGCCTCTAGCTACCCCGCAAACCTCCTCCATACGTTATGAGTCATCATGTATATAGCAAATTGTTTTCAATCACATTTAAAATAAATTTATGTGTGATGATGTGTAAGACGTGCGTGTTTTCAAGGAAGTCTTAAGTGAAATTGAATCGTTGATTACTTCTGGGTTATATCATATTTTAATCATCATGGTAGTAATGCTACTGTTCTTTGTCATTTTGTCACAATTGGCACAGTTAAAGCCTTTGGCCTCCTAATCTATATCGGTGAACAAATGCGAAGACATGTAAAACGTTTCAATGCATCAAACATCCACTGTGTTGTACAATTGGTTCCGGATGGTTTTCCGTATGCAAAATAGGAGTTATAGATTAATATCAAGAGTGATCGCCTGCATCGATACGCCAAATGGCCCAGGCAATGACAATTCACATATTTACTGTTTTACCGCCTAGCACGATTTTGTTTTCTAGTAAAAAAATCTGATGTGGCCAGGCACATGACTTTATCATACCATATATAAAATTAATAGTTTAGCTGCATGAGAATCTAGTGAATCTAGTCTATTGAGATAAATCGTAGGTATTGTCAAAGCGTCAGCATTTGACACTACCTACACTACGTCATTAGAATAATAGTTATTTATGTCACAAATGCCGAAAGTACGGAATAGCGCTACGAGCGGTGACGCGGCGCGTCACCGAAGGCGGAGTGTCGCCGTCGCATGTGAGCGAGTCGCGATATCTAGTTTTTGGCAGGTGCGACATCAACGTTTATTGTGTTGCTTTTTAAGAAATACGTATTTAAAAAAAAAATAAATGATTTCTGTATAGTAAATGCTAGGTTGGTACCACTTTGACGAAACGTCAAGTTTAAAGGTGCGTTCCGATTGATAGATAATGGTAGCTAATGGCGGTGGTAGAATACGAAATTATAGTATTTCTTACATATCGTGATAATGACACATATTAGTTTGCATGTACATAAACATGAGTCACTAGTAATTTTCTATTGGAAATACTATAATGGCGTCTGCTACCACTGCCATTATCACTAATGAAAACGCACCTTAAAAAGGTAATTCAAATTCTGACAGATTTATATTTGTTCATGACACATCCCTACCAACATAACTAAAATAAAACTACACTCATCGGTATACTTTATTTATAATTTTCTCAATTTATCATTTTTAGAAATAGATATAACAACGGGTTGATATTTCTTATCAACAAACAATCAAATTGGTGATCTTATTTTATTTGAAATTTGAATTTTGTAATTTGGCGCACTAGAGCGGCAACGTTCCATAGCGGTTCTCCAACCTATGATGAAATCAGCTGTTTTAGAGTGTGACAGCGCAAAAAAGTATTTGTCAAAATTGTGACTACTATGTCGTTTCATATCAATGGAGATGCGACCGATCTCGATCAAATAGAATTTGCTCTTGCCGCTAAACTATTAATTTTACCAAAAAATGTCATAGACATAAATTATTCAAAATTTCCTCTACTTTAATTTATTATTTAGATATTTTGACGAAATTACAGAAATGGCGGCTCATTTGCAAAATCCTTGAAAAAGGCTTAGAATAAACTACCAGTTCCTGTGGACCCTTTTGAACCAAAAGCTTTTCAGCTCTAAGTTAGGTCATGAAACTTCTAAATATGAACTTTCGTCCCGATACCTTTAGTAGTTTCACCGGAATCGTCGCCACAAAAATCGTTTACACACGCACACACACACACACACACAGACATTTTTTTGTACCTTGGTCAAAAATGTTCAGGGGACCCAAAAAGACCTATTTCCGCAAAAATCTCAATTTTTTTTTTCGGCATGATTACAATACTTTATCTTACTGCGTATGATAAAGTAAAAATCTGATGTGGCCAGGCACATGACTTTATCATATAATATATAAAATTAATAGTTTAGCTGCATGAGAATCACTACGTCATTAGAATAATAGTTATTTATGTCACAAATGCCGAAAGTACGGAATAGCGCGACGAGCGGTGATGCGGCGCGTCACCGAAGGGCGGAGTGTCGCCGTCGCATATGAGCGAGTCGGCTATCTAGTTTTTGGCAGGAGCGACATCAACGTTTATTGTGTTGCTTTTTAAGAAATACGTAATAAAAAAAATTATTTCTGTATAGTAAATGCTAGGTTGGTACCACTTTGACGAAACGTCAAGTTTAAAGGTGCGTTCCGATTGGTAGGTAATAGTAGCTAATGGCGGTGGTACAATACGAAATTATAGTATTTCTTACATATCGTGATAATGACACATATTAGTTTGCATGTACATAAACATGAGTCACTATCAATTTTCTATTGGAAATACTATAACGGCGTCTGCTACCACTGCTATTATCACTAATGAAAACGCACCTTAAAAAGGTAATTCAAATTCTGACAGATTTATATTTGTTCATGACACATCCCTACCAACATACTAAAATAAAACTACACTCATCGCTATACTTTATTTATAATTTTCTCGTATCGTTTTTAGAATTAGATATAAAGACGGGTTGATATTTCTTATCAACAAACAATCAAATTGGTGATCCTACTTTATTTGAAATTAGTATTTTATAATTTGCCGCACTACAGCGGCAATATTCCATAGTGGTTCTCCAACCTCTGATGAGATCAGCTGTTTTCGAATGTGACAACACAAAAAAATATTTGTCAAAATCCTGGCTACTATAGGCAAAACTGGGAGAGCTGAAGATTACTCATAGATTTCAGCTGTTATTTTAGACATACGTTACAGAATATTTCTAAATATTGACGCGTGTTAAAACGAAATAGCATACTTTGCATACGTCTGCTGTATAATTTAAATGGGCAAGACAAAAAAGTACGTCTGTTCTTAGAACCATAAGAACGAATGACAGCGTGGTAGCAACCTAACCTCCAATTCGAGCGCGAACGTGTGATGTGTACAAGATGTTTTCGTTGGTATGTTTTCACTTTGCTTCTGTTAAACATGCTAATGATGGATATATAAATTAGATAGGACAATTATCACAATTAAATGACAGTATTTTTAATAATTAAATATTAATCATGAACGAACTACCTAGTAGGCAACTTAATATACACAGCTAATAACCTATTCACGCGGTACGTTCATAACTTGGTTCATACGATTTTAAGCGATGAATCACCTTCAGCTCTCCCAGTTTTGCCTATATGTAATTTCATATCAATGCAGATGCGACCGATCTCGATCAAATAGAATTTGCTCTTGAAGCTAAACTATTAATTTTACCAAAAAATTTCATAGGCATAAATTATTCAATATTTCCTCTACTTTAATTTATTAATTAACCTTTTTTTCGAAATTACAGAAATGGCGGCTCATTTCCAAAATCCTTCAAAAAGCCTTAGAATAAACTAAAAAGCTAAACTATTAATTTTACAAAAAAATGTCATAGGCATAAATTATTCAGAATTTCCTCTACTTTAATTTATTATTTAACTATTTTCACGAAATTAGAGAAATAGCGGCTCATTTGCAAAATCCTTGAAAAAGGCTTAGAATAAACTACCAGTTCCTTTGGACCCTTTTTAACCAAAAGCTTTTCAGCTCTAAGTTAGGTCATGAAACTTCTAATTATGAACTTTCGTCCCGATACCTTTAGTAGTTTTTCCGGAATCATCGCCACAAAAATCGTTTACACACACACGCACGCACGCACACACACACACAGACATTTTTTTGTACCTTGGTCAAAAATGTTCAGGGGACCCAAAAAGACCTATTTCCGCTAAAATCTCAATTTTTTTTTTTCGGCATGATTACAATACTTTACCATACTGCGTATGATAAAGTAAAAAGAAACTAACATTCCTAACTTAAAAATCTTTTTCGGTGTCATAAAATTTCTATAAAATCGTATTTGTGCAGTCAATAGTATTGACGCCTACACTACAAATGCGATTGAAAGCAAAATGCTATGTTCCTAACAACGGCTTTACCAAGTACATTTACCTAGGCAAATAGGTTCAAATATATGAATGAAGACCCCACATATATATGACCATATACAGCTTTCGCCCAGGCAAAAGCCTTTTGCCTAAAATAAACATTCGCCCACGACATAGACATTCAAATCACCTTTCTACCTGAATTGTTTTTTGAACGGATAATATCTTCTGTTCACTCTTTGAACGTATTGGGGCGGCGAGAATGTCTATTTAGACCATATTTTCAAGCAACACGATCGACGGAAAACATACATACTAAAAACAAATGCTCAATTGAAATGTATACATTTATTCAGAAATATATATTTACTTGGAATATATGTATGATTCCACCAAGAGGTTTCTATCACTTCAAATAAAACATGTTTTTTCCTACAATAATATTTTATCAATTTATTTAATAGATTTAAGATTAGCGTTTCTTGTTAAAATAGTTCATATAGGTATTCAACTGAATTAAGTTTGTCGACTATATCGATTATTTTACCAGATCATAATGTCGCAGGGAAACTATAATACCTTTGTGACTACAGCGTCAATTCGAGAAATCTATGGGAGTAAATTGAAGGAATATGTATTTTCAATGTTTAGGTAAGAATCCGGTATATTCTGATGAATCTAAAGATACTACCCCCACCGTGATGGACCCATGTGACCCAGCGCTTATCTTGTAATGGTTGTTTGTGCAGTTTGTGGTCGTCTGTACAGTGTTCCGGTTGGATTGTGACAGCGTGTTATGGAAATTGCATATATCTACCTGAACATTGATTTGAAATAAATGGATTCATTGAATTTTATGTTGCGTGAATGGTGGTTCGAAGGCCTCATACCGGTATTTGCAGGTAAGTGTATCTTTTGTTAATAAATAAGACATAATTCCGCATATATTAAACTACAAAGCATTATTTACGTGTTCACAGACAGTATTTTGTATATAGACATTCGTGAACTAACACGTATCGGATGGTGAGGCAGACATACGCCATTCTGGCGACGCGACAGTTTACTTACTTGTAATTATGTATGTGTATCTTATTTTATAATTGAATATTGTAGTTTATTTATTTTATAGATTACTTTGGATTTCTAGTCACTATATACAAATTCTATTAGTCCTCTAGAGTTGAAATGGGAGCCTTTTTTTGATACAATCTTACAATTGAAGAAAATGGAGTAAAATAACTTCATATTTTAGAGCTTGTAGTTGAGATGCGCCACCCAGATGAGAGTAAGTCAATAAACATATAAATAATAAATATTTTCGCTAACTACTGTTATACATAGATGCTAAGTTTACAACTCAGCTATCTGTGCCTCACCTGATTCGCCAAATGTAGAAGCACGATTAGAAACAAACATTGGTACTCCACTATCGGAAGGGAAGAATCTATAAACAGTTCTGTTAAGGTAGATAATTTCATACTATATTGACAACATGACTAATGCCATTTATTTCAGACTCCTTGGGACATCGAACACGAAATTGAGAAATAAAATGTTTTATTTACAATATCATTTGCATATTTTAATTACATAGTTAGTATTGTTATTTCGTATATTGTGGTGTTATTGTGCAAAATACTGGAGTATTGTCAGATATATTTATATGTACCTAATTACCTGAATAAATTATTTCTTTTCAAACAATGTATTATATAATTAACCTATTGTTGCATCTGGTAAATATCAAACTTCTTAAATTCAACTAACAATGATGAATCCGTGAGTGGACGATGGTGTTATGTTACTAAATCAAACATAGAAATAATTTTTTTAAATCAATTTTGTGCAGGTTCAAGCAATTATATGAAGTTATTTAGCCCCAAACATGTAATAGATTAGATGGATTGGAACTGAACAAAATTGGTAAGAAAAAACTTTAGTTTACTTCAAAGTTTGATTTGTAACATAACACGTTCATCCACTCACATCTTGAATTCAATTAATACGAATATCATCAAACGGTTACATTGCGTATACCTCTTAAAACAAAGAAATAATTTACTAGAATCCAGGTGGGAGTTAAGCTGTTGAGATAGAATCATAGTTTCATTTTGAATATATGAGCTGTTCATTTCAACAATCATTACAATCATACTGATTAAACGGTTTCATTAAATTTTATTAAATTGTATTCTTTACACATCATACCATCAACTTTGAATATACACTGTGGGCCAATAAAACGGTACAAATTTTCAATTGCTCATATTTCGAAAGATATTAAGTAAATTCAAGCATTTATTTGATAAACTAATTGCTTATATAATGACTACCATATTTGCAATAATTGAAGTTTTAATCCAATGTAATGTTGCTTTATGTATGGCTATGCAACATTTCTAAAAATATCGTCAATTTAATGTGAAACGAAATTAGTAGGTAATGACATTTGTTTTCTTTTGGTCAAAAGGAAGAGTAGAGATTTTATAGCATCGTATACACGATGATTTTTTATAGTATACAGGGTGAAAGTTTGAAAGATCGCTTTTTTACTGTTTTTACTCAAAAAAGTAGTTGGACGTTTGCATAGATAAAAA
Source organism: Melinopterus prodromus (assembly GCA_964023965.1). Lineage (NCBI taxonomy): Eukaryota > Metazoa > Arthropoda > Insecta > Coleoptera > Scarabaeidae > Melinopterus > Melinopterus prodromus. The sequence continues at coordinate 57,546,687 of OZ030392.1, read as the reverse complement.
AGCGATTCCATTGAATTATCTTTAAAGATGGTGGAGAAACTAAGGCCAACGTTTAGTTTTCTTTAGGGCGGCATGTTAGATTTAGAAATTTTTTAAGCTTTCATACTTGTTTACTACCATTACTGGGCTGTAGAAATTAGCAATTTTTTTTTGTTTTGACTAAAATAACATTACATTTTGCTTTTACAGTGATTTTGAATTAAAGTCAATATTGTTTTTTATTGAACTAAAATTATGGCAGTTTGCTTTCACTTGTCTGACGGTCAGGTTTTTGCTGTTCATTTTTCACGTATAAATTACATCTTCAAATAAAAAATATCTAAAAAAAACAACACTATGTATTCAGGCTGTCTTCAGGCAAATGTTGGAAGTGCTCTTTATTTAAACATTACATAAAAATAAAAAAGATGACTTGGTTTGAAGTGATGCGACATTCAAACATGCCGCCCATAACAACAGCAATGGTTTCTTCACGATCTTTAAAGATAACTCAAGTACACTGTTAGATTTTTCTTCCGTTGCAATGTATTTGTTACAAACGTCATATTCCATTGGTTTTCACTAAGAATAATAAAAAAGTATTGTTTAAATATATATACCCTGTATAAGAAAAAATCACGATACTATAAGATCTCTAGTGCCCTTTCTTACCAAAACAAGACAAATGTCATTACCCACTGAATTTAATACACCTTTCATTTAACATTAAATTGGCCCGCTATTATCAGAAATTTTGCATAGCCAAACATAAAGCAACATAACTTTGGACTGAAACGTTCTATTGCAAATATGGTATGCTTTGAATCATCACATACAAGCAATTCGTAATATTTGAATTGTCAAATTATAATTTGAAATACGTGTCTTGGTTGAATACGATATTTAATTCCTTATATTAGATCTTACAATTTACCCAACCTGAAGCACATATATTCATGCCAAGCATTTCTTTTTTAGTGTGGGAAGGGTATAGTTCATATTTAAAATTTACAACATCTAAAAAAACAATCAAGAAAAATCGGAGAGGTTTTTAAAGATGAAAACCTAATTTTCTTCCATAATATAAACATTACCTTTACACGGATAATCCGGAAACTGCACCACACGATAACACTCTTTACAACCACCGAACAACCAAAAAACTCCCGACACAACACCACTATAAAACTCTTAACACCCCCCTTTTTTATACTTTTTATTACTATAACCAACAATAAATCGTCTGTTTATGATACGCTGTCGCGTGTCACGGCTACTGCGATCGTCGGTCGCGGCGATCCGGCACGTTCAAATCCGGTAGCGCGAGTATGCGAGAAACACGGGAAAATCACGTTGTCTACATCCCCTAAACAAGGCTACAGCGCCTGCTCGGATATCTTCCGGTGACTTTTCATGCAAAGTGTAAGTAGAAGTAAGTTCGCGCAGATATGGGAGGGTTGATGTGGTCGCCGGCACGAACATTTAAATGCGAATTAGCCCCGTTCCGCCCCGATATTGTTAATTTCGTATGTAAATGTTGTTCTTTCTGAAATGAGGGCGAGAGTGAAAGTGGAGAATTCGGGTCACGTTTCAAACCGGGGTGGTTGTTGGGGCGACAATGTGACTTACTTGTTGATTCACTTACTCGCGTTGTGATGCTTTTTTTTAATGGGGTTGAAGGGAGATGAGTACCAGTTTTAAAAGGCTTTGTAATTTGAATTTTATACAATATTACATACGTAGTGCAGATTTGTGTACTTTCTAATAATCCGATGGAAAAACAGTTGAATTCCAAATGTTGATATGTTGAAAAACGAAACAAAAAACGACATTTTTTAGATACTTTGTTATTGGTTTCTTATCGAGTAGCCGTGTTGTTATTTGTATGTACTTTATCTCAAATCGTCAGCTTAATGTTAAAAGTCACAAAATAACATTTTGGAACTTTTTATTGGACCACAAATTGTACTGTGCGACAAATTTTAATCAACCTTCTTCCTCCCGGAAAATTTTAGCTAATAATGATTCTATATGGCCCCCTTTAGTTTTCGAAAAAGTGATAAAACTATGCACTTTACTAGGTAGACTAATCCATACAAAAATAAAGTACATTAAATTTCCTATAAGAGCACTTCTGAAATTCATTTTTGGTTGAACGGTTTGGCCGTTAGAGCGCGCTGAAAGAAGAAAAAATTTTCCTACTTGATGTAAACCCCAGTTTTTGAGTTAGTTAAAAAGGCTAAAATTACATTAATTTCCCTACAAATTACACAAGTTAATCACTTATTGGCCAAACCGTGTAGCCGCGAGATTGGGTTAATATTTTATGTCATATTACAGTAAGCGAAGCCGCTAAGTCAAGAGCACGGATGAACATAAAAAAAATAAAAAATTACTTAATAATTCAAGTATTAATTAAAAAGAGCAAAGATATAGTTAATAAATAAATAGTAATTATGTATATAGGTCTCTACTGAATTTTTTGTGAAGGGCTCTTATCGAGGTTTGGCGTAATTTGAATTTCAACGTATTCTAGCGGGTACGCAGTTTGGCCAAAATAACTGATTAAGTTATGCAATTTCAGTTTCAGCGCGCTCGAGCGGCCAAACCATTCAACCAAAAAATACACTTGAGGGTGCTTTTTATAGCAAATTTAGTGTACTTTATTTTGTTAAATAGTGGTTTACGTCGAAAAATGCTTAGTATGCTTAGGCATTAAACTGAAGAAAAGTCGAACATTTTGAGTTTTCTTGCGATTTCCGTAGTGCCAGCTCCCCAAAAAACATGGAATGATAGAAAAAAATACTTCTATATTTTTCCTGGCCAAAACAACATTTGACTGGACTAAAATTATTAACAAAATTAAAAATAAATTTGCACATATCTCGTTTATTCGAGCTTACCTAGAAAAGCGCCTTTGTGGAAGTGTTCAGGGTGTCATAAAGAATCATTATTAGCTAAAATTTCCCGGAAGGAATTTTTTTGTTGCACAGTGTTACTGATTGCCAGATGCGTTTAATAAGAGGATGCAATCAATGAAAGTTTCTACAAGAAGTCCTTTTCCAAAATCCATTCATTCTTTGGAAAATGCCATTAATGATTTGCTGAATTATTCGAGATTTTACTTAGTAATTTATCACTTTTTCTAAGTAACTTGACGAAGCACAATACATTCAATTTATTGAAATTAACGTTTGAATTTGTCCATTACTGAAAAAAGTTATCGTCAAATTCTAGTGCATTTAAACAGAATATAACTACAAAATATAACTGGAAATAAATACAAATTATTAATACAAAAAGTAATAAAAAAGAAACTTTCTTATTTGATCAAAAATAGCTCTTCTCGAGGGCTTTAAATGACCAGAAAAACAATATAGCCTATAATTTCAAAAAAAAAATAATACTAATTGTAATTGCTCTGACTACAATATATGTAAGCCAATTTATTATTACCTTAATAAAAAAATAATGGACACAATTTTCAGTTTAGATATCAGAGCACTTCACGGATTTCCAATTAGTTAACTTGTCAACAATACAATATTCGAAACTAAATTACTACAGCAAATCAAGTTACAATGGATTTTTAATTTTTCGTAGAATGTTAACCTGTAAGCTGGAACTTTAAACTGCGTCTTGTTTTTGGGGGAAAATGTGTAATTTTTTGCGCATTTTGGCATACATTTTCCCAAAAGCAAACCTTAATTTACAATTTTTGTTTTCAGGTCGAGATTCTACTAAAAACGCACACCAGAATCAGTTACCACATTCGATTTAAATTTAAGGAATGGGAAATTTGTGAAATGTTGTTATATCTACACTTTAATAATTTTTAATTTAAAGCTAATACGTTGTGAAAATAAAATATCTGATAGTTAAAAAAAATAATTTGATTTCCGTTAAAAAAAAAATTTCTTAATTTTGACAACCTAGTTGTTTCTATGATCATCTAAAATTCTGAAGGCGTGGGCCTTGAAAAAAATACTTTTGACAAAATAAGAAGCACCCTAGTACACAAGAAAGCAATGTTTAACAAAGCAATGCCCCTCATGACATTTTGCTCAGTGATGGTTCAGTGCTCAGACGTCATGCGAAGACGTTACATCAATTTGCTAACGACACACATCCACAGTAAAAATGCAAAATGTATGATGTTTTGAATCATATTTATTTCATGGCTGTGCAGTGGTGTAAATCTGTTCACTGCTTTGCAAGGATTTCATCAGGAGTTTGTCGCACTACGTTGTGTAATTATATGTTACTGTAAAAGCCCGAAATACGGCCAAACCTAGGATTAACACGTTAGTCCCAGGTTTGACCAATTTGATTTGGTAAATGTCCGAAAAATTCTATTTTGTGTTTTGGGTTTTACCAACCTACATTGGTCAATCTTAGGATTTACCTCATGGTATTGGTATAAGGTAGTTTTAATAATTCACCAAACCAAAAGTTACAAAAGTTAGGTTTATTATGAGTTTGTGTACTATAATAAGTAGGTAAATTATATTATTACTATGAAATGGGTACCTACAAGTGGGTACCGCAAGAAAATATAAATACTTTAATTTTATTAATGACCACACAACAAACACACTTACATTCTTAAAATAAAAATAAAGACTTCGTAACATTAACCAAACATAACTCTTTTTTATTTGGCAGTCTATAATGTTTTAAATATAATATAACTATTTTTTAAGGAATTTCTTTGGCATGTATTTATCGAAAACCAACACCACAACTTGAACTTGAACACACCAGCATTCAAACAAAAGCAACAGCGATTACGCAATAGAATAACATATTACCTTATATCGGAAATTTGTTTCTTCAAAATCGACGAATAATGAACAAAAAACCCAATGGGAACACAACTAACACCAAATGACACACATTTATCACGTTTTCAAATCAATACACCGATAGCTTTGATAGCAAACATAGCGAGACGCGTAACGATTGTAAGACGCTATCATTTTACTACGTACCGGGGTTTACAAACGGTTTAGCACGGACGAAAACAAAAAAACACGAACGGACTGCAAACGCACATTGACACAGCATAGTGGGAAGGTGCGTATTATTAGTATTGCTTGAATAAAATGTGAAGCCAGGTACCTGTTGGGTATGTATTATTTTGAATTGTGTTGTGTATTTATTATTGTTGTTATAGTTTTACTAATACTTATTCTATGTGGATTGAATAAATTATCTATTATTGATAAAATATATTTTGAATTTTAATGAATTCAGATTTAATTCGGATCAAAGATTGCGTAACATTAACCAAACATAACACTTTTTTATTTTGCAGTCGATAAATCTTAAATAAAATATTAGTATTTTTTAAGGAATTTCATTGGCATGGCCCACACAGCTGCAAATATAGTACAATAAATTCAATAGATTTTTTTATTTACGGTTAGCTTCCTTAAAAGTTCTTAAGATTTTTATATTACAGTAATTTACAGCTTACATTACCAAACGCAATTTACCGTTAATATGTATTACCGTAGGTAATTTACTGATATTTATAATAAAAGAAAGCCTGAACAATAATTAGCCATTAAACAATGTACTTTATTTTGTTTTTTTATTATTTATTTGTATTCTGTGCCTGGTTTGACAAACAATCATCATTTTTTATATAGATATTATTTTAACATCGGGATATTTGTTTACTGTTTCATTTTTGTTATCAAAGCATCTTTCCACTCCTCAATTCACCTGTCAAATGATATTATTGGAGAAAGCATAGCTAATATTTTTATAATGAATGCATAGGAGATGGAAACGGGATTCAGCGGAGACAATAACACAAATTTCAAATCAGACCCCATTTACCTACAGTTGAATTTACGAGTTCTGGAGATGTTCATTGTTTGTAAAACCTTGCGTTGTTGGATTGTGAGTCGGTACAGAATTCAATTATTTTATATTATATTTAAGATGCTTGACTGTCCCCTTTTTAAATTGCTGCTGTAAATAGGATTTTTAGTACCTATAGTCCTTGGTCTGATTTTTATAATGAATTACTATGAAATTAGGAAAACCACCAGATATTGGTTGATATCTACAAAATACGTAGTTCATTACGTGGTAAATTAATATTTGAAATTAATTATTTTATGTACCTACTCCGGCAATTTACCGAAAAACATAATTACCTACCGAAATTTAGCATCCTTGGTTTAATGCATTAGCACCTATTGTTTTTAAAAAATCTTTAAAGCTCACAAAATAACGTACGTTTTCACATCCTGGTAAAACCGGTGCGATAAATTTTTCCTCACCACCAATACTCAAAACATCAACTCGAGTTAAACTTCTCATTGTGCAGATTTTTTGCACTTAGGGCTGATATTTTTACATACTTATCAGATTTGTTGCGCTATTTTAGCTTGTTAAATGAAAAGATGTACCGGCGGCCGTGACACATAGCGACATATCTTCGCATTGAACAGGCTAAAATGACGAAACAAATCTGACAGATTTGACTGTGATTTCTTCACTCTGACAGTAAGTGTTGTTTTTGGAATATTTGTTTTAGGTTAGTTTTGTTATTTCGTACCTGACATTTTACATTTTGTTTATACATTTAGGATTGAAAATGGTCTAATAAACCGAAACATGTCTCCTATATAAATATGATATTAAAGCAAGGATAAAGAGGCTTCCCATTGTTTTATTACTGCTTAAATACATATGAGGTTCACCAACAGGTCCAACACAAACCAGTAAATCAACTAAATCAAGTAAATCATTTCACCATTATGTATGGTCAATTCTAGGATTAACCACTATGTCTTGGTAAAAGCCTGAAATTATATTGATAAATAAAATTTTTCGGTGATTTACCAATTCACATTGGTCAAACCTAGGATTAACGCGTTAATCCTATGTTTGACCATATTTCGGGCTTTTACAGTAACATATATATCATGTTTAAATCATTTGATTTCTTACGGCAATACTAAAATAAGGAATTAGGGAAAAGAAAAACGAAGAGAACGTTCGCGGTCTTACTTATTAAGGCAGTTTTTATCCTATTTTGCGATAAATATATAATAGCATACAATACGCAACACAATTTTCCACATGACAAATTTACAGTAAAGGTACATTAAAAATTCCCTTTATTGTCTTGTATTTTTATTATTCTTTCGTATTTAGTTGTTTTGGCCGGAGCTTTTTCTGATTGAAGAGAAATATCTGTTTTCATTACTTCGTCTGCTATCATTCTTTAGCGTGTTATTTTAAATCGACCTTCTAAATCTTTGTTGTTCTGTTGAGATTTCCTTGATTATTTATGCAACCACTGTTTTTTTTTGCTGTCGCGGCGGAGATTTCAGGACCACATCGCCCAATCGTTATTCATGTTGCATTATTTTCATCAAATTTTAAATTACCTATCATCACACTGTAGACATTTTAGAATATTAACAGCTTTATACTGAAATTACTTAAATTGCTGCGTGTGCCATTCCACATTATCTATGCCCCTTCATCCATATCACCTGACTAATTACACTGCCAAGTTGCGGTTTTCGATCAAGTTCAGGCAAATCCTAGTACTGAAACATCAAGGACTTAATTACGGCCTTAATCGATAATCACTAAGTTAAGATTATACATACTAACACTATTATGCATTTGTCGTATATCTATTTGGAAAATTAATGGCATGAAGGAACGATCGTATACACAACGTAACGTAGTCTCAATTCAATGCAACCTTTGTTAATTCAAAACAATGGTTATTTATATACACGCAAGAATATATATCGTTCATTTAAGAAAACCGTTGTTTTGACCGGTTGTCGTACTTTAAGATTGTACAATTTTAAATGGATTCTATACCTATTTCACTTAAGCATTTGTTCTTTCAGATCAAATGGTTGGGTTGTTAGATTAATCAGCCCGCATTCTTGGATTAAACATTCACCTACTTCTTTTAAATATTAACACATGTTATTATAAAAACAATAATATTTTATATGGAATGCAATTTACGCATCCAAAGAAGAATTATTCGTAATTTCCAACTAGGGAAGACACCCGGTGGCCCTACTTAGTCTCTTTCCATTAATATTATAGCTGCTGGAGATTTCTAGGTCAGGTACATTGACGATAAGTGTATATTAGCACAATCACTGATGCTGCATAGACATGTATGCGGTTATATACCCTCTAGGAGACCTCTCTTACGACGAGAAACTAAAGCACCATCTATCGCCATCGTTCACCTTATTTTCAAAACAACGACTTTCTTAAATCAAAACAATCGTTTTCTTAAAGCAGACAGTTGAGATGTTTTATATTAAAGAAATATTCTTATTATAAAAATATGTTGTCTCAAAACAAACAAATTATGTTAAGAACGTTTTTTTCTTAACATTAGACCACCATTTCTCTGTGTGGAATGATATTCTGAGAAATGACTGTCACTTTACATGTGAGTAATAGCACATTGTTTCTATTTATGTATACCATGGCGCTATGCGATTTACAGGGATTAAAAAGGAAACAAGTTTTCTTCAAAGTATCTCTGAAACTATTTGGAATTCAACTATTTTCTTACGGATTATTAGAGAGCACACTAAACTAATTTGCACTACCAAACCGATGCGGGTCTGCTTTGCAAGGATTTCATCAGGAGTTTGTCGCTAAAAATACTAAAATAAGCAATTAGGAACTTAAAGCGAAGAAAACGTTCGAGGTCTTATTTATTAAGGGACTTTTTATCGTATTTTGCGATAAATATATAATACCATACAATACACAACACAATTTTCCACATGACAAATTTACAGTAAAGGTACATTAAAAATTCCCTTTATTCTCTTGTATTTTTTTATTATTCTTTCGTATTTAGTTGTTTCTGCCGGAGCTTTTTCTGATTGAAGAGAAATATCTGTTTTTGTTACTTTGTTTTCTTATTATTCTTTAATGTGTTATTTTAAATCGACTTTCTAAATGTTTGTTATTCTGTTGGGATTACCTTGGTTGTTTATACAATCATTGTTTTTCTTGCTGTTGCGGCGGAGATTTCAGTACCACACGGCCCAATCGTTATTTATGTTGCAATATTTTCATCAAATTTTAAATTACCTATCACGTTATTCCTGCGTGTGCCATTCCACATTATCAATGCCCCTTCATCCATATCACCTGACTAATTACAGTGCCAAGTTGCGGTTTTCGATACTGTTCAGGCAAATCCTAGTACTGAAGCATCAAGGCCTTAATTACGAACTAAATCGATAACCACTAAGTTAAGATTATATATATCAGCACTATATGCGGTTCTCGTATATATCTATTGGGGAAATTCATGACACGAAGGATCGATGGTATAAACTGCCGTTATATACTGAAAAACATGAAGATATTAGCAAGGATGAGTAATTATCATTGAAGCTTGTTAGAGAAGCCACCGAAGTTAACAAATATGTCACCAACTTCAGCCAGGGATGGCTCTGAGATCAGCAGAATTTTAAAATGGATCCTGAATAAGCCCAATGGAAAAGAACATGTGAGCTGTAGTTTCAGATGTATGCAGTGAGGTGTAAACGAGCTTTTCTGGAAGGTTTGTCTATGCCAATTACTAACTTTCATGCACGGTATAACCTGGATCTATTTTTTTTTTTCTAAATATTCTGGCTATGAAAGCGTTAACGTGCATCAAATAACAAGCCCTGATAAACAAAAGAAATCATGTCATTTTTTGGGTAATTAAAAAAGTCAACAAATTTATGGATACGCTTATGCTTATCACGGCAGATCAATAAGTACCCACATATTATATTAGAAATTAAAACAGCTCGGATGTTTTTGCACTGTGTTTAACGCGGTCACTATTGTTCCATTAATGGATCATAAATATAATGCAACGGCACGACTTCGTACAAGAGTTACCAAACAATATTAGCATATTGTGAAGTGCATTTTCAGGTATTCTGACACGCCCAGCTTAATAAAGGTGCTCTATGTGTTTCTGCCTATTAAGAGCACCTGTCAGTGCTTATTTTCTTAGGAGAATTTCCCGTTCGTCAAAAAAGTCGACGAGCCCATTCCGAATTTTTATTTTTTTACGTTTTGAGTACTGCTAACGAGAAAACCTACCAACACAATAACTCATCAGCCTATAAAAATAAGAAAAAAATCCTCCAACTAATAAAACGCGATATTCAGGCTGAAATCTAAGTAAAGCAATCAAGTTTCTTAATAAACTGGACAAAATGAAATTAAACTCACAGAAACGCAAACGAGGTGCATCGAAATCGAGGCACAACCGATACAGTTTCGACTTGATCGATCCGATCGACTGATGGGAAATGTCAACACTGATGGCGTTGTTACATGACGTCACTAATCGGAGCAGAGGCGAATACCTCATGGAATTTGTCCTGACAGTGCTGGCAGAGTGAACAATTTACGGCAACGAAGATGTCAAGCACAGGCGTTAAGATAAAAGCTCTGAAAAAAGCAGGCAAATATTCACAGACGCACAAAATTGATACCTCAGTTACGCTTTATTGGAACCGAGACTACACATTGGCGCTGTACGTATGGTGAACACTGTGAACACACGTCCCGGGTTTGGCAAGACACTTCCGACTTTTCCAATATTCAACTATGTATTATTTTTTACAGAATTTTTATATTACTATAAAACATAAAAAAGGAAAATGTGTTATTTGGTCCAAATACTCTTTCTCAAATCGTTCGTTGAAAGGCATTAATATTTTTTATAATTTAAACACAATATTTTGGGGTCGCCACCGGTTTTCAAAACTAGTATTTTTTACAGAGAAAATTATGAATTACCTATTTGATAACTTTGTGTGTTTTTGAAAAATATTATTTGTAGTCTGTGTAAGGAATTCATGGATGTTTGTATTTTTTACAACAAACATAGGACAAAATTGAATTGATATACATATATTTTCAACTTTTCTCAAATCCAGACAGTTAAAAAGAACGCTTAAACAAATTTAGCGAAACTTTGATATTAAATTAGTTTTGCTAATCTTTGACCAATTTCCACTATTTTTTCGGATCATGTAAAGAAATTTATCAAACTTATAACACACAAATTAATTCTGAAAAATAAAGAAAATAATGTTGCAGACAATTATACTAGGAAATCAATAATGGTGTTTTTTGTTTGAGTGTTCTCTCGCAAATTCTCTGTTACAAAAGCCATATCAATTCTCAACATCATATTTTTAAATTCATCCCAATATCTGAATTTTTAACATTTTTAAGTAAAGTTTTGTATTATTTTTGGACCAGAAATACTGGTTAGTCTGACATGCTGAACATTCTACAACGCGATCAAAATCTAACTTTAAAACGTATCCTTTAGATTCCATGTCGACTACGTGATTTTAACGTTATTTAACCAAGCAGAAGAAGGTTCGCTTAGTAAAATTTAATTTTTTATCCATTTGCTTATCTGTTAATTTCGGGACATTATCTTTAAATTAATTCGTTGTAGGTACTAAAACTAATAGTGCACCACTTTTAATCAAGAAACATTCCCTACAAGATTCAAAAACTCAGAGATTGGAATAAACCAAAAACAAAATATTGAGAATATCGGTCAAATCAAAACCATCATTATGGTTTAGACGGTGTAATCAGATAAAATCAGATAAAATGCATCGAAAACATTATGAAAGTCGGTCAAAAATTACAAAAGTTAGTTAACATCAAAGTTTAGCAAAATAGGCGTTCCTTTAATATAGGTAAGTCAGTGTACGTTTTCTCACCAAAAAAGTACTCCAAAACGTGGCTTATTTTGATGTATTTTACAGGGTTGTTAGATTACCACACTTATTAATTATCTTCTTTGACCGTAAGATGTGTTTTATTAACCATAAGTTAGAATATAATTATAGGTAATCTTTCTTAGTGTTCTTAATATTATTTATTAGTTGATAAATAGTTATTTATTATACAAGGGAAAAAGTATTAGATTTTAGCTCGAGGTTATGTTGATGTTATGTTAGACAAAAAACCGAGAGCTAAAATCTAACATTGTTGCCGTGTCTAATATGCTATTTTTTCTGTGACCAAAAAAATTACGATTCTATATTGAAAAACATATTACTACAATCGTTGCTAAGGTAATATCTACCTTTACTTATGTGTATATACACCTATATATATATCCGGGAAAAAAGTACTCACTCTTTACCCAGGGAAAAAAGTAATTTCATAAAAAGTGATATTTTATTACCTGTCAACAGAGTCAAACAGAGTAGAATGTCAAACTTTTTCCCGTCACAGAAAAAATGTATTTATTTCGTGCAATGGGCAAATATTTGAAGAATCTATGTAAAAGGAAAAAGATAATTTTTCCAACTTCAATCCCAATAAGAAACGATAACGAAGTTATTACTTTTTCTTGTACCAAACAATGAATGCAAACCAATGAATCAGCAATACTTAATGACTTAAGCGTGCATTATTTATCTTCCTAAACTAAATATTAAAAAAAAATACATTTATTCTCCTTAAAATAATAGTTTATTTAAATTAGTTCTCACCAAATGACTATTGAATTGAGTTTCACAGCCTATTAACATTAGATTTATTCATATAGAATGCTGACGAATTAAACATAAATTCATTAAAATGAAACAAACAGTTTCGTCAAGATTTGTTTTGTGACTGTCCACAATAATGCCCTTTTTGGTACGATATAGTGACTTCTGCACGTACTTAATTAAAAATATGTCAGCATTATAAAGTAAATACTCGCTTCCTTGTAATCAAATTAATCAAAAAAAAATAGCTAATGCCCATTTGATAAGCACATGTAGCAAGTCCCCAAAGAAGATTTTCACGTGTTGGAAAATGCTATGTGAGGATGCATCAATATCCGATGCATTTGCTGTTGCAGTACAACTCTGACGGTCCGAAATCACAGACGAATATTGTACTAATTGCACAAAAAGTTTCGATTTGGTTGCCAAATAGGAAGGAATTTATAATAGCCAAATATTATGATATTTGGCATATATACGAATATGAAGCCCCGGCTTAAATCCTAGCCATAAACATCTAGACGCTCTCTGTCCTTAAAATTTAAATCCATGAATCTTCAAATTACCGGAAAACAGAAGCCAGCGTTTCCTTAGTAACATAGCACTTTTATTCTTCGCTTATCTCAGATTGCTACAAAATATGTGTCCAGAAACTCGTTTATTTCCCGGGTTATATCTTCGAGCAATAAAGTACGTGCCAGCCCGGTGCACAAGCTATTATATGAATGTAGCCAATATCTAGCGCTGCCGTCTACATGCATACTGATATAAAGGAATAAAAACGTGAAATCATCATAGTTGGTAGGATCCTACCATTCGCAAGTCAAGTAAAACACGGTAGATCCAGAGCGTAACAGAAAGTAATAGAGGTTTTATTGGCACATAAAGAGGTTAGTGTTTCATATAAAGGGTCGGTAAAGGTAAGGCCCTGGATTACCAGCAAATGCGCCCTCGTGAACCAGGTGTCCCATGCCAAACTTCGCCGAATAACTACTTTATCACAAGGGAAGTTTTCGTAGACTCTTTACCTAAATAATACATCTTGAGAAATTGCTTTAATTTTCTGCCCCGTGTATTCCTACCCAAAGCGCCATAGTAAAGTCCATTTTATTAGAATTATGCGTCCCATGGGTAGGTTATTAATCAACTGGTAGCATTTCATGTTTTCCTGTTTACCGTTGTCGTCCCGTGTATATTTCCAGGCAAATAGGGACAATTTACCGGTGTAACTGTGGAAAATAAGGTAGGTATTATACGAATGATGGATTCTAAGAACAAATACGATTTTTTGGGCGTAATGTGCTCTGACCCATATTTGCCACTCTGGCGGAGGCGCCATAATATTTTAGCTTAATACGATTATGGGCTTCATTTATAAAGATGTATGGCTTAAACGCACAATTTAACACTAAACCTTAGGGCTTAGACAGTCAATTTAACATATTATAGATCGGCAAACAGGTTCGAATAATTTTTTAAAAAGATAGGTTGTTACCGATCTAAAATTTGCGCTTTGCATTATATTTGACCATAATTACATTTATTTAATAGAAAAATAGATGTCTGCTTATTAATATTATTAGTTATATCTTGGCTGCAATTGTTGAAAAATGTTAGAGGACTTTAAATAAGAAATTATAATAACCTTCTCCGTTGCGTGTTCCCAAAAATATTAAAATGACTTAAGAGTATCTTTATATCTTCAAAGCTATGAAAATATATTGCTTGATAAGGTATTTTAAAATATTAGACGGGAATAAATATGAAATTATCGTCACCTTCGACCAGTGATGTTAAATACCCGGGTATTTACCCAAAGTGGGTGTTTATAGGGGTATTTATAAACATAAAATGGTGATTAAAAATAGCAGTAAAGGGAAATATTTAATTCCTAAATAATGGTATTTCTTTTATCACAATATCAAAGGGTATTCTCTTATCACAAAATAAAGGTTATTCCTATAAAAATCAAAACAAGTCTCATCTGACGATATATCAAGAGCAGACATTTACTTGTCACCATCGTCCATTCAATCGAGTGAATCTTCCATATTTTCTGATTCTGTTATCAAAGACGATTTAGCTGAAGCTTATGTTAAGTCTGGTTGATATACCGGCCTTTGTCGTTAATCAATTACTTATTTTGCTATGAATCCAACTAATAGAATGTTAGTATATAACTCAAATATTTTACATTATTTGTAATCAAGAGTACACATCTACAGGTTGTCCCATTTTTTTCGCGCACAACTTTTTACCAGATAGTAAATGCCACACTGAGTAAAAAGTTTGATCTGTACCTATTTTCCTTTATTCCTTAAGAAATTACAATTGTTTGAAATAATTTAAAATTAATTGCAAAACTGTACTTCTTTAGGAATTTATAAACCCAATGAGTCGGCATGAAAGAAACTTTATACTCAGAATGACAATTACTTGTAGAGAAACAAATGTCTTAAAAGTTTGATATGTATTTTGTTTTCGTTCATTTGTTTATTTAGTTTATTTTTAACATTTTGAGTTTTTTACTTACATTTATTTACTTTGAATTTTGTTATGGGTATTGATTATGCCCGTTCTTAGTTTTAGCATTGTTTGATATGAAGTTTATTGTTTATTTTTTGTTATTTCGTTAATATTTCAACCGGCTGTAATTAGGCGTTGTGAAAACAATTAGGTGCATATGAAAAGTTATACACAGACTAACATTTACTATCTAAAGATAATACAACTTTTGCGGGAAAAAAGTGTTACACCCTGTATAAATATCTCTGAAATGTTGTTAAATGGTGTTTTAAGAATCAAAAGGATAAATAGCCAAAATTTAGGTATTTACCCTAAATAGGGGTAAATACCAGGGTAACCCATTTTATAAGTTCCCACCCGTCGAGTATTTACTCGGCCCAGATCACTGCCTTCGACATGCCATATACCGGATGCAACGAAGGAGATTATAATTTCGTATTTAATGCCGTCTAATATTTCTAAAACTTTTTTCAAATAACTTTTTTGCATAGCTTTTAAAATAAATGTTTCTTACCCTTAACAATTGTTCGTAGTTTTGGCAACACACGGTACATGCAAGCAGATAATTACATTCTAATGATTGCATTATTGTACGCTATGTATTGTCTTGTCATTTGTCTATGTTATTTTAATTTTTATTATGTTACACTTTGAACTAGACCATGTATAATGCGCCCAAAATTCATTCGCTGATTCTACAGAAAGTGTCCTTCAAGAACAGAACTTATTTCACAGGCGCCTGTGTATTTATGATCCAACCAGATAATCACATTGCACGGTATGTATTGTCTTTATAAATTTTTAATTTTTACTATGCTAAACTTTGAACTAGACCATTCATTATTTGCCCAAAATTGTTTCTTGGATTCTGCAGAAATTGTCCCTCAAAGATAGTACTTATTTCACAGACGCCTGTATATTTACGACCTCCACCGTAACATCGTTAACACTCAGCACTCCAAGCACTGACGTAACGGCTTTAATAAAACGCTCGATCCCATAGCAGTCAAACAATGAACCTTTCTACAGAAAATCCTGACCCAACATGGGAGAATAAAAATAATAAACATCTCATTTCAGAGATTTTATGGCCCATGGATTCACGTTTCCTTTCCTTCAATAATAACATTTAAATAGTAAAAATTGTAGACGCATGGGTCAGTCAAAAATAAATGACGGCCTGTATTTAATAAATCGCTGGCCAAACAAATTAAGGCACCACTAAGAATTAATCATAATTTCAATTAGTTATAAC